>OZ024814.1:7991011-8591011 GCA_964017055.1 Chloromyia formosa | reverse complement strand
GTCTGATGCTGCAGCCAAACGAACTTTCAGCTCCTTTCTTTCAACAATCCGCTGCCATGAAGCGTCGGACATCCAGGGCTTATTCCGGCAATCCGGGTTTGGGCCAAGGATGGTATTTGCGCTATCAATGTACGCATTTTTGATGGCATCCCAGTTTTCGTTTATGTCACTATCTGGGTGACTAGTTATCTCAGCCGGGGGTATTTTTAGTTTCCGGGGCCCGGGGTGAAAAAATCGTTTTTCACTCGGATTTTTTGTCACTTATCACTCGCGTCACCCTAAGACTCTCAAATTTGCAAAAAAAAATTTTTTTTTTTTTTAGTTTTTTTTTTTTTTTTTTATTTTTAATCTTAATTTTTTAATTTTTTTTCCTTATTTTCTTGTTCTAATGATTTATACTGAGTGTTTGGTGTGTTTAAAACTGATCAAAACGCTGTTGCACGCAGAGCGAGCGAAGCGAGCGTTCATGTTTGTGCGATACTGAGGGTTGCGATCCCTTAAGCGCGGAGCGAGCGTAGCGAGCGGAGCCCACGCAAGGGAATTTGCGAATATTTCAATTTTCCATGCCTCCAATATTCCAAACACTCAGTATAAGTTATGAAAAAAAAAAATTAAAAATAAAAAAAAAAATTAAAACTTAAAACAAAAATTAAAAAAAAAAATTTTTTTTTGCAAATTCTTGACTTTTAGAGTGACGCGAGTGAAAAGTGACAAAAATCCGAGTGAAAAGTGATACCCCCAGCCGGGGCCCCGGAAACTAAAAGGTTGCCCTCAGCCGCTTTTTGCGCAAGATGGTCATTATATTGTTGTAAGACAGCTGGATTTTTTAGTCGAGCGGTGTTGAATTTGCGGGGCCTGGTTCTTTCGTCGCTGGGGCGGCGCATAACGCTTCATAGCAGCAGATTGTTGAAAGAAAGGAGCTGAAAGTTCGTTTGGTTGTAGCATCAGACGACAATCGAAGCAGCATCGAACTCCTTTTGTAATGAACCACCTGTAATGAGCCATATTCTGATCTGGTAGTGCTGCTCCCACCAAGCAACACCTGATGAGTAGTGATCTGTTGGTGGTACGAAACCAAGCTCCGTATTCCTCACAATGGCTATTGCAAGAGTTGTGAGGATATTGATTAGGAAGAGAGGAGTTATCCACCTTGTCATTGTTCCTGGTTCTTGGGTTTCTGTTTTTAAGGATCTGGAGGACCTTAAGATGTGCGCGCAATACAGATCAACCGCTATGTCGCGTTTTGAGAGGTTTGAGACCTAGGTTTGATGAGGTGATCTTGGTGGTATCACAATGGACGCAATAGTGATTTATGAAGAGTGCGTGTTTCAGCCTCGACGCAGGAATGCACATTAAATTAACTCGACATACTCCCGATTTAAACTGACCTGACAGTGAAAGTTGTCACGTAACTTTGGTCGGCTTTCACGGTCACACTACTTCAACCTAATCTTCCAAAGCACCAATACATTGAATCTTGAATGTACATACATATTAAAGACGATTGTAGGACCATGGACAAGGTATGTACCTACTAAGTTCTTTCAGTGTGATTGATTAAGTGGACAGTGAGACCGTTGACCCGAGATACTATGCGCCATCAAGCCAAGAGGAAGCCAAGGTCCAACACGCCTCGGATAAGAGGGCTTAACCCCCTTTTCTCTATTTACAGTATGAAGTGATGTGGTAATCCACTCATTTTCCTCAACTATTGCTCCATCGCTGGAGCCCACTTGAAGCCAGACCTACATCAAGTTGCCACCGACAAAATGGTGCGGACGCCGAGTATTTGAAAGCTACGCATAGGCAATTTCGTATTCAATGCAACCAACTTTCCTCACGACCTGTAACTGCTGTTCGCACAGCACGTTCGCGGTATTTGTACCTTCATCGCGGCGCTGCATTTCGTACACACATAGAAGAAGCAAAAAGCGAACGAGCACAGAGCAGCCGCGACAAGTGTGTACTACGTACGTACGAAGGGAAAGTTATAAGCTGTGGAGGAATGAATTGTTACGTACCAAACTTTCAGCAGCATTTTGATTCATTATTCCATAAATGCCATAGATGGGGTGTTATAATTAAAACGACACCGAATTCTGCTCGCTGGCCACCATCATCCCGTTCACGACAGCGGTCGCTATCACGCGGACACGTTCTTTTGCGTACGTTGGGTCGCGGAGAACACTTCACTTGCATTATTGCAGAGGATGCTGCTGAAACCACCAGAGGGGCGTGCGCGTAATTCGTATGCACTCCGGTCGACTACATCGGGGGAGGGGACAGAAACACTAACGCAGCACTTAACAAAAACCAAACTGGTCGCCGAAGAACAATTAACAATCACACAAAAGCACTTAACACAGGAGGGGAAAAGTACCATGTAATCATAAGACTGGGTGTTATCTCACTATCCAACACGCAGGATGCACTTGGGGCTGCTCGCGGACATTTCAACCCCCAGAGGAACGAACATCCACAGGTTCGCGAGGGGGCAACGGTTGTTTCACTCGCGAATTCTGCAGACCACGGACTGCGAACAAAGTACAAACTTCCCAGCACAGCAGGGGTACGACACGGCCAGCGCAATTAGAGTCGCGAAAGTGAGATTTTCACAAACCTACCGCCAATGGTACGATGTGGCCTTTGAAATCTGTGTCAGATGCCATTCCAGAAAGTCCAACGCGGCGCGACCAGAAAAGTTGGCACTCGGCAAAGTAATTTGCCATGTACCATGGAGTGCGGCGGATCTCGCGATGACGACGACAACGACTATACGAGTACAACAGCAACTCAGAAAACAATGTCCGTGACGCGACTCTCAGCATTCAGATTGTTCGTCGACAAACGGAACTGTGCCAGCCAGGCGAGCGTCAACCTGAACACTAACAACAATCGCAGCCTCTCGCGATCACCTCAACCTCAGCTCACACAACACAACCCGTTCACAGGCGCTTTTCCATGGCTAACGTCCGTCGCTCGTTGTCTACCAGCGAGAGATTCATCAGCCCAAACACACGAAAACCAGAAACCACTAACGTGCAAGAAGTTACCTGGACGGAGCAGAGACTGCGGTCTCGACTTCACATCACTAAAAACGGCACATACACATGCCGCGAGCTACACGCGATGACGACATTGCCCGGCGCACAGGTGAGAACGAATCGCGCTGCAGTACAACAGATACAGATACAGCGTACAGGTAAATGCGAAAATCTCTCGTACGCTCAACAGATCGGATCGTGGTAAGGTCGACGTCGCCGTCGTCAAGCAGTAGCCCGGATCTGTACCAGCTTTTGCGTGGTTACACCGCGAAGATTCCGATCGAGTCGCGATCGCCAAATTAGTACTTTTTGCCACACCGTCACTTTTCCGTAATTTCGCGAAAACTAGTTACTGGCCACTAATGAGAACTTGTCGGCCACAGTCCTCGACCAAGTTCCGCATAGTTCCGGAAAAACTGTAAACACAGATAGTCGCCCGATCAATCTCAAGTCGAATACTTTTCCGCGATTGAGATACACAGTACGCGCGAGTGTGTATTATCAAATCTGCCTTGGAGCAAAAAACGGGTTGAAAAATAACAAATATCGTTGCCGCGATACGCGACTTGGTTTACAGTTACGGCTGAAACAACTGGACTATATTCGCGTGCTGTTCGTACGCGATGCGATCATCAACATCATCTTCCTCATTTGAGGCAAACTACGCGACTCTTTGATCTTCAACATCTTACCATCTTGGAGATGTTCATATCTTACATTGTATAGTTACCAGTACCAGTTACTACCTCTAGCACTCTTCCACGGTGCGAGAATAACGTCATCGGCATGTTTAGGAGTACGAACGAAACATATCCCACACCTGAATGGCGTGTACTTTGTCAAAGAGTGGAATGCTGCAATGAATGGTACGAGTACTCGTACATAGAACATGGGTAGGGCTGGAGGTCATGCTTCGGATTTGTATATAAGAATACACATTTGAATGGTTGGTCCACGGGAGCAGTAGAGGTGCAGGAGGCTGAAATGATATGCATTTGGCACTTTAAACAAAATAAGAAAAATATCTCTGAATTGGAGATAATAACATGAAACGAACGTTGGACACAAAAAGTACAACCTCTCTGCTAGTCTTCCTCAAGTTTTTATCCTTGGTCCTCTTCTCTCGAACGCCACGTAAAACGATGTTCTAAAATCTAAGGCTATGCTCCCAATAACGCAAAGATCACTGTGATCTATGGCTATGAAGGAAAAAGCATGGTCCATGTCCTCATCACCACATCCAACAAACATGAATATCCTTGATGAAAAGTAAGGGGAGTCCCTTTACGTTCCGAATCGGAACACGGAATACAAAGTTTGGTACACAGAGCACTTCATTTTCGAGACCGTTTTTACGGGAAGATGGTAACTGGAAGGTGACATGGTCAGTATCATGCCCAGCCTTTACTCCTCAGCTAAGTCGGCTGGAGGCCGATGATAAAAGTAACAGTTCGAAAATGCCAGTGGCCCAATGTGCGCAGGAATAAATCGCGACTCTGGTCACTACCTGGATAAAGCCAAACCGCAACCAAAACATATTTGACTAAGGCCGGCCCTTCAGAAAAACTAACACAGAAAAAGGTATTTCTGAACCCCGGCCACACGCTATCGAACACGAACATAGTACAAGCAGTGCGTATTTAGGAAAGTATGAATGAATGAATTGGAAGGTTCAAGGTACTAACCCTGTTGGTTGGGCACTGAGACCATAACGGATCTATTGTGTAGTAGCTTTTCTTAATTAATGTAGCAAAAGACCTTCCAGCACTCGTTCGAACGCCAGTACGTCTCTTGCAGGAGTTTCCCTCATAACGGAAGGGTCCGTGGCGATTCGCCCAAGGAACGCATACCCAGCTCGCGCTACCGCGGGACATTTACACAAAATGTGCCCTGTTGTCTCAACGTTTTCCAAACACAGACGATATTCCGTCTCGTTAGACAAACCCATCTTGTTTAGATGGTATTTCACCCAAGGGTTACCCGAGAAGTAGCCTACTAGTAACTTCAGGTCGGCCCTACTCATGTGGGTAATATCATCATACATAAAGGGTCTCATAAGCTCCTTAGATTGCCGCAGTCCTGGAAGATTTTCCCGATAGAGCTGTCGCTCTAGCCCCAAGAAGCGCATAGAGTGACTTGGTTGGAGGCCATCAGACATTGAAGGCCTCGATGTACTCTTTCATCAGCTTCGATAAGAGCTCAAGTGACAAAGGTGCACTGATGGCTGCCAGTTTATTTGTGCAGATAGCAATGCAAACTCCATAAAGCCTCTGAATTTCCTCTGGCACGAGCCACCATCGAACCACGTCAATTTCAATAGAATAGTGGAAATGAAAAGATTCCTTTTCCCACACGTTCTGTTGATTTTAACGTGGCTTGATGGTGACTCGCGACCAAAACATAGTTGTCTTATGTGTCGAGCTTTAAGGTCGCCACACATTATCGCGCAGAACCACGATCGAACTTCCATTGAATCATCAAATATCATAGAACGGTGGAAATAGGGAGATTTTTTCTATTGAGTTTGACGTGGCTCGATGCATACTCGCGACCAAAATTGTTGCTGTGTGTGTCGAGCTTTATGGTTGCCACCCATTGACGAGCACAACCACGACCAAACTTCCATCGAACCATCAAATATCATAGAACGGTGGAAATAGGGGGAATTTTCTTTCCACACGTCCTATGATATTTGATGGTTCGATGGAAGTTTGGTCGTGGTTGTGCTCGTCAATGGGTGGCGACCTTTATGGTTGCCATACCGAACTTCCATCGAACCATCAATTTCATAGAAAGTGTGGGGAAAAAATTCTCTTCATTTCCACCGTCCTATGAAATTGATGGTTGGATGGAAGTTCGGTCGGGATTGTGACCATTAGATCATTCATTAAGACATGACCCGGTGTTCTGTTTACGTACATATCTTTTGGAAATTGGAGATACTGACCATCTTGGGTTGCCATGCCACTGCTACCACTGATACCATAGCGTTCAAATAATGTGCTACCGACTGTAAAATTTGAAACTTAAAATATTAATTACATATAGACTAATAGCTGATATAATAGTTACTATTATTATATCATTCAGGCATTTAACATTTCTATCAAACTGGTTGGTTATCGTATGGTTTGTTCATTAGTTGGAAAGTAAACGGCAGTTGGGCTCAAAATGTCTGCTATAAGAAAACATCTACCTTCCGTATATTTATGGCAGTTGTTTTGTTCCTCTGTTTTGGTGTAGTATACCATCATTCGCATCATTTTCCCGTTGTATGGTAATTCGAAATGAAGTTGTTCACCTAAAAAATCGACTGTGTCTCATTTAGATTTGGCGTTTCCTTAATATGCTTTTGGATACTTCCAAAAATGGGTCAATGTGAACTTTAATTAAAACTAAAATTTGTGGTCTTTCTCTGTCTGAAAAAAAAGATCTTTCCTGTTTTAAGTCGTTAATTGCTTATGGTGTGTGTTCCAAGGCAGCGACTGAGCGATTTGCATTTGCGACTGTCAAAAGAACTATCAAAACAGAGCACTATTCTCATTGTGACTTATGGTGCATTTGCCACTTTGAAATTATTAGTAAAACTTGTTCCGATTTCACTGTTCCTATGAGAGATACATATATGTATAAAATAGTAGGCCTATTTTCACCAAATTTAGGAACGTAATTTTTTGGCAGTCAATTTGATTGTATAATATGAAATTTCGTAAAGATACAATATTTTTAGAAGTAAAAAGCTATATGATAGAGTAGTCCGATTTCAACTAAATTCAGGAATGTGATTTTACTAGAAATACTATTGGTTAGTGTGAAATTTGAAAAAGATATCTTAAGAAATAAAAAAGTTTTTCTGACAAAGACGATTTTTTAACCGATCGTTCCTATGGCAGCTATATGACGTAGGGCGACCGGTAGCGCAGTGTGTTGAGGCATCAGTCTCATGTTTGACTACCGGCGTTTCGGGTTCGAATCCCGTCCACGACAACGTTCGTGGCCATGGATGTGCAGGAGGTGCATGCTGGCAACTGCATTCTCTGAAACCAATTTATGCCAACGAAACGTCAACTAGGCCAGATGGAACAGTTGACGCGCTATGCCCCACAAGGGGTTAGGGCAATTGAGTATATGACGTAGGGGCGACCGGTAGCGCAGCGTGTTGAGGCATCAGTCTCATGTTTGACTACCGGCGTTTCGGGTTCGAATCCCGTCCACGACGACGTTCGTGGCCATGGATGTGCAGGAGGTGCATGCTGGCAACTGCATTCTCTGAAACCAATTTATGCCAACGAAACGTCAACTGGGCTATTGTACATGGCACAGTTGACGCGCTATGCCCCACAAGGGGTTAGGGCAATTGAGTAGTGGTATATGACGTAGTGGTCCGATTCCATTGGTTCCGGCATATTATTGTAACAGCGCGCAATAGAAAGAAGACTTTGTACAAAATTTTAGCTCGATAGCTTTAAAACTGAGGGACTAGTTTGCATAGAACCAGACGGACAGACGGACAAAGTTTAATCAACTCAACTTATCATACTGACCAAGAATATATATATTAAGAATAAAAGTGGAGTGGGTCATTGTGAGTCTAGGTCAAAAATGACTCAAACTCACTCTCCACTACCACACAAAAATAATCGGCTTAAAGCCAATTCTTCCCCGGTCACTTGGTTTCGTCTACACCATTGATCACTCTTCAGAAGCTGCCTTAAATGCATGGGGGAAGCAGCTTGACCAAGTCAGGGGGTTTGTATTCCGACCTAAATCGGAATACGTCCCTGAGTGAAATGCTTACACCTTATATAGTGTGCATTACACGACACGAGTGCCAATCTTCATCCAATGAATTGTCACTGTGTTTATTCACGTATTCCGATTTAGGTCGGAATACAAACCCCCTGATTTGGTCAAGCTGCTTCCCCCATGGTTTAAGGCAGCTTCTGAAGAGTGATCCATGGGTGTGGACGAAACCAAGTGACCGGGGAAGAATTGGTTTTAAGCCGATTATTTTTGTGTCGTAGTGGAGAGTGAGTTTGAGTCATTTTTGACCTAGACTCACAATGGCCCACTCCACTTTTATTCTTAACAAGTACGATATGCGCTTATGCGTGAATAAACACAGTGACAAGAATATATATAGTTTATATGGTCGGAGATGCTTCCTTCTGTGCGTTGCAAACTTTATGACAAAGTCAGTATACCCTATCACATCCGTGAAGGGTATAATGATTAGAAGAGGGCTATTGAGATTTTGGCGAAGAAGAGACAATTTGAAAGAATTGAGTTTCAGTAATAATAAAACTGAAAAACAAAGTAGGCAACAGAATGGTCTCATGTTTATGAGGAAGTTTCGCATTTCATGAAGTGTCGGATTTCTCTGAAAGCATGCGCAAATACACTATACATACCAAATTATCAATGAGAGACCCAAAACTATGCAATTAAAATTTAAAAAGAAACGACAATGGCCTCGTTTATACCGTAGAACTAAAAGGCGATTTAACTAAATCGTTTTAGTGCTAGTACTTGTTCGTGGTGTATTTATACCGACCATACGAAGAGGTACTAAACATGAAACATGTCAGCTGTTGGTTTGTGACTTCGGTGACATTCACTACGCGGGACTATCTTCGAGATCTAACTAAATCGATCTAACTTTCGACGATATAAACGTATCGATTTAGTTAGTTTTGGACTTGGCTTATCTCTACTTGCGATGCGGAACTGGACTAAAAAAATTGGGACTATGTCGCTGTCGTCGCTAATGTTGACTCGGTGGTTGGCGTTTCCTTTGTTGTCGTTTTTTTTTTGTTCGGTGTTTGCTTTGTTTGCAATTTCAGGAAAGCAGTGCGTGATCACGGGCAGGAAAGTCTTTTTCTGTCGTAAAATTTATGTCTGTAAAATTTATGTGCTGTCAACGGAGAAAGAAGAAGAAGAAGTACCTCTCCGTATGGTCGGTATAAACACTCCACCAACAAGTACTAACACTAAAATGATTTAGTTAAATCGCCTTTTAGTTCCACGGTCTAAACGTGACCATTGGTTAAGAAAATGTCAAGAGGCAGTAGCCTCCTAATAAAAACGCGTTTCTACCGCTACAATCAAAGGATGAAACGAATGCAGAGTTTCAGATATTTGTGGTGGAGCTAAAATTGGTACCAAAACTAGCTAGTGCGACATGTTTATGTCGTCGTGAGTGAGCTCGAATTAGTTAATCCTCGAAGATAGCTCCGCGGCATAAACAAGGCCAATTATCAACACACGAAAAAACATAAAACGGAGTGAATCAATATACAAACAGGTCCTAAATTCCGGAATTCTTCAATTGTTTTCGTTTGTGAATTGACCTTTTTGAGACAACACTGCACCTTCTGTCCCTAAAATATAGTTGTTTTCATATGATCTGCCTGTAGGATTTGTTTACGTTAAAAGTGCACTTTAAGCATATATTATCACTTCTAGCAGAAGACGGAACAGAAGAATTCCCTCATTAGTATCTTATTCGTGGACACAAATTTGGGGCAGATATGATTTTGCTGAATGTTCGATAACAGACCTCATTTAATCATTTTTCGATTCGATTTGCTATGCAACAGTTGCATGAATCGCGTTTCATAAGCTGTACATTTCATTTTCTCATATAAATCATCATACATTATGAAATATTCAGATGTCTCAAAATTGTCTTTTCAAACAATTAGCACAAAATTCTTTCAAATTTCCTTTTCCGCCTTACAAAAATCTTAACATGACCCCTCATTTTTCGATTATCTTTCAACCATTTACATGCAATCATTATACAATAATATCACCAATAACATCTCAATAAGCCCTATCTTTAATAATATCATGCATTAAACAACCCACCTCCTCGAAATATCATTCCCACTATCGGTGTGTTAAGTCTTCTGAAGATCAAAATTACTTCAAAAAAGTTGATAGAACGCTTCCTTGCTATGAAAATCATTTTTCTAGTTCAAAGGACTCAAAGTGCTTTCAACAGTAGTCTACTTCATTCGCCTCATCACCCCCATCATATGATACTCATCTTGTCTAGATATCGTTTCTTTGCCAAAAACATCCTTTTCCCACCCAAAGGACTCAAAATGCCTTTACCAGTCTACTGCATTCACCTTATCATTTCCGGTCATATGATACCCGCCATATTACCTAGACATCGCTTCCTTACAAAGAATATCCTTTTTCCTCTCCAAAGGACTCAGAATATCTGCAACAGTAGTCTACTGCATCCGCCTCATCTCCCCTAGTCATATGATATCCATCATCCCTTGATGTCACTTCATTTCCAAGAATGTCCTTTTTCTTCTCCGAAGGACGCAAAATGGCATCAGTCCTGATCGAAGGACTCAAAATGCTATTGACAGAACTCCAGTGCATTGGTCTCATTACCACGATTTAGAATACACCCTTACCACCAGCTTTGGTTTTTGTTTCATATCATAATAATAGAGTCCTTTTGTCCTGACGCACATCTTCAGCAGCACCAAAATATCATCGTTTTGTACTTAATAACCAAAGGAAGCTATATACCAAATTTAGTTGAACCACGGACCACGGGTAATGCCTGAAAGATTTTTTCATTGAAATCATTAAAAAGACTTAAGCGAGAAACTCGATAAAATTTCACATTTTTGGATGTATCTTTTTATCTACTGTACGGATCAGAGCAACTGATAGCCTATGCACACCCTTGGGACACAGTCAATCCATGAGAAAGGAAAGTAGACCTCGATACGCTCCCCACGAGGCTGTAGCCCTGTCAAGGAACAACGAAAACAAGAAAAATTTAAAAAATAGCGATTTCAAACTGTCATATCTCGGGTGTTTTTCCTCGTACCGAAATCAAATTTGCAACACTTCGTACTTGTGTCGCGTTAATATAGTCTTGGTCACTTTTCCAAATTTTTTATTTTTTTTTTTATTATTTTGCTTTTCTTTGGTTGTAATGAACCAAATTATGGTCTGGTAGTGCTGCTCCCACCGGCAGATCGAAGCAGCACCTGATGAGTAGTGATCTGTTGGTGGTACGAAACCAGAGGCAGGTCCCATTACACCCGGACCCAAATTCGACTGCATGGGCGTGTGATCCGTCCGCCAACCATTCCATCCTTATCGACTATTATTGTTTTTTTTTATTCCCCATTTTTACCTCCCCTGGTTGTGTTGTCTTTCCCAGGCCTATGAATTTTTGTTAATAAGTAAAGGGCAGGGGCAACGAGCGGCGAAAACCCCGCCCAAGTTTCCCGAACTGAGCTACAGCAAGCATAGGCCGCTGCATAGCTCGTTGAGGGGCATTTTTCTTCGCCAGATGGCAGGGCCCGACCTTAACCGTCACTATGCTACCTAGGGCCGTCCCCACGGGCATCTCTGGATGCCCACCAAACCGTTCGTTACAAAGTGTAGCCCATTTTTATATTTTCCTCATCTATGCGCTTATCACTTGCACTGAGCTACAGCGAGAACGCGTTCAAATCCCTAGTGAAATTGGAATATATGTAAATATACATTAAGCAATTCTACCACCCCCCCCCCCCCCCCCCCCCCCCCTTCCCACCAACTTTTCATGCCCGTTTTCCATTCATTGTGACACAAATCAAAATAGGATTGGAATAGTGAGCGCATCGCAGCTATGTGGCATCGGCAACGGAGCACGAGTACCTTGTGGCTGTAACCACGCCTCACTTAAATGGCTAACATGGCCGCGGTTAGGTCGATGGGGTCTTAAGCGACATGGGCAAGAGTAGCACAATTTAAATATTAAAGTAAATTTTATACAACAGTTACCACGGTCATAATGTATAACACCCATTTTTTTCTTATAATAAGTTAACTATACATATTTCAACAAATTCGTTTTTTATTAACGACTCGTAACCAACAAATCCGGTTCGCCGCCAATTCATTTCCGTCCATGGACTTCGACTACAATACAAAGCCATCAAAAAAGCTTGTAGCTCAGCACTTCTCAAACTGCAAAACGTGCCGCGGCTGAATTCGCTTCCCGCCAAATAACACTAATTTGACAGCAAACTATTGTCATTCGAGCGGTGTTGATCGCGCGGTTTGGTTATCCCTTTTTCTTGTCCCGTCTTTCGGTAAATAATCACCTATCTACCCAGCAAACATGCAGATTCCATTCTTAAATCTCGAAACATTTTGCGCCAACGAAAGTACGTGCCTCGAGTCACTCAATGACCGCAAACAATGGCAGAAAATTCCACTTTTGAATCACACGCCGTTGCACGAATTGATGGACCTACAGCTGGTTCGTTTTCGCGGTATGGTTCAGGATATGAGCGATCCTGAAATTTATCTGGAGAGCTATTCGGTACGTGACAAAAATACGGGCAGTGTTCGAACGCAGAATGGCAAATACAGGGACTGTTTGGTCGTTGCGCCGCACGAAGAGGCGGATCTAAGTTCGACTGAGAATGTTCACGGCGATCGCAGGACGATTTTCGTGATATCCGTTCCGGGAGTGAATGATTGGGTCACGTCACAGGAACAGGATGTTAATGTAGGGGCTAAGAAGCCGGTTTGCGAACCATCTGGGGGTCAGGGACAGAAGCGATCGCTGGACGACGAATCGGAGAGCATGGATGTCGATGTCGAGGACGGCAGGAGAGCTTCGAAGAGGATTTGTAATGGGTCACCTGCCAATCGGGAGGAGTCGAGACCTGGCCCAAATAGTTTGCTGTCTTCAGAGTATTTGTTGAACTCACCGCTACCAGACCGGCCTAGCAAGGCGTGCATGGTGAAGCTGTACTCGGACTTTGATAAGTACCCTCTCAACAGTCTGGTGGACGTTGTGGGGTTTCTCTCTGTTGACCCAGCTCTGGATGGCTCCAACCAAGAAGTGGAAGAATTTGAAGAGATGAGCGAGGTTCATGCTGCCAATCCACCGCCTTCACTAATTCCCAGACTGCATGCAGTCTTGGTCAGACCGCTGGATCATGTTAACCCTCTTATGGATGAATCTCTACAGCAAGTTCAAGGTACTTCAATTTTCAAATAATGCTCTAACTGTAAATTTATGTCAGAATTTCGCAGATTTGGTTGAGACGGCAGATGTGATTCACAAGGATTTACAAGTAATTCTAACCCAATGCCTTTTTGGCGATACTACGGCTGCCGAATTTTTACTTTCGAATCTAATCTCAAACATGTAAGTGACTTTTCCTAACTAGAGAACTGGTTATTTACAAAGATCATTGTTTCTCTAGATTTTTGCGGACAGACCTTCAGACGCTCGGTCAATTCAGTCTGAACATTTGCGGCATTCCAACCAATTGTCTGACCGACTACACATCTCAACTGTACGACATAATTCAGTCCTTGCTGCCGGCTAGCCACTACTTTCCCATGACTTTGGAGAATATGAATACTCATCAGTTCACGCCAAAGTAGGTCTCTAGCGATTTTTTAGTTCCCTGTTTTCTACAGTTAAAGAATTTCTTTTATTTGTTCAAATTCAGATTTCTAGCATCACTTAAATATAAGCTAATACTTGTTTGCTTGTAGGAAGGACTATAAAACCAACAAATTGGTTAGTGGTCTCCTGCAGCTCGCACCGCAAACTCACCTCGTTTTGGACGAGACGCGGCTGGAGCCAGGGAAACTTGAAAACAACGGAGTTCGCGGCGTTCAGAGCTTGGCGGAACTGATTAAGACGCAACAGATGAAAGCGGATTTCCAATTTTTCGAGATTAAGTACGATATGAACATCCCGGTGCTGACACTGAGCGAGGGTCGGAGTATGTTGCCTGTAAGTATTGTTTCTACTCTGAAGGACTTTTTTTCGAAGATAATTTTCCTAAATCCTTTCGAAACAGTGTGACTTCCAGATACCTCTCAAGCCCGACGCTGATTGTATTCCCCTGGTTGAAGAAACACTCAAGGCGGCCAAACACTATCTGCAGCCCAAATTGAATGCCATGCGCCGCTATTTGACCACATCGAAATTGGTACAATTCAACATTGATCCCGCCACGACGGAAATGATTGAGCAGGACTTTGTGGACATTCGAAAGAAAGATCAGCGTTTCGGCGGGGAACAATTGAATTCACTGCTGATTTTGGCACGATTGTTGGCGGCGGCCCGGGGTAAGAATGTACTGGAGAAGGACGTGTGGGATTTGGCAAAAACGTTGCATGCCGAGCAACAAACGCGACTTGAACAATTGCCGAAGAGAAAATGATTTGGTGGATGTTAATGTTGATTGTAAATTGTTTGTATTAAATGTGTTTATAAATATAAGTTATTTAACTTAGGTGTTCGGCTTTTTTTTTATTATTTTTCTGGCTGATTTGTAGAAAGGTGAAAATTTAGCATTTCCGCCGAAGCCTGTCCCAAGCCATGGTTGTGGAAGGAAGAGGGAAGGATAGCTGTAGCCTGAATGGCTGAGTCACACCTAAGCGTCTCAGGGCAGTAGGGTGTCATGAATTACGTAGCCGGACTTGCGATACAGTTGTGGGAACTCTGGCACGTTATGGACCACCTGAAGCAGCTATCACCGAGATCACATTCGGATAGGGCTTAGCGATGGGCCCACAACCCATAATTGTAAAAACTACTCCATGTCAAGAAATCTGTAAAAAAAAGCCTCGAATTGGACGGATCAGAAACGAGTACCACGCAAACGTTTAATTGATTATTCTTTCGGATCCTGGAATGTACGCCCCCTAAACAAACCGGGGGCCGTGAAAACAGGTCGAAAATTATAAACAGCATCACTGCAGCGCAGGAAACAAAGTGGATTTGCAGCGAGATAGACGGCAAGAATTCGTACACAATTTTCAAAAGCAGCAAACCATCGGGTCACAAGAAGTTAGGAGTTGCATTCATAGTGAACAAGCAGCTCAAGCCGCACGTTATTGACTCGTTTCTTCACCTCTGGCTCATCAACCGTGCACGCCCCGACTGAAGTTAAGGAAGACGCAGTGAAAGACGAAATTTATGCCCGCCTGGAGACACTGTTCGACTCAACTTTCAACAAACAACATCAAAAATCACTTTCAACAAACGACGCCAAATTGCTGCTGGGAGATTTTAACGCGAAAGTCGGAAATGAAAGTTGGTACCTGGGGACCACTGGAGGCCACAGTCTTCATGAAGAATGTAACGACAACGGCCAGCGACTTATCGACTTCGCCTGTAGTAGGAATCTAGTCGTAAGCTCTACGTCTCTCCCGCATCGACGAATTCACAAGCAGACCTGGAAATCTCCAGACGCACATACCGTCAACCGAATTAATTACGTCCCATTTGCAGGAGATGAGCGTCTAGTGTGATGGATGTCCGCTCCTATCAAGGAGCAAACTGCGGCTCAGATCAATACTTGGTAAAGACGCCTTACAGATGTAGAATTTCCTCAGTCAGAATCAGCCCTCCCAAAGTCTTTGCGGTTGATAAGCTTCTGAGCGATGCTATAGCGGTGGCGTATACCACCGCCCTTGAGGAAATGCTACACAACATCAGCAACACAGGCGTCCATGGGTTCCGGGAAGAACTCAAGGGTACCATTAGGGGTGTCGCAGAGAAAGTCGTGGGATATAAAGCCCGGCGACCGCGACATGACTGGTTCGACGAAGAGTCCAAAAATTCACTTGACGCGAAAAAGAGGCCTATAGACAATGGATTCAACGAGGAACTAGAGCCAAAAGAGAAAAATATGACGAGCTACGGTGAATATCGAGTAGAATAATTAGACGAAAGAAACGTAAACACTTTGACGAGCAGTTGCTGAATATTAACGAAAACTTTGCTAATAGGAACACTAGACAAGCGTACAAACTAGTAAATACAATTAAAAACGGATACCAACCCAGCACTAGCCTTTGTAAGGATAAGGATGGAAACATCATCTGCGACACCGATGGGCCTCTTATCTTAAAGAGCTTCTGAACCTACCATCTAACATCCCCATGCAAAAAGCTCTCGACGATATTGTTGATCTAAGCCCACCCATACAGCCCCTGACAGTAGAGGAAGTTGATCTCGCGTTGCGGTCAATGAAACGAAATAAAGCGCCGGGCGCTAACGAGATCCCAGCTGAACTGCTAAAATTCGGTGGAACGGGTCTAGTTGATGCCATACATCAATTACTCCTGCGAGTATGGGAGGACGAGGTGATCCCAGACGATTGGCACAGGAGCATCATCTGTCCAATTCACAAAAAGGGAGATAAACTGCGCTGTGAGAATTACAGGGGCATATCACTAGTTTGTACATCCTATAAAATTTTGACGAAAATTCTGGAAAATAGAATAAAACCGTACGCAGAACGTATCATTGGCGGATTTCAAAGCGGTTTCTGACCTGATCGCTCCACAATCGATCAGCTCTTTACGGTCAAACTGATACTCCAGAGGTGCTGAGAATACAACGTAAACGTATACCAATTCTTTGTCGACTTCAAGCAGGCATACGAGAGTATCGATCGTGGAGTACTATATAGGTACAACATCATGTTGCAATTTGGGATACCGGCAAAATTAGTGCGACTGACAAAGATGACGATGACCAACTCCGTCTCGCAGGTCAGGATCCATAATAGACTTACTGATCTATTTGAAATACGCACTGGTCTGAAACAGGGCGATGGACTGGCACCGACGCTCTTCAACCTAGCACTGGAATACGCTATTCGGGCTATGAATATGGACAACAGCAAGACGCTACTCATCAAGTCGACACAATTATCAGCGTACGCCGACGACATCAACATCATGTCCCGAAGATTGGGCGATGCAGAAGAACTTCTACATACGCTCGATAACGCTGCAAAAGAAGTTGGACTAGGTATCAACCAATGCTTTCATCCTCACGCGATACATTCCCGCGCAGCGTTCACACAAGGTGAAATATGAGGCTGAGTAGTTGCGCGGGAGCAACTAACAATGAGCAACCGGGTGCGTCACACCGCGAGTTCCTCTCGAGAGATTAGTTTCGGGCGAAGAACATGTTCGTATTACACGCAATTTTTCCACGCAAGCCAGTTGCGCGAGTGATTTCACTTAATCTAAACGCGAGTTGAACTCGCCCAAAATATTTTTTGCTCATTATTAAGCTTAGTGGTTCTTAAGAAATAATTTAAATTTAATTTATTGAAGAATAACCAGTAAACGTGCTTTTTTGCAATTATTTACTTCCATCTTTCTTACGAAATTTGTGCTATACAAAGGGTTCAATGCAATCGAATGGAGGATCGAATGATTGATACGATATCGTATACGTTGACGCAAACCATAATAGCCAATTACGATACGTTTGCTACGTTCACGGAGTGTGTAATATGAAATACTCGTTTTTACGTGACGAGTAGTCCGTTCACGGAACTTATAATTCGACCCCAGAGTAAAACTAAAATAATGATGCATTCGACTACAAGGACACCTACACAATCGAGCATCACAACATCGAGTTCGCGAACGACTTCATATACCTGGGTTGCAGCTTGTCAAGGGACGCCAACGAAACTGACGGAATCAAGCGACAGATAGTTAGCTAATAAGACTTTTTTCTCGGTTCTCCGCATAATGAAATCGAAGCATGTGCACAGAAACACGAAGCTCCGCGAGTACAAAACCATTATACGACCAGTGCTATGCTATGACTGCGAAGCATGGACCTCACTCATCCTCCGGAAACATGCTAGACACATTTGAACGTAAGGTACTGCAGCGAATTTTCGGGGCCGTTTGCGATTGAGGTGGATGACGCACCCGGTACAACCATGAGTTGTATGAACTGTACGATGAGCTGGAAGTTTCGAAAATTGTCAAACTACAACGACTTCAATGGGCAGGGCATGTACAACGAATGGACGATGATCGCATGCCAAAGAGAGTAATGAACGCACGACGAGTCGACGGAGCGAGACTGCGAGAACGACCGAGATCTCGTTGGGAGAGCTCAGTTTATGTGGACGCCGCGCAACTACTGGGCTTCCAGGATTAGAGGACGCGGTCACGTGACCGAGATAATTGGAGGACAACGATCCAGGTGGCCAAGGCCCGACGTCGGTCTGTCGCGCCACGATGATGATGATATAGCGCCTTTGATGACGATTTTTCATCTCTGTTTTGACTTGAATTAACTTTAACAACGAATCGTTTATATTATAATTTATTATTGTTTTATTCAATTCGGCGGTCATATTTTTAGTTACATTCAACTGAAAATAGACTACATAAAAAAATCAAATCAATTTTCTACATGAAGAGAATCGTGTGTTTTATTGTTTGTTTGCGTTGTTGGCATTCTTCTTTTGCGTACAAACTATGTTTTTAGTTTTCTTTAAAAGAAAATTCAACTTAAAGAAATGAGTATTTCATCTGTTTATGTATCTTTATATAAATTACATCGTTTCTAGCTAAATGCTAAATATAGAATTATATTGCATATTTATATACACAATTCTATTGGTTCACAAACATTTGTTATCTATCGTTAAAGATATACTACTTAATGGTTTTTGGTCTTTAGACAAAATTTGTTCATTGCAGCTGCGCCTGCATAATTATACACTTTTTTTTTGGTTCCACACATTTCATTTTCAAATTTTCAATACATACTTTGCCCAATCTCTGATTTTTGCCAACTTTTAAATAACAGATAAAAACAAACTTTTCTCCTTTTTCTTTCCATTAAATCGATTGTTGATTGCACTATCTCGATTATACAAAAAAAAAGCAAATACTCTCTAGAGCACAATAATTGCTTTTCGCTAATTCGTTTGATAAGGCTATTTATTAATGAGAATACGTGTGAATGATCTGGGTCCATTGAAGCATAAAGTATAAGTCTATCGGTAATCGTTGCGAGAATAATACTAGGGTGGCTATTTCGATGTGTAACAAAGAGGCCAGAGAAGAGAGGTGCATTGCTTAACGTAATAATAAAAACATTTGTGATTGGAATTCGAATAAACAAAAATTAGATCAATGGACGCAATCATTCGCGAATACGGATAGAAGCAGCGCTACGTATAATAAATACAATATAATTACAACTAGAAAGTAAGAAAAAATTAATTCAAAATTCGAATAAATAAGAACGCAGAATATAGACGATCTGGTTGTATATAATAAAAAAAAAAATAATACAGTAAAATGTATAAATGTAAAAAAAAGAAAACAATTTTCTCTCACTTCATTTTCCAGACGATTGTTTTTTCCTCAAGTTTCTATCGCTTTTCTACGTGTGTTCAACTTGTTTCTATTTCATCATTTGTGCAATAAATAATAACAATAGTTTGAATGAAATCAAATGTGTACTAAAATGTTCATCTCACTTATATTAAAAATTCAAGATTTTCTTTTGCTTGTTTCCACTACAATAATATCGTTTGCACGATAAGTAACAAATTTAAATTTAAATATTCTTTTTTTTGTAAATTTGAATGTAGAATTAAGCTAAACAAATTTGTATTCGAAATACGTATCAACTTTAAAACGGATGTTAAAATTCTCTTCATAGCTATGTCAAACAACAGAAGACTTAAAAAATAAAAACATGTTTCTTTTCTCTCGAAAATGTGTCTAGGATTTAGAATTGATAATACAATCGATTATAAATATTTTCTATCCGTGTTGTTTACTTTGTTCATTTTTTTTCTTTTTACAAATTACATCATCATTTTCACTCCGTTTTGAATTACATATTATGACTATTACTAGAAATTTTCGTTTTACATATATCACGTTCAATGCTTTTCATTCGAATCATTTTCTGAATCCTTTCTCATCATTTTGATTGATAGTTTCTATCATAATTTAATTTTGTTCCATAGACATTATTTATTAGCTTCTCTATAGAGTACGTAAACGTATTTATGTTACATCTAAGCTGATGAGAGATTTGATAATAATTCATTTTTGAATTTTTTTGATTGTTACACAATATTTTCATGAACTACTCGTATGTATATTTTAAAACAACAGTTTTGTTTGTAAGTCTAGATTAATATGTATTTATAAATAATTACACAATTGAAGAGATAAAATTGCACATTTCTATGGAGTTTGGATTCACTCGTATATCTAGTCATTTCAATTTTTAAAGTTGCTTTGATATTTATGTTTTATAGTCACGTTTATCTGAAACGAGAAAAGGAAATAATATTAGGGCCAAGTTTTTTGTTTGTAATGATTAACTTTTTCTCATAGTTTATCAGGGTAAGCAAGTGTCAAAATTCATTATCAGTTCGGATAGCTTGGCCATTGACTTGCTAGCGGAAATCTCATGCATTCTAGAGATACATTGGCTGCGTTTTGACAAACTTGATAGGATCAGACAATTTGACGGTGAGTAACAGAGATATGCAGTATTGTATATCCGTAAGTGGAAAAGAGTAGTCCGTATGGCGCAACAGTTAGCACATTCGCCTTCTATGCGGTGGGCAGCGGTTCGATTTCTACTGAATGCAGTTCGATAAAAAAAAGGGGATTTACGTGTCGGACTATGAACCCCCCTTTATAGGGTTAATAATTCGGTTGAATATGTTGTTAATAATAATAATAAATAAGGACAGGCTAAGGTACCCAAAGGTGGGCACTGCGACCATGAGATCTATTGTGCCTTATAGCATTAAACTAATCCAAAAGACTCTCAATCAGCCTGATGAAGGCCAGAAGGTCCTTTGTAGGAGCGCTCTTAACGACCGCGGAGTTCACGATGGAATCTCCAAGAAACAAGAACCTCGAACGAGCAACCGCCGGGCATTCGCAGAGAAGGTGTTTGGTTGACTCAGTGTCCTCCAGGCAAAGTCTGCATTCCGTTTCAGTAGCCAGACCCATTTTATTGAGGTGATATCTTACCCAGTGGTGTCCCGTTAGGTAACCAACGATTAACCTCAGGTCCGCTCTGCCCAGGCGGCTAGTTTCTTTGATACCGTATGGGTTTATAAGATCTTTCGACTGACGAAGACCAGCGAGATCATTCCAGTGACGCAACCTTTCATTTGCGGACCATTGCTTAACCAGCTGTCTGGTTGTAGCCCAGCTCAGGCCACAGTACGGATCAGGCCCGATAAATTTCACAGATGAGCTCTGCCTAGCGAGTTCATCCGCAGCTTCGTTACCTTGAATGCCCTGATGGCCTGGTACCCAACATAGAGTTACCCGATTGGTGTTTGTGAGACACTGAAGGGTATCAAAACACTCTTTCACTAATTTTGAAGAAAATTTGTATGAAGAAAGAGCCTTAATAGCTGTCGGCTGTCCGTGCAGATAGCAATGTTTGCGCCATTAAGTTTCTTGTGCAGAATTTCTCTGGCGCAGGTCTCAATGGCATGGATCTCTGCTTGAAATATGCTGGGCCAGACGCCCATGGCGATTGAAATCCTGGTGCTCGGTCCAAAGACCCCAGCACAAACTCCCTGATCAGTCTTTGACCCATCCGTAAACCACATGGTACAGCTAGGGTCAGGACAGAGGTTGGCACTATCCCATTCCGTGCGGCATGGAATTGAGACCGAGAATTTTCTATCGACGCAAAATTCCGTAGTCATGTAATCTGATCTCGAACAGATCTGCAAACCCGGAATCCGCTCCAGGATGCTCATGTGGCCCTGATTGTACACATGAGCATCATAAGTTAAACGCACTCGAAGAGCGCTAAGAGCCGCAGATTCCTGTATAAAAATATGCAGCGGAGTAAGACCAACAATCGCCTCAATGGCCGATGTCGGACATGTACGGATGGATCCTGCCATACCAAGGCATGCAAGACGTTGTAGTTTGGTGCACAACTGTATGGTGCAACGCTGCTGCGTTTTGGGCCACCATACTAGCGCAGCATATGTCACGACTGGTCGTACCAGCATCAAATATAGCCACTTAGTCATTTTAGGGGTGAGGCCCCAGGTTTTACCAACGAGCGATCTGCAAGCCCACATGATACGAGTGGCCTTATTAATGACAGTCTCGACGTGATTGCTCCAGTTGAGCCTCCAGTCCAACGTAATGCCCAGACACTTGACTTCAGTGGAGAACTGAAGTACCGTCCTGCCTAGACTGACCGAGTTTAAGTTAAGAATTTTCCTCCGTGTGAATGGGACCAAGACGGTCTTTTGAGGGTTAACACTCAGGCCAACTTCAGTGCACCAACGAAGGACTAAGTCAAGTGCAGCACCCATCACCTCAGTGACGGTCGTTTCAAACTTTCCTCTGATTATAATAGTTATTTCATCGGCATATCCAATAGCATGATAACCATAATCACATAGCCTAGCTAGTAACTCGTCTACGACTAGTGACCAGAGAAGTGGGGAAAGAACTCCTCCCTGAGGACAACCTTTAACAGCATTAACGCAGGAGAAGGCGCCACTCAACGTTGAGTAGATCTCGCGCCCGCGAAGCATGGCATCGATCCACATAATAGTGGCTGTGGGTATATCTCTGAGCTCAAGTGCTCTAGATATGCAGCTGTAGCTAGTATTGTCGAAAGCTCCCTCGATGTCAATGAAGGCGCACAAGGCAATTTCCTTGTCATTGAGGGTTTTTTCAATCGTTCCTACGAGATTGTGTAAGGCAACCACTGTCGACTTACCTTTTACGTAGGCGAACTGGGTACGATGCAGGGGTGACGTGCATTCCATTTTCTGTCGAATATGCAGATCCAATAACCTTTCCATAGTTTTTAAAAGAAACGATGAAAGGCTTATCGGTCTGTAAGATTTAGGTAGCTCTTCCGGCTTGTTTCCGTTTGGAATGAACACCACGTTGATCGCTCTCCATAAACGCGGTATGTAGCTGAAGGTGTAGCTAGCTCTGAACAGGGCAATCAATGGATTGATAATGAAACTAATGCTGCGTTGCAGAAGAGCAGGAAATATGCCATCGGCGCCAGGTGCTTTATAGGGTTCAAAGGACTCCACGGCCCATTTGACCTTTTCTTTGTCGAAAATGACCCCAGAGAGGCTTCTTAACAGGCTGACCGGAACCCGATGGTCAGCTGGTGGAGCAGGCACACGGGGTCCAGCTTGTACTGAACCCGGAAAGTGGGTGTGCAAGAGCAGCTGTAATGTTTCCACTGGATCCACAGTGAAGGATCTGTCAGGTTTCTTAAGCTGACCAATACTATTGGAATGATCCTTTGATAAAGCTTTGTGGATGCGAGCCGCTTCAGGTAGTGAGTTAATTTTGGCACAATGTTTCCTCCAGGTCTCCCGCTTGGAGCGTCTTATAAGGAGATTATATTCCGTGAGCGCACTTCTGTATGCACCCCATTGTTGTTAATCACACACCTCTGTACAAAACATATCGCCACGATCTAGAAAATGAGATGATGCTACCTCATCTCGAGGCCATGGTCCAGATTGGACTTTTGTGCCAGTTATTTATTTAAAGTAGAAGAGAAAGTGTTGCGTATTTGACAGGATCTTTAGAGAGGAAATAGACCGGAAAAATTTCTGGTTCGTTTCCCGAGCCCATGATTTCTAAACAAATACATCTGCCGGCATCTCTCGTTCCTGCAGCAGTCGGTTCTTCGTACCAGAACGATCCGTTTTCGGACGACTAAAAGTTGCTAACCCCTTCGATACAAGAAGAACTGCAGTATTAGCCGGCATCTGTTTCTTTTGCTCTAGTGCAATAACTAAAAGACAGAGACAACGAAAATTGGTTGGTTGTCATTCTGCTCTCGGGATACGTATGCTTCGGCACATGAGTCGTACACGTCGATTGTGTGGATGTGTGAGTCGAATGAGTCTCTCTCTTACTTACAGATCCACAAAGCTTTACCATCTCTGTTGCTCACTGTTATTTACTAAATTAGTGATAAAATATTAGGCTCGTGAAAACCCGACCATTGTTAGGTTATGTATGATAGTAGCCCCGTTTACACCGTGGAACTGAAAGGTGATTTAACTAAATCATTTTGGTGCTAGTACTTGTTCATGGTGTGTTTATACCTACCATACGAAAAGGTACTAAACATGAAAGACGGCAGCTGTTGGTTTGTGACTTCGGTGACTTTGGTTTAAAAAATGTCAAGATTCAGTAGCCTCCTAATAAAAACGCGTTTATACCGCTGCAATGAAAGGATGAAACGAATGCAGAGTTTCAGGAAAGGATGAGATATTTATATAACATATAAAATAAAATTTTCACCAACAACACCATTAGCGAAGACAGCAACAACGTCTAGTCCCGATTTTTCAGTCCAGTTCTGCATAGCAAGTGGAGCTAAAATTAGTATCAAAACTAGTTAATGCGACATGTTTATGCCATTGTGAGTTAGCTGGAGTTAGTTAATCCTCGAAGATAGTTCCGCGGCATAAACGAGGCCAGTTACTATCAACTGTCTTTGAGTTTTCTCACATTGAATTTCAAATGCGTGTATGCGAGATTTTGGCGAGTAGCCTGATCGGTGGCTGCTTCAGCCGGCAAGAGAAAATGGCTGTGCAATAACCAATGTAAACCGACCTTGCATTTCACTGCGCAAAAATGAAACTTTGCAGGTAGTAAGAACTGTTATATGTACGAAGTAAGTCTCTCTTGCGACACACACTGTACTAAGCTCCATCATAGTCTCGAATCATCCATGACAAGTACCAAGGAATTCTCGAGCCATCTGGAGTCTAGAACCTTCTCGAAACAGTTCCAGCTATAAAAGGCACATTTCACCGGGAGCAAGAAGTAGTAATACTCGACACGCAGTGGAAGTCGGATTGTTATAAAGTATCCGGTCGGAAGCGGAAAGGAGGATAATCGTTATCCGCCGTTAACAATTAGTTCGAGCTAGTTTGACGTTGGTTGTTAGTGGCTACGTTTATGCCGTGGAACTATGTTTCAGTATTAACTAATTACATCAAACTCACCACGATGTAAACATGTCGGATTAGTTGATTGGACTAGCTCTTAGTTCTACTTGCGATGCGGTATTGAACTAAAAAATTTGGACTAGGTTTGTGTTTTCGTTGTTGACGCTTGTTTTTGTCGATGTTTATGTTGTGTTGGAGTCGGTGGTATAAAAGCGCTTTCTACAAGAAGCTACTGGACTCTTCATATTTCTAAAATTCTCTTTACATCCAGGTGATAAGCTATATTTAGTACCGGTCGGTATAAACACTCCACGAACTAGAACTAAATCTAATTTGATCTAGTTAATACTCCTTTTAGTTCCACGGTATAAATGGCCCCAGTGACGCGTGTGTAGTTCGTTTCGCAAATAAAGTGTGTGTGTGTTTTTCAATCGAAGTGTTTTCATTATTCAGCACAAGAATATCTAACGAACCCGGTTTAGGTCAGAGGAAACATTACAATTGGTGTCAGAAGTGGGATGCTAGCGTGCATGTAGTGGCCGTTCGTTTGAAAAGTGAAATGCGTGCGGGATATTTACGGTAGTGTAAATAAAGGGAAAATTTCAAGAAACTTTGAAGTGAAGCGCCGGGAAGTTCTGAGAAGATAGAACTTGCGCGATTGTGTACAATATTTCATAAAAGCCTTGCGGGATATTTACAGTGGTGTAAATAAGCACGGGAAGTTTCAAGAAACTTTGAAGTGAAGCGCCGGGAAGTTGCGCGATTTGTGTGTTTTGAGAAACTTTGTAGTGAAGTGCGTGAACGTTCTACGCGGGTAGAACTTGCACGATTGACTGTTGTGAACTTGTGAAGTGAATAACGAACTAAAATCCGCGTACTATTTGGGAAATGACAGCCGCGGAGTTAAAACACGAACTAGCAAAACGGAATTCGTTAACGACGGGAGATGCGTTCGCGTTGTGTGCTCCGTTTAGAGGAAGTGATAAGAGCCGGCGGACAGGATCCGCACACGGTCGAATTTCCGGATAAGGACAAGTTGACGAAAAATCTCAACGTGTCGGGAGCGAAACCGGTTAGAGACTGGGGCCCTGTCATGCGGCTGCTACTGTCGATGTCCAAGCAACTCAATGAGCAATTCGAGCGGTTTGACAAGCGAGTCAACGAGCTATTTGACGAGCAATCCAAGCGATTCGACGAGCAAACTGAGCAGTTGCAAAATCAGTCGACGGAAATATCGAGATCGCACGACGAGAGGCAGCGAGAAACTTCCAAGAAGTTCGAAAACGAACTCATGCAGGAGCATGTCCTGGGGCATATGCAGGACACAGCTCGAGGCCGCTGCGGTGGTGAACAGCCAGCCCGATAGCGAAGTCACCGAGGGCGGAGAAATTGCCGAGTGAAATGACAACGCAGATGGACGAGCGGTGAGCGAATGTCGAGGAGTCGACAAACGTACGCAAAAATCTTACAGATGTGAAGTCAAGAAGACCAGGCGAAATTTGAAAAAAAAAAAAAAAAATGGATGAAATAAAGGAAATAACGTGACGTCCCACTATCGGTAGACACCCTCCTCCCCTATGTCACACTTAGTTACAATTCGTGAAACCCCCTCCTCCCCCAGATGCATGACGTATTATGTGCACGGCCCCTTAGAGTTGGATATTTGGCCGTTACTTTTGGAAATCAAGAGCGTAAACTGTAGGGAATTCGCTCAATTTTTTTCAGTGTAAACGTAGATATATTAATAAAAACCGGGGCCTAGGAAACTAAAAATACCCTCACCACTGTATTAAAACGCAAATCCAGGCAGACTTTTTTTTGCGAATTACATTACTCGTAGATTTACAAAAACTGAATTTTGATTTTTTAAGTAATCATCAAGCAAGAATGTTTCTTTTTTGTTCATCTCCTCCTTCCATCTGCCTTTCACTTGTTATCGCTAGATTATTCTCCGAACAACACGGAGTACCATAGACACTATGTACTCCACTCTTATCGTGTATGTATGAGCACGTAACAACTAGACCTTAGTGTGAAGTATCAAAGTATCATAAAATTAATTAGCCATATAGAACGTCAGTGTTTGCTATAAATATTATACATAACGAGTATACGTAAGTTCAATGTTAAGTTCCATCTTCAGAAAAAAAAATCCTGCAATACTGAAGGTCGAATCATAGCTGGTCAAAGTTCTTTGAACGACAAGCAGGGTTAATGGCTCAGCCGTCTATCAATCGTAGGGAAAGGGAACCTAATCACGCGACATATTTTTACAAACCAAATCACGCACAAGAGAATGGAAAGCACGTAAGCATTCATAACGTCGGCGACTGGGTAGGACCTTACATTTTAATTAGGCAGGGGAATTATGGAAAGTAATCGATAGTACGAATACCTTGCCCGAAGAATGGGGTCATCGATCCTTTCCTATCAATTTACGTATAGAGACAAATTTTCTTCTTTCTTTTGTAAATATGACATGTCTGTCTAAAATTTATTTAAAAAATAAACGAAGAGCAATACGGGTTCTATACTTACATATTTCAATGCCGATTAAAATCATCACCACCATCATCACATTCATCACTCGATTCATTCGATGTTAATGTCCATCGATTACTTTTGCGGCTCTCATTTGCATATGCACACTCGCCATTGTCATCGTTATCGTCGTAGCCAACACCGCCGCCGCAACCGTCGTCATTACTATTTACGGATTCGCTATTTGTTGAAATGGACTGAAGGCCACCGCTACCACTTGAACCTGGCAAATTTTTCGGATGATGATGATGGCTACTAATATTACTACTATTGCGACTAGTTGTCGAAAGTTGACCAACGCCACTATGAAATGATTGCGATCGCATAACTACAGAACTATAAAAAATACATACAGCATAAGAGAAATGTTAAGGTAAATATGAAAAATACAATGGACAAGAGTAACAATGCAAAAAGTGCACCGAAAACGAGTTAAACAGGTAAACAAGAAACAAAAACACACACAATAAAAAAAATGTTGGCTTTAGATAACAAAGCAAGTAACGTTGTCTAATAAAATCATAAATCAAACGTGTGAATGCAATGTATTTGGGTGTTACGGAAATGGGTGTAGTAAATTCCATGTGCGTAATGTGGTACTGTGCAAATTTTGCGATCAAGTAAATTCATCTGAACTATTAGCCGCGTTCGTTTCACTGGATTTCGGTATCAGACCGAAAAGAACGCTGAGGATCTGCGAGACAGATACTTCGCCGTCGTGGGGGCGTATTGCAGACTCAGCGTAGATTTAGATAGGGGAAAACAAGTTGACGTCCTACCAATTGACTTTCAACTTTGATCCGATGAGATCCCATACGAGACCTGGATTAAAACCGGTCTGTCGTTTTGTATGAAAATGGTCTGAGATCCGGCGAATCGAAAGCGGCTATTATGTATCAAAGCGAGTGCTAAGAGGTTTTTAGACGGTTTATTATTATTAGTTTCAGTACTCCCATTAGCTGAGCCATCAGTTGAGCTTTTAGTCGTGCGAGCCATCAGTTGAGATATCGGTAGAACCATTAATCAAGCGAGCCATCAGTCGAGGCAACAGTCGAGCCATAAGCTGGAATATCCGTTCTTCATAAGGTTTGGGTAAGATTTAATGGAGAATGGATGACAGAGCGACTGAAAGCTATAATGATGGCTTGACTGATAGTTCAACTGATAGTTCAGCTAATGGGAGAACTGAAACTAATATGAATATGACCGTCTAAAAAACCCTTTAGTGTTTAGCATGATGCAGTTAATTGGTTGCTACCAAGCTTAATTGCCGAAAATGCTTCAAGGTTTGTCCAATTAGCAATGTCATTTTGGTTAATATCCATGTTTAGTTCTAATGCTTGGATGTTTAATTGTTAGAATTAGTACGAAGTTATGTTTACAATTTTCAGAGAATTTAAAAGCAAGTGCGGATCATGATCGGCTGCTGTAGCTTGGCTACATTCGAATTTTTTTCCCATTTTTCCTAGCAGCAAAAAACTTTTTTTTAAGCAAGCAATAACATACATTCGATACTTGAAGATCATCGCTGAACCTGATGAAAAGGTCACCAATCAAAAGCTTGTAAGTTTGTCGGCCCTGCAAACTGTCAACCTAATGGGTTTCTCCCCAAAGTTATAAAAATCCCTCAATAAAATTTGGTATGGAATTGGGGTCGCTTTGAAAATGAAAAACTTTTAGAACAAGCTTCGCGCTTAAGAGATTGCCCTCTCAGTAGGCTTACATTGAACGCTCGCTTCGCCAGCACTGCATACAGCTTACCGGTCGTGTCAGGGTATCTTCATAAAAGCATTTCCCGGCTAACTTCCAGAGAAATCAAGAGTTCCTGGAATGGAGTCCGGAAAGCAGAAATCCACGCTGGGGATACATTTAAATCGATTTCCCCTTTGAATAAGTAGTGCGAACTTGCGTGCTTTAGTTTGAAACTATTTTTATGATGCATGCATACATGCTGTGCCCGTATTATCTATAGCGGAAACCTAACCCCAAATCCACTCTGGGCCCATAATCCACTTTGGACTTAATGTAGGTTCATGTTTCACACTAATGCAGGCTCAGACTGCCTAAAGCGGAAATCGATTTCAGGGCCGGTCCAAAGTGGACTTCCGCTTTACGGAGCCTATTCCAGCAGGAGCTGTTCTATTCCCTCGGAGTGAGCTGGAAATTGTGAAGATATCCGAGACGGCTCACCGCTGTTATACGCAGAGCTAGTGAAGCAAATATTCTAGGTTGGTTTACTAAGGGTAGCAACGCGTTTAAGCGTGGAAAGAGCGCCGCAGGTGGAAATCAAATTTCAATTATTCGTGACAAACATTTAAGGGCGGCCGGTAGCTCAGTGCATTGAGGCGTCAGTGTGATCTCTGATGTCTCATGCTACCTGTCAGCTACGGGTTCGAATATTTCCCACGTTGTGGCCATGAATGTTTGTGTTGTCGTCGCCCTGTGGTGTGGGGCGTAATAGTAAGCCACAACATTTCCTGACTTGTCGCACGAGTACGAGTATGCGGCGACATGCATCGTTCGAAATCAGTTTATGAAAACAAAACGTCAACTAAGCCATATGGAAATAGTTGACGCGCTATTCCCCACTAGGGTGTAATGAACCACCTGTGATGAACCATATTATGGTCTGGTAGTGCTGCTCCCACCGGCAGATCGAAGCAGCACCTGATGAGTAGTGATCTGTTGGTGGTACGAAACCAGAGGCCGAGGGTCCCATTACACCCGGACCTAGATTCGACCGCTTGGGCGTCTGATCCGTCCGCTAACCATTCCATCCTTATCGACTATTTTTGTTTTCATTCCCCAATTTTACCTCCCCTGTTTGTGTTGTCTTCCCCAGGCCTATGAATTTTTGTAATACGTAAAGGACAGGGGCAAAACCCCGCCCACATCTCCCGAACTGAGCTACAGCAAGCATAGGCCGCTGCATAGCTCGTTGAGGGGCCTTTTTGCTTCGCCAGATGGCACGGCCCGACCTTCACGGTAATTATGCTACCTAAGGCTCCGTCCCCACGGGCATCTTCGGATACCCACCAAACCGTCCGTTACAAGGGGTTAGGGCAAATAATAGTAGGACAAATATTTGGGGCACCATTTTTTTGGTTAAAATTCATTTTTAGGAGTACAGTCTGTTTCACAGTAAAGGAGCCGGGGTTTTTATAGTAGCATTGAAAATATTCCAAATTTTTTTTCTTTGCAGGGTCGTACACCATCGGTCTGCTACAACGCAGTTATTGATTTACATACCTCAGTGTTGATCGTCGAAGTGAGCAGTCGTTTATCGAAATGAGTTTCACGTACGCGAAGCGCTTTGATGCTGTCTTTTTGTGCACGCATGCAAAAGGACCGAAATTATCATATTCCGCGGCAGCTAAAGTTATTCAAAACTCAAAGAAGTTCGTTGAGAAGTGGGTGAAAAGGTACAAAGAGACAAAAATGTTGATGATCTTCCTGAATGCGGGGAAACAAGAGCGACGTCCAGCAAACACGACAAAGTGATAGTGCAGATGTTCAGGAGTCATCCCACTCTGCGCCTGCGCGAAGCCAACGTTAAACTCGCCAGGAAGGGAATTCCTGTCAGCCTCAACAGGATAAGGCGACGTTTACATAAAGTCAAGCTGCTATACCGTTCTACGAGCTCGAAACCTTTTCTCAGCGCAACACATATGGGAAAACGCCTGAATTGGGCGGAGGAAAACAAGGATCGCGATTGGTCGAAAAATATTTTCTCGGATGAAGCAACTTTTTGGGCGTTGGTTCCAGTGCAGTGTGCTTGGTTGAGAAGCAGTATAAATAAAAGTTTTGGAGGTGCTTCTCAGAGCGGGGATTTGGTTGCTGGCGGCTTTTCACGCAGAATTTGAATGCAGTGAAAATGCTTGAAATTTACAAACGAAGCCCTATGAAGTCAGCCGAGAAAATGTTTGGACCTGATGACAGAAATTGGGTCCTTCACGAAGACAACGACCCGAAGCATCGAAGTCGCCTCGCCTGGAAGGAGCAAAATGGCACCAACACCTTGAACTGGCCCTCTCAATCTCCTGACGCAAACCCCATCCAAAATGTCTGGCCCATTATGAAGAGCAAACTAGTTCAGAATTTGAAGCAGTTTTCTCGGGAGATTGGAAAGATTTGGCGTTCTCTTCCAACACGCTGAAAACCTCGTTGAAAGCATGCCTCGAAGGTGCCAGGGCATTCTCAATGCTGAAGGTGACTACACTGTTTACTAATTGATTGCGCCGAAGCTTTTTACTTGTATTACACTGTAAAAAGAAAAATTGGAATAAGTATTTTGATAACTATCGAAATACTCGCGTCTCCTTTCTTATTATTATTCAATTGCCCTAACCCCTTGTGTGGCATGGCGCGTCAACTGTTCCATGTGGCCCAGTTGACGTTTCGTTGGCATAAATTGGTTTCAGAGATTGCAGTTGCCAGCATGCACCTCCTGCACATCCATGGCCACGAACGTTGTCGTGGACGGGATTCGAACCCGAAACGCCGGTAGTCAAACATGAGACTGATGCCTCAACACACTGCGCTACCGGTCGCCCCTCCTTTCTTATGGAACAGACTGTATTTGTCATTGGGAGGCTTATGTTACGATGAGCAATCACCCCACAAATGGTGACTTTTGTAATTTTTCTGAAAATTTATTTCAGAGAGCCAAGTTTTCCGAACACTCGATGGCCATGTTCGTTCGGTTACCGCTCTAAGATCTAGAGCAGCGGTCGGCAAACTTTTTTTTGGAAAGGGCCAGATCGTACGAAATTTGGGTTCAGCGGGTCAGATAAGAGGCCCGAAATGTAACTGCTGACCGATGGGGTTAACCCACTGCTAATTGAAGGTTTGACGGAAACACCTAAATTATGCGGTCAAATGGATTTTACCGGTTTTCCTTAACATATCCAGATCCGAAAAATATTTTACTTCCGCGACAGTAGAAGAGGACGACCGGTAGCGCAGCGTTCCTGCGGCAGCCGGTTCTTCGTATCGGAACGACCCGTTTCTCAACGGCCAAACCTCCTCGATGCAAGAAGAATTGCAGTATTTGCATCGCTACCACAACAACAACAACCGGTAGCGCAGTGTTGAGGCATCAGTCTCATGTTTGACTATCGGCGTTTTGGGTTCGAATCCCGCCCACGACGACGTTCGTGGCCATGGATGTTCAGGAGGTGCATGCTGGCAACTGCATTCTCCGAAACCAGTTTATGCCGACGAAACGTCAACTGGGCCACTTGGAACAGTTGACGCGCTATGCCCCACAAGGGGTTGGGGCAATTGAAAGAGAGAAAGATTAATCAGTTGCTTGGCGAATACCGAGGAAATACTTCTTCTACCCACACACTGCGGCCGCTGACCAAGCAAATGCCTAGTCGTGTGGTTGGGCCTAGTCTTCGTCATTTGGTCGCCGAGTCGCAAGTAATCTGATAGCACCACTAGATAAAGTGCGAATTTTGAACGCAATAAAATCACGTTTTAACAAGAAATTTATTTTTTTTTTTAATTGTTTCATGTCAAAAACAATATTAGCTCACGAAACGGATAAAAAAAAACTGGGGCAGGCCGGAGTTTGCCGACCCCCGATCTAGAGTATGGAGCTTCGATCCTCGGCGCGGACAAAAACTGCCTGTAGGTACTAATAGAACTTCCACTGTATTCCGAGCTTGTCAGTATAAAAACAGCGCGAATAGGAGGTGCATGCTAGCGACTGCACGTCCGAAAAAGTAGATATGCTATCGAAACGTAAACGAGGCATACAAATGCAAGACATGTTAACGCGCCTTGCAGGAGTCAAGACAATTAACAAGTTTTCCCAACAATGCAACAATAATGTTTTATTTCTCCGCTTAGCCAAATACTCAGGAAGAAAAACTGCAAGTTACACTCGCAAAAATAGGCTCTTAAAAAAATTAAATACTTGAAATAACTTTTGATTTCGAAATACATGTTTATATGGCGTGACGAAACATTTAGACGTTGCAAACTCCCAAACTGCGATACATCCAATTACAGACAATCAATGACTATTCACTGTCTGCATAAATTAACACTCAACGAACTTTTTCTGCACTTGCCGCATTTCTCATTAATTTGTGCACAGTATTATAATACATTCATTTTGCTAGAGAAATTAATTAAACATCCATTCCCCCTAGACACTAAACAAAAATCCAATTACAATAATTTCGTATGTTTCCATACTAAAATTTGGAAATTAACCAAATTAACTTAGCAACCGATGCATGTGCATATACGAGTAGATATATGTATGAATGAAACCCCTACCGAGTATGTTGGTGTACATTTTTATCGAAGCGATTATTAGCCACTTCGACAAGCGTATATCTATGTATCTTTTCTACATTACTTTTCACAAAGAGTAAATTTAATAACGGTCTAACGGTAAATATGAAAGTGAATTGCTTTGTGCAATATAAAATATGCAATAAAAGTTTGAAAACTAAAGCTGTGTGTATAGACGATTACTATGGATTGTGTGAAAATGAGACAACGGAACATAGTGTGTGAAGCGACAAAACCGCGCGAAAGCAAATAACATTTTTATCGACTTAGTTGTGTGTCTTGTAACTTTTTTCCTAACGCATTTCGAGAATTGCATTAAAATAAACTAAACTAAATGGCAAAATAGCAAATAAATGTTTATCATTATTACTTTTTATGTACTCGATATTTTGGCATTGCTGGAATTTTTTGCTTGATGGCGCGCGTATTCATATTTCGTTTGAATCTTTCAAATATACATTTTGGCAAAATGTATAATTCATTAATCGTTTATATCGTATTAGTACTGTACGTGTTGTGTCATGTCTGGGATTGTGATGGTTTAATTAGAAATCTGTGATTAGAAGTCCCTGTCAAAAATCCCCATCATCATACGCATCGATTCTTTGTCTAGATTAGGAAAAATAAAAAAATAAAGTACGAAAAAATGTCTTATTAAATGATAATACAAAATTATAAATATGTATACTTTTGTTAAGGGGCAAAAAGGAATAAGGGTTGATTTACTAACGAAGAAAAACAAAAAATGGAATGCTATAAAGAAACTGTGTAGACGAACAAATACCTGTCCGATGCCTTCGATTGATTTTGTGCTAATTTTTTGGCTTCTTCCTGTTTACGTCGTCCTTCGGCAGCCGCTTTCATTGGATCGTATGTTGCTCGTCGACGCCACATGGCCAAGTCATTTTCTTTTTGTTTGGCAACTGTGGGATAAGAAAAGAAGTGAAATTGAATGAAACGTACTAGTAATGTTAAATGGAAATTTAGCCTAAATGTATTTAATATTTTGTTTTATGCTGAATTCAAACATAGACGAACAGGTGTGACTTATCGCGAAAAATCAGCTTTGCCAAATAATCATTCTGAAAACGGAGGAGATGAACTGTCGTACTCCCATAGATGCTTAGCCATTTATGTTTATGTTTGCAAATTTCAAGTTTGCATTAAAAAAAGAGCGTATGAACAATTATAGCCAGAATCACCGATATTTTTTCACCAAATTCAACTTTAATCAAGACTGAGTGGATGTTGGATCAGGTGTATGTCTGGTTCACAAAAACGATGGTTAGGTTAGGTTAAATGGGTTGCCTAGAAGAGCAAGGCGCACATAGGCCACCACTGGATCCGTTGTGATACCCCCTAGATACAGCATACCTCAGCTTTTCTCAATCGTTAAACCAGCCAGAACTGGAAATGAAGCGATGAAGACGACAGATACTAACTGCCTTTAGGTCGTCCAGATCGACAAAAAAGTAGGATCCAAGGATGTCTCTCCTACGTTCCGCCAAAGCAGAGCAAGTGCACAGAAGGTGATGGCAGCTTTCCTCCTCCTCTACGTCCCCGCAGCTCCTACAGTAATCATTGTGCATGAGTCGAAGTCTTCTAGCATGCTCCCCGATTAAACAGTGTCCAGTGATAAGCCCCACCATATTTCTCAAATGTCGTCTGCTCAGCATCAGCATCCCGTAGAATCGGATGGGATCAAGCTTAGGCCATAATTGCCTAGTTGCATGACATGTGGATCCACTACTCCATGTGGCGCTGTCTCTGTCATACGCCACATACATTCTGGGTAATCATTTTGCAAGCTGCTAGCGGCATCCCTGTTCTACGCCACCACTCCCTGATCTCGCTAGTTGTTCCCGCCCGAGCCAGTTCGTCAGCTTCACAGTTCCCAAATATGCCACTGTGGCCCGGTATCCAGCACAGAGTTATGTTAAATGAAACCGGAATATAGAGGGCTACACCCGCAATTCGAGGGTTTTGTAGCACGCGCTTATTTTGGTATCTAAATATTGGCTCCCTGCTCTTCTTGGTACCACTCAGCTGAATAAAAACACCATAATTAAATGGTTTACCCATGATATAGTATCTTACATGCCAATTCACAAAAAGACTGCATCTGTCACCTCTCAAAGTAATAGTTTTAATACGAGAAGCTGTAGATAGATATGTATGTATACGAGATAAACTGTCCTACACTTCGAGATGCTTAACCATAAGACGACATTGCAAATTGTAAACTTGTGTAACGGCTTCGAAATTCAGGGCGGCTGGGACAAATTACGGTCTAATATTTTTTCCTCATCCACTGTTCCCCTTTCTACAAATCTCAAGAAAATTCCAAAAATGGAATGTACTCAACATTACCTTTCTCACGACACCGCACTTGGCTATACCAGTGGATAAAAAAAAATTGACCTTAATTTCGCCTCTATGTGGACCGCCCCCCCCCCCTCTTACAGTTGGCCAATTACACCACAACGCTATCCCCAGCAATTATAGCATTTCTACACATTCTCGCTGAATTATGTGTGCAGCTTCAGCCATTCGTAAGATATTCTATGAACAGACAGGTATTTGGCCGATTTTGTAAGATTTAAGACACAAAACCCTAAAAAAATTAATTGTGTGAATAGTTATTGTTAGGATCACCAATCACCAATCTTCACCCTTCCAAAGTTGGTTCATTAAATAACTGCAATTCGCCCTACGAAAAACAACATGCAAGTAGTACACGCATATCTATGTGTGAGGCCGGTAGGTGTATTTTTTGTATGGATAATGTCAAAATGCATAACTTTAAGTCAATGTACTATTATTAAATATCATGTCATTGTAATGAAACTTAGAGATATTATTGCCTATGATGTTGGTTATCATTAGCCATCAATATTTTTGACCTCAGGTGTGCTTGAGGGGTGCAGGGGTGTGCTAACTGCAACTATAGAAATGTACTATTATTAACCTTTTTGGATGAGATTTAAAAATTCTTATATTATTTTCGGTTTTCTATGCTAGTGAAATGCCGCTTTTCTGTAAATTTTCATATGTCTAGCTATAACGGTCTCGAAATGCAAGGGGGGGGGGGGGGGGGGGGGCAAACTCGGACCACATATTTTCCCCTCTCCCTCTTTTCTCCTTTCTTCAAATTTGAAAAAAATTCCAAAAATGGAATGTACTCGACGGTACCTTTCTTACGATACCCCACTTGCCTATATCAAACGAAAAAAAAATTTCGACGTTCATTTCCCCTCTATGGGGACCCCCCCTTAAAGTTGACCTATTACAACGCATCGGTTTCTCCAGAGAATTATAGTATTTTTACATATTTCCACCAAATTTCATGCATGTAGCTTCAGCGGTTCGTGAGATATTTCATGGACAGACAGACGGACAGACGGACGCATGACCGATTTCATAAGGGTTTTGTTTTTATACAAAACCCTAAAAACTACCCATCACCCTGAGAGAGTCCAATACCGTCTTTGATGTAACCAAAACAGAGCTAAGCGCTTTAATTGCCGGTTGACTGTTCGTGAAGATTACAATATGCCTAGTGGATACAACATTGTGTGCAAGCCACACTAGCGCCTGGGAAATTGCTACAACCTCCGCCTGAAAAACGCTACTGTATTGCGGAAGGCGGAACGACAAACCTATATTCAACTTCTCCGAATACACTCCAGCTGCAACGCATTCCTCAGTTTTAGAGCCGTCAGTAAAAAGGCTAATGGCATTAGATCCCAAAAAAGCGCTTTCAGACCACTCATTTCTCGTTGGGACCAGGCTTGTAAAGGACTTATCGAACAGGAGTTTCGGAGAGATGTAGTCTGTCATTCCGAGAATCTCATAGTTTCTCAGTATTGCCGAGTGACCAACGATTGATGCGGTCCACTGACCGGTTTCCCGGAGGCGAACAGCCGTATTCGCCGCCATCTGCTCAGCGAAAATGTCTAAGAGAAGTAAATTTAATAACCCTCCTAAAGCAGCAGTCGGGGTTGTCCTTAGAGCCCCTGTGATGGCAACACATGCCAGTCTATGAACCTTCTCCAACAGAGTTCTGTACGACATGATGCTAAGTGCCGTCCACCAGACGATGATCCCATGCATTAACATGGGACGCAGTACTGATACTCGTACATAGAGCCAGTAACCCAATTTTGGATGTAAGCCCCATTTTTTGCCTATAGCCTTCTTACACGAATATAGTGCAACGGTTGCCTTAGTCACACGCTCTTCAATGTTTGCCTTCCAGCATAGTTTTCTATCCAGGATGAGACCAAGGAATTTGGCTTTATCTGTGAGTAAAAGCCTTATGCCCTCCATTAATGGTGGTTCAAAAGAGGGTACAGCGTGTCCCTTAGTAAAGAGAACAAGCTCAGTTTTTTTGCGGATTTACTCCAACACCAACCTCGCCAGCCAAGTTCGCCAGGATAGATAGGGCATTCTGCCTTAAGTCGCTCAGGACACAGGGAAACTTTCCCGAGATTGCAATCGCAATATCGTTTGCATAAGCGATAACTTTACATCCCAAAACTTCCAGGCTTAGAAGCAGCCTATTGACCACCAGATTCCATAGAAGGGGAGAGAGAACACCCCCGTGAGGGGTATCCCTGCTTACTTACCTGCGTAGAGATGATGCACCGAGACTAGAGGATACCACTCGAGGCGCTATCATTAGGTAAATTAACTTGCAAAGCGAGTCATCCCCGCATAGAGTTAAGAGGGAATCGATAATAGCCTTAGGTTATACATTGTTGTTGACAGTCCCCTCGATATCGAGAAAGGCAACCAACGTGTACTCCTTTCGATGTAGCCTACCAAGGAGTGGAAAGCAGTGTCCACTGATCATCCTTTCCAATAGGCGTGCTGAGAAGTAGATAGAAGATGCGATGGGATAGTGCACCGCAAGTGTGTGTCGATCAAACGCTCCAACACCTTCAGCAATGTTGATGATAGGCTAATGGGTCGGAGGTCTTTCGGGCGTGCGTGAGAACTTTTACCCGCTTTTGGGATAAAGACCACTTTAACTTCCATCCATATACTAGGAATATATACTAATTCCAGACAGGCTTTGAAGATCGATTCAATCCACGGGTATAGCCCACGAATTCATCGAAACCCTCTTCGAAAACAGAAAATCGTGGCCCGGGAGATGAAAATCTCAAAAAGAACGATGTCCGGCATTATCAAACAGAACCTGAAACTAGGGACTTACAGAAGAACCACAGGACAGCTGCTGACATCAGCTTTGAAAAGGATACGAGCCGCAATAGCGAAGGCGTAACTTCAGCGGTACGCGAACGGGGGACACAGGCAAATTCTCTTCAGTGATGACAAAAATTTTCACGGTAGAAGAAAAATTCAACCGGCAAAATTACAGAATTTACGCTCACAGTTCTCGGGAAGCTGACGAAAACAATCGAAGGATCCAAAGAGGCTACCATCATGTTTCAGTCATGGTTTAGTGGGACGTTGCGTACGACGGTGTCACCCATTTTTGTGAACAAGGGGTGAAAACCTAAGCACGGAACTTTCAGAGAGATATTTTGAAAAATGTAGTGAAATCATTGAACGACACTATGTTTAATGGGCAAGACTGGTCCTTTCAGCAAGACTCAGCGCCAGCACACAAAGCTAAAGCGAACCAGAGGTGGTGTGTCAACAATCTTCCCAACTTCATAGCCGCTGAGGATAGGGCCTCCTGAAAGCCCCTATATCAATCCGCTGGACTACCGCATGTGGAACTACTTAGAGGAGAGGGCCTGCACCAAATAAAATAAAATAAATAACTGGCGCAACAGTCCAATTTGAACCACGGCCTCGAGATGAGTTAGCATCATCTCATTTTCTAGATCGTGACGGTTTTTTGTGCAGAGGTATGTGATCAGCAACACGCTCAACCGAGTTATTTACCCCATAATGGGTACTCATTTAACAACTGAGTGGGCTCATAGTCCGACACGTAAATCCCCGGAATCGAACCCGGGCCCAGTGCGTTGAAGGCGACCGTGCTAACCGTTGCGCCATCCGGACTACACCTGCACCAAACCTTACAGAAATATCGAGTCGCTTAAGGCCGATTTGATAAAAACAGAAGCTTCTATCTCCAAGAAGTGGTGTGTGCAGCGATTGACGAGTGGTGTGAACGGTTGGTCAAGTCTGTAAGGGTGGTCATTTCGAGTAACATGTAGTTTTTTTTGTTCCTTTCTGAATGGGGAAAAAGTCCCGATAAAAGATTTTGTTTACTTCAAGGTTTTAGTTTAAGTAAATAGCATAGGCAGGGAAAGCTCCATGAACACGTTTTATGTGAACGTTTCTCTTTGCTGAGTGTTCACAATCAAAACGCCAGCATCCAGCTCGACATCAGCTTTCACTCTAAATCTGCAGTATAAACGGAACAACGGTCTTTTTATTGGAGAAACATTATGTTATTTGTTGTTGTTGTTGTAGCAACGCCTACTGGCGTCGAGGGTGTTTAGTAGCCTTTGGCCGTTGCTGGTAAACGGGTCGCTCCGGGCGTAGAACCGAATGCCGTGGGAATTTTTGAGTTTTTCTGTAGGGTGTATACTTTTGGAAATATGAAAAAAGGTGTTATTTTGGTCAATATCTTAATTTCCCCAGGCGAATTTTTGTAGATTAGTATCGTATCAAGCTGTGACTGAACGACCACGCCACGGCTACCGAACAGATGCAGATCTATTTTTTGAAAAATATTTAAAAAAAAGGTTAACCTTAACAAAAACTTTTCTAAAGTACGATAAAATGTCGTATTTCATTCAGAACTTTCCAAATAGGCTTCTTCTTCCAGCCGAGGTTCCTGGACTGACAATTCTTAGGCAGCTGTCAGGGGTTGTCGAAAAAAGAATAAGAGAGATAACTTCATTTGCACTCATAGAAACTTTCAAAAAATGATGCATGTTGCTGGCATACACATCCTATCCATTAAGTCGCCTATTATGGCAAACCAGAACGCTGTTCTAAAACCACACCCACAGAACCAAGGGATAAGCTCAAGTCCAAACAGACATTTTAGCGTATCAAATAAAATTCAAAGTTTTAATAGATTTGATAATAAATTTTCAGTATTAAACACTACTACTTATCTAATCCAATAAAAAAAGTATCCACTTACCTATATTACTACTATTGCTGCTCGGTTTACCGCCAGCCGATTTAACACTCCTATTACTCGCTCGCACAGGATCGCTACGATTCAGCACAACCGAAGCACTACTTGGACTTCGTTTGATTTCAGTTCGCGGTGTCGACACCAGTGTACTCTTGGTGCCATCTCTTCGCAGGAAATTCCCCGGTTGATTGCTTTTATATTTGGAAATGTCCATGTATTTGGGTTGAACCTTCTTGCCGGGGGCATTTTGTGACGAAGCTGTTTGTAAAAGTTGCTTCTTGGCCGATGCCAACGAATTGGGCACTTCGCCACGTAAACGATTTAAACTTGAATCGCGCGGCACGGATTGACGCATTGATCCTCGCACGACATTCTGGGCGGATCGACGTGGCATTTCGGGTGTGTTGGGACATCCCATCACGCCACCAACTAGAGCTTTATTTTGCGAGACACCCGAGGACGGAGCATTGTTTCCGGCAACTTTCTGTTTGCTTCGCTCTATTCGCATCAGTAATGCCTTATTATAGCGGGTATTGGTCAGCGGTTCAACCGGTTCGATGACTGGAGCCTCGCCGGCATAGTATTCATTGGGGTCATCGAATTCGTCGGAGGAGCAGTAGTCATCCAAGAGATCATCTTCGTCGTTGATGTAGTATTCGATATTATCGTCGTAGTCGCTGTACATTTTTCTAAAGCTAGTGCTGCTTGCTGATTTTTGAATGGTGTTCTTGGTGGTGAGAGGCGGGCGCGATTGTGCACCTTTCGCCGATACAGATTGGCCGACGGCACCCTTTGGCCGTCCCAAAGCTTGCACCTTGCTCGAAAAGGAGCTCGAGCGGCGAATAGGTGACTGTTGTTGCTGCTGTTGCTGTTGATGTTTAATCGATGAGCTCGTTTGTTCGATAAAGTTGCCAGGATGCTGATGAATTGATGATGCGAGAGGTTGGGCGGAATACATTCGCCGGGGAGAATACATTGTGGCGTCAAATGAGTTTTGTCGTTGACGTTGATTTTGTTTACTTCGATAGTCCACCAGCATTCCGTTCAATTGCTCGCTATTGAGACTGTGCGACATCAAGTTTGTTCGATAGTCACCTTGCGATAAATTACGTTTGTGAACTCCTTGTTGGTGATGATGATGATGATGGTGGCCGTTGTGTGTCGGACTGTATTCATCCGCTGAATAGTGTTGGCTTTGGTGACACGGTTGATAGATATCTCCGCGACGCGGTGAATTATTATTGCTCGATGGCGAACTTTGTAACGAGTTCTTTCGACTTAAACTCTGTGCAAGATTTGATATTGCTGCGGCAGTCTTTTGTAAATAAACGTCCGTTTCGGGATTGTACGCATTCGGTGAAAGATCCTGCAGGCTGCCGCGTGTGCGATTCGCGGCACGCGTTCGTCCCACAGTATGAACCGGCGACGGGATTTTCGATGGACTCATTGGTGGTCGGGCGGTTACACCAACACCACCACCACCGCCCTGATACTCGTAGGCTGGCAAAATTTTCCGATTTGATAAATTCGTATCACTGGCGTACTCCAAATCACCCATCCTATGTTGACGGTATCTATCCATTTGTTTCGAGTGATATGATACGGGATCACTTAGCAATGAATCTTCGCAATTTTCAAAGTTGTAACTGCGAGACATTTGCTCCGAAGAATTGGTCGTTTTCACGGTGGCACTGCGAGCTCGGGCGTTTCTCGCCCACTCTTGGATCCAATCGTTTTTGGTTTGTGCTGTCTTTAAGATTGATGTGTCTGGGAGACCGGGTACATCAGGTGGAGTTTCGGGCGTATGAAGTGGCGACATCTCGCATTGATAATGTTCGGCTAAAACTTGTGGATCCCCCTTGGCAAACACATTGAGTTTGTATTCGGCTTTCTGGTGATCTGTGAACGTGGCGTTTGGATAACTTTGCACCAAACCACCCCCACCCCCCGTGGCGCCCGATTTTGAACTTAGATCTGAACTAATATACTCGGAACTATCAATATGTGATTTTGTTAAACTATTCTTTCGGTGCACGCGAGGACGCGCATCCAGAGTTGGCTTCTTGCTAAGTACTCCGCTGGTTGTGACACTGGTAAAACATCCCCGATCTGCATCCGAAGTGTCCTTCTTATCGGGCGATTGTGCTATGTTTTTCACACGCGACTTTATCTTATCTAAATACGAAATTTTCGGTTTGAGACTAGTTGCATCGTGATAGTAGTTTATTTCTAGGACATTGTTGAGACGACGACTCTCAATTGGCGGCGACAAATGAAGCGGAAGATCGGTTGGACGAGTTTGTCCCATATCGGTAAGTAAATGTTCATCGTGATGATGTCGCGATCGACGATTGTGTCCGGAAGAGCGCTTTGTTGATGTATCGATGTTCATCAATTCCTTTTGTTCTTCGGTGTAGTTGTCGCCGTCGACCGTATATGTTCCCGCCTCACTCACCGACTCGTCGTCGTCCAGTCTCTTTGGCTTGCGAAAATCATCGAGAGGCGGTGCCGGACACGAAAATTCCACTTTACTCAGGGCCATTTGCATTGCTGTCGATCGTGGAGTGTATCGCGGCGTATGCTCTTCTTTGGCGATGGCGGTATTCTGATGAGGTGGTATGGAACTGGTCGTTGTTATCATTGTGGAGGGCGTTCGTCGACTAGGACGGATAGGTTCGGCCTGGGAATAGGAAGAAGATTTTATTTAGTGGGAATATTTATATCATATTTTTTGCGAGTATTGATGAGGGTATAATCTATTAAACTTAAAAAGTTGCTGAAGTGTCAGAATTTGTATCTTGTCGATTGTTTCTGCCTTTTTCATATTACTCTGAAAAAAAAAGGACTTTTGACCACCGCTTCTCTACATTTCTGGACCCTCTATCAACGGATACTATGGAGCATATATTCAGAAGATTGCTTTTATTAATTTTGCAACATTTCAAAACAACACAAACTTTTTCCTGTTATTATATCGACGTCTGCACTAAAAAACCGAAATATTTAAGAGAAACCGGAAAAAATAACCTTTAGCCCCCTTTATCCTACACTTCCGGACACTCAACGGGGACTTTGAAACATATTGTAATGAACCACCTCTAATGATGGTTCATTACCATCCTGATAGTGCTGCCTCCACCGGCAGATCGATGGCAGCACCTGATGAGTAATGATCTGTCGGTGGTACGAAACCAGAGGACAAGGGTCCCATTACACCTGTACCCCGATAGTGCGAGGGCAACTGAGCCGTCCGCCAAATATCCCATCCTTATCGCCTCTTTTTTTCTATTCCCCATTTTTGCCTCCCATGTTTGTGTTGTTTTCCCCAGGCCTATGAATTTTTGTTAATACGTAAAGGACAGGGGCAACGCAAAAGCCTAGGCTGCTGCTTAGCTCGTTGAGGGGCCTTTTTCTTCACCAGATAGCACTGCCTAACCTTCACGGTCATAATGGCAACCCTCCTTGCGAAGTATCCCTTCTCACAAGTCACTGTTCGGATCGTGCTCCCAGGCAACACAACAACCATGCGTCTTATTAAGTAAAATCGAAGAAGAAAGCGTAGCGCAATGAATCCCCCCTCATCGAGTATATTTTGTATTCGCTTTTTGAAAATTATTTCCAAGTATTTGCTCGAATATCCCACAACCAAGCCGCATACCACTTAGGACACAGGGAAACTTTCCCGAGATAGTAATGTCGTCCGCATAAGCAACCCATCCCAGCCCTTCCAGGTAGCAGTCTGTTGACCGGCAAGTTCCAAAGAAGGGGAGCGAGAATACCATCCTTAGGAGTACTTCTGTTCACGTGCCTGCGTGCAGATGATGTGCCTAGTCTAGTGGAGATAATCCAAGATGTGATCATCAGGTGTATTAGCTTGTAGAGCGAGTCATCCACACGCAGGGCATCCGTGATAGCTCCAGGTTCAACGTGGTTGAAGCCACCCACCCTCGATATCCAGGAAGGCGACCAGCGTATACTCCTTACTACTCAAATGCCCTAACCCTTGTGGGGCATAGCGCGTCCACAGCGGGCCACATGGAACAGTTTTCCATGTGGCCCAGTTGACGATTCGTTGGCATAAATTGGTCCCAGAGAATGCAATTGCCAGCATGCACCTCCTGCACATCCATGGCCACGAACGTCGTCGTGGACGGGATTCGAACCCGGAACGCCGGTAGTCAAACATGAGACTGATGCCTCAACACACTGCGCTACCAGTCGCCCCAAACTACTCCTACTATATCCTACTATACTCCTTGCAGGCAAAGGATTTTCCGGTGTGACCAACCAGAGAGTGTAATGCAGTCTCCACAACTCTACCCTTCCAGTAGGCATGCTGGGAGGGAGATAGAAGGTGCGCTGGAGAAGGTGCTCCGTATGTATGTATCCCGATCAAACGTTCCAAAACCGTCAGAAAAATCGATGATAGGCTGATGGGTCGGATATCCTCCGGACGCGCGTGAGAACTTTTACCCGCTTTCGGAATGAAGACCACTTTAACCTTCACTTTGAAAATCGATTCAATCCAGAGGCTTACTACATCCAGTATGTGTTGTAGTTCCGCCGGAATTATACCATAAGTGCCAGAAGAATTGAAGCAGTGACAGTGAAAACGTGAAATCGCATGGCGCCAAATTGATTGTAGGAGCAGTTCCCAGCGAGATAATAGAAGAACTATCTAGAGGCATCGCTGGACTTATCGATGCTTTCGCAGAATAATCTCCACAAACTACTCTTGGCCCACCTTAGTTCCTCCTTATATAGGGCGAATTGACCCTTATATCGGGTGCGTCAGAAATATCGGAACGTTTTTGAGGAGAAAAGGTGGCGGGGAAAGGGGGCGTGGAAGGAGGGGTGGAGGCGGGTCAGTGAACTCAGGAGGATGTGCTATTTCAGTTACTATGGAACAGTGGAGTCCGGCACATCGGACGTTTGTTGTGGAAACGTTTTTTTTTTAAGCAACGATTCGGTCTTGCTAAAGGTGTGAGTTCCAAGGCCGCGACTTGCGTTTCGACTGTGAGAAAACGATCATAACCGAGCACTATTCGTGTGTTTTTTAAAGTTTAGGGGATCGTCGAATGCAGGCTGGAGTTGTACGACTGTACTTCCACATAAAATACAGGCTGCTCGTCCAAGCTGAATTAAAGAAAGCGATGATCAGAGAACGGATGCTCAGAGGACACCCTCCAACACGTATCAATGATGTATGTCCTCCGAGACAAGAGTTACGTCTAGGACTTCCTGTCTACATCTGGTTATAAAGGTAGGTTCGCAACCAACTTTGCAGATAAGAAGGTTTGTTCCCAACAAGTAGTCGACAAAGACTTTCCCTCTTGGTCGTGTCGGAACTACTCTATACCACATGATATGCATTGCAATCAGATCCAAGAATGACGCAGATTCTCTGTTAATTGGCTGCATCCAGAGTTTGTTTCAAAATAGCCGGCGGAATATCAGCCAATAATGGCTCTTCTCGAACTCCAGGCTGACCACCACAGAGTCCTCGTCGCTGAAAGGCAATACCAATATGTCTTCTCCGTCTTCCACAAGAAAAGTTTAGAAGTCAAGAATCTAAAAACAGTTTCGATATTTGAGTCTTGCACTGTTCATGCGTCTTCAAATAGATACTCGTATATCAATCATCTTCACATAGGCATGACGATACGAAAACTTATGAGGTGAAACTGATTCATACACCGTAAAATTACAACACATGATGATGAGCTCTCTTCTACCCACGATCACGATCATACACAATAGGAAGCACGACACACTTGCCTACCCACTGCCTTCTTCATTTTATTAGTTGAGACAAAACAGGTGATCAATCGAAGGTTACAGTGATAGCTTTTCTATATTTATTTACCTTTTTACTACTTCAACCTGTCTGTTCAACTGTGCAGTATCCATCCATACAGTCATGAATTAGGTATCTGGGGTGTGGGCATATTATCATGGATAACGAAAGATCGATGTCGCATTTTAAAGCGTGTTTATCAATATTTGCAAATAGCACAGGTATTATATGTTGTCATTATCAAAATATGTATACGAGTATGGTTAGGACTTCTGGATTTAGTCTGGTAAAATCTAACTGCGTAGCGTATGCATGACCGAAGTCTGCGTTTTAGGTAGAGGCTTGCTAAAGAATCGCAATTACAAATTAATAAATACTAGACACCCCGGCTTCGCTTTGTCTAACTCTTCTGAGGCTTTGGACCATATTTTGTATACTTTGTTGCCGTGATTGTAGAAAGGAAAGAAAAACAAGCTAGCCTTCGACTAGCTTGCCGAAGGTATGGGACTAGTTTGCATAGAACCAGACAGACAGACGGACAAAGCTTAATCGACTCGTCTCATCACACTGACCAAGAATGTATTTAGTTTATATGGTCGGAGATGCTTCCTTCTGTGCGTTGTAAACTTCATGACAAAGTTAATATACCCTATTACATCCCTGAAGAGTATAAAAAAATAACCAATAAATCCGTTATCAAATAAGTATATATTTAATTTGTTATTTGTTAATTAATGTTTATGTTGATGTTTTGATTAATATGTTGATATAAGATGCGTCCTTTTGCACTCCATTCATTCGGGTTTCAACACAACACGCAATTACAATAATGCGTTAAACTGAATTAACCTGGATAGTACTACACTCCATAGATACGTCAAGAGATGGCGCTTGTAGCGCTAAATGGCGAATTTATTATGGAAAATTAGAAATTCTTTTAGTTTAATTTAGTTAATTAATTTAATGAACATATCGTAGATATTTTCTCGGATATGTTCCATATCACGCACCGTCGAGTGCATAGGGTTATACGAGTTGGGTCGTGAAGCGCGAAAATCGGGTTTGAAACCTTGCCGATTTGGTAGTGTGTGCGCGTGTGCACCTTTTTCACGGTGCCTGTCGCGACGTCTGCCCAGTGTGCTTATTGTTGGAGAGATATTTTCTGTCCCACTTGCTTATGTGCTTGTGTGTTTGTGAGCATTACTCCTGGCTGCGAGTTGTTTCCACCATCGCCCCCGCCGTGGTAGATGAATTATAAGTCTGGAAACTACCCCCGGGCCGTGTGAGGAGTGCGTGATAATTTGTGCGCCATAAACTGTGCGTGTGCAAGTTGTTTGATTTAGTGTTGTGTGTGTGTGTTGATCAGCCGCTGTTGACACCGGACAAAGGCCACCTCAAGAAGCCGGTTATCGTTGATTCTTTTGTTTACCTTGCCTCCCACCACTGTGCTGCAGCTCGGCTGCATGTGTTTTTACCATGAGCGCGAATAGAGCGCTCGGTAAAGGGGGCGGAGGCCCGCCTTTAATACTTCAGAGCCGGACCTCAAATGTGCCTGGTCCGGCGAGATAGACTAGGACTAGTCGACAGGAAGACCCGCAAAGGGTTTTCTCACCCTGTTCTGATCCGGGGAGATACATATGTGCGCACTAGTCCGACACCTGGTACTAGTCGCCAGGAAGTCCCGTCTAGGGTTTCCTCTCTTAGGACAGCTTTTGGTGTCAGAGCTATGAATAAGCCTGGCCCCAGAACTTCAGGCACCAACTGCCATTTTCAAGACTCGACTCCGGTGCTCCAGCTGCGCCCAGGGCTGTGACCAATCCGGGTCCGAGGGGGGGCGCTTCCAACTAAGGGGAAGGTAGCAACAAACACCTGATACCATCGAAAGCCCGCTGGAGAGTAAGGCGGAATGCTATTCGCGTCCGAGATGTGATTTCTCGAATCGAGGAATCAGTGAGGAGCGATAAGCAGAAGGCTCCCACGGCAGCCGGTTCTACGCACCGGAGCGACCCGTTCATAGGCAACGACCAAGGGCTGTCAAACCCCCTCAACGCCAGTAGGTGTTGCTACAACAACAACAACAAAGCAGAAGGCGTCTCTTGAGTCGGCGCTTCAGATCATTGCCGAGATTCCGGATGGCACTGGAATCTCAAAGAGGCAAAGATCAGCGGTCGAAAAGCTAGAGGGCCCGAAACGGCAGCGGACTGCCGCCGGGGCGAATGATCCGCCTCCATCCTATGCGGAGGCGGCAAAGGGTTGGATCGAGTTGGCTGTGATCGACCGAAATGTCGCCGACGGATACATTCTGGTAGACAAGTGGAGAAAGGTTGAGGGCATCCTCACCGTCCACTTCAGTAACATCATGAAGACTTTTCCGGGACCGCCTCCCGATTTTAAACACGGAAGCTGTTACTTGTGCTTTTCACTAGAAAGCACTCGATCCCTTCTATTGAAACTCTTACCCTGGAGGGCAATCAACTGGTTTTCACTGATAAAGCTAGATTTCTTAATATTCAAGAACGAGTAAGAAAAGCTACTATTGCACTCTACTCATGTAGGCGGGCAATAGGCAAAAACTGGGGCTTACAACCGAAAGTGGTATATTGGATATACACAGCCGTTGTACGTCCTATTTTATTGTCCGGTATCAGTGTGTGGTGGACAACACTCAGAATAGCGGCATACTGTGGTTTGTTGGGAAAGGTACAAAGGCTGGCTGCGTTGGCCACGGGCTTTTAGAACCACTCCGTTTGCCGAACTGGACGTGATTCTAGGCTTGCTCCCATTGGATATTCTTGGCGAAGAACTGGCAACAAACACGGTTTTGCGCCTTCGCGAGACGGGCCAGTGGCGTGCGCTGAGTGCGGGACACTCTACTATACTGAACAACCTGGATCTCCCCAGGGAGACGGACTACATTTCTCCAAAATATCATTTAGGCAGAAACTCCTTCAGCCTGATTCCGTCGTGGAGTCTATGGACTATGGGGGATGTGCCCTCAACTACCGACATAATGGTTATCTACACAAATGGCTCTAGAACGGACGAGGGGGTCGGGGTGGGCATTTACTCGGAAGGACTGGGTATTAACCTCTCACTCCGTCTTCCCGACTATTGCAGTGTCCTACAGGCGGAGGTTTCGTCGATCTCGGGAGTTCTGTCATCTAAAAGCATTGATAACTGCCACTCAGCCCTCGCGGAGATGGGTGGCTTCTTCAATATCACTCTCTGTTGGTGCCCAGCCATAGTGATTTTGTGGGTAACTGCAAGGCGGTAGAACTGGCTCGGGGGTAGTCATGGTTGCCAATTCGCGAACCTACTCTTTTTAACCTACTCCGTATACTGAACTAGGTCGACCTAGGTCCGCAATCGAAAAATGATCAGGTCGAAAAATGATCAGTTTCGGAGCAAGAAAACGAACCTAGATCATTTGATTCTTTTAAATTCAGGTCGGAATCGCAGCAGTTTAAAAATAAACAGTGAATAGGTTTGATAATAGAGCCGTCTGTCGGAATCGGAGTATGATCAGGTCAGATCGTTTAAATATGGGGAATAGAAAAGTAGATGAAGATGTCGCTATTGCTACGCTATATTGTAGTGTAGAATGGAGTGGAATAAATGTTCAATTGGATTTTATTTATGTTAGGTAGAGTGAAGCTTTTCGTCTTTTGTTGTGTTGTGAGTGACCGTGGCCGATCGGTATGGGGGATAAGAATATGGTATTGGATTGGGTGCACGCACATTCGTACTTATACTAGGTAGGTCTGCGAACCTAGGTCCGTTACCGGACTCGGAGTAGGTCGACCTGATCCGCAAGATGAGCAGGTCATATCATGACTACTCGGGAGGGTACAACTGAGGTGGTTGACGAAAGACGCAGAGACATTAAAATGCCACTTAGTATGTGCGAATTGTCGATTAAGCCAGCTGCTGTGAAAAGGGCTAATAAAAGATGGCGCAGCGGCAACACATGCCAAATAACGAGGATGATTTGACCGATATTTGATCCCAGTCGCTTTGCCACACTGTTGTCACTGAACAGAAAGCACATTGGCAGGGTAGTAGGGGTTATCACGGGGCACTGCCCAATCGGGGAGCTCGCCTGGAGGCTCCGGATTCCTCATCACGACATCTGCAGGAGTTATGGAGATGTGGATGGAGAGTGTTCTCCTCCTTCTCTATCACTGTCCGGCCTTGGCCGACAGGAAATGGAAATTTTTGGGCAATTGGATCTTTTATGATCTGGATGACCTTATGAATATGACAGCCACAAGGCTCAATAGTTACATCGCTAGCACAGACTTGTTTGATATGTAGGTTCGATTGGAGGTGATTTTTGGTAACACCACAACGGACCCAATGGTGGTCTAAGTGTGCTGTGATACATCACGGCAGCCCCTGCACCTGCAACCTAATCTATGATCCATATTTATAATCTTGCGAGCACAGTCAAAATGTTGAAAAACTAATTTCACGCCAGGGGTCCATTGCACTTTGACACTTAATCGAATAGTTAACCCCAACCATTTTTTTGAACGCCGCTTAACTTTCACCCGAATTAACTCCCACTAGAGTACAAAAGAACGCGCCTAATCTCTTTCAACGAATTAACCCCCTGGTAAGAACCTATGTTGTCGATCATTCATAGTTTTGGAGAGAAATCGTATATTCTCGTAGAGTCGATGACATGAATCAAATTTACGTCAATTTTAAAACCTTGGCGTTGTCATTTTCCAGACTATTTGTGTCTGAAATTACCGCAAGTCATTTTCAAACATTCCACATCTGCTATTTGAACTGACCGTTCAAATATTTGTTCCAATTTATTACAGAATTTTAATTGCGACCATCATCTGATTGCATGAATCGTCTTCAATAGAATTTACAAAAATAATATACATATTCAACAAAAGACTACTAACACATTTTTTTTAAACTAGTTGACCCTGAAATTCTGCATTTGAAAACTATGAAAAAAAAAACAACTTTTTTTTCCAAAAGCCCGATAATGGCATTACAGCCACAGTCTGCACAGTGACTTCAGCCAATGATATAATACATCACTCCCATGCTGTATGTACGTCTAGTTACGGATGCCTCTATGCACAAATCGCGAAAACAAGTTAAGATGAGATCGGCTTCTGCCATAATAGCACCTGAATATGGTTGATGCCAAAAGAAGAATACCAGATTTCTATTTTTGAATAAATTTACTGTAAATAAAAGTGTTGTTAACTGTCTGAGTCATTCCATTTTTATAAGTGTTGGCTTTAAAAAAGGATTTTGTCTGGAACCATCAACAGTGCGATGATCGATAAAGTTTTAATGGCAGTAAATATGTGTCAAGCCCTACCATGTTATTTAGTTGAAATCCGAATTAAGCTCGGTCGAGTTTTTTGCCAAAAATTGTATGCAATGACTAATCCAGCGTCCAAATCATGACTAAGTTCAATTAAAAGTTGCTAGTGGATTCATAAAAAGTATTTAAGATTGACGTGTGTAAACCCACTTCAGTATGGGAAGAAAAACGTATTATGGCATTTAATAAGTAAACAAGTTTTAAATCCATCCGTAGATTGATTATTATGAACCGATCAACACAGTGGGAGGTGTTATTCTATCGTGTACTTATCAATGCATTGAAGGTCACTCTGGTCAATTTGTATTTATATTTGCACATACGAGAATGTATTTATTCCCAAGTGATCGGAAGATCGGATCGAGAATATCCCAATGCCTACTTTCCACCTCGTCCTGTTCATCGCTATCGCTCTCAGCTCACTGCACGACTTGTGTATTGAGGCATACTCTCTCTTAGCTGATCTTCTCCAGGTGTTACTAGGTCGTCCAACACGGCGACTTGTGTTGGTTCCCTGCAGGTTCCAATCGAGGGCCTGTTGAGCAATGTTGTTTGCCCCTTTTCGGAAAATGTGACCTATCCATTGCCACTTTCGGCTTTTAACGGAAGTGTCTATCCTGTCCTGACCAGTAATAGTACGGAGGTCGTCGTTAGAAATTACCTCCGGCCACCGTATGTGCAGGATACGCCGTAGACACTGGTTCACAATAGTTTGCAATCTAGTTGTTATCTTATTGGTCATCTTCCAAGTTGAAAAGCCATATAGAAGCACTGGTTTTACGTTGGTTTCGAAGATCCGGAATTTGGTGCGGCTGCAAATGTTGTTGTTTTGCCAGAAAGGAGTCAAAATGAAAAAAGTTCTCGAGCCGTGTTGATGCGAGACTGTACTTTCGAGGTAGCAGAAATTGTCAACTTTTCGACTGCCTGCCCCGAAACACAAGATTCGCTTTGCCTTCCTGGATCCCAGCTCAAGTACTTAGTCTTGGCAGCGTTGATTTTAAGCCCCGCATTACGGCTTTCGCAATGTAGGGCATTAGACATTTAAACTACTTGATCCGATTTATTTGATAGAAGACAAATCGGTGGTCGGTGTGAATAAGTAGATAAGTAAAAAAATGCTAGTTTCCGGGGCGGCATTTTAAAAGTTTGGCGACTTTCTGTAAATCGATGTGTTGATGTGATGTAACTTTTGTTACTCGAAAGAAACCCCAACACTCTCCTAATTTGATGTATTAAAAAAAATATTTTATTTTGAAAACCCCAAAACTCCAATTTTCCTTACTTATGTATCTTGTTGTTCACCAACAATTATCTATTTATTCACTGAAGTTACTCAATAATTCATGGCGTTTAACTATTACACACCAGGAAACACGAATATTCAGAATTAAAAAAAAGTTGATTATTTTTATACAAATCTTTATTTCAAAAATAAAAAATAAAACAAAAGTAAATTTGTATATTTAACATTAATTTTCAAGGTTTACGCGAAAATGTCCCAATCGATTTTCTATTAGTTTTACTTCTAATACACCCAAACACTGCGAAATTTATTGACATGCTCCCTTATAGCGGTGGAAAACTTGGTGTGGTGTTAGAGTTTCCTAGTCTTTTCAGGGCCGGTAGACGGTTAAAGAAGACCCTAAACTTTATACTAACAATGGAGAAGAAAATGACAAAACGGAACAACCCAAGTGTCAGTAGGAGGCAAAGCTGCGACTACCGGCGGGGGCTCGGGAGGTTCTCGCACCTCCTTAGTCGCCAGCGGCCTTTCAAAAACAGTCGAGTCAGCGTGGAAACCAGGCGACTCAGACGGTCATGCCACTGGTTCAAAATCCAAGTTCGGGCTACAAACAACAATTGCAGTGAACCCCCTCGTTGCTGAGCTTGACCAGGATCGCTCGGAACAGGGGATCGACATCACACCAGCAGAAGGGGAACTACTGTTTAGTTCTCCTCAGTCAAGCGAGGGTGCTGCACGGCGTACGACCGTAAGTCCCAAGCAGACCAAGGAGGAACTCAGGCCCCTCAAGCAATACAAAACAGCCATTAGGCTGAAGCGTAACCTCGGCACCAGAGTAAACTTTACCCCGAAAGAGTTGGAAAGGCTAGCATGATTCGAGGAAACTATTGAGAATGCTAGGAAGCGCTTCTCGATAAGAAGCGGATTTACCAGCAGTGATCCGAAATTCTCCAACAGTATTGCGGAAAGTTAAAACAGAAAACTAGCTTTCAAGAGATAACGGTGGGATGAGGATCCACAATTCTCATCCAGTAAACAGCAATGTCCCCCACATAGGCAATCTGCGAAGTGGAGATCAACTACAGCGCAAGAGCCCACTCGTGCCAAAAATACGAAGAAGAACGACCGTTGCGAGCCTCTCAGCAAGTTAAGCCGGGAGAGGTGGGAGCTGCTCTTCGACAAACTGACCGAAAGAACTGTATGTGAAGATCAACACATACCATCCTTCGATGGCGCAGGTTGGTTCAACGACGCAAAAGTGATCAACTGTGACAATGAAGCGATGCTGGAATGGTGCAAGAGCACCACTGCAACGCTTGACGGTCTTTGGGAAGGAGCACAATTGGAAATAGTCGCAAGAGACCAAATTCCAACTGTGCCCAAGGCGAAAGTTCTATTACCGAGAAACAAAGAGATTCCAGCGAGAAAATTCGGACATTTCCACTGCCGACTGGGTAGTCCTACGTGTCAACGAGCACCTTGCAGAGACAAAAGCAGACACTGATTCTGCATATTAGCAAAGAGGCAGAGGACATACTATACCCAATATTTGGGAATTGAATTGTTTCTCTGAAGCTGAAAAAGCGAAGCCCATGGACGACAACAAGAACACGCTTGAGGCCAATGAAGTGGAGAAGGATCTAGGCATAGAATATTTAACCAAGGCGGCTGATGGCATAACGCTGAGCGAGGAGGACAGTGAATCTGGGACTGAAGACCCAATCGCTACAATACTTTCTACGGGTGAGAGAGTGTATCCCTTGTAGCATGCTAAGGGTGTTGCAAATAAATCTGCATCAAAGTAGTTGCGCGTCAGCGGAGCTATGTACTACAGACGCTGCTTGATGACCCCTACGATGTTGTGCTCGTCCAGAAACCATACATTTCTGGGGAGGGACACATCAAAGGACCCTCAACTAGCATCTACAACGTATGGAATACTTCCAACATTTGCTACGGCATGGGTTCCTCCGTAAATATTTTAAATAAAGAGCTCCTTCTTTGCCATTGTGCCACCCGTGCCAAAATCAGTTAGCGACTGCTCGCAAAATAAATTTCGGGAGATTGATTAAAGAAAGAAATGGATTTCGGAGACTCCCAAAAAAATATTCAGCGGACATGAAAGAGCAAGCTCGTTATCGATTCTCCGCTGAACCGCTATGTCATAGACAACAATGGAAGTTAAATAATTCAAAATAAATAACTAAAAAAATAAAAATAAATAAAATAAATAAGTCGACTTACCTCAATATTCACGATGGAGATTTTCTATCCAAAACTGAGTAATTGCACTTAACCAAGTACGCACATTATTTTTCGAGATGTCTAAAAATGCACATTCCTATAACTAACAAAGTATTGGATATTAGAGTTACCCACTACTCTACATTGCGTAGAACACTTGTAAGAGTAATTTAATGCACTTAACTCATTTTCGATATAAATTGACTTATCTACTTATTCTCCGAGACCACACAAATATCGTCAGCATAGTCTAGGTGTTGAAGGTGTTTGAACAACTTCCATCTTACACCTTTGTTCTGGTGCTCTTGAAGTGCGCCGCTTAGTACATCATTAATGGCAATTAAAAACAGTATGACCCGATTTCTCAATGCCCGATTAAGCTCTTTGTTAACTAACAGGGACACAAATTAATCGAAGCTATAAACAGCTGGGGGCAAAAGACCTTTTTCATAGTCCTCCTCGTGGGCGCCCCCTGATAACGGCAGTGTTTCAAACCGCTGACGGCCAAGTCTTAGCGATAAGACAATTGGAAAAAGGCAGATAGCTGTAGCCTGAATGGCTGACCAACACCTAAGCGTCTCAGGTTTAGTAGGATGGAATGACTTGCGTAGTTGGACCTGCAACATAGTTGTGTGAACTCCAGCACGTTTATTAAACCATCTGTCGGAAGCAGCTATCTTCCGAGGCCATCCCCAGAATGGGGTTAAGCGATGTGCTGACAACTCGTCCTTGTAAAAACCACTACATGTCAAGAAACCTGGAACAAAAGCCTCGGATTGGACGGATCAACAACGACGACCACGCAAACAACTAAAGGATTATTCTTTCGGATCCTGGAATGTACGATCCCTTAACAAACCGGGGGTCGAGAGGACGCTGTAAAAGACGAGTTCTACGCCCGTCTTGAGACTCTCTTCAACTCACTTCCAACAAAGGACGTCTGCTGCTGGAAGACTTTAACGGGAAAGTCGGAAATGAAAGTTGGCACCGGGGGACTACTGGAGGCCACAGTCTCCATGAAAAATGTAACGACGACGGCCAGCGACTTGTCGACTTCGCATGCAGTAGGAATCTAGTCGTAAGCTGTACATGTTTCCCGCATCGATGCATTCACAAGCAGACCTGGAAATCTCCAGACGCACATACCGTCAACCAAATTGATCACGTCCTCATTTGCAGGAGATGGGCGTCTAGTGTGATGGATGTCCGCTCCTATCGAGGAGCAAACTGCGACTCAGATCATCACTTGGTGAAAACGACCTACAGATGTAGAATTTCCTCAGTGCACCAATCGAGAATCAGCCCTCCCAAAATCTTTGCGGTTGATAAGCTTCTGAGTGATGCTACGGCGGTGGCGTATGCTGCCGCCCTTAAAGAAAGACTATCGCCTATGCTATACAAGATCAGCAACACAGGCGTTCATGGGTGCTGGGAACAACTCAAGGGTACCATCAGAGATGACAATGACAAAGATTGGATTCTGGAATGTGCGTACTCTCCTGGACAATGGATCAGAAGGTCCCCAGAACGCACGATTTCTTCAAATAGAGAGTGAATTTCTGAGGTACAAATTAAATATCTTAGGAGTTAGTGAGATAAGATGGTGGAACAGCGGAGAATTCATCTCTCCAACGGGCAGCACTGTAATGTTGTACTCCGGTAAAGCTACCGGTAGTCGCCGTGAGTCAGGTGTGGGGCTTCTTTTAACCAGAGCCGCGCGAAACTGTCTCTTATCCTGGGAACCGGTCTCTGACAGGGTCTTGACCGCCAGGTTCCGGACCAAAATGAGGAACATCTCAATAATACAATGTTATGCCCCTACTGAACCCGACAATGTCTTGGCAAAAGACTCCTTCTACGAAGAACTAAACGCCGTTCAGAGCAGAACACCTAAAGGTGACATTATAATGGTTATGGGTGATTTGAATGCGAAAGTTGGCGCTGATAACTATGGGCTCAGACATGTAATGGGGAGACACGGTCTTGGTGATCGTAATGACAACGGTGAAAGATTTGTAGAGTTCTGCAACTTTCACAGTCTCTTCATCGGTGGTACTATGTTTGAGCATAAGGACCACCACAAAATCAGTTGGTCCTCTGTTGATCGGCGCAGAACACAAAATCAGATCGACCATTTTGCCATTAGTAAAAGATTCAAGAGTTGCCTCCTGGACGTGCGAAACAAGAAGGGTGCCGATATTGGGATGGGAAGAGACCATTATCTTATGATCGCTAATGTTCGATTGCGTATTGCAGCCGTGCGCCGCCCCAGCGACGAAAGATCCAGGCCCCGCAAATTCAACACCGCTCGACTAAAAAATCCAGCTGTCTTACAACAATATAATGACCATCTTGCGCAAAAAGCGGCTGAGATAACTAGTCACCCAGATAGTGACATAAACGAAAACTGGGATGCCATAAAAAATGCGTACATTGATAGCGCAAATACCATCCTTGGCCCAAACCCGGATTGCCGGAATAAGCCCTGGATGTCCGACGCTTCATGGCAGCGGATTGTTGAAAGAAAGGAGCTGAAAGTTCGTTTGGCTGCAGCATCAGACGACAATCGAAGCAGCAGCGAACTCCTTTACCGTCAGAAAGCTCGAGAAGTTCAGCGTAGTGTGCGACGCGATAAAAGAGTTTATGCCAATTCTCTTTTAGCTTCAGCAGAAGAAGCCGCTAGAAGTAACAACTTAAACGCCGTATACGGTGTCATCAAGGAGTTTACAGGTGGTCGTAACTCCTGCCAACATCCGGTGAAAGATAGTGATGGAAAGCAACTTATCTTGGAAGAAGATCAAATGAGGCGGTGGAAAGAACACTTCGCCGCGGTCTTGAACCGTGTAACCTCTGGTGAAGTTCCCCCTCATATAGATAATTTAGCTAACCATCAAAATGTGCGTATACGGTCCACTGCCCCGACTAAAGAGGAAATAGTCACTGCAATTATTGCACTAAAACGAGGAAAGGCCGCCGGACTTGACGGCATCCCTGCCGAACTTTATCAAGCAGCGCCAAGCGTAACTGCCGATTTGCTGCACCCACTTGTTGATAAAGCGTGGAATACAGAGACCTTTCCCACTGAGTGGAAGGAAGGTTTGATCATCAAACTTCCAAAGAAGGGCAGCCTCACAGACTGTAATAATTGGAGAGGCATTTGTGTGCTTCCTGCCGTTGCCAAGATAATAGCTAAAATCGTCCTGGAAAGACTAAAGGCCCACTTAGAAAGCACAATTGATGAAGAGCAGGCTGGCTTTCGATCCGGATTCTCCTGTGTCGATCACATTAACACCTTGCGAATCATCATCGAGCAATGCGCTGAATACGATTCTCCGCTTCACTTGCTTTTCATCGATTTCGAAAAGGCTTTCGATAGTGTGAACCGGGATTCTATATGGGCGGCCTTGCGCAGGAGAGGCATCCCTGAGAAGCTTGTGGCTATTATTAAGGCAACCTATGACGGCGCGAAATGTCGCGTTCTGCATAAAGGTAAGGTGTCGGGGGACTTTGAGATTCGCAGTGGAGTTCGGCAGGGGTGCATCCTCTCACCGATCCTATTCCTCATTGTGATCGGCGATGTGTTGCATGCAGCCCTATCCGGACTCGACAGAGGAATTCAATGGACTTTGACATCTTATCTACAACATCTTGACTACGCTGACGACATATGCCTACTCTCCCACAAAATCATGGATCTGTCCGCAATGGCGTTAGATCTCGAGAGGGAGGCAAGCAAGGTTGGGCTAAAGATTAATACCAACAAGACCAAGGTTCTTAGCCCGTCGTTGCGAAAAAGAAATCCGACACCTATTGCCATCAATATTAATGGGCAGCCTGTGGAGAAGGTGGACAACTTCGTCTACCTGGGTAGCATTGTTGCCGAAAATGGTGGTACGGAGCAGGACATCGCTCGTCGTATCAACCAGGCTAAACGCGCATACGGCATGCTGTCCAAAATCTGGCAGAGCAGTTATCTCAGCGTCAAGACCAAGCTGGGCCTGTTTCGCTCCCTGGTACTATCAGTGATTTTGTATGGGAGCAGTACATGGAAAGTTTCCGTAGGAGTTACCAGAAAGCTGCGAGTTTTCGTCAACTCATGTCTTCGTCGAATTTTAAGAATTTTCTGGCCCGAAACAATATCAAATGAAGAGCTAAGTCGGCGTACGGGTCAGATGCCAATCGACGAATTGATACGCAGGCGAAAATGGCAGTGGATAGGTCACACAGTGCGGAAGAGTGATAACTGCATTGCTATGCATGCCATGAAATGGAACCCCATTTCCAACCAAGGCCGACCAAGAGGGGGTCCTCGAATCACATGGCGTCGATCTGTGGCAAAGGAGTGTCAGGTACTGGGTAAGTCTTTTGGGGAGTTGCGCCCCATTGCCCAGAACAGAGTACGATGGCGCGCAGGAGTAGTTGACGCGCTATGCCCCGTTAGGGGTTAAGGCAAAGTAGTATCTAACATCCCCACACAAGAAGCTCTCGACGATATTGTTGATCTAGGCCCACCCATACAACCCCCGACAGTAGAGGAAGTTGATCTTGCGTTGCGGTCACTAAAACGAAATAAAGCGCCGGGCGCTGACGAGATTCCAGCTGAACTGCTAAAATTCGGTGGAACGGGTCTAGCTAATGCCATACATCATCGCTCATAGAAGCCCCTTTTTGCAAACGCTGTCGGAACAAGAGGTTGTCGCTAGTCTTTTTAAAGCAATGAGGATGAAGGTGAGGCTATCCTGACTATGTGCAGATCACACGGTCTGGTCATGCTCAACACATGGTTCATTAAGAACCAAAGGCACCTGATTACATATAGCGGTGGAGCTCATGCGACGCAGATAGACTATCATCTCTGTCTAAATTTCATGAGACGTTGAGACTGAAAAGTGATCTTGGGTGAATCTGCGGTCATACAGCACCGGTTGCTCCTGACAGAACTTATTGTGAAAGGAGGAACAAGACCGCAAGCAATCCCCAAACCAGTCGAGAAAATCAAGTGGCATAATCTCAACAACGAACGCTTTGAATCTGTTGTTACTCCACTCATTGTTAAAATGAAGGAGTGGCTTCCATACAACACCAACTGTGACGAGCAAAGTCCAACACAAATGTTTTGAATGAAATATTAGTAGGTGAGGCTGGAAAGACGCTAGCAGTTTCGAAAGGCCCACTCCACACGAACAAGGAGACGTGGTGGTGGAATAAGGAAACTAAAGAAGCAGTGCAGGCCAAATCGAACGCATTCAAGGCTTGGACAACATGCCAGACAGGCAGTGAAGCCGAGAACGTGCAACTTCGGGAGAAATATGATAAATGCCGGAAGGAAGTAAAGCGAAAGGTGGCTCAAGCAAAGGCGATTGGAGCCGAGAAGTTCTATCGAGAGCTAGAAGATCTGACGGCGGATAAGAGATCGTCATTGCCAGAGATACCTAAAGACAATGCCGGGATATAAAAGGTCGCAGCCCAAAGGAGAAGAAACGCTCGAGAGATTCAGGCGCCAAAGTACGTTGAAGTCTCACAAGGAGTGCTACTGGTTGAAGACACAGCAATCTGTAGCAGAATGCGTGAGTACTTTGACGAACTTTTGAACGAAGAATTTCCGCGAGAAGCCTTTCAAGCTGTGGAGCCAAACACCACTGATATCGCTGATTTTTCAGTGGAGGAGGTGATGACGGCAGTGATGCACATGAAACGCGGAAAAGCAGTCGGGCCGGACAAAATACCCTTGGAATTTTGGTTGAAGATGAATGATGTCGAGCTTAGATGGCTCACTGTTCTTTTCAACAAAATTAAAAGAGGGCAACCGATGCCTGACGCTTTCAGAAAAAGCTTCCTTCTCCCGTTTTATAAGAACAAGGGTGACTCACGCAAGCTCAATAGCTATAGGGCAATCAAGTTAACATCTCACACATTGAAAACTTACGAGCGAGTTGTATGCAATCGATTGAAAGAGGTTGTACGGTTGGATGACAATCAATACGGTTTTGAGGGTCGGTCCACAGTCGATGCTATTCAGTGCATGCGTGTTACGATGGAAAAGCATCGTGATGCACGGACGGACTTGCACTTGATGTTCATCGATTTGGAAAAAGCCTTCGACAGAGTTCCTCGTGATCTGATATGGGCGGCCCTAAGAGCAGTTAAGGTCCCAGCGGCATATGTTAAGATCATACAAGACATGTATGATGGGGCAACTACTAAAGTTAGATGCACAGCTGGTGAGTCTGAAGAGTTTCCGGTTAAAGTCGGAGTTCACCAAGGCAGTGTATTGAGTCCCTGCTCTTCAACATCATCATGTTTTGTTTATTAACACTCATCTCTGACGACCTGGAAATATCCCTTCTCTTCGCCGATGACGTTGTCCTGGGTAGCAAAGACATCGTTGCTTTGCAGGCTGCACTGACCAAGTGGTGTAAGATACTGGAGGATCATGAACTGAGAATTAGCATACCAAAGACTGAGTACCTTTACTGTCCTTTCTCAGATCCAGATAGACCGATACCAGATATCTACATTAAATGAGAGAAGCTGAAGTCCTGTACAAGGTTCAAATACCTGGGCTCGATGGTCAACAAGGAAGCTACCTGCGATGACAACATCAAACATCGCATCAGTGTCGGTTGGATGAAGTGGCGAGAAAACTCTGGAGTTTTCTGCGACAAGAAGATGCCACGAAAGGGCAAGTTGTCCAAAACGGTCATACGTCCCGCACTCATGTATGCGTCTGAGTGCTGGACTATGTACAAAACATACGAAAGTAAAATGACTGCGACCGAGATGAAAATGCTACGGATGTCAGCCGGTGTGATCAAAAAGGATCGAATCAAAAGTACCTACATCCGAGGCAACTTGTTTATTGAGCAACCGATCACTGAAAAGCTTGAAGATCGTCGTATGGATTGGTATTGCCATGTTCTAAGGCATCCACCTGAGAACCCAGTCATGAAGGCACTATCAATGAATGTTCCAATTGCTGGACCCAAACCCCGAGGCAGACGAAAACACACGTGGATCGATCATATGAAGAAGCAACAACAATGCATTAATCTCTGCGATTATACGATCCAAGACCGAGCTGCCTGCAGAAGGAAGCTGAGATTATACCGCCAGAATGGGCGAAGTGCCAACACCACAGGCAAAGCAACGCGAAGCCGCAGAGTGGTATGAAAGGGCAAGGAAGAAGAAGAGGATAAAATAGTAAATTCCGGATTAAATGACGTTCTAGGTAGATATCAGTTCACTGCTGCATTTATTGAATGCGACCCAATCAGCCACAATACAAAATCTCTCCCACACCACGTACCTGCTTCATATCCTTGGCTTTGGGCGACTGCTCCAATGGCTCGTGGGTACTCGACCTGGGCGACCAGCTGTGTCTCTTGCTAGCATCTCTCACACCGGAAGTACTACGATCACGTATTCGCATTTTCACTTTGGCCGCCTCACTGGGCTCGGCCGTGACCGCTTTCGGTCGTGCACTTTGCGCGGATCCTACCCGAGACGATCGAACACTAACCGGCGTATTGGGGGCCGTCTGATCCTCAATCTTCGACATTGAGGCGCCGCGACGGTGTCGATTTTGAAAGCGTTCAACCATATTGCGATACTTTTGCGAAGTGAGCGCGCTCGCCGTTTTCTCGCCACCGTCATTGAAGTCGATGGTGAAGGCGAGTGGTTGCTTGGACGGTGATTCATCTTCAATAATTCGCAAGTCGTTGCCCGCCCCCGCTCCAGCATCGTCTGCTACTACCTGGTGCTGCTGGTCAGACGACACCTGGTCGGCGGAGGTGGTGGGCGACGAGATTCCATCGCTTGCAGGACTCTTGCTCCCTGGCGTGCTGGCCCCTGCCGAGTCGCGTGGACAAGAGGACGGCGTGCTGATGATATCATCGAAATTCTTTTTCAAATTCTCCGGCGTTGCGTCCGTCTTTTCTTTTCCATCGGAATCCTCCTCGTCTACAGGTGCTGCACTGGTGGCATAGCAGCCAGCAACACACGTTGCCCCACTGTTGGCATTTGTTGCGATTCTGCTGCCATCTCGCTCGCTCACGTTTAACTGCATGTGCGCCAGCAATTTCACGTCATTCGTCGTCGTCGTTGTTGTTGGCGGCGAGGAGCCACTGAAAATCGCACGCGAATCCGCTTTTCGGTTGTTGCTGGCATTGTTGGACGATGACGACAGTTGACTTAAATGCTCCGCACCCAAGTCATCCATTTTCTGCGTCGCGCCAGCCACTCAGCTGGGCATTGACCGCGACCCCGCACTTGTCACACTAGCACACGAATTTCACGCGATCTATGCAAATTCGCAAGATTTCGTTTCGTCACTCGCAAACGCGTACGTCTCCAGGCAACCACCGAACCGTGCGCCTGTAGCGAGTAGCAAACAGGCGTTGCTCAACAAATGATATGCTGCTTGCGGACGGACACACACGACAGAACGGGCAGTCAGGGTAACGGCTGGTTCGTGCGGGCGCTCGGGCCCCAACGGCTAGAGCGGGCCAGCTAGCGTTCGGCCTCCCAGGAATGTGGGGAAAATGAAATTTTGCACTTGCCCCACGGATTGCTGCAACAATACAGCTGTCAGGGCAGGACGTCGTTTCACGAGTTGTGGAGATTTCACGCACTTTTTTCACACTTTTCACTTCCCGCATTCATTCTATTGCACGTTTGTTTCGTTGAATGCGACGTCGGGCAGCAATCGAACGCTGTCCGGACGATTTAAATTGCACTTTTCCGCGAACCAGACAATTCCTGCCCGTACGCTGGGTACAGTGAAAAATATATGACGACCACGAACTGTCAATCCAATTGGATTCTGATTGGACACTAGCCAATGGGTGAACTGTCGTATCGACATGGGCAGTGATAGTTGACCAACTTCATAGATGTTATTATTTGAAATTAGGGGGTGGCGATAGTGAAGTTGAATTCCATGGAAACAACTTAAATAATAGAAAAAAATGCTTTAGGAACTTGAATTTAATTTAATAAAAATTATTGCGCCAAGCAAAATAAATTCTGAAACCCACATTCCTTGAATTGGAAAAATCTATGTCAAGGTCGTATCCTGTGTCAGTGAATTGTCAACTGATCAGATGAGTTCTGTCTTCATGACGTCTCGTGGGCGGCGGAAGGCAGCCGATTTGTCTGGAATTTCGCGAATTATTTGTTGTTGATTTCAGTTGAGCAAATCCTACTATTCTTTCGGGCGAGACGTCGGGACGCCAGATGTGCTTGGAGTGAAATCGGATACCCACCCCCCTTTGAAGTGTCGCGTCATTTTGCGTAATTGACTCTTAGAATTGACTTGACACCCTACTGATACGGAATTGAACCATCTAGGAGAATTTCGTAAAAACGAAAAGTAATTGCATTTTTGGGCAGTTAAATTGGATTCTATATTTCTACATATACGAGTATTTTTTGAGGTGATTACAAACAGCAGTGCTTTTTCGATAGTGTCTTGTACGTGAATTTTCCGTGGGCTGTGGCAATTTTTTCCTTCTCGTGCTTCTACTGGTCAAGTTCAAGGGCTCCCACGCCGGCAACTCGAAGCGCAGCTGATTGGAAGACGTCCTATTGAAAAGAAATTGGGTAGTTTGTACGGCTCGTACGGATTCCAGGACTATTTCAGGGTTGCAGTCAATTTTATTATCAGCTAAATATTATTTTGACTTAACCCCCTATGGGACATGGTGCGTCAATGTAGTTGATGTTTTGAATGATGCAAGTAGCAAGTTGCTAGCATACACATCGTGTCCATTTAATCGCCGTCTACGACCAGCCGGGAAAGACTGGCTTATTCTTACGGCCTAAATGGATGTCATTTTATCCTGTGAGTTTCCGGTAACTACCGGCTAATATGAAAGATCGAATCAAACTGAATTATATTTTTTTTTCAGAGCACCAAAATAAGATACGTGGATCAAGAATACCATAAAGACGTTGGTCGCTGAATTAGTAAGTTGTAGGGCGGGGCGCCCGTTTAGAGTGAGTGGTTTAACGATTAATGTATGTAATGGCCACGTTTAGACCGTGGAACTAAAAGTCGATTTAACTAAATCATTTTAGTGTTAGCACTTGTTGGTGGAGTGTTTATACCGACCATACGGAGAGGTACTTCTTCTTATTCTTTCTCCGTTGACAACACAGATAAATTTGATAGATATAAATTTTACGACAGAAAAAGGCTTTTTCTTGCCCGTGATCACGCACTGCTTTCCTGAAATTGCAAACAAAACAAATGCCGAACAAAAAAAAAACGACAACAACGTCAACATTAGCGATGACAGCGACATAGTCCCAATTTTTTTAGTCCAGTTCCGCATCGCAAGTAGAGATAAGTCAAGTCCAAAACTAACTAAATCGATACGTTTATATCGTCGACAGTTAGATCGATTTAGTTAGATCTCGAAGATAGTCCCGCGGTCTAAACGTAGTGAATGAGTCGGAAAAAAGTAGCCTTTATTCGGTTGTCCAGTTGAGCCCTCCATTTTCAAGGCCGTTTTGACTTGTAGGGGAATCATTAGTACCACTCTCGTTGCGTCATTACTCCGTTACTTCGTATCAAATATATACACTCATTCGCAGCTGGGTCGACTGGAGGCCAAATACGTTCGTGGCAGGAATAGAGCCCGCCACCTCGCGCTTGATAGAACGACGCTCTACTGATCGAGTTACCACGACCACTATCTCAATTGTAGTAGAAATTATTGTTTACTGCGAATGCCAGAGGAATGACTTAACCTAGAAACTACACAGGGGACAACTGACAATGGAAGTAACAGACGAGGTAAAAATTGAGTGGGCAATACGCACATTCAAACCCTTCAAAACCACAGGGATCGATGAAAACCTTACAGCAAAAGGAATTTATGTTAGCAGCTTTCCTAGATATCGAGGGTGGTTTCAACAAGGTCACTGTGACGAGCGTTATTAATGCTATGACGCCTCGGGCGTCGGATTTGCTCAGGAACAGGAGGTAAAAAAAGAGAAGAAAGAACAGATACACCGCAAGGAGGGATATTATCCCATCTCTTCAGAATCCTGACGGACAACGAAATACTAGAGAGGTTAAGAGCCTGCGCTCGGTGGTCGTGGTCGTTCGGTCACCGCTCTACGATACATATCTAGAGTTCGGAGTTCAAATCTCGGCGCGATCAAAATCTGCCTGTGAGTACTAATAGAACGGCGCGGATAGGAGGTGCATGCTAGCAACTACACTTCTGAAAAGTGGATATGCTATTGAAACGTCAACTAAGCATAGAAATGCTAGAGAAGTTGACGCACCCATGCCCCTGGAGGGGTCAAGGCAATTAACATAAGAGCCAGCGGCTTTGGAGTGGTGGCGTATCCCGATGACATTGTTGTGTTTGTGAGAGGTAAGTTCCCTCAAACCTTGTCGGACTTTATACAATCGGCGCTGGACCAGATCTAAATCTGGCCCCGGGAAGCTGGTCTTAAGGCTAACCCGACAAAAACCGAACAAATACTTTTTTAGAAGGAAAGAACGTGCCGGAAATTGCCATATCCACCCTCAACGGCAGTAACACTACACCTTGTTGACGGTGTTAAATATTTGGGCCTAATACTAGACTGGAAACTGCTCTGGGAAGATAACGTAAAGCACAGGATTGGTAAGGCCCGCGCAGCCCTATTTGCGTGTCGGTCGGCTAACTCCAGTACATGGGACCTCAGACCTTACACGATCTACTACATATTTACATGTGTAGTGAGACCTACACTAGTGTATGGAGCGATTGTTTGGTGGCAAGCCAAAGAGAACAAAACCAATGTCAAAAAACTGACGAGATTGCAGCGATTGGTCTGCATGAGTATTACGGGTGCCTTGAAAACTAACCCAACGGCTAAACTGGAAATGATCCTTGTGCTTATGCCCTTGGACCGGTTCATCTGCAGAAGCGTATGCTTAGCAGCAACTTGAACCAGGATGACGACGATTTGCGTCGACGGTAGGGCTCTAGCGTAATACAGATGCTCTCCGAGAACTGTAAACGTATGCAGAGAGCCTGTCGATAGAAAGGCTAAACATACTCCTATAAGGATTATGTGGTTGCCCGGTCACAGTGTGTGTGTGTGTGTGTGTTAGGAGGTGTATGCTGGCAACTGCATCTCTGAAACCAATTTATGCCAACGAAACGTCAACTGGGCCACATGGAACAGTTGACGCGCTATGCCCCACAAGGGGTTAGGGCAATTGAGTAAATCATACGGTCGAAACTACAATCTGACTGGGCAGACAGAACGGATTGTAGGGTAGCCAAGACCTTGTGGCCATCACTTGATCTGAGGAAGAGCATGATCGTTGAAAGCGACGGTAGGTTTTGTAATGGACGGTTTGGTGGGCACTCGAAGATGCCCGTGGGGACGCAGCCTAAGGTAGCATTATGACCGTGAAGGCCGGGCTGTGCCATCTGACGAAGAATATGGACCCTTAACGAGCTTAGCAGCGGCCTATGCTTGCAGTAGCTGAGTTCGGGAGACTTGGGCGGGGTTTTCGCCGCTTGTTCCTGTCCTCTACGTATTAATAAAAATTCATAGGTCTGGGAAAAACAACACACATGGGAGGTAAAAATGGGGAATAATAAAAAAATGAGGCGATAAGGATGGAATGGTTGGCGGACGGCGCAGATGCCCTCTCGCTCGCATCGGGATCCTCGTGTAATTGGACCCTCAGCCTCTGGTTTCGTACCACCGACAGATCACTACTCGTCTGGTGCTGCCTTCGATCCTTCGATGACACTCATCTTAGCATCATCAAAGTGATGCTATAGGAGGAGGCAGTAGATGAAAGAACACTAATCAATCAGAAGGTAGTGGTACGTGATGGTCCTAGCCAGTTCAGGAGATGTGGGACGGGGGGCCTCTTTTGCCTTCCTTCTCATTGCCTCCATCATTACTAATATATTTATGTATGTGTCATGTACATATGTGGAAGTTATAGAGGGGTTATCGAGTGTAGGGTGGTCACCCTACTAAGCTATCCAGGTTAATGTTGTTGGTGTAACGCGTGTGTTATTTTACCCTGCACCCGATAAATTCTCAAAAACAAACACGCCTAATACATCACGGTATTCACGTGCAAAATAAAAACAAACAGCTAAAGCAACCAAAATTAAAAGAATGGAAATGAAACAAGTGAAAAAAAAAAATATTTTGTAAGATATGGAAACGCAGCGGCGACTGACTCAATTCGTTTTCTTTTCCGCTAATAGTCCAGGTGTTTAGTACTATTAGACATATTTACCCACCAGCAACCTATGGTCCCGAACCAATGTGTAAGGACCCCCAATACTGAAAACAATGCGTTTGGTCTATGCTTCTGCTGAATGAAAGAAGTGGGACGGGTATTCCTACAGGAAAAGACTTGAATTGAATCAGTGACAATATATATAGGTAAGAATATCTCTACGATATCGTTAGAATTTTATACACGTTACTTAATGAATTAGAAATTTAAAATTAAGAAATTATGTACCCCCCGAAAAAAAAACAAATAAAAATGAAAACCAACTAATATGGACATTCCTTATTATATGTACTTTGCATAATTGTTCAATCAATTTACTATATCCAGATGGCCGTTAGAAGAAGGAAGTGTTTTTGTTTCTTAAAAACTCTTATTTTTGAGGGGTTCACTTAAAAGAAACTCTTACTTTTCACACAAAAAACACGTGCGTATTAATAGAGAGGTACTTACTAAATTACGGAAATTAGAAAGAGAGAATTAAGAGAATTGAAAAGATTTTTTTTAGTTTGTTTTCTTAACCATAGCTGTGACGTCACGTGGTATTATTATCCGTTACAATTTAATGAATACACTAACGTTCTCAGCGAGATACAGGGAATCCGTTGCTTATCCATACAAAGAGGTAACTTTTTTCCGATATGGATGCAAAAAAAAGATGCGTTTTTAATAAGGAAATAGTTAAAGCGGTTTTTTTTCGTTTAATTAAGTAACGCCGCACTGATCCCACACGTTTTTACAGTTACACGGATTAGATTATATTCCGATGTTTTAATTTAACGCAAAAACCTATTGATCTATTCTCTTGGGACTTAGTGCACTTGATTATTATTAACTTAAGTCACACTAAATTTATTTTACTAGGACTATCTTTTTCCCAAGAACAATTTCAGGACAGCCGGCTTATTCGGCTTCCACAAAAAGAAAATATCCCCTGGCTTTTTACGTTCTAGCACAACTAGGTTATGTTGTTTGTGTAATATGTGTAAGTTAACCCGGATAGCCCCCAATTAACCTGCACCGCAGTACAAAAAAAAAACATATAGTTTATAATAATAAACAATAAATCGAGTTGTCATCAGTCCAGAACTTTAATTCCAACCCGAAAATTGGGAAGTGAATGAGGTAAACCACTTCCACTTACAAAAATCTACACAGTTCATAATGAACAATCGCCCCAAAGTAACTCAAAATATTTCGGCCGGTTGCTCAGTTTCGTTTTAGAAATTAATTCATATAGAAAGGTTGTAACGGACGGTTTGGTGGGCATCCGAAGATGCCCGTGGGGACGGAGCCTAAGGTAGCAAATTACCGTGAAGGTCGAGCCGTGCCATCTGGCGAAGAAAAAGGCCCCTCAACGAGCTAAGCAACGGCCTATGCTTGCTGTAGCTCAGTTCGGGAGATGTGGGCGGGGTTTTCGCCGCTCGTTGCCCCTGTCCTTTACGTATTAACAAAAATTCATAGGCCTGGGGAAGACAACACAAACGGGAGGTAAAAATAGGGAACAAAAAAAATAGTCGATAAGGATGGAATGGTTGACGGACGGATGAGACGCCCACACGGTCGCACCTATGTCCGGGTGTAATGGGACCCTCGGCCTCTGGTTTCGTACCACCAATAGATCACTACTCATCAGGTGCTGCTTCGATCTGCTGGTAGGAGCAGCACTACCAGACCATAATATGGTTCAGGGCAGCTTCTACTTCGAGGCCTGCCAAGAAGAAGAGGCTGAGGACAAAGTATGCTGCTAGAAATAAAAAAAAGCGAGTTGAGCACTGGAGTCAGCCGACAACCATTGTAGAGGGGAAAAATTAGCAAAGAGAAAAAAAAAAATACTACATTTCCCAATTATTCAGATGATCAACAGGTTACAAAGAATTCTGAGGCCAGCAGAGGCGCAACACTGCATTCCTTGCCGTAATTCACTCAAAAACTCTGTAAGCTGCTGAGCACATGAATAATAGACAAATGCACTGTGTAAAGAAATTTTTTTTTAGTTACTTAGAAGGACAATCCTGGCAAACAAAAAGGTATCCAGGGCTCCTCCGCGCTTCGTCCGGTCACCGAAGAAGCTCCAAATGCCGGCAATTCAAAGCATTTATGGAGGCCTTAGATACGTGGCTAAACCACAAAAGACGAACACAAAGCCAGGACTGCCTTGTTCAACTGAATCTAAAAGGAAAAACTACTCTATAGGAAGGATGGGGGTGCTACAGAGGAAACCACAGCTACTTGAAGGGAAAATACGTGAAGTAAAGATGGCTAAGTCCTAAGACTTAGAGCAAGTAGCCTTAATGTGCTTGTGGGGATGCATTACGGTGGAAGGACCAAAAAGGAACCCAATGAGGTCCTTTTCAGTCCTGTTCTTAACCAGGAATGGGCCCCACGTTGGGCGCCATTTGTAACGGACGGTTTGGTGGGCATCCGAAGATGCCCGTGGGGACGGAGCCTAAGGTAGCAAATTACCGTGAAGGTCGAGCCGTGCCATCTGGCGAAGAAAAAGGCCCCTCAACGAGCTAAGCAACGGCCTATGCTTGCTGTAGCTCAGTTCGGGAGATGTGGGCGGGGTTTTCGCCGCTCGTTGCCCCTGTCCTTTACGTATTAACAAAAATTCATAGGCCTGGGGAAGACAACACAAACAGGGGAGGTAAAAATAGGGAACAAAAAAAATAGTCGATAAGGATGGAATGGTTGACGGACGGATGAGACGCCCACACGGTCGCACCTGTGTCCGGGTGTAATGGGACCCTCGGCCTCTGGTTTCGTACCACCAATAGATCACTACTCATCAGGTGCTGCTTCGATCTGCTGGTGGGAGCAGCACTACCAGACCATAATATGGTTCATTACAAGGTTCAGAATCTTAAACCGTAGTATCACGATATCGAAAGTGTAGAGATCAAATGGAAGTATAGAGGGTTCATGCTCACGTCGTATTTGTCGTAAAGTTGTAAACTTCTTGCATTTTATTATGGGGATGACAGAAGTTTTTTTTTCGACGAATACGGCGTTTACGACATTTACGACACTGAGCGTGAATCCCCCTTATATGTTCCAATAAAACTTCTTGGTAAGTCCAGTAATTAACGGTTCCTGATATTTTCGTATTTTTATTTTTAGTATTATTTGTATTTTACATTCTTTCATGTGCGGTTGATTTTTCATTTACAGGGCGATGTGCAGAATAATCAGGATCAGCTGAAACAGTGACTTTCATTTATTATACCCAGAAAAATGAATAATAAAATGAAACCATACTCAGACTTGGTGAAACCAGCAAACATATTTGCATACCTAAAGTCACCAGATCTGAAATCGAGTCTCGTACACGATTGCTTCAAAGATGCCATGAACAAGGTCAACTGGAACGAAACCCTCGATCCCGTAGATCTTCAAATGAACTTTTCCGTGGACGAGGCAAAATTATTTTTGTGCACATGCGGACAATACATAAAACGCTATCACTACATTTGTTCGTTTCCCGACGAATCAATTGGAGAATATCTGAACCTTATACCCACATTGTGTTCAAACATCGAAGAAATAATCGTATCCGGCTTAGAAATCGCCCCCGGCAATATTCACGGTCAACTGATTCGCGTTTCGTGTAACCTGACGACATTGCGATTGAAAAAATGCACCATGGGAAATGCGACTAGCTCACTATTTTCTGGTCTCACGAAACTGCAGTGCCTTGACTTGGAAGGATCCAAGCTGTCCGGAAAGGGTTTTCACGCGTTACACAATCTAGTCGATTTAAGTTTGAAAAATTGTCGAAATTTCAGATGCAAATATATCATCGATATATGCAAGAACAATCAATTGAAAGCGCTCAATCTTTTGGGCTTCAAACAGCTGACACCGTTTTGTCTGAAAACTCTGGTGGACAGTCAATCGAGTCTGGAAACTCTAACGGTTGGACAAAAATACTGGTCGAAAAATTTCGAAACGATATGTAATCTGAAAAGTTTACGCGAGATTGCCATGCTAAAATGTCACGAAGACATAATAGCGAAATACTTGAAAGTGCTTTTGTCGCATCGTAAGGATGCTATGGAATGCATTGAAATGCATACAAGCGATCTGTATAGCGAAATGGAGGACAACTTCCTGGAAAATGAAATTGTCGATTCTATCGGTCAATTTGAAAATCTACGAGCGTTGAGTTTTCGTAATTGTTCGATACTGGGCAATCAACATCTCGTGAGAATTGTGAAAAGTTGTAGGCGCTTGGAAATGCTGGATCTACGCGGATCATCTTTTACGAATGTCGGAATACTCGGTTGTATAGAGCATTTGCCGTTGTTGCGGTTTTTGGACATTTCACATTGTGTACTTAAGGCGAACTTGTACTTTCGAATGATTGGTATTCGTCAGGAGTTGAATTTCGATGGGCCACTGATCGTTTATATTAAGCCCAAAATGGAGATGGCCGCGCTGTTGAATGTGAGTAGATTGAATATTTTTGAAGTATGTATAGTATGAATTGTGAAATAAATTTTTGTTAACTTCTTATTACAGTCGGTCGAGTATGAGGCTTATAAGGACTATATTACTCTGACCTTTGACGAAATGAGGTAAGAATTGTTGATTTTTCGTACTCGCTTCCCGAAATTGTAGCTATCCCTAGTCCCATCATTATTTTTCGTATTCCTTTCCCAAAACTTCGACTCTATCCCATTATAATTTTTCGGTATATTCCTAGTTTATCGGGCGACACAGCGTGATTCGCGCCTTGACTAACACTGGGTTTACCACTGTGGTAAATAGAGCGAGCGGAGCGAGCGTTCTAGGGTGGTATACTGAGGTTAAGGGGCTGCCATGATACAACACAGCACACTTAGACCACTTATGGGTCCATTGTCATACCACCAATAATATTTCTCCTCGCTAAAAAAACCTAGGTCCCGAACTAGCCTGTGCTGGCAATGTAGCGATTGAGCTGTATCACGCTCATATCCTTGAGGTCCTCCAAGTCACAGTAAAACCAGGAACCCAGAGATTTTTTCCTCCTGATGGCCAATGCTGGGCAGTGACATAGAAGGTCCAAAACACTCTCTTCCTCTTCTACATTCTCACAACTCCTGCAGTAGTCATTATGAGGAAGATGGGGCGCGATGGGGCAGTGACCTGTGATAGTCCCCACCACCCTGCCAATATGACCTGCAATTGCCCGCAAAGCCACTGTGACTCGGTATCCAACAGAGTTTTATGTTGAAGAAGTAACCCATCTTTGTGAGGGCCGAACTACACTTCTGAATAGTTTTCGATGTAGTAAGAACAGAGTCAAGCGAGCGACCGTAATTGATGAATGCACTTCTTGCTGATGGAGTAATGCGATGGCAGATTTGTAGGCGGCGTCGTCGAAAGGATTCCTTTTATATATCTGGACATTACGTTCAAGGTCCCTCAGATTACGGGCAACATGTCTTGGTGGCGGAGTCTTGTCTATTAGATGGAAGTTAGGATGTTCCCTCCGGTAGCAGCCTACCAAATATTGCTTCTCAAGCAGCTTGTTGTGGTCTCTGATAGGCAACGTCTTTGTTTCCTGGTGTAGGTGGTCTTTGGGAGACATCAGTAACGGTGGCTTTCATGAAATCTGCTGATAGATCATGTCAAATCTCTGAAAGACTGCTGCACAGTTCTAGTTTTCGCAGTCAGTCTGTGGCTCATCGTCCTCATATCCCTGCCTTTAAGGGTGGCTTGCATGCAGATACGCTTTTGGTGTGGGCCTTATCTAAAAACCTACGGTTTAGCCAGAAATCTGTAGACTGAGCCGAGTGAACACCTGCTGTCACTTTACGTGCTAACTAATTAATCGTTACGACGGCGCACCAATTGTCGCTTCTCCCCATTCTTCTAAGGAGGCTGGGACTCTGATCCACCCAGAGCCTAAACGCTGCTGTGCCTCACGTCTACCTGGAGCGACACCAGTTTCGTGCAGTAACGTATTAGAAGCGGATTCAGTCACCACCAAATTCGGTTATCCAGAAGACCGGGATTTTGTAACGGACGGTTTGATGGGCATCCAAATATCCCCATGGGGACGGAGCCATCTGGCGAAGAAAAAGGCTCCTCAACGAGCTAAGCAGTGGCCTATGCTTGCTGTAGCTCAGTTTAAGAGACGTGGGTGGGGGTTTCGCCGCTCGTTGCCCCTGTGCTTTACGTATTAATGAAACAACACAAACGTGGGAGCCAAAAATGGGGAATAATGAAAAGAAATGGGGCGATAAGGATGGAATGGTTGACTGACGGCGCAGATGCCCTTGCGCCCATATCGGTGTCCAGGTGTGCCTTTGGTTTCGTACGACCGACAGATCATTACTCATCAGGTGCTGCCATGGATCTGCCGGTGGAAGCAGCACTACCAGGATATGGTCCATTACAGGTGGTTCATTACAATGGCAAACGAGTTATGCATCTCAATAATGGTATATTTGCATATCAGCTGTCGAAGCCTGATAGGCTGCAGTGTTTCAGATATTTATTACACGTTAATTGGGCATTTTTAATTAATTTTTTTAACACATCGAAATCGAATTGATTATATAATACCTTCTGTTTCAGAATAACCGATGAGATCAGCATCCTTGACTGTTTGGAGCATCACAATAGCCTTCATCGATTAAAAATCGAACCGTCGAATTGTGAAAACTTCTTAGACATGGGAAAACCGTCACTTCTTCAGCTGGACGACAATTGCCTGTATCAGATAATGCCACATTTGCGAATTATCGACAAGCTAACTCTTACCTTGGTAAACTCACGTTTTGTCGAAATCATTAAGCATTTACTTTTCACCGATCTGGTCGACTTTTCCGAACTCCTGGAAAACTTCACAATCGGCGAGGCCCGGAAGATTCTCTCACGATGTGGCCATATGATAAAACGACTTTGTATAGCAGCATCACCGTATCATTTGGACACCGAATATTACGATTTGATAGCGGAGTTTTGTCCCAATTTGGAGGAGCTCGATTGTATCTATGTGGAGCATACGGAAAAACTCGTGGATATTATCCAATCATCTAGTGGTAGCCTGCGTAAGATTGAAATCAGATATTGCAACTGTGACGATAGCGTCTCGATGGCCATCTCTAAAGTGGCGAATTTACGAGAGTTGTGTTTTAAAATTGCCCACATTAGTGGCGCGCATCTAAGCAAATTGACGAAATTGATTCGACTGGAACTAACTGGTTGTAGACAGTTGCTGTCGCGACATTTCAATAAGATCTGCAGAGCAAATCTTTTGGAAATATTAGATATTAAAGACTGCGAAAAACTGGATTTCAGTTCGTTTGAAACGTTAGCGGAAACTCAGTGCAACCTGCAACGACTTCAAATCGGAGGATCCTATTTAGCCGTGAATTTGTCTGCCGTTGCCGAATTAAATAGTCTCAAGCATTTGAATATTCTTCAGAGTGCTGCGCCGCAGTGTATAGGCCTATTGAATCATCTCGCGCCCAAAAGAGCTCGTCAAATTCAAAGTCTAGACATTCATTTGGACGATGTAAATGTAAATGGATCGATTTTGTCCACGGTGCGTAGTCAGATTTTGGAATTTCGAAATTTGGTATATTTCCGAACGGTGCAAAATAATATTGTGGATGATGCATTCATGAAGCGCATTGTACAAGTGTGTCCGCAACTTGAATTGATTGATGTTTATCAACAGTACAACCTCGGCGATGATGGGATACTATTTGCAGTGAAGAATTTAAGAAATCTTAGGAATTTTGACATACGCGGCTGTGGTTACAGCAACCTATACTCTCTCTATCACGAGCTTTTGAAGGTGAAGAGACAGATTCGTAACGGAATACCGCTAATTGTACATATTAGTCATTCGACGAAAACCTATGGATTGCAAAAGGTAAGTTAGTTTATACCTTTTTTCTTTAAGTTAACATACAGTACTCCCCGATTATACTACTTTGCCTTAACCCCTAGCGGGGCATAGCGCGTCAACTACTCCTGCGCGCCATCGTACTCTGTTCTGGGCAATGGGGCGCAACTCCCCAAAAGACTTACCCAGTACCTGACACTCCTTTGCCACAGATCGACGCCATGTGATTCGAGGACCCCCTCTTGGTCGGCCTTGGTTGGAAATGGGGTTCCATTTCATGGCATGCATAGCAATGCAGTTATCACTCTTCCGCAATGTGTGACCTATCCACTGCCATTTTCGCCTGCGTATCAATTCGTCGATTGGCATCTGACCCGTACGCCGACTTAGCTCTTCATTTGATATTGTTTCGGGCCAGAAAATTCTTAAAATTCGACGAAGACATGAGTTGACGAAAACTTGCAGCTTTCTGGTAACTCCTACGGAAACTTTCCATGTACTGCTCCCATACAAAAGCACTGATAGTACCAGGGAGCGAAACAGGCCCAGCTTGGTCTTGATGCTGAGATAACTGCCCTGCCAGATTTTGGACAGCATGCCGTATGCGCGTTTAGCCTGGTTGATACGACGAGCGATGTCCTGCTCCGTACCACCATTTTCGGCAACAATGCTACCCAGGTAGACGAAGTTGTCCACCTTCTCCACAGGCTGCCCATTAATATTGATGGCAATAGGTGTCGGATTTCTTTTTCGCAACGGCGGGCTAAGAACCTTGGTCTTGTTGGTATTAATCTTTAGCCCAACCTTGCTTGCCTCCCTCTCGAGATCTAACGCCATTGCGGACAGATCCATGATTTTGTGGGAGAGTAGGCATATGTCGTCAGCGTAGTCAAGATGTTGTAGATAAGATGTCAAAGTCCATTGAATTCCTCTGTCGAGTCCGGATAGGGCTGCATGCAACACATCGCCGATCACAATGAGGAATAGGATCGGCGAGAGGATGCACCCCTGCCGAACTCCACTGCGAATCTCAAAGTCCCCCGACACCTTACCTTTATGCAGAACGCGACATTTCGCGCCGTCATAGGTTGCCTTAATAATAGCCACAAGCTTCTCAGGGATGCCTCTCCTGCGCAAGGCCGCCCATATAGAATCCCGGTTCACACTATCGAAAGCCTTTTCGAAATCGATGAAAAGCAAGTGAAGCGGAGAATCGTATTCAGCGCATTGCTCGATGATGATTCGCAAGGTGTTAATGTGATCGACACAGGAGAATCCGGATCGAAAGCCAGCCTGCTCTTCATCAATCGTGCTTTCTAAGTGGGCCTTTAGTCTTTCCAGGACGATTTTAGCTATTATCTTGGCAACGGCAGGAAGCACACAAATGCCTCTCCAATTATTACAGTCTGTGAGGCTGCCCTTCTTTGGAAGTTTGATGATCAAACCTTCCTTCCACTCAGTGGGAAAGGTCTCTGTATTCCACGCTTTATCAACAAGTGGGTGCAGCAAATCGGCAGTTACGCTTGGCGCTGCTTGATAAAGTTCGGCAGGGATGCCGTCAAGTCCGGCGGCCTTTCCTCGTTTTAGTGCAATAATTGCAGTGACTATTTCCTCTTTAGTCGGGGCAGTGGACCGTATACGCACATTTTGATGGTTAGCTAAATTATCTATATGAGGGGGAACTTCACCAGAGGTTACACGGTTCAAGACCGCGGCGAAGTGTTCTTTCCACCGCCTCATTTGATCTTCTTCCAAGATAAGTAGCTTTCCATCACTATCTTTCACCGGATGTTGGCAAGAGTTACGACCACCTGTAAACTCCTTGATGACACCGTATACGGCGTTTAAGTTGTTACTTCTAGCGGCTTCTTCTGCTGACGTTAAAAGAGAATTGGCATAAACTCTTTTATCGCGTCGCACACTACGCTGAACTTCTCGAGCTTTCTGACGGTAAAGGAGTTCGATGCTGCTTCGATTGTCGTCTGATGCTGCAGCCAAACGAACTTTCAGCTCCTTTCTTTCAACAATCCGCTGCCATGAAGCGTCGGACATCCAGGGCTTATTCCGGCAATCCGGGTTTGGGCCAAGGATGGTATTTGCGCTATCAATGTACGCATTTTTTATGGCATCCCAGTTTTCGTTTATGTCACTATCTGGGTGACTAGTTATCTCAGCTGCTTTTTGCGCAAGATGGTCATTATATTGTTGTAAGACAGCTGGATTTTTTAGTCGAGCGGTGTTGAATTTGCGGGGCCTGGATGTTTCGTTTCTGGGGCGGCGCACGGCTGCAATACGCAATCGAACATTAGCGATCATAAGATAATGGTCTCTTCCCATCCCAATATCGGCACCCTTCTTGTTTCGCACGTCCAGGAGGCAACTCTTGAATCTTTTACTAATGGCAAAATGGTCGATCTGATTTTGTGTTCTGCGCCGATCAACAGAGGACCAACTGATTTTGTGGTGGTCCTTATGCTCAAACATAGTACCACCGATGAAGAGACTGTGAAAGTTGCAGAACTCTACAAATCTTTCACCGTTGTCATTACGATCACCAAGACCGTGTCTCCCCATCACATGTCTGAGCCCATAGTTATCAGCGCCAACTTTCGCATTCAAATCACCCATAACCATTACAATGTCACCTTTAGGTATTCTGCTCTGAACGGCGTTTAGTTCTTCGTAGAAGGAGTCTTTTGCCAAGACATTGTCGGGTTCAGTAGGGGCATAACATTGTATTATTGAGATGTTCCTCATTTTGGTCCGGAACCTGGCGGTCAAGACCCTGTCGGAGACCGGTTCCCAGGATAAGAGACAGTTTCGCGCGGCTCTGGTTAAAAGGAGCCCCACACCTGACTCACGACGACTACCGGTAGCTTTACCGGAGTACAACATTACAGTGCTGCCCGTTGGAGAGATGAATTCTCCGCTGTTCCACCATCTTATCTCACTAACTCCTAAGATATTTAATTTGTACCTCAGAAATTCACTCTCTAATTGAAGAAATCGTGCGTTCTGGGGACCTTCTGATCCATTGTCCAGGAGAGTACGCACATTCCAGAATCCAATCTTTGTCATTGTACGATAGCTAAAAGTCGTAACCGTTGAGTCAGTCCTTATCCGAGGCATAGTTGACGTTTCGTTAGCATATAAAGATTTCGGATAGTGCAAGTTGCTGGCATACACATCCTGTCCTTTGATTGTCGGTTTTAACGACAGGCCCTCAAAGGGAAAGGCCGTGGTATTTTTTTCACACCCCACACCACAGGGGTACCTCAACCAAATCATCGCACCGCCATCACTGGCGGCTTGACGTTGGTTGGCAATGGTCAGTGACCACTGCCGTTCCAGGGGGCGCCCACGCGGAGGACTATGGAAGAGGAGTTTTTGCCCCCCATTATAGTCACATACAAATGGGCAGGCGAAATCGTTGACTATAAGCGGGTTTGCCTTTATCCGGGTCCCGGTTATAAGCAAAATTTTTGACTATATCAAGGTTCTGTTTCTCTGAGCAAAAAATGTAGCTGTTCGCATGGGAGTTTAGATGTTTGCAATATGTACGACTATGAATGCACAGTGCTGAAGAAAAAAGTTGCTCAAACTATTTTATTCGCTTTGTCGCAAAAATTGTTCGAACTTGGAAGAGTTACGGTATTTTATTAGCTCAGGTTATAACAAAACATGTGTATCCTGTCTAGAAATAGTGAAAAGTTTTGAAAAAAGTTCACTCATTTGGTGATAATAGCGTAATAAGGTGAAGTTTGGGTGAAAAAATAGGAAATACATAGTTTGTGCGACAAACAAAAGTCATATTTTGATTTTGGCGCGATAAAATCGAAATATTTCTAAAATAAGTAAAAGAACGGATGTTGCGCATTGTGAAATGGTACTCGAAGAAATTCCGGGAAATGGGCCCCATCGAGGGGGACAAATGCTTTCGACGATCAAGAAACAAACGACCCCGGTTGACCCCATTCTTACCGTTACAAAGACATCCGAGCTGACCCAAAACTGCATCTGACCTTAGGAACGATCTAGTTTATGCAAATCTCAACAAGTTTCTTCCAGCACTGTATGTCAAAACGCGAAGTTCATTTGCCCAGGTTGTAATAAAAAAAAACTATAAAGCTGTATTTTTCAAACTCATATTTTATTATTAAGGATGAAAAAATGAAAAACAATAATATTCACAAAAAATAAGTAAAGCAAGATACAATACATTTCATATGAAGAAAAAAACCAAAAACAAAATTATCGAAGAAAGTCAGAAATCTTTTTTCGTTTATAGCTAACTGCTGTCGTTTTTAAAAAATGGTTCTCTATTTCGTCCAATGTTTGCAGACTAATTTGCTTTTGGTCTAAATAAAGATTTATTGTGTTCAAAGCTTGTAGAGCTTCAATCCCCGAAATGGACGAATTTTCCGCAAGGGTGCTCCATTGCGTTATTAGAAGGCTGTTCGTCATCCTCTAATTCAGCTGAATCCGCATCTAATATCTCTTATGATTTCTTCATCTGATAATAGACCGAAGCATTCAACGTTAGCATCACAGTTCACATATTCCTCGAAAACATAGGCTGCAATTGGCAAATCAACTGTTTCATTGATCTCTTCAACTTCGCGGTCAGCATCCTTGATAAACTTAGCTTTTCTAAAACAATTTTTAATAGTTTGCGCAGATATCCGTAGCCAGGCCTTTTTGGCCATTTGCAGTGAATCGTACAAGTTTATTTTTCTGGCAAAATCGTCCACAGTTTCTCTCCGTTCAATAGCTAAAAGTTGAAGCTTCAAAATTTCGGACCTATAGTAAACTTTGAATGATCGTATGATACCCATATCTAGGGGCTGTGTGATACACGTAGTATTTGCTAGCAACATGCGGATTTGTACTTGATCCAATGTAATACTTAGCTGGTGGCAAGGGGCATTGTCTGCAAACAACACTATTTTCCGTTGAGGGTTTTCGAACTTTATCTTCTTCTGGAAATCCAACATAATTTGGGTCCAAATATCCGCAGTCATCCATGCTTTTTTTTGGTGATAGTAAGGGAAAGGAATGGCTGTTCCTCTGAAGCTGTGCGGATTTTTTGACTTTCCTATCGAGTATACATATTTTCGCGTGCCATTCATATTTGAAATAAAGAGTATTGTTATTCGATCTTTCCGTGGTTTACAGCCACAATAGTTTCTCTAGCTCTTGCCATTGTTCCTGATGGTAGAGCTTTGAAGAACAACGCAGTCTCATCTGCATTAAAAATGTCTTCTTCTGCAAAATCTTTTAACAACGATGGAAGGGTCTTTGACGTCCACTCCAACGCAGCGGGTACGTCGGATGAATTCTTCTCCCCGTTTATGCGGTGAAAACTAACGTTTTCTTTTTGCTGCCAGCGCCACAACCATCCATTACTTGCCTCGAAACTCGAATTATTAAGCAACTTTGCCAGCTCAGTGGCCTTCGCTTTAATAATTGGGCCAGTTATGATAGCATGTTTTGCTCTCATCTGTTCAAACCAACATGAAACAGCTTTATCAACTGCACTATGATTTCCAGGACGAATTTGCTTTTGTTGAACGTTTTTATCCTCCAGCATGAGTCGACGAAGTTCTTCCTCCTTTTTTAATATTTTAGTTAGGGTGGAGATATTACATCCAAATTTCGTCGCTATCTCTTTCCTTTGAACGTTTTGTTTAATCGATTTGATTATTTGAATCTTCTCTTTAACACTCAAAGATGCTCGTTTTTTAGAGGCCATCGTAAAAACCTAAAGATATTTCCATAAGAAAATCTATTTTATACCATATATTCGTGATGGTTCGAAGCTATGTACTGATTCGAATCCAAAATTAAATTGATTTTGTAATGGATCTTCACAATACGCCCAATATACAGGGTGGCGCAAAACTACCGTTATGGTTTGAATGTTTAATAACTTTTTTATTTAATGGTTAATTATTATAATTTTTTTTTTTTTTGTTATACAGTACATTAATGGGGAATAATTTTGGCTTAAGTATGAAAAATTATATCCCGCAAGTGGTGGCCATTTTCGGCTTCGCACATTCGTGCTCTTTCCAGTACATTTTCCATAACTTTTTGTAAAATTTCGGGTGTTATGGCTCGAATTTCATTGCGAATGTTTTGTTTTAGCTCTGGTATGGTCGCTGGCTTATTTACGTATACCCTTTCTTTCAAATAACCCCAAAGAAAACAGTCTGGCGCTGTTAAATCCGGTGAACGTGGGGGCCAATTGAAATCGCTTCTGCGCGAAATAATGCGTTCGCCAAAGAGGTCCCGTAACAGAGCCATTGTATCCCTTGCAGTGTGGGCTGTGGCTCCATCTTGTTGGAACCACAACTGTGGATGGTTTTCTACAGCTGGCCTCAAAAAATTGTCCAGCATCGTTCGATATTCAGCACCATTAACCGTAACTGCGGCGCCATGTGCATTTTCAAAGAAATATGGACCAATGATCCTTTCAGACGATACGCCGCACCAAACAGTACACTTAAGTGGGTGTAATTGTTGCTGATGAACTGTTCTTGGATTTTCCGTAGCCCATATCCTGCAATTTTGCTTGTTTACGAAACCATTCAATTGGAAATGGGCTTCATCGCTCATTATCAAATTGTGAATGAAATAGCGATTTTCTTCTGCTTTTTGTCGGAACTGTGTTTTTGATCGCTGCTGTGTTGTGTACTGTTCCATTTCAAATTCCCGAAGTTTTCTTCACAAAATTCTGAAATAAAAATAAAAAATAAAAATTAAATTAAAAAGTTATTAAGCATTTGAACCATAACGGTAGTTTTGCGCCACCCTGTATAACGCACACCATAAGTTTCAAATCAATATGCACCACCTACAACGCATCTAGCACTGATCTCCAAACTTCTGAAGCCGAATAACGGAATGGAAAAACATGTGTATGTATGTACTCGTATGTGCCAGTTGCTTATAACCGGGTGAATTTCTATGAATTGAACTTTTAGTGCGATTTACAATTGAATATATCCGGGTTTTGCTTATAAGCGGGTTGACTTTATCCGGGGACATATGCACCAGATTTATATGGAGGAAAAATTGTGGGTCTTCTAGCGTTGACTGTAAGAGGGTGTTGCTTTTAAGCGGGGAGTACTGTATTTACGAAATGAATTACTAGATTTCTGAATGAAATTGACAATAATTTTACCAATCAAATTAACAAATTTCCCATTCTGTGTTGATTGTCAATGTCATTCGAAAATTGGGCAATTTGGTTCGCAAATTAACGTATTTGCGAACCAAATTGAAAGAAAGAAAGTTTATAGTAGTTTTAGTATTTTTTAAATAATTGTTTCGGTTGCCCTTTTATTCGATATCAGACGAAGGAGTACGTCATGAACACGCAATATGTAAGCTTTACGCAGGAGTGGCTATGGTACGTAAGATTCATCTGTTCTAGTTCACAATTGCGATTCTTGTATTCATGTCCTCTTTTCGCAGCGAAATAGATTTAATTAAATACTTTGGCGATCGAGCACAAAAGCACCGGAATAAAAAACTGCAACCAACAGTTGAAAACTTTGCCAATGACTGCAGTGTACCTGATATTTTAACACTCCCTGATAAGTGTCTAACTAGAATCGCTACTTATTTGGAAACCATGGACCAGCTGAAATTCGTCTCCGTTCATCCTCGATTCCTCAACGCATGCCAGGATTCGCTATCCAACGTTCTATACGATATAAATGCCTTGAGCGAAAATTTCACCTTGGCCGAGGCCAGGAAACTATTTACAGATTGTAACAGTCACATTCGGAAGATACGCTTTGAAGGTTGTGTAGAGAATAGCGATATCGAGTACCTGAAACTGCTGCAGCCGCTAAGTGCCCATTTCACAGAAATTCACATTGAGCAAATTGATTCGTCCGATCACGACAGCCAAGTGTTTGAAGATCTGGTTTCGTCACCAGACCAGATGATTCGAAAAATCGCTATAAGGAGCTACGACGACTGCGATCGCATACTGACCAAAATCAAGAACAAAAATTGCGTTGAAGTTATCGACATTTCCGGGTGTCCGTACTTTGCAGCGTCGATCAGTCAATTTAGCAATCTAAAGGAATTATATGCAGCAAGATGCGATGTTTCCGAAATTGGTCACTTCATTGACATGCTTCGCAATTGCAGGCTCAACATTCTAGATATTCGCGATTTGACCCTATTGACCAACGAAGCGATCAATGTGATGATCGAAAGTCAAAATGAATGTCTGAAACGTTTGTTGCTAACGTGCCCCAATGATGCAGAGAATTGTGTCGATGTTGCGAAATTATCGCGCCTAAGGCACGTTCTTATTCAGTTCAATGAAAATTTTGCGGAAAATATAAACAGTGTGGAGGTGCTATTGGATAAGCTTATTAAGTATCATTCAAATGATTTGCTCTCTTTGGAAATCATAAGTGCTGCATATCGTGTTACCGATTTTAGCTGGTATCGAGCGGTGGAGAAGCGTCGCTATAAATTCCAAAAATTGCAGAAATTTGAAACGATCACGCCTGAACCGTATAATAAGCCATATCGTTATGACTAGTGGCACTTTTTTTCTTTTAAATAACTGTGATATTTACAATTAAAGAAAAAATGATGTTAAAGAGTGAAAACACTAACTTTTTAAATTTATTTCTTCGAAATAAATGAAAATGTATTTTTAACATTGTTCATTTCAATTGTTTCCTTTCCTTTTTCGTAGACTTTTTTTTGTGTGATGCATTTGTGACACTATTCGGGGAATCCATTTTAAATCGCCGTCACAGCAGGAGTGACCTTGTGAATTTCATCTGTGCCGCCTTAATTATTATTGTATGTAGATTGGCATCATTAGATTTTTTTTAGTGTCATTTATATGTTGTCCGGAAAGTCATTTCGCTACCTTTCAAGGGATGGCACTGTTATTGGAAAAAAATAATTATGGTGGCGTTAGCCCAGTAACCAACCAATCTAGATATACAGAGTAAAGATGGGGGTGGTTGCAGTAACCTATTCGAGTTTAAAAACAGCACCAATATTCAAGCATTGGTTCTCTACTTTGTTCCAGACGTATCTTTGCTTCATTCTTATGATGGCAGTACATACATACATAATGTTTAAGCGATTTTCTTACAGGTACAACATTTTCAAAAAAGGGAAGGTACTATGCCTGAAAAAGCCGATTTACTGCTAGACAATGCTCCAGCACATCCACCAGAAAATGAATTGAAAACGGAAGATGGGAAAATTATTACAATTTACCTACTTCCAAATGTAACTTCGCTTGTTCAACGGATGGACCAAAATGCCATAAGGTTAGCTGAAGTGTTTTATCGGAAAACTATTCTGGCACAAATCATCGCTAAGCAATGTTCTATTGGGGAAAACATCAAGCAGTTAACATGCTGTTAACAATCTGCATCGCACATGGAACCAAGTCGAAAAGTCAGTTATCGAAAAGTGTTGGCGTTCACTTTTTAACTTGGGAACAGTTTTACAGGATGATGACTTACCTATAATAAGTGTATCGATATAGTTGGAATGCAACCCCGATACACTGTTCAGGAACCGCGGTGTGTACCAGACTTAATTTAAAACAAAGCCAATCTGATGTTAAATATACAGCACTTCTATGGTAACAAAAGAACAATCTTTTTTTTTTAAACCAATAGCACTTTATTTTTTAGTTATAATTAATAAATACAAATACAATATATAAACATTTCTTGTCAACAGTTCACTTGGATGTAAAGCACATTAAATATGAGTTTCTTAGACTTCTAATATCACAGATCTTTATCAGTTATTTATCAATAATTTTATACATAAGGTCCTTTTACTACAATTTCGAATAATTTCAATTTTTGAAACTTACAACGCTTAGTTTCGATTATTTGAAACCAACTGTAATCAACTTCAAAATCTGCAAGACATATTACTTTCAATGTCAGCAAGTCATTAGAATGGTACACAATCAGTTTATCTATGAGCCTTTCAGCATTACGAGTCCAATTAAAATCATCAAATTGTACGACAACGTGTTTCAAACTACCCAATCTGGCTACATCATCCGACAATCGAGTCTCTTGCTTGTTCGAAATTGCGAGATGCTCCAGACAATCGTTTTGAGTCTCAAGCAAAATCTGAACAACTTCAGCACTCATGTATATTGCATTGCGCAAGTCCAAAACCTTCAGCTTACAATTTGCACAAATTTCCTTTAAATTTGTCACATTCAATCTCCAACTATCCTCTAAGTATAACTCTTTTAAATTGCTGAACTCCTTCATGTCTACAATTGGTTCGAACTCAGACGATGGCCAATCTGAAGTTTTTAAATAACGCAGTTGGCTTTTATTAGATAGTTTGCTTAGAAGGTTGGCGTCACCGCAATATTCCAATACCAGTTTCTCCAGTTTGTTCAACGGCGATGCCAATAATTTTTCAATGCACCCTTCGGAATCCATAAAGTTATGACCTTCGATGTATATTTCAACTAAATGTTCACTGTAAGGTTGAAGCAGCTTCAAGTATTCAAAGTAACCGCTGGCGAATTGTATTCTTTGAATAAGATTGTTACACGCTTGAAAGAGATTTTTCGCTTCCAGCACGGTGAATGTTTTGCTGATGACGTTAAGGTCGAATGTCATTCCATCTATTAGAGAGCGAGTTGAATTCAGAAAACGACTATGAAGCGACGCTAATTTGAGTCTGTCAACTGGCTCCAGGTAGGATGCCACTTTTAGCAAGCATTTGTCCGGTAGGTCCACTATGTTGAAGGCTGTACGTGGATCGTCGGTCATAGGGACGGTGTTAATTGCATGATAGGAATTCGGTGTTGTCTTCTGTGGCAGGCCTTGGATGAGTGAGTCACTGTAAATAAGGTAGTTTGATATTATTTCAGTGTAACTATTTTATACTAGCTGACAGTACACATTTAAGCATCAAGCATACAACGAATAGCTGGCTACGTTCCTTCAGCAGCCGGTTTTACGTATCGGGGCGACCCGTTGTTATTGCCTGCGTTCACATTCATAAACATTGTAAGTATTCAGCAAATCGGAAACATGTAATCAGAAAATTTTTCTGATTTTTTCTGTTTACATGCATCTGAATTGCTGAATACTTGCAACGTTTAAGAACGTGAACGCAGGCATACCAACACCAACGGCCAATAGCTGCCATACCCCCTTCAACGGCAAAAGGGACTTTGTGTGTAAATATATATGCCAGCATCGATTTTTTATGTAAATTAAGAGCAACATCCATCGACGCAGTTACTCTTAATTCTACTCATCCGCGCCGGCATTGAGATCTGTGTTATAAGACACATACAAAAGTCACCTTAGTAAGATGACGCTGCTATAACGAGTGGTGCCACGTGCCACCTTCATAGCTGTTCCGGACTGACCCGCCATAGGCAGTGGAATTCGTCGGTTACTGCTCCGCGGTGTAGAAACAGTGGACAACAAACTTCCATCCCGCCTAATTTCGCTATCATATGGACGCCAACGATTACTACTACCTATGGGCACGCAGTTGTCCCCAACAACAATAAAATAAATAATTGGCGCAACAGTCCAATTTGAACCATGGCCTCGAGATGAGTTAGCATCATCTCATTTTCTAGATCGTGACGGTATGTCTTATGCAGAGGTGTGTGTGATCAGCAACATGCTCAACCGAGTTATTTACCCCATAAATGGGTAATCATTTAACAGCTGAGTGAGCTCATAGTCCGACACGTAAATTCCCTTTTTTACCGAAAACTACCGCATTCAGTTGGAATCGAACCGGGGACCAGTGCGTAGAAGGCAAACGTGCTAGCCATTGCGCCATCCAAACTATGTGAAAGAATCTGCCAAAGTCATACCGGCAGATCGAGTCCCTGAAGTTCGACCCAATTTTCCTCTAGTACCTTTGTGTGTGCTGTTTGTCCTTAGGCACGAAAGATATTTAAAATAGTAATGGTCACTGAGCTACAGTAATCTCGTGCCGCCACCTATCCCGCTGAGGAGTTATCGTCAGATGGCGTCGCCGGACAGTCACGGTCACCTCGGCAAACCTTCATCCCGCCCCCATGGACAATTCAAGTGTCCTCAACATCTGTCCATTGCAATATATCTTACACACATATCGAATTCGAAGACGCTGCTACAACAACAACATACAACGAATAGCAAATGGCTCTGTTCCTCTTGAATTTAAACTCATTTTACAAAATTCCATTAACACGAATCAAGCAACAAACTTACGGCATATCCTCCGTGACATCAACATATTTCTCCATTGCAGCATATTCTCTTGTCTGAAAATGAAGACGGAAATATCAGAACACATTATATTTTATTCAATAATCACACTTACGTTTTTTAACGCACTAATGGTCATATCCAGAGACATATACAATGTCATTGACCGATCAGGGAAATTTTCCATTCTAATTTTCACAGCCTTTCGATAAAATGCAAACTTATCATCCAAGCGACACCCTCGTATATTGTAGTGAAGGAGACCACGCAAACGCATCAAAGGATATATAAGACCCGCTTCGGTCGGCTCCCTTCCATAAGCGATGTCGAGGATTTCAAGTTGGGAACACGCGTCCACAATGCATTTAATGTCCTCGTCACTCACGCCAGTATGGTATATACGAAGAATTCTTAAATTTGTCATTTTCATGATAATCTGACGAAGTTGCAATCGCAGGGACGTGGGAAATTCCTCGTCGTAATTAAATTGAAGGCTTTTAATTTGACCACTACGATGTTCACAGACACCATCTAGAAACTGAAGACTCTCTTGAGGTTGACAGTTGGCAAGTTTTATGTGTTCCAGACTCGTAAGATCAGCCAAGGCATACATATTCATGGCGGCATAGATACCTTTCAAGCTTATTCGCTTTAGATTCTTTTGTGTTTCACCTAAAACTCGAAACGCATCGTTATTCAATTTTGTGCAACCTTCAATGTCCAATTCCAATAAACGATTCGATCTACAAATTTCAATAAGACGCTCGAAAGCTTCGCAATCATGGAAATGCAGTTTCGTCAGATGGGTCAACTTATCCAAATGGACGCCGGAAATGGGGACGTTATTCAGTGTTAATGTATGTAGCTTTCGGGCTTTCACTATTTCAAGACAAAAGGCATCTGGCACTTCACAAAATGTCATTCCGAAATTCTCCAGTGTATTGGCAGATGCGTTAAGGATTTCATTAAGCTTATCATCTTCCGGCACACTCAAGCAATTCAATTCCACCAAATTTGTGCAAAACTCAGCGATCAGATCAAAGCACTCCAAGTCCAAATGACCGTATGCAAATAAAATATGCAGTCGTCGTATCAAGGAGCCATATCTGGCGAGAAGCCTACGGGCATCTCGTAATGTGAAATTTTGCAATAATGCACGGGAATGGATGATGTCGGTTCGTAAGAAGTACTTAACAATGTCGACAAAACGTTCGTTCGTAAGGAGAAGATTTAGTTTTTCAACTGGACTCAAATATTGAATTATGTGATAGAGACAATAATCATCCAATCGTAATAGTAGACAATGTTTGGGCGAATTGGATATTTTTGAAGCCATAGCGTATTTTGCTGTTTTGTTTTTAGTTTGGTGAAGAAGGTTGAGATGAGCCAGTCGATCCAGAAGACTGTCTTCGTAGTTTGGTCTACAACGGAAGGCAATTAATTATGTGAGGAATAAAATTTGTCGATAAACTGTTATCCACCTCATCGAATTCAGTGACAACCATACTCTGCTCTCATCAGGTAAATATTCTTCAGACTGAAATGAAAGACACACGCCATCAGCTAAAGCACTACAATTAAACTGACACTATTGACTCACCTTCAAAATGGACGCTATTTCCATTTCCGACTTAATATAAATTACAAGCGGTTCACTGAATCCCATTTCTCGGCGTAGTGCGGCTAAACGATGGTATAAGTTTTTCTTAACTGGACAATACGACATATCCAAATGACGTAGACATTTCAAATATTCCAGACAGCCGGCAACAGCCACATCAGTAAAAGATGATCCACTTAGATCCAACATTTCGAGTCGTCTGCAAGCCTTTCCCACATACACCAAATGGCGATCAAAAATCGAACAATTCCGAAAACTCAATATTCTTAGATTGTGTAATTCACAAATCAGATTTACGATATGCATTTCGGGGAAATATGGCTCATGGTCGGTGTATCCAATTCGTAGATACACCTCGAGGCACTCCAACGAATCTTTCTTTTCGGCAACGAGTACCTTCAGATAATCAACTACCGGATCCTCTATCATATTGATCATCGAAACTTCTCGTACATTTTTCAAAGTGCAAATTCGCTCGAAATTTTTCGACCAGTACTTTGTTCCCAGTGTTAGTTTTTCGAGCTCAGACTGTGTTTCGATTAGTACATCCAGCGTACGGGTCGTGATTTGTTTGAAGCCCACAATATTTAAGCTTTTCAAACGATTCCTTTTGAAAATATCAATAAGATGGGTGCACTTAAAATTTCGACAATTTTTCAGATTCAAATCGATTAGATTTGTTAGTGCGCCGAGACCTTTTCCGGTGACTTTTGAATTTTCCACGTTGAGACTTTGCAGTTTTGATAGACCGGCCAGTAGTAGTGAGCAAGCGGCATTTCCCACGGTGCAGCCTTTTAGCTTTAACGTTTTCAATTGTTTCGATTGTGCAAGCAACTGCCATTCGTGGTTGTTAAGCGTTATTTCGGACGCGTGCAACGTAATTTCTTCGAGGTTCGTACAGTAGGTTCGGATTAACTTGAAATATTCGTCGGCAGAAGCATCGTCCGACCGGAAAATGTGTTCATAGCGTTTTATAAAAGCCCCAAAGGTGGATAGAAGGTAGTTGACCTCGTTGACGGAGAAGTTCGTTTGAATATCCAGTGGAGTCAGTAGCTCGCAGTCAATTGTGTTTTTTAAGACATCACCAAAATTCGCGTGCACCAAAGCCAGTTTCAATTTTTCGGATAGGGGTAAGAACGAAAATAGACGACGGATTATCCTCTTGTCGAGGCTTGTTAATGTCTCCATTTCAATATTCGGGCGGTTCGAATATAGTAGGATCTTTCTGGTTCTCGATGAGTCAGCCGTGAATCTATACAATTCGCGCACCTGAAGTGAATGTATGGTATTAATTATAAATACTCATAGATATTGTAGATGAAATAGGAAAACTTGCATGTGACTAGCTGTGCTAGTGCTCGCTTCGCGAACAACTTGACACTACTTCGTCTGGAGTGTAAGTAAGGAAGTTTAGAAGAAGAATTACGAACACACACACCGGAATTTTACATATACTATAATGCCTGCTACAGACAATGGCCCACATCCTGCCGTTGCCATCGTATATCTATGCGTATAGCGGTTAGTCGCGATGGTGGATGGCAGAAAATGACTTTGAAAGCCATTGTGAGCAGGCAACCATCATCGCCACAAACCGCTATCTGCCCAGATTCATAATACTCTACTACTCAAGTGCCCTACACTACCACTGTTTCGGTTTCGCCCACACGACAGATTGTACTCTTCAGGAGCCGCCTTAATCATATCGGGGAAGCAGCAACCATTACGACTTAGATTCCGCTCCACTTCATTCTGAGAAAAGGTAGTTATGTGCTTATGCGTTATTATTATTAATCAAAAAGGTTTTCATTCTTTAATCCATGGTTCGATGAAATATTTTCCCATATAGGAACAGGAAGGCATGACTTCACACTGAATTAACGATGCGTGGGTTGTGGTAACGCGAATAGAGCTAAATATAAATTTATTGTGGATTCCCGGAAATGAATTTGGTGCATAGGGATACGTTTATATGTGAAAAGAAACAAAACACAATTACGAATTCTACTATAACTGCAAAAGCCATGATATGCTTTTGTTTTTCTTTTTCGAATAGAAAAAAAAATATTTTCTATTTAATAAGAATGACATCACAAGTTAACTAATTACGCCAATCGCCAACCTGACGGCATGGCAGGGAATTATGAAATGGCACCGATCGATGATAAATCTTACAAAAAAATGTACGTGAAAATTTACAGATCGTTTATTACCTCTTGGCTCTTAAAATTTATAGCCGGACCGCTAGCCTGCCAAGGACTATTTCGGCAGCCACTGCACTCGGTTACTATCCTTTTGGATGACACTAGTAACTACTATTAATTCATTACTAACTCTTTTTTTTTTAAAGATAATAGCACTTCACTTTGGTATAGGCCGCTCAGGCCGCGAGCACGAACTAGAATGAGACATTTCCACGAGAAACTGAAGCGATTGGGTACTATCGTCGCCAAGTATTTACAATCATACACGCCGACGATACTGGGAACCAACTACATTGCAATTGCTAGTGGAATGCTGTATCTGTATGGAAGGTGACGTCTAATATTATCTTTTACCTGTTTTATGTACATATTTATGTACTTACCATACCATGCTTATTGATGAATGATGACTAGTCATTCATCGGGGAACCCCCCACCGGATTGCACAACTAGTCGCAAGATTTGCCGGCCTTTCAGCTTCACGGCGTTTTGACTGCACTATTGCCAGTTTAATGCCTTCTTATGAATTTGCTTGGTATTAAGCTATCGAACTTAACTATGTCACTAGTTCGTTCGAGCAAATAGAAATACATAATAGAACCCCACTCGACACCCACATCACATATCACATCAAAAGCGAATGATAACATCAACACAAAACAGCTGATTATTATTCATTCTGCTTTCCAATTTTTGTAGGTCTGTGTCACTAGTATCGACGGTGTCCACTATCGAGCCACGACCGAATAGTTTGTAGCTCGACATACACGACAAGCATTTAATAAATGGGAAATTATGATAAGCTTTGGATTTCACTGACATTATGGAGAAAGCGCCCTAGCCACTCTGATCCCTTCATCCCTGTGAAAAAAAAGCTAGACACACACGACAAGCTTTTTGGTCGCGAGCCACCATCGATCCACGTCAATTTTTCTGGTCAATTCCTCCTCTAAAAATCCTGCCAGATCGGATAAACAATAAAAAAAAGCCACGTTTTTTTTACAGAGCAGAGTGGCGAAGCAGACCACTAACGTTTGGGTCCCTTTTCGCCGCCTCCCGGTCATCAGTGGCTTCCAGATGCCGACTGATAGTTGTCGACCTCTTTCTTTATCACTGAGTCCCGTGTTATTGCTAGCATTTGTTTAAGGCTGAGTTCACTCATGGCTTCCACACTTATCGTGTGCTTGCCTGTGATCCTCAACCTCGTGCTAGCCAGTGCTGGACATTCGCACACAATGTGTGCTGCCGTCTCGGCCTCCTCCAGGCGGCACAGCCTGCAAACGTCATCTTCCCCGATTTTCATCTTGGCCAGATGAGCCTTAAAATTACCATGCCCTGTGACCAAGGCAGTTATCCAGCTTAGGGTACTCCGTTTATAACTGAGTACCTTTCTCGCTTCCCTGCCTAAAGGGCTGGTCATTGCATTCCGAGTTGGTTTGCATGTGACTAGCTCCTGCCATCTTTGTTGATGCATAGAGTTCATCCACTCCCCAACCTTCGCTCCAATCATGCCGTTCCCCAGAGCAACTCTGGGTTCTGGGCCAATGAAAGTTGCCGTAGATCCCTGTTAGGGCATCCGCCGCCTCATTTCCTATTGTACCTATGTGTCCTTTTACCCACATCAGCGTAACCTCATTTTCTGAGGCACACGTGTTGAGCTTCCGGACACACTCTAGTACCAGTTTAGAGTTTATGTTCGTCTGCTGCACGCGTTTGATCACCGATTGGTTGTCCAGTGCAATAAGGATTTTCTTCCCCCGTACCCGACCTTCAAGCAGGTGGTCCAACGCATACAACAAACCAAGCATCTCTGCCTGGTATACGGACACATACTCTCCTAGACTAAGCGCACATGCTAGGTTTAGCTCTTCAGAGTAAACCCCCGCCCCCGCTTTACCGTCCATTAAAGAGCCATCAGTAAAAATCCTGATGTCATTGTACATACACTCATTGTGTATGTTTCCATCTACAATGTGAGTCTTTCAAAGAACCTAGGTCCTGAACTAGCCTGTGCTGGCAATGTAGCGATTGAGCTGTATCACGCTCATATCCTTGAGGTTCTCCAAGTCACAGTAAAACCAGGAACCCAGAGATTTTTTCCTCCTGATGGCCAATGCTGAGCAATGACATAGAAGGTCCAAAACACTCTCTTCCTCTTCTACATTCTCACAACTCCTGCAGTAGTCATTACGCTGAAGATGGAGCCTCCATACGTGCGCGCCGGTGGGGCAGTGACCTGTGATAGTCCCCACTACCCTGCCTATGTGCAAGATCATCTGCCCTGCAGTTGCCCGCAAAGCCACTGTGACTCGGTATCCACCAGAGTTTTATGTTGAAGAAGTAACCCATCTCTGTGAGGGCCGAACGACACTTCTGAATAGTTTTCGATGTAGTAAGAACAGAGTCAAGCGAGCGACCGTAATTGATGAATGCACCTCTTGGTGATGGAGTAATGCGATTTGTAGGCGTCGTCGTCGAAAGGATTCCTTTTATATGCCTGGACATCACGTTCAAGATCCCTCAGATCACGCCGAACATGTCTTGGTAGCGGAGTCTTGTATATTAGATGGAAGTTAGGATGTTCCCTCCGGTAACAGCCTACCAAATATTGCTTCTCAAGCAGTTTGTTGTGGTCTCTGATAGGCAACGTCTTTGTCTCCTGGTGTAGGTGGTCTTTGCGAGACATCAGTAACGGTGGCTTTCATGAAATCTGCTGATAGATCATGTCAAATCTCTGAGAGACTGCTGCACATTTTTAGTTACATTTTCGCAGTCAGTCTGTGGCTCATCGTCCTCATATCCCTGCCTTTAAGGGTGGCTTGCATGCAGAGACGCGTTTGGTGTGGGCCTTATTTTTGCTGTCTAAAAACCTACGGCTTAGCCAGACATCTGTAGACTGAGCCGAGTGAACACCTGCTGTCACTTTACGTGCTAACTAATTAATCGTTACTACAACGCACCAATTGTCGCTTCTCCCCATCCTTCTAAGGAGGCTGGGACTCTGATCCACGCAGAGCCTAAACACTGCTGTGCCTTACGTCTACCTGGAGCGGCACCAGTTTCGGGCAGTAACGTATTAGAAGCGGATTCAGTCACCACCAAATTCGGTTATTCAGAAGACCGGGATTTTGTAACGGACGGTTAGGTGGGCATCCAAACATCCCCGTGGGGACGGAGCCATCTGGCGAAGAAAAAGGCTCCCCAACGAGCTAAGCAGCGGCCTATGCCTGGTGCAGCTCAGTTTAGGAGACGTGGGTGGGGTTTTCGCCGCTCGTTGCCCCTGTGCTTTACGTATTAATGAAACAACACAAACATGGGAGGCAAAAATGGGGAATAATAAAAAAAAATGGGTCGATAAGGATGGAATGGTTTGCGGACGGCGCAGATGCCCTCGCGCTCGCATCGGTGTCCAGGTGTGCCTTTGGTTTCGTACCATCGACAGATCATTACTCATCAGGTGCTGCCATCGATCTGCCGGTGGAAGCAGCACTATCAGGATATGGTCCATACAGGTGGTTCATTACAATAGCAAACGAGTTACGCATCTCAATAATGGTATTTTTGCATTTCAGGTCGAGGCTTCAGATATTTATTACACGTTAATTGGACATTTTTAATTAATTTTTTTAACACATCAAAATCGAATTGATTATATAATACCTTCTGTTTCAGAATAACCGATGAGATCAGCATCCTTGACTGTTTGGAGCATCACAATAGCCTTCATCGATTAAAAAGCGAACCGTCGAATTGTGAAAACTTCTTAGACATGGGAAAACCGTCACTTCTTCAGCTGGACGACAATTGCCTGTATCAGATAATGCCACATTTGCGAATTATCGACAAGCTAACTCTTACCTTGGTAAACTCACGTTTCGTCGAAATCATTAAGCATTTACTTTTCACCGATCTGGTCGATTTTTCCGAACTCCTGGAAAACTTCACAGTCGGCGAGGCCCGGAAGATTCTCTCACGATGTGGCCATATGATAAAACGACTTTGTATAGCAGCATCACCGTATTATTTGGACACTGAATATTACGATTTGATAGCGGAGTTTTGTCCTAATTTAGAGGAGCTCGATTGTATCTATGTGGAGCATACGGAAAAACTCGTCGATATTATCCAATCATCTAGTGGTAGCCCGCGTAAGATTGAAATCAGATATTGCAACTGTGACGATAGCGTCTCGATGGCCATCTCTAAAGTGGCGAATTTACGAGAGTTGTGTTTTAAAATTGCCCACATTAGTGGCGCGCATCTAAGCAAATTGACGAAATTGATTCGACTGGAACTAACTGGTTGTGGACAGTTGCTGTCGCGACATTTCAATAAGATCTGCAGAGCAAATCTTTTGGAAATATTAGATATTAAAGACTGCGAAAAACTGGATTTCAGTTCGTTTGAAACGTTAGCGGAAACTCAGTGCAACCTGCAACGACTTCAAATCGATGGATCCTATTTAGCCGTGAATTTGTCTGCCGTTGCCGAATTAAATAGTCTCAAGCATTTGAATATTCTTCAGAGTGCTGCGCCGCAGTGTATAGGTCTATTGAATCATCTCGCGCCCAAAAGAGCTCGCCAAATTCAAAGTCTAGACATTCATTTGGACGATGTAAATGGATCGATTTTGTCCACGGTGCGTAGTCAGATTTTGGAATTTCGAAATTTGGTATATTTCCGAACGGTGCAAAATAATATTGTGGATGATGCATTCATGAAGCGCATTGTACAAGTGTGTCCGCAACTTGAATTGATTGATGTTTATCAACAGTACAACCTCGGCGATGATGGGATACTATTTGCAGTGAAGAATTTAAGAAATCTTAGGAATTTTGACATACGCGGCTGTGGTTACAGCAACCTATACTCTCTCTATCACAAGCTTTTGAAGGTGAAGAGACAGATTCGTAACGGAATACCGCTAATTGTACATATTAGTCATTCGACGAAAACCTATGGATTGCAAAAGGTAGGTTAGTTTATACATTTTTTGTTTAAGTTAACATATTTACGAAACAAATTGCTAGATTTTCGAATAAAATTGACAATAATTTTACCACTCGAATTAACAAATTTCCCATTCTCTTTTGATTGTCAATTTTCAATTTCATCCAAAAATTGGGCAATTTGATTCGTAAATATGTTAACTTGAAGAAAAGAAGGTTTATATTAGTTTCAATATTTTTTAAATAATTGTTTCCGTTTCCCTTTTATTCGATATCAGACGAAGGAGTACGTCATGAACACGCAATATGTAAGCTTTACGCACGAGTGGCTATGGTACGTAAGATTCACCTGTTCTAGTTCACAATTGCGATTCTTGTATTCATGTCCTCTTTTCGCAGCGAAATAGATTTAATTAAATACTTTGGCGATCGAGCACAAAAGCACCGGAATAAAAAACTGCAACCAACAGTTGAAAACTTTGCCAATGACTGCAGTGTACCTGATATTTTAACACTCCCTGATAAGTGTCTAACTAGAATCGCTACTTATTTGGAAACCATGGACCAGCTGAAATTCGTCTCCGTTCATCCTCGATTCCTCAACGCATGCCAGGATTCGCTATCCAACGTTCTATACGATATAAATGCCTTGAGCGAAAATTTCACCTTGGCCGAGGCCAGGAAACTATTTACAGATTGTAACAGTCACATTCGGAAGATACGCTTTGAAGGTTGTGTAGAGAATAGCGATATCGAGTACCTGAAACTGCTGCAGCCGCTAAGTGCCCATTTCACAGAAATTCACATTGAGCAAATTGATTCGTCCGATCACGACAGCCAAGTGTTTGAAGATCTGGTTTCGTCACCAGACCAGATGATTCGAAAAATCGCTATAAGGAGCTACGACGACTGCGATCGCATACTGACCAAAATCAAGAACAAAAATTGCGTTGAAGTTATCGACATTTCCGGGTGTCCGTACTTTGCAGCGTCGATCAGTCAATTTAGCAATCTAAAGGAATTATATGCAGCAAGATGCGATGTTTCCGAAATTGGTCACTTCATTGACATGCTTCGAAATTGCAGGCTCAACATTCTAGATATTCGCGATTTGACCCTATTGACCAACGAAGCGATCAATGTGATGATCGAAAGTCAAAATGAATGTCTGAAACGTTTGTTGCTAACGTGCCCCAATGATGCAGAGAATTGTGTCGATGTTGCGAAATTATCGCGCCTAAGGCACGTTCTTATTCAGTTCAATGAAAATTTTGCGGAAAATATAAACAGTGTGGAGGTGCTATTGGATAAGCTTATTAAGTATCATTCAAATGATTTGCTCTCTTTGGAAATCATAAGTGCTGCATATCGTGTTACCGATTTTAGCTGGTATCGAGCGGTGGAGAAGCGTCGCTATAAATTCCAAAAATTGCAGAAATTTGAAACGATCACGCCTGAACCGTATAATAAGCCATATCGCTATGACTAGTGGCACTTTTTTTCTTTTAAATAACTGTGATATTTACAATTAAAGAAAAAATGATATTAAAGAGTGATAACACTAACTTTTTAAATTTATTTCTTCGAAATAAATGAGAATGTACTTTTAACATTGTTCATTTCAATTGTTTCCTTTCCTTTTTCGTAGACCTTTTTTTGCATGATGCATTGGGAGAATAGGAGCTCGTGAAAGGGAGACTATTCGGGGAATCCAATTTCAATCGCCGCCACAGCAGTAGTGACTTTATGAATTTCATCTGTGCCGCCTTAATTATTATTGTATGTCGATTGGCATCAATCGAGTTTTTAGTGTCATTTATATATATATTATATATCCGCAAAATGTTGTGGACACGATAACAGTCGAACGGAAGTCGTAAACGAAGTGAGACTTGATCCAGTTGATAGATATCAGTGGGAAGCCGCTGCTATTGAAATCCAGCAGTATCGATAAAGTAGTTGAAAAGTTACAGCTATATAACGGCAAAAGTATCTGGGCCTGATAACTCCATAACGGAAAAAGCTAACTGGACCAAACTTGCCCAGTAAGTAGATGTCGATAAAGACTAGCCTATTATTGAAATTCAGCAAACACCGGTACCGGCGACCGGTAGCGCAGTGTGTTGAGGCATCAGTCTTATGTTTGACTACCGGCGTTTCGGGTTTGAATCCCGTCCACGACTACGTTCGTGGTCATGGATGTGCCTGGCAGCTGCATTCTCCGAAACCAGATTATCCCAACGAAACGTCAACTGGGCCCCATGGAACAGTTGACGCGCTATGCCCCACAAGGGGTTAGGGCAATTGAGTAAGCTCGGCAAAACCTATCCAGTTGGTGGATGTTAAGGAGGATTAGCCTCCTATCTAATTTCAGAAAAACGGTTCAAAAGTTACAGCTATATAACGGCAAAATTTTCTAAGCAAAATAACTCTACAACGCAAGAGGCTAGCTGATTGAAACGTTTCTAATTGGTGGGCGATCGTCAGGACTGGACTCCTATTTAATTTCAGCAACATCAACGAGTGAGTTCCGGAGTAACTGCTATATAACAGCACAATTTTGAGAACATATAACGGAAAAAGCTGGTTGGTAAAAGCGGTGGCTTAGGCAAAACCTTACCATAGCCCAATTAGCGCAAGAAGCGCCGTTTTGAAGCCACAAACCTCGTGAAAATTTGTTGTTAGTTGATAGTCGGAAAATACAGGGGATGCTGCCTAGATCCAACCGGAGGAGTTAAGGAAGTAAAGCAACTCCCCAATTCTCACCCCCGACACATTCCCTAGGTTGTCAAGAAAGGCCTTGCCCAATGTACGATGTCTGGTCCTAGCAAGGCCTGGGCATTCGCATAGGAAGTGAGTGAGGGTTTCTTTCTCCTCTTCATTACCGCAACTTCGGCAATGCGCGTTGTAGGGGATACCGAGCCTGACTGCGTGATCCCCTATAGGCCAATGCCCCGTGATTACTGCCATGAGCCTGGCGACATCTCTGCGCGATTTGGTCATAAGCTCCGATGTTCTCTTTCTGTCATAGGAGGGCCATATCTTTCTTGATACGGCGCAGGTGTGCAGATTCCGCCATTTGGAATCCGCAACCTTGAGGTAGTGGTTGGATATATTGCGCTTAACAGTCAACAGCGGAATGCAAACAGGCTCCGCTTGAGATCTGTCTAGGGCGGCGCCTCTTCTGGCCAGGTCGTCAGCCCTCTCATTACCCTCTATGTTCCAGTGACCAGGAACCCAGAGCAGGGTAATATTGAGCCGTCTGCCAAGGCAAGCTAACTCCGCGCCACATCGCTCGACAAGCTTGGAGGATGCACTTACCGAGTTCAGTGCCTTGATAGCGGCCTGGCTGTCCGAGCAAATGGCGATGCTGTGGTTATCTGGTATGTCTCTGAGAGTGTGACAAGCTTTCATGATTGCGAGGGTTTCCACCTGAAAGATGCTGGCATGATCTAGGAGGCGGTAACACTCCGAAATATTTAGTGTATCAGAAAATATCCCTGCACCGACGCCGCAGTCCATTTTGGACCCGTCGGTGAATATCGTGATGTCAAAGTCCTTCACCACCTCGCCTTCTCCCCATTCAGATCTGGTTGGGAATTTGGCAGAGAAGTTTCTCCCAAACCTTAGTTTGGGCACGGTGAAGTCGGTATTCACCTTGGCCGTATCCTGTGGCAACTGGTTTAGAATGTCGCTATGGCCGTACGGAAAAAGCTAGTTGAGCGAAACTTGTCCAATTGGTGAAAGTTGGTGTTCCTCACTTCCAGTGGAGTTTCAGGAAAATCCACGTCTAAAGTCAAAAGGTTACAGTAATATAACAGCAAAAAGTAATAAGCAAAAATTTAGCTACACGGAAGGCATTTATTTGATGAAGCTTAAAATGAAACCGGGGGGCCAAGGTCCGACGTCGGGCTGTCGCGCCACGATGATGATGATGACTAAAATGAAACCGGATATAAATTCATATAGTAAAATCAATCGAACAGTTAAAAAGTTTCATCATCTGGAAATATCGCCCGTATATCGAAATACATAATCCTGCAGCCACACCTGGTACTAACAACTGAATTAGCCCATATCAAAAATCAATTCCTCTGGTTTCACTGCGCCATCATCATCATCGTGGCGCGACAGCCCGACGTCGGGCCTTGGCCGCCTGGATCATTGTCCTCCAATTATCTCGGTCACGTGACCGCGTCCTCCAATTTTGGGAGCCCAGCAGCTGCGCGGCGTCCACACCTACTGAGCTCTCCCAACGAGATCTCGGTCGTCCTCGCAGTCTCGCTCCGTCGACTCGTTCTGCATTCATTACTCTCTTAGGCATCCGATCATCGTCCATTCTTTGTACATGCCCTGCCCATTGAAGTCGTTGTAGTTTGACGATTTTCGAGACTTGCAGCTCATCGTACATTTCATACAACTCATGGTTGTACCGGATGCGCCATCCATCTCGATCGCAAACAGCCCCGAAAATTCGCCGTAGAACCTTACGTTCGAAAGTGTCTAGCATGTTTTCGGAGGCTTGAGTTAGGGTCCATGCTTCGCAGCCATAGCATAGCACTGGTCGTATAATGGTTTTGTACACGCGGAGCTTCGTGTTTCTGTGCACATGCTTCGATTTCATTATGGGGAGAACCGAGAAAAAAGTCTTATTAGCTAACTGTATCCGTCGCTTGATTTCGTCAGTTTCGTTGGCGTCCCTTGACAAGTTGCAACCCAGGTAAATGAAGTTGTTCACGAACTCGATGTTGAGGTCCCCCACATTGATGCTCGGTTGTGCGGGTGTCCTTGTCACCGATTGCATCATTATTTTAGTTTTACCCTCGTTAATACGTAATCCAACTTCCTTTGCAGCGGTATCGAGCGTATGCAGAAGTTCTTCTGCGTCAGCCAATCTTCGGGACATGATGTTGATGTCGTCGGCGTACGCTGCTAATTGTGTCGACTTGATGAGCAGCGTCTTGCTGTTGTCCATATTCATGGCCCGAATAACGTATTCCAGTGCTAGGTTGAAGAGCGTCGGTGCCAGTCCATCGCCCTGTTTCAAACCAGTGCGTGTTTCAAATAGATCAGTAAGTCTATTCTGGATCCTGACTTGTGAGACGGAGTTGGTCATCGTCATCTTTGTCAGTCGCACTAATTTTGCTGGTATACCAAATTGCAGCATGATGTTGTACAGTACTCCACGATCGATACTGTCGTATGCCTGCTTGAAGTCGACAAAGATTTGGTATACGTTTACTGCGCCAGGTGTCTTGTAAATTAATTTTGATTCAAAAAATAAAAAATGTTATCTCAAGAGATGACAACACACTTGCTACAGCCATGTATCCTGATTTTTTGACATGGATATGTCTTATATCTGGGGGTCATCCTAAAAATCTGTCCGTCACACGAAATGTCTGTTTTTCTACTCGGGGGTCAGAAGAGGAAACAAGCCCATTGAAAATTTTTCCGAGTTCTATGAATGTAGTGGCCGATCCTCAGTCAATCCGAGTCAGTCATCAAAGGGAACTCACGAAAATCGAAAAACTTCGCATCATGAACTGACTAAACAACCAGGCACCCATAAAACAAGTCAACATCATTCAACTGCCATCCCCTCGTGATTCAAATCTGCTCACAACACCAGCCACATCCAGACAACCTGTCTCCCTCACTCGTGCACAGCGCTATGGCTCCTCCTTCACAGCAATCTTTTTGTTTTCATCAATTAGTCACTAACCTGTTTCAGTAAGAAAATCGTTGGGGTAGGTCGGGAAATAGCTTCAACTTCACACACATACACACACACTCGTATGCAGGCAATGGAGAGACGATTGAGTCGAAGAAGTTCAATGGATGGGCGTTGCTTCGTCATCGGCGACAGTGCGAAAGAGATGCTTGCTCCACGGACCTTGGACTACACTTCCGCGGCGGATCCACCCCTTTCTTGTGATGGCCAATCCCATCCAGTCGACTGAAATCAGTGTTACCAAGGTTACCAACGTGTTTTTCCCGTGGATGTACGGAACTTACGACCGTACTTGTATCGCGCATACCGCGTACTATCACGATCGATGATATATCAACTAACAGTGCACAATTCTGATTTAATGAGGAGAATAGTGCAGATGATGCAGTTTGTGCAGCGCGGATAACGTAAACGTTAATGCAATAAAATTGTGTTGTCGCGCTTACCGTCTTTAGACTTAGACGAGTACTATCTAAGTATCTAATAGTAAGTGTGTTTAGCTAGACCGCGGCTTGACGCGACCGATCGCGGATTGACGTGATCGATCGCGGATTGACGTGATCGATCGCGGATTGACGTACTAACGAAGCACAGGCGCATATAAATATGTAGAGTGTATTCTCCTGTACACTATGCGGGACGGTATGTCTTGAAAATGATACAAAGTATCTACACTGCATGCAGATACATCGGTACATCTTATGCCTACTGAAAGCGTGGGACGTGTTTTGTCGAATGAATTCATCCAGTATAACTATACTGGGATCTTTATAAAGCTTACGTCGATATCTTCAAGACAACAGGTTCCACGCAGTCGGTAGCCAAAGACATATCCATGTTCCGATGTATCTGCATGCAGTGTAGATACTTTGTATCATTTTTATTTTTAGTTTTTGGGGTCGTTGGGCGGTATTTTGCCATCCGTTTGTTTTGTTTAACTCAAAATAATGAATAAAACGGTTTCATTTTCTTTTTAAAATATTCATTTTAAATTTACTACATCATTAACAATCAGTGAATATAAATTATATTTAAATAAGTACACAAATGTAGTGGACTTTTAGTGCCGCTTGATCTCGACGGTTTCCCAGTCCGATACCCATTTCCATTTTTTTATTTAAACATTCATTAAAAAATCGTGGGACTACCGAAACTGCCAGCGTCGCTCAATGTAAGGCGCAGGTCTAATAATTTCAATTTTTGGCAATTTACGGAATTGCAAACGTTTTGCTTCAATTACGTGAAACCAACTGTGATCAACATATTCGTCATAACTTGTTGTGCATATCACTTTCAACGACATCAAGTCTTTCGAATGGTACAAGATCAGCTTATCCACAAACCTGTCAATGTGAGAAGTCAAATGGAAATTACTGAATTGAACCACAACATGTTTCAAATTAGTCAATTTGGCTATATCATCTGAGAATGCTGTTTGCCCTACATCGGAGATCGCAAGATGCTCCAGACAATCGTTTTGAGTGTCCAGCAAAAGCTGACTCACTTCTGCACTCACACATATTGTTCTGCACAAGTCCAAAACCTTCAACTTACAATTTTCACAAACATCTCTTAAATGAGATATATCGAAGTTAATACTATTTTCCAAGTATAATTCTTTCAAGTTACTGAACTCATGCATATTTATCGCGGTCTCTAGTGAGGACCAGTCCGCAATCTTCATAATTTGAAGCTCATTTTTATTAGACAGTCTATTCAAAATTTTGGCGGTGAACGGAAATTTTTCGAGTGCGAGTATTTGAAGTTTTTGCAACGGAGACGAGAATATCTTTTCAACGCTCTCCTCAGGGTAAAACTGAAAGTTCCCACCTTCGATGCGTATTTCGATCAAATATTGACTGTACGCTTCTATCAATTTCAAGTATTCAAAGTAACCATTGTAGAATCGTATCCTTCGGATTAGATCCTTACAGTTGTAGAACAGATTTTTCGCCTCCAGCACGGTGAATGCTTTACTGATGGCGTTAAGGTCGAACATCATTCCATCGATTAGAGAGCGGGTTGAATTCAGAAACCGAGAATGAATCGATGCCAGTTTGAGCCTGTCAACTGGTTCCAGATAAGATGCAATTTTTCCCAAACAATTGTCTGGTAGGTCCGATAGATTGAAGAGTGTACGCTCGTCGTTGACGATTGTGACAGGCTTAGATCCATATTGGCGTCCTAGTTTCTGGTGTGGGTAAGCGTCGATTAGTGAAGAACTGAAAATAAAGAAATTCAAATTATATTAGCGGTGAATTTCAAATGTATACAGATTGCTTGGGAATGATCAGTAATTTCTATAAAAGGACACTCAATTGCCTAAACCCCTTGTGGCGCATAGCGAGTCAACTGTTCCATGTGGCCCAGTTGACTTCTCGTTGGCATAAACTAGTTTCGGAGAATGCAGTTGCCAGCATGCACCTCCTGCTCCTCCACTTAGGCGCCTACCTGCGACAAGTCGGGATATGCTATGGCTTATTATTACGCCCACACCACAGGGGAAGACAATACAAACATCCATGGTTACGAACGGCGTCGTGGATGGGATTCGAACCCGAAACGCCGGTAGTCAGACATGAGACTGATGTCTGTACGCACTGTGCTATCGGACGCCACTCTATTAAAGGCATAAATTAAATCGTAGCACAGTTCAGGAACGTAGCACAGTTCAGGAACGTTGAACAGTTCAGGAACGTAGCGCAGCCCAAGAATGTAGGACAATTCAGGATTGCAGCACAGTTCAGGAACGTAGAACAGTTCAGGAACGTAGCGCAGTTCAGGAATGTGACACAGTTCAGGAACGTAGCACAGTTCAGGAATGTAATACAGTTCAGGAGCTTAGAACAGTTCAGGCACGTAGCACAGTTCAAGAACGAAGCACAATCTTGAAACATAGAATAGTTCAGGAGTGTAGCACAGCTCAGGATACAAACACGCTTCAGGGATGTGATACAGTTCAGGAACTTAAAACAGTTCAAGGATGTAGTCCAGTTCGGGCACGTAGCAAAGCTTAGGAACGTAGCACAGTTCAGAAACGTAGCACAGTTCATGAACGTAGCACTGTTCAGGAACGTAGCTCAATTCAGGAATGTAGCACGGCTCAGGAACGTAGCACACCTAAACAATATAGCACAGCGCTGGAACATAGTACAGTTCAAAGACGTAGCGCAGTTCAGGAACGTAGTACAGTTCATAGCCGTAGCATAGTTTTTGTATCAATAATAAATGAATAAAATAGCGAAAATTGGCGTCTGCCACAATTAGCTTACTACACAACCGCATCCATTTCCATGACATTGACATACTTCACCATCGCAACAAATTCTTTTGTCTGAAAATGAAAACGAAACCACATCAATATTTACATATCTACAGCGATAATTACAGCTCTTCTTACATTTTTTAACGCTTCAATATTCGGCTCTCGAATCATATAAATAGTCAGGGATCTTTTGTCAAGTCGTTCCTTCTTTATTTTAACAGCTTTCGTATAAAATGAGTACTTTTCATTCTCTACACACCCTCTTATATCATAGTGTTGGAGACCTTTCAAGCGCTCGATGGGATATAAAAGTCTCACGAGTGTCAGTTCAGTTGCACAGTAAACATCCAAAATTTCTAGTCGCGAACATGAGTCCACAATGTTTTTGAGGTCTTCGTCACTCATGCCCGTATACCAAGCACAAAGCATTCTCAGATTTTCCATATTCCTGATTATGTTACGAATCTGGAATCGAAACGGCGAGCTTAAATCTCCGCGGTACAGATATGAAAGACTTTTAATTTGATCGCCCCGCCTCTTACAAACTTCACGTAGAAATTGTATGCTCTCTTCGGGTTGACACCAGCCTAGTCTTATATGCTCGAGGCTCTCTAGAGCACCCAACACATTCATATTCGTGGCAGCATAGCTTCCATGCAATCTAATTTGCTTTAGATCCTTTTGAGTTTCCGCTATAACTTGAAATGCATCCGCGTTTAACTTTGAGCAGCCTTCTATGCTCAGTTCCAGTAAACGATTCGATCTACAGATTTCAATAAAATGCTCAGAACGTAAATCATAACAAGAGGCGAAGTGTAGTTTCGTTACATTGGATAAACTCTTCAAATGCTCGCCGGTACCAAGTACCCGATCAATTATCAACGTACGCAAGTTATAGGCTCTTGCTACTACAAGGCCAATGGAATCCGTTCGCTCGAATTTACAATCTAGTATTGTAAAATCTTCCATGGTTTTTGCGGATGCGCTAAGTAATGGCATAATATAATCGCCATACCAGACCCATTTGCAACACAGCTCCACCAAATTCGTGCAAAATTCAGCAATTAGCTTCAAATAATCTATGTTCAAAACACTGCGTCCACATCGGATATGCAATCGTCGTATTATGGAGCCATAACTGGAGAGAAGCCTACGGGCTTCTCCTAGTGTGAAATTTTCGAAAATATCACTGAAATGAACGATATTGGTATTCAGGAAGCATTTGACAGTGTTGACGAAACGTTTGTTCATAAGGAGGAGATTTAGTGTTTCCGCAGGACTCAAATATTGTATTATGTTCAAGAGACACTTATCATCTATTCGGAATAGTAGGCAGTTGTCAGACAAAGCGGAGGATTTTGGACTAGTAGTATTTTCTAGTTGGTTTTTAGTATGTTGAATCCCGTTGAGATAATTGAGTCGATCCAGAAAACTGTCCCCATAGTTGAGTCTGCAATGGAGGAGACAATCCATGGTATTGAGAGGTCATTTTGCTGAAGGATCAACTTACTCACCTCATTGGATCCCATGTCAGCCACACTCTGCTCTCATGAGGTAAGTATTCTTCTGACTGAAATTAAAGCCAAACGAAATCAGTGATCTACCCGAATTCAACTGGCACTATAAAATCACCTTCAACAAGGACGCTATATCCATTTCCGACTGAATATAAATTTCAAGTGGTTGGCTGAATCCCATCTCTCGGCGCAGTTCAATTAATCGAAAATAGAAATTTTTCTTAATCACACAATTCGATATATCCAAATGACGTAAGTTTTCCAAATATTCTAAACAATTGACAATAGCCACATCAGTAAAAGTCGATCCACTTAAATCCAACATTTCGAGTCGTCGACAAGCCTTTCCAATATGCACCAAAAGAGTCTCATCGTACAGAATACAATTTCGAAAACTCAATATTTTCAAATTCTGCATCTTACAAATAAGATTTATAATTATCTTTTCTTGAAAGGGGTAGTCGTGTTGTACTCGCGAATGGACTTCCAGACACTCCAGTGAGTCGTTGTGTTCATCAGCGAGTACTTTCATATATTTGATAGCCAGAGAATAATCTGGAAGGATAACCATCGAAACTTCCTTTAGTTTTTTCAACATGCAAATATGTTCAAAACGCTTTGACCAGTAGTTGGTGGCCAGTGTTAGTTTCTCCAGTAGCGATTGAGTTTTCACTAGCACTTGCAGTGTACGGTTTGTGATTTGTTCAAGGCCGACAATATTCAATTTCTTCAAACGATTCCTTTTAAAAATTTGGATAAGATGCCCACAATTAAAATTTCGACAATTTTTCAGATTCAAATCAAACAGATTGGTAAGTCGGTTGAGACCTTTTCCGGCGACTTTTGAATCTTCCAAGTCAAGTCTTTGCAGGTGCGATAGACCGGCCAGAAGTATTGAGCAAGCGGCATTTTCCACGGTGCATCCTTTTAGCTTCAACGTCTTCAAATGTTTCGATTGTGCGAGCAGCTGACCTTCGTGGTTGTTCGGTGTTATTACGGCGCCGCGCAATGTAAGTTCTTCGAGGTTCGTACAGTAGGTTCGGATTAATTTTAAATATTCGTCTGCACAAGTATTGTCCGACAGGGATGTGTGTTCATAACGCTTTATAAGTGCTCCGTAGTTGGACAGGAGGTAGATGGCCTCATTCACAGAGAAGTTCGTTTGGAAATCCAGGGTCCTGATCACCTCGCGGGCAAGTGTGGCTTTTAAGACATCACCAAAATGTTCGTGTGCCAGAGCCAAGGTCAATTTGTCGGATGGGGGTAAGTACGAAAATAGGCGGCGAATGATGCTCTGATCGAGGCTGGTCAACGAATTCATTTTTGTCTTGGGTAACGGTTGGATCAGCTTGGTGAATTAAGTGTTGATCTATCGAGTTCCCGAATACTGGAATGAAAATAAAGTAGAATTTAAAATTCAGATAAAATGGGGTATACTACTTTTTTTTTTGATAATCTTACAATGATTATTATTGAAATCGAAATGTTGAGGGTATCAGAGGATATGAATATACACTCCCGGTCACTTGAACAGGGAAAGAAGAAGAAAGAAAGCACATTACCCAAGACACAGACGATGCTGCTGGTGCTATGCGTCTGTCGTGTACGGCTTGTATGAAAGCACATTACCCATTTACCCAGGGCACGATGTCGCTGCTATGCTTCAGCCGGCAATGAAATTCCCGCATCAGACAAATGAATAAGTAGGAAACGCATCCACTTGTTTACAGCTGATCGCTCCAAATGCAAATCAACTCTTCCTCATCACACCACCATCAACCGTTCAAATTTAATCTGTTTGGGATTCATATTAAGCTTTAAAATGTTTCCGCAGGTTGTCTTCTCTGATCGTTCTCAATTGTGACCATAAGCATTTTCACCTTATGGTGAAAAAAAATTAACAAAAGCTTTGGGTCACAAATCAGTGGAGTTCTACGCTAAGGTAATGAGGTGAGAAGTTACAGATACTTTTAATTATTTCACATGGGAGGGGGGGGGGGTCGGATCTTGCCCATTTTCAATAAAAACCTATTAAATTCAACCACAAACATTTGATCCAAATTTCAGATTCATTCGATTGGGAGTTGCATATACTTTTTCATTATTTGGCATGAGTCGTTAAACACAAACCAGTGGAGTTTTGCACTGAAGCCGTTTTACAATCGCCGTTCCCTACCGGGTACTGCAGACGTTAAACAATGATGATGGCTTTGATGATAATATTGATACTTCGAAAACCATAAAATCCGGATATCTTTTGATCGGTAGAATCAATTTCAGTAAAATAAAAACTAGATGTTACTGCAAATTAGGCACTATTTTTTTCAAACAAACCGTACTTCAATAGGATTAGCGGTTTTCATGTGATGCCCGAACGGATAAACAGACAAAAATTTCAAAAACCATCTTAATGTATTTTGTTACTGACAACTGTACCCTAGATAAGTTTCTTTTTTTTTAATGTTTCCAATGTGCAGACACACTAATTTTACAGATTTATTATATGCATAGATTACACGGGAGAACAATTTTGACACTTTTTTCGTTTTTTTTTTTTTTTTAATTTTGCGCCTATAGTAAAACGGCCTCGCTGATTCCAAAAATGCAGTCCGTTTTTCCCCTATATGTCAGGTTTTCGAGATATCGTTTGTTTTTTAATTTTACGGAAAATTACAAAAGGCCCCTTAAAAAACAACTTTTTTTAAAAGCTACGGGGCTGCATCCTTGTGTAGGACCTTCTAGTACCTGTATACAATAAAATTAAAAGCAATAAAAAAAGTAATTTCTCGCTACCTGGATTGTTTGTTAAAAGTTGTGAAATTCTTCGGCCATTTTTAAGGCTCTTTTATGTAAAAAAATGTATTTAAAAGCCTCTGTTCCAGTATATTACTCTATTATTGTGCTCTTAACTTGTGTAATGGAATCCTCTACTATCCCTCGTCGAAAGTGTCTCAACGCTCCGGACTCATTTTGCTATATATGGGGCAGTTATACATTTCTAAGTCAGAGGACAAAAATAGGCCCCTTTGTTCACCAGACATATCTTGCCTACTTCAAAACTCCAATTTGCAATCAGGATAAATGGTGGGTCCCAAAAGTGTGCAGGTGCTGTGTCACACATTTGAGGTCCTGGACGAAAGCAGAACGACTTCAGTTGCCATTTGGTGTGCCAATGATATGGCGAGAGCCCTCAAACCACACAAGTGATTGTTACTTTTGTTGTACTAAAACAACAGGGTACACACACAAAAACAAAAATAAGATACAGTATCCCAATTTAGAATCGGCGAAAAGACCAGTTGCTCATTCTCCTGAAGTTCCAGTGCCAGTATATCAAGTATCTCCTTCGCCGGGACTGTCCTGAAATTGAACACTCCAGGAAAAGCTACAAACGAAAATTTTTGCCATAATTTTTTTTTTTTAGTTCTTAGGAAATATTGTTAAGATGTAAAATCAAAATTTATAAATAAAAAAATTGTAACGAGTTTCGTTTGTTTTGATTTCAATGAAGGGAAGGTTTGTATGGGGGCCAAAATTTGAGCCCCCTGTATCTCAAAAACTGGACGTATAGGAGAAAAATGGTTAGCATTTCCGGATTCTACGACCAAAAATTAGCTAGAAATGAATATCAAATCGAAATAAACAAAATGCTGTTCCCCCGTGTTATTGACGTATAGGTCGATGAGGTTGTCATATATGTACATATATGTTTTATCGCATCGCACACTACGTTGGACTTTACGTGCTTTCTGACTGTAAATAAGCTCTACGCTACTTCGATTGTTGTCTGTCGCTGGTAATGTTGAATAGAGCATGAGTTATAAAAAAAAATGGAGAGCGCATGTTAAATAAAACACTCGTTCTCTATGTCAGTAATATCCCAACTGTTTTTATTCATCTTTCGCCTTTACTTTATATACAATTTAGTTACATAATTTTCTCTATATATATTCCTAAAAACTACGTTTCCCAATTGAAAGTTTTCTTGCATTAGGAATATGTGTTTCAAATGACATTCAAAAGGATGCGTTGTTTAGTTTCCTTTTAATATTTATTGCGGTGACCCTCGTAAACAAATAGTCGCCGCAGATCGTACGCATTCGTGTGGAGAAAGTTCCTGTATCTCACGCTCATCGATGACGATTCTGACTGGCTTAGATCCATGCTGACGATTTAGTTTCTATTATGGGTAGTTGCAAATTGCTAAATTACTGAAAATCAAGGAATTGAAAATGATATAAGAAGCGAATTTAAACTTTGGATATTGTGTGCAATTCTTATAGAGAAGCTTTTAGTAGTAGACTTGCTCTTTGAAAAGGACAGTTGACCTCCCCAAAACTTCCATTTTCTCTCATATAATAATTGAAATATGCGAAAATATACTATTTATGTATGTCACAAGGGGGTACCCCAAATTGGAACGTTTTTCTGTAGCCCGTAAGGGTGGCTGTAGTACCTTCGCCCGCTGGTTCTGGTTTTTTTTACTAAAGACTCAGCTTAAAACGTTCCATATATGAGTCACGTATGACTCATATTGAACCTATAGTGGCACGTCCATTAAGGTCTGAGATCCAAGGCAGCGACTGAGCGACTTGCGTTTGCGACTGTGAAAAAAACTATCATAACGGAGCATTATTTGTGCGTATTTTATGTGAACGTACAGTCGTACAACTACAGCCTGCAGTCTTTAAAATACACAAGAATAGTGCTCCGTTATGATCGTTTTTTTCACAGTCGCAAACGCAAGTCGCTCAGTCGCGGCCCTGGAACTCACACCTTCAGTCACGTGTGACTCACATGAGCCATATGTGAACATGGATATTTTTGTATGCGGACGTGCAAGGAAAGATGTTGAAAAATGGGCAGACAGTGAACGTGTTAATCAGTGTATCAAGTAACGTCCGTGCGAAAGTAAAGGGTCGTCACACATGATCGCGCAGAACCAGGACCGAACTTTCATCGAACCATCAAATATCAAAGTACGGTGGAAATGAGGGGAATTTTTTTTCCGCACGTTTTATTAAATTGATGGTTCGATGGAAGTTCAGTCGTGGTTCTGCTCGATCATGTGTGGCGACCTTAACGGTGCGTACAGGTTGATTTGTTTTGAAAACCCTTTTCAACACCATTTTTCCATAACCCCAGCTACATCATGAAAACGTTTTCTTTTCAGGCTTTAAGGTTGTCGTGGTGAAGCAGCCAGTCGCCCGAACGCTACAATTCAAGCTGTCTATTTTCCATACCATCTCTCGCAATAGTTTCATAACAGTATGATCTTGTTGTTGTTGTAGTAGCAACGCCTTCAAGTAAAAATATGTGTGTATGAGTTTTATGTCAGCAGCGGCTTCCTCCCCCACTGTGTCAAGGTCAAGAAAGATAGCGGCCTCAATAGGAGCTTCCCACAAAGCTCTGTTGAAATAGTGTGCGCATGATAGTAGGCGCGTTTTTTTTAACAGCTATGCAAAGCAGAGCAAGGCCCTATTGCACCAACCACTTATCAATTATTACTTATCAACTTATCAAATTTTATGCTAAATTTCTGTTGCACCAAACAGAGAAACGAAAAATACTCAAATAATATTTGATAAGCAAAAAACACTTATTGATTTACTTTTCGAAAATTTGCTTAAATGTAAGTGATAAGTGGTTGGTGCAATAGGGCCCTGGTTAACACCACACACTTACACCAACAATTTCATTTAAGCTGCTCTGGATAGAAGGTTAGTGCGAGAATTCTACAATACTCAATTAAGTAGTCTGCGTTTTGAAATGCAGGCGGCGCAGGTGTCGAAGTTTTCTGGCAGTTTATCGTTTGGGAAGCACATATGTAAAACTCATTTCCTGCCAATAAAATGTTCGTTTTGTGTAATTATATGGAAACATTCAAAATAATTTTTCTGCCTAAAGGAAATTTGTCCGATTATTTCTGTAATAAGGATTTAAGTTTCCTCTTAAAATTTGAGTTGACGTTTGGATACTTAACTAAACCAAGACACACTCCCAGCAAGACATGACCCGTTTTCGTCTTCGCTACTCTAATCTGCTCTATAGTGTTTATTTTTTCCTCTTATCCTGCTCTACTCTGCTCTGTACAAAAAAAGCAGCTAGTGTTAATTCACTGCAGTGTTCTGAAGAAAAATTACTTTTGGGTACACCCCCACATAACTATGTAATTTAATACAATTGCCATACCAATTTACTTTACAATACTTCTCCATCGCAGCAAATCCCTTTGTCTGAAAATAAAAACGGAAACATCGCCATCAACCTTCAAACATCTGCAACGCTAGACACAGCTCTACTTACATTTCTCAACGTTTCAATGGTCGAATCTTCGATCATATAAATAGTCAGGGAGCTTTTATCGAATCTTTCCTTTTTGATTTTAACAGCTTCCATATAAAATGAGTACCTCTCATCCATGATACATCCCCTTATACTATAGTGTTGAAGACTTTTCAAGCATTCGACAGGATATAAAAGTCCCACAAGTGTCAGCTCAGTTGCGCAGCGAACATCTATAATTTCTAGTTGAGAACACGAGTCCACAATGCTCTTGAGGTCTCCATCACTCAAACAGGACTGCATACTAAGCATCGAAAGGAATCTCAGATTTTTCATATCCATGATTATCTCTCTAAGCTGCAGTCGAAGCGACGAGGTCAAATCTTCGTAGGCCGGAACTTCAAAACCTTTAATTTGATCGCTTCGATATTCACAAACATCACGTAGAAATTGTATGCTCTCTTGAGGTCGACACCAGCGCATTCTTATATCCTCTAGGCTCTTTAGAGCAGCCAATACATACATGTTCGTTGCAGCATACATATCATGCAAGCTAAATTGCTTTAAATCCTTTTAAGTTTCGGCTATAACTCGAAATACATCCGCGTTCAATTTTGTGCAGCCGTCTATGTTCAGTTCCAGCAAACGATTCGATCTACAGATTTCAATCAGATGCTCAGAACGGACATCTTCAGAATCACAGAAGTTTAGAGTCTTTAGATTGGTCAACCTGTTCAAATGCAGGCCGGTGATAAGTTCCCCTGACAATTGTAACGTATGTAAGTTGTGGGCTTTTGCTATAACAAGGCTAACGGAATCCGTCAATTGACAACACTCCGTTTTCAAATACTCCAAAGTTGGTGCGGATGCGTTAAGTATTTTTTTAATACTTTCAATATCCCATACACAAGGGCATTCCAGCCTCACCAAATTATTGCAATATTCAGCGATTAAATGCAAATACTCTTTCTTCAAAGCACCGTGTCCACACCAGATATCCAACCGTCGTATCAAGGAGCCATATCGGGGGAGAAGCTTACGTGCCTGTTGTAATGTGAAATTTTCGAAAATGTCACTGAAATAGACGGTATTGGTGTTCAAGAAGCACTTGACAATGTTGACGAAACGTTCGTTCGTAAGGAGGAGATTTAATTTTTCGGAAGCACTCAAATATTGTATTATGTGATAGAGACAATTCTCATCTAATCGGAATAGTAGGCAGTTGTCAGACAAAGTGGAGGATTTTGGGGTAATACTATTTTCTAGTTGGATTTTAATATGTTGAATTCTGTTGAGATGATCGAGGCGATCCAGAAGACTGTCCTCATAGTTGAGTCTGCAATGGAAATATCAAACAACGGTATTAAGTGGGCACGTTGGTGAAAGAGCAACTGTTACCCACCTCATTGAATCCAATTTTAACCATATCAGGTTCTCTTCAGGTAAATATTCTTCTGACTGAAATTAAAGGCACACAAAATCAGTGATGTACTCGGATTAAACTGGCACTATAGAATTACCTTCAATAAGGATGCAATATCCATTTCCGGCTGAATATAAATCGCAAGTGGTTGACTGAATCCCGTCTCTCGGCGCAGTTCAATTAATCGAAAGTAGAAAATTCTCTTGACCACACAATTCGATATATCCAAATGACGCAAGTTCTCCAAATACTCCAAACAGTTAGCAATAGTGACATCAGTAAAAGTCGATCCACTCAAATCCAACATTTCGAGTCGTCTGCAAGCCTTTCCAATATACACCAGAAGGGTCTCATCGTTCAGAATACAATTCCGAAAACTCAATATTTTCAAATTCTGCAGTTTACATATAGAATCTATGATTGTATCTTGTTCTGTGTAGATATAAGTGTTCTTCCTAATCGTAAATCTTCGGAAAAACACTTCAAGACATTCTAACGAGTCCTTATGTTCATCACCGATTACTTTCATATATTTCGTTTCAAGGAAATCGTCAGCTATCGAAATTTCCCGCAAACTCTTCAAACTACAAATTTGTTCAGAACGTTTTGACCAGTACTTGGTTGCTAGTGAAAGTTTCTCCAGCTCAGGCTGAGTTTCGAGTAGTACTTCCAGCGTACGGTTCGTGATTTGTTTGAAGCCCACAATATTTAATTTTTTCAACCGATTCCTTTTAAAAACATCAATAAGATGGGCGCACTTAAAATTTCGACAATTTTTCAGGTTCAAATCGATTAGATTTGTAAGTGCGCCGAGACCTTTTCCGGTGACCTTTGAATTTTCCACGTCGAGACTTTGCAGTTGTGATAGACCGGCCAGAAGTATTGAGCAAGCAGCATTTCCCACGGTGCATCCTTTAAGCTTTAACGTTTTCAGTTGTTTTGATTGTGCGAGCAACTGTCCTTCGTTGTTGTTTGGCGTTATTTCGCAGTCACGTAAAGTAATTTCTTCGAGTTTCGTACAGTAGGTTCGGATTACCTTGAAATATTCGTCGGCAGAAGGATCGTCCGACAGGGATATGTGTTCAAAACGCTTTATAAATGCTCCGTAGTTGGACAGAAGGTGAATGGCTTCCGTCACGGAGAAGTTCGTTTTGAAATCTGGGGTCCTGATCACCTCACGATCAAGTGTGTCTTTCAAGACATCACCAAAATGTTCGTGTACCAGAGCCAAGGTCAATTTGTCGGATAGGGGTAAGAACGAAAATAGGCGGCGAATGATCCTCTTGTCGAGGCTGGTCAATGAATTCATTTTTATGTTGGGTATTCTTTTCAAAATGGTTAGAACAGCTCGATGAAGTGTGATCTATCAAGTTCCCGAGCACTGAAATGAATATGTTAGAGTTAAGAATTCAGATTAAATGGAATATATTTTAATTGGTATTCTCATAATTATTATTGATGAAATCGGAATGTTAAGGGATTCAGAAGACACCCGCATATCCTAGATTTCACTTCATGTCTAAGTGTGCTCAGGTCAGCACTATAGAGTTAAAAACCCCAGTAGTGCCGAATTAATTAATCGTGGTGTCGACATAAAAATAACACTTTAAAAACAAAACAATGATAGTGCACTGATGAGGACATTCCATTAGATCAGCTCAAAATAGCGTGTGGTTGCCAAAATACGGCAACCCCCGTGGGTGTATTGTATTAGATTCCACAAACCTATGTACATACGATAAATATTGATCAGACCGACAAATCTGCTCCTTACTTTATCGTTAGAGTGAGGCAATCGTCTCGATTTGATTTATAAGGCATCACTAAGAGCATAGTCCTGCAATAGCCATGGATGGTGTTACCTGACGTCCTATTTAAAGAGGACATAGCCTCTTTTTGAATAAATAAATCATGTCCATGTCATGTCAACTCCTTCACACTCATGGAAAAGTCGAAGAACATTCACTTAGACGACGACGAAATTCTAGTGTCATACGATGTCAAGGTTCTTTTTCCTAGCATTCCTGCAAAGAGGCGATCACAAAATTAGAGGAATGGCTGGTGGTGCAAGACACGAGACCCGAAGGCAGAAAAACCGCAAGACTTCTTGGAAAATTGGCTTACAATTGCATGAAGGAGAATTATTTCACCTTTAGAGAACATTTTTTCAAAACGACCAAAGGGACAGCCATGGGAAATCCACTATCCCCGCTTATAAACGGCACTGTTAGCCAAAATCAACACCCTACACCCAAACATCCAGTTCACCATGGAGGAAGAGGTAAATGGGGAACTCCCATTTCTTGACTTAAAAATAATACGACAACATAATACTATCGAATACGACATTTACAGAAAACCGATCAATACGCAAAGAACCATCATAAGCACATCTAATCACACGTGCTAACACAAAGTCTCGGCCTGGGTACACAACACGCATGATCCATGACCTTACAGAAAAGAAGCGAAAAATGAAGATGAGCAATCAACATTCAACCCTCTTTGCACAGTCAAAACGCAACAAAAACATCCAACGAATGAGCATGGAATACTCAAAAGAATTTTTCAACCCTATACGCAACATCCTAGCAAAACATGAGATTGAAGTCGTGGGCTCGAGCAAACAACACAACATCAAGTCGCTCCTAAAGACAGAGAAGGATAAGAAAAAAGACAATGAAAAAAGCGGAATTTACCGAATATCATGTCGAGATTGTGACAAAACATATATTGGATAAAGAAAGCGCCTAGTAGCCATCCGAGCGAAGGAACATTTCAACGAGGCGAAGGTAGCAAACCGCAAAAAGAAAAACCAAATAAAATCCATGGTAGCACAATATATAATTGAAGGACACCAAATTGGACAAGCACAAGCCATCAAAGAAGTGAAGACCAACAAACTAGATCCATATAAGAGCCATTTCATTGTAAAAGAAAACCCCGAATATCCCTTATAGCCGCCATACATCATTCGATCCGTGTCGCCCGATCGATCGGCCGATGGATCGCCACAAAATGTCAGCTGATAAAAAATTATACGGAACTGTCAAAAAAATCGTCAACGATAAGCGCATACACAGGCCGATCCATCGGCCGATATCGATATCGGGCGACGGATCGGCCGATCGATCGATGTGTGTATGGCACGTTTAAGGGATGAGCAAAGATCGGCAGGATATTGAACGTCCACAGTATCGATATGCCGGGTTTCCACCAAAGAGACAGTTTTGAAAAACACGGACAAAAACTGTTTTTCTGAACAAAAACACCAATGCTTTGTAAATGCTGAACAGTTTTTAAAACATTTGTGTCTCTAAAAACGGTTTTAGGAAACAAAACACTTTTCCATCGCGAATGGGAAAATGTTCTTGTTTTCTAAAACAGATCAAAGGAAAACACATTTGTTCTTGTTTTTTGTCTGGTTGGTTTTCTGTGACAGTGTCCAAGTATACAGTCAGTTATCAGTTGTCATTTTGAGAATTGACATTAATTAAAAAAAAAAACACAGCTCATTACGAAATCCTCGTTGTCTGAAATTTGTGTTGGACACTATGTAGAACAACATAAACAGAAGTAGAACAAAAACCAGTCTGTTCAATTGAAACAGTTTGTTTACATAAAACAGAACTGTTTTCAAAAAACAAAACTTATTTTTGTTTTTGAAGACATAACTGTTTTTCAAAACTGTCTATTTGGCTGAAACCCGGCATAACAGTGCCAAAAATAGAGTTCTGGTTCCGAAATCTAGATTGTCACAATGTTTTACAGTTATCGATGCGCTTCCTCACTACGAACTGCCAAGCCAAATCTGAACATACGGAAATTTCTGCCAACCGGAAAAACGATGAAAAGACACATATTTATGTTGCTTATATGTAAATAAGGCTTCGCTCCTTTCGGTCTCATTTATAATCAAATTCACGAAAGCCGCGAAATTTGCACTTTACACATAAAATAAAATTCACAATTGATTTTTAGTTCAATTGCGAACCTATTCAAAGATTTGGAAGGTCCGATAGCCACATTATAATCTGATTTAGAAAGATTCCCCGGCATTGTAAATTAAAACGTCTGCTCACTTCGAGAGTCCGGACTCCCCCTTTCCAATCGGAAAGTTTCATGTTTTGACATTTTAAATTCGCGGCGCTCGATTCACTAATGATCCAAACCAGAACGGAATCAACGCGCCGATTGCACAAAATACAAATAACCACCGCCACCCCCTAAAACGCGTCGTCAATTCAATACGCATCCACAACACAATTTTCTGCAACATAGTATCAAGTATCCCATTTCGAATGGGAAATAAGAACGTGCACAAAAAAATGGCAGATGCACGAACACCTGATCGACACTGTATCGATACAGTTGGAATACAACCTCGATACACTGTTCAGGAACCTCGGTATGTACCAGAATTAATTTAAAACAAAGCCAATCTGATATAAAATATACAGCACTCCTATTGTAACAAAAAACAATCCTTTATTTTTTTTTAAACCAATAGCACTTTATTTTTTATACCCTAGTTTTTAGTTATAATTAATAAATACAAATATATAAACATTTCTCGTCAACAGTTCACTTGGTTGTAAAGCACATTAAATATGAGAAGACTTCTATATCACAGATCTTTATCAGTTAATTATCAATAATATTTTACATAAGGTCCTTGTACTACAATTTCGAACAATTTCGATTTTTGAAACTTACAACGCTTAGCTTCAATCATTTGGATCCAACTGTAATCAACTTGAAAATTTGAAAGACATATCACTTTTAACGTCAGCAAGTCATTAGAATGGTACACAATCAGTTTATCTATGAATCTTTCAGCGTTACGAGTCCAACTAAAATCATCAAATTGTACGACAACGTGTTTCAAACTACCCAATCGGGCTACATCATCAGAAAATTGAGTCACTCCTATATCCGAAATTGCGAGATGCTCCAGACAATCGTTTTGAGTCTCAAGCAAAATCTCAACAACTTCAGCACTCACGTATATTGCATCACGCAAGTCTAAAGCCTTCAGCTTACAATTTGCACAAATTTCCTTTAAATGTGTCTTATTAAATGTCCAACAATTCTCTAAGTATAACTCCTTTAAATTGCTGAACTCCTTCATGTCTACCATCGGTCCGGACTCAGACGATGGCCAATCCGAAGTTTTTAAATAACGCAGTTGGCTTTTATGAGATAGTTTGCTTAGTATGTTGCCGTAACCGCAATTTTCCAATACCAGTTTCTCCAGTTTGTTCAACGGCGATGCGAATAATTTTTCAATGCACCCTTCGGGATCCATAAAGTTACTGCCTTCGATGTATATTTCAACCAAATGTTCACTGTACGGTTGAAGCAGCTTCAAGTATTCAAAGTAACCGCTGGCGAATTGTATTCTTTGAATAAGATTGTTACACGCTTGAAAGAGATTTTTCGCTTCCAGCACGGTGAATGTTTTGCTGATGACGTTAAGGTCGAATGTCATTCCATCTATTAGAGAGCGAATTGAATTTAGAAAACGACCATGAAGCGACGCTAATTTGAGTCTGTCAACTGGCTCCAGGTAGGATGCCACTTTTAGCAAACATTTGTCCGGCAGGTCCACTATGTTGAAGGCGGTACGTGGATCGTCGATCATAGGGATGGTGTTAACTGCATGATAGGATTTCGGTGTTGTCTTTTGTGGCAGGCCTTGGATGAGTGAGTCACTGTAAATAAGGTAGTTTGATATTATTTCAGTGTAACTATTTTATACTAGTTGAAAGTAAACATTTAAGCATCAAGTATACAACGAATAGCTGGCTACGTTCCTTCGGCAGTCGGTTTTACATATCGGAGCGACCCGTTGTTTTTAACTGCGTTCACGTTCTTAAACATTGTAAGTATTCAGCAAATCAGAAACATGTAATCAGAAAATTTTTCTGATTTTTTCTGTTTACATGAACCTGAATTGGTGAATACTTGCAACGTTTAAGAACGTGAACGCAGGCATTCTACCAACGGCCAATAGCTGCCATACCCGCTTCAACGGCAAAAGGGAATATGTGTGTGTATGTAAATATATATGCCAGCATCGATTTTTTATGTAAATTAAGAGCAACATCCATCGACGCAGTTGCTCTCAATTCTACTCATCCGCGCCGGCATTGAGATCTGTGTTATAAAACACATCCAAAAGTCACCTTAGTAAGATGACGCTGCTATAACGAGTGGTGCCACCTTCATAGCTGTTCCGGACTGACCCGCCATAGGCAGTGGAATTCGTTGGTTACCGCTCCCCGGTGTAGAAACAGTGGACAACAAACTTCGATCTCGCCCAATTCCGCTATCCTGTGGACGCCAACGATTACTACTACCTATGGGCACACAGTTGTCACCAACAACCCCGAAGAACAACACTACCACTCATGAGACGGTACCGATGAGCACAATCTCACTCTGGCACCAGAAGTCGCAAATTTTAATCCTCTCGCTGGTTCAATTTAACTTCATGGACAGACATCAGATCATGATTGGAGAGAGACCAAACTGAACACAAACTCGTCTCTAAACTCTTATAGCAGCTATAATGCTGTTCGTAAGGATTGTCTGACCTTGCACTCCCAGTCCATCAACCAGTGCAACACCGCGAACTAGCTATATCTGCTAATTACACAAACGCAGCCTGAACTGCTCTACCAACACCATCTAATGTTCGCGTGGCTGAGAAGAACTTTAGACGAATTGTCGTGAATAAATAAAATAAATAACTGGCGCAACAGTCCAATTTGAACCATGGCCTCGAGATGAGTTAGCATCATCTCATTTTCTAGATCGTGACGGTATGTCTTATGCAGAGGTGTGTGTGATCAGCAACATGCTCAACCGAGTTATTTACCCCATAAATGGGTACTCATTTAACAGCTGAGTGAGCTCATAGTCCGACACGTAAATCCCCTTTTTTATCGAAAACTACCGCATTCAGTTGGAATCGAACCGGGGCCCAGTGCGTAGAAGGCGAAAGTGCTAACCGTTGCGCCATCCGAACTACTTTTTGAATTGTCACTCGTTATCGCATCGCACGAAAATCGCACAGTGTGTGTGCAGTGGAGATCGGCAGATATTTTGTGGCGATCCATCGACCGATCGATCGGACGATGGATCGGATAATGTATGGCGGCTATTACACGCACACATATCGAATTCGAAGACTCTGCTACAACAACAACATACAACGAATAGCAAATGGCTCTGTTTCTCTTGAATCCAAACTCATTTTACAAAATTCCACTAACATGAATCAGGCAACAAACTTACGGCATATCGTCTGTGACATCAACATATTTCTCCATTGCAGCATATTCTCTTGTCTGAAAATGAAGACGGAAATATCAGAACACATTATATTTTATTCAATAATCACACTTACGTTTTTTAACGCATCAACGGTCGTATCCAGAGACGCATGCAATGTCATTGATCGATCAGGGAAATTTTCCATTCTAATTTTCACAGCCTTTCGATAAAATGCAAACTTATCATCCACGCTACACAATAGTATATTGTAGTGAAGGAGACCACGCAAACGCATCAAAGGATACATGAGACCCGCTTCGGTCGGTTCCATTCCATAAGCGATGTCGAGGATTTCAAGTTGGGAACACGCGTTCGCGATACACATAATGTCATAGTCACATACGCCAGTATGGTATACACGAAGAATTCTCAGATTTGTCATTTTCACGATAATCTCACGAAGTTGCAATCGCAGGGACGCGGGAAATTCCTCGTCGTAATGAAATTGAAGACTTTTAATTTGACCGCTACGATGTTCACAGACACCATCTAGAAACTGAAGACTCTCTTGAGGTTGACAGTTGGCAAGTTTTATGTGTTCCAGACTCGTAAGATGGGGCGACCGGTAGCGCAATGTGTTGAGGCATCAGTCTCATGTTTGACTATCGGCGTTTCGGGTTCGAATCCCGTCCACGACGATGTCCGTGGCCATGGATGTGCAGGAGGTGCATGCTGGCAACTGCATTCTCCGAAACCAATTTATGCCAACGAAACGTCAACTGGGCCACATGGAACAGTTGACGCGCTATGCCCCACAAGGGGTTAGGGCAATTGAGTAGTATACATATTCATGGCGGCATAGATACCTTTCAAGCTAATTCGCTTTAGATTCTTTTGTGTTTCACCTAAAACTCGAAACGCATTCTTATTCAATTTTGTGCAACCTTCAATGTCCAATTCCAATAAACGATTCGATCTACAAATTTCAATAAGATGCTCGAAAGCTTCGCAATCATGGAAATGCAGTTTCGTCAGATGGGTCAACTTATCCAAATGAACGCCGGAAATGGGGACGTTATTCAGTGTTAATGTATGTAGCTTTCGGGCTTTCACTATTTCAAGACTAAACGCATCTGGCACTTCACAATTTGTCATTCCGAAATTCTCCAGTGTATTGGCAGATGCGTTAAGGATTTTGTTAAGCTTATCATCTTCCGGCACACTCACGCAATTCAATTCCACCAAATTTGTGCAAAACTCTGCGATCAGATCAAGGCACTCCAGGTTCAAATGACCGTATGCAAATGAAATATGCAGTCGTCGTATCAAGGAGCCATATCTGGCGAGAAGCCTACGGGCATCTCGTAATGTGAAATTTTGCAATAATGCACGGGAATGGATGATGTCGGTTCGTAAGAAGTACTTAAGAATGTCGACAAAACGTTCGTTCGTAAGGAGAAGATTTAGTTTTTCAACTGGACTCAAATATTGAATTATGTGATAGAGACAATAATCATCCAATCGTAATAGTAGACAATGTTCGGGCGAATTGGATATTTTTGAGGCCATAGCGTATTTTGCAGGTTTGTTTTTAGTTTGGTGAAGAAGGTTGAGATGAGCCAGTCGATCCAGAAGACTGTCTTCGTAGTTTGGTCTACAATGGAAGGCAATTAATTATGTGGGGAATCTAATTTGTCGATAAACTGTTATTCACCTCATCGAATCCAGTGACAACCATACTCTGCTCTCATCAGGTAAATATTCTTCAGACTGAAATGAAAGACACACGCCATCAGCTAAAGCACTACAATTAAACTGACACTATTGACTCACCTTCAAAATAGACGCTATATCCATTTCCAACTTAATATAAATTACAAGCGGTTCACTGAATCCCATTTCTCGACGTAATGTAACTAAACGATGGTATAAGTTTTTCTTAACTAGACAATACGATATATCCAAATGATGTAGACATTTCAAATATTCCAGACAGCCGGCAACAGCCAAATCAGTAAAAGATGATCCACTTAGATCCAACATTTCGAGTCGTCTGCAAGCCCTTCCCACATACACCAAATGGCAATTATCAAAAATCGAACAATTCCGAAAACTCAATATTCTTAGATTCTCTAATTCACAAATCCGATTTATGATATGCGTTTCGGGAAAGGATGGCTCATGATCGGTGTATCTAATCCGTAGATACACCTCGAGGCACTCCAACGAATCTTTCTTTTCGGCAACGAGTACCTTCAGATAATCAACTACGGGATCCTCTATCATATTGATCATCGAAACTTCTCGTACATTTTTCAAAGTGCAAATTCGCTCGAAATTTTTTGACCAGTACTTTGTTCCCAGTGTTAATTTTTCCAGCTCAGACTGTGTTTCGATTAGTACTTCCAGCGTACGGGTCGTGATTTGTTTGAAGCCCACAATATTTAAGCTTTTCAAACGATTCCTTTTGAAAATATCAATAAGATGAGTGCACTTAAAATTTCGGCAATTTTTCAGATTCAAATCGATTAGATTTGTTAGTGCACCGAGACCTTTTCCGGTGACTTTTGAATTTTCCACGTTGAGACTTTGCAGTTTTGATAGACCGGCCAGTAGTAGTGAGCAAGCGGCATTTCCCACGGTGCAGCCTTTTAGCTTTAACGTTTTCAATTGTTTCGATTGTGCAAGCAACTGTCCCTCGTGGTTGTTCGGCGTTATTTCGGACGCGTGCAACGTAATTTCTTCGAGGTTCGTACAGTAGGTTCGGATTAACTTGAAATATTCGTCGGCAGAAGCATCGTCCGACCGGAAAATGTGTTCATAGCGTTTTATAAAAGCCCCAAAGGTGGATAGAAGGTAGTTGACCTCGTTGACGGAGAAGTTCGTTTGAATATCCAGTGGAGTCAGTAGCTCGCAGTCAATTGTGTTTTTTAAGACATCACCAAAACTCGCGTGCACCAAAGCCAGTTTCAATTTTTCGGATAGGGGTAAGAACGAAAATAGACGGCGGATGATCCTCTTGTCGAGGCTTGTTAATGTCTCCATTTTTATATTCGGGCTGTTCCAATATAGTAGGATCTTTCTGGTCCTCGATGAGTCAGGCGTGAATCTATACAATTCGCGCACCTGAACTGAATGTATGGTATAAATTATAAACACTCGTAGATATTGTAGATAAAATAGGAAAAACTTTCATATATTGTGCTGTGCTAGTGCTCGCTTCGCAAATAACTTGACACTACTTCGTCTAGAGTGTAAGTAAGGAAGTTTAGGAGGACTTGTTCATCAGCCTTTTAATAGCGAGTCCTGTTCCATTGCATAGTTTCGGTTGGTTCCTGGCAAATCCAGTGAATTCAGGAATTCAATTGGATAATTGACGACTTCATCGGGATCGGTAATGAAATCAATCGACTTAAATGAATGCAATTGGTCAGCGATTTCACTTTGACTTTGAATTTTAATGTTTTTTTTACAGGGATGATGGGATCAGTGTGGCTAAGGCGCTTTCTTCATAGGGTCAGTGAGATCCAAAGCTGTTATCATCATTTCCCTGGGAGGGAAAAGGGAAATGGTTAGGTAAACACGCATACAAATCAAAATAAAATTCAAGGTACGACAAATCGAAAAACGATTGGATTTTAGGATTTTTTAACAGATACCTAGACCCTATACATATTAGTAAGGTAAAAAATTAGTAGGCGCCAAAGACACAGACATTATGTACAAAATTAAAACATTGAAGCTATGTTCAAATTGTCTACGTCCTTATTTTTAGCTGCCAAAATGGCTCGTTCGCTTAACCAAACATGGTTTTTGTAAATGCACCAATAATCGGGAACACTTTCGTGATCAATTCTTTATTCAACGCTTTGAATTGGAAGTAGAAGCGTCAATCGTCCAACACGTCCCCTTTTTTATCGAAAACTACCGCATTCAGTAGGAATCGAACCGGGACCCAGTGCATAGAAGGCGAACGTGCTAACAATTGCCCGTACAGAGATTATATTTTTTTCTGAATGAAGTGGAATCTAAGTCGTAATGAGCTAGTTTAGCTATCTACTACCACAAAAATGATCAGCATTAAGCCAACACTACCACTGTCCCTGTTTTCGTCCACACAATGGATTGTACTCTTCAGGAGCAGCCTTAATCATATTGGGGAAGCAGCAACCATTACGACTTAGATTCCACTCCATTTCATTCTGAAAAAAGGTAGTTACGTGCTTATGCGTTATTAATCAGAAAGATTTTCATTCTTTAATCCATGGTTCGGTGAAATATTTCCCCACATGGGAACAGGAAGGCATGTCTTCCTGTTCCTATTTCGCCATCACATTGAATTAACTGAAATGGCACCGATCGATGATAAATCTTACAAAAAAAGTACGTGAAAATTTACGGATCTTGTATTACCTCTTGGCTCTTGAAATTTATAGCCGGATCGCTAGCCTGCCAAGGACTATTTCAGTAGCCACTGCACTCGGTTACTATCCTTTTGGATGACACCAGTAACTACTATTTGTTCATTCCTAACTCATTTTTGTTAAGATAATAGCACTTCACTTTGGTATAGGCCGCTAGGGCCGCGAGCACGAACTAGAATGAGACATTTCCACGAGAAACTGAAGCGATTGGGTACTATAGTCGCCAAGTATTTACAATCATACATCGACGATTCTGGGAACCGAATAGATTGCAATGCAATTGCTAGTGGAATGCTGTGACTGTATAGAAGGTGACGTCTAATATTATCTTTTACATGTTTTATGTACATTTTTATGTACTTACCATACCATACTTATTGATGACGATGACTAATGATTCATCGGGGAACCCCCACCGGATTGCACAACTAGTCGCAAGATTTGTCGACCTTTCAGCTGTTTTGACTGCACTATTGTCGGTTTTATTTCTTCTTATGAATTTGCTTCGTATTAAGCTATTGAACTTAACTATGTCACTAGTTCGTTCGAGCAAATAGGAATAAACTTCAGTTGTCGTTCTTGGTAAATATAACTCCTACTCCACCCGACACCCACTACATCACATATCACCAATATCACACCAAAGCGAATGATAACATCAACACAAAACAGCTGATTGTTATTCATTCTGTTTTCCAATGTAGGGCTGTGCCACAAGTATCGACTATGTCTACTATCGAGCCGAACTACAACCGAATAGTTTGTCGCTCGACATACACGACAACCATTTGATAAATGGGAAATTATGATAAGCTTTGTATTTCACTGACATTATGGAGAAAGCGCCCTAGTAACTCTGATCCCTTAACACCTGTGAAAAAAAGCTAGACACACATGGCAAGCTTTTTGGTCGCGAGCCACCATCGAACCACGTCATAATCAATAGAACAGTGGAAATGCCGTGATTCTTTTTTTTCGCACGTTCCATTGATTTTGGCGTGGTTCGATAGTGGCTAGCGACCAAAATGGTTGTCGTGTATGTCGAGCTTTTGATATAAAGCTCGCCACACATGATCGCGCAAAACCACGACCGGACTTCCATCGAACCATAGGTTAGGTTAGGTTAGAAGGGCTGCCGTGAAGCACACAGCACACTTAGACCACATATGGGTCCGTTGTGATACCCAAGGTATAAACCAGCTATCATAAACATTCATCAAACGTTGAACCAGCCGGAGCTGACAATGAAGCGAAGAAGTCTGTAGACATCTATGTCTTTTAGATCATCCAAGTCCCCAAAAAAGAACGACCCCAGAATCGCCTTTCTCCTTACAGCCAAGGCAGGACAGGCACACAGAAGATGGAAAGTACTTTCCTCTTCATCTTCGTCATCGCAGCTCCTACAAAAGTCATTATAAGGAAGCCGAAGCTTTCTTCGAACCATAAAATTTCATAGAACAGTGGAAATGAGGGAATTTTTTTTTCTATTGAGTTTGACGAAATGTTTTCTGGTCAATTCCTCCTCTAAAAATCCTATCAGATTGGATAAACAATAAATCCCGCGTTTTTTTGTACAGAGCAGAGTAAAGTAAATCCAGTATAAAAGGCAGATGTCACCAGCAACAGCAAGTAGTTCTCATCGAAAGCTCATTCGTGACAGTATCCGCTCGGAAGCGGAAAGGAGGATAATCGTTATCCACCGTTAACGACTAGTTAGAGCTAGTTTGACGTTGGTTGTTAGTTAAGTGTGTGTAGTTCGTTTTGTATATAAAGCGTGTGTTTTTCAATCGGAAGTGTTTTCATTATTCAGCACAAGAATATCTAACAAATCCGGCTTCGGTCAGAGGAAACATTACAATAAAAATAACCACCGCTATCCATTAAAACGCATCGACAATTTAATACGCATCCACAATACAGTTTTCTGCAACATTATATCAAGTATCACATTTCGATTGGGAAACAAGAACGTGCACAAAAAAAATGTCAGATGCATGAAAACCTTATCGACACTGTATCGATACAGTTGGAATGAAAGTTCGATACACTGTTCAGGAACCTCGGCGTGTACCAGACTTAATTTAAAACAAAGCCAATCTGATGTAAAATATACAGCACTCCTATTGTAACAAAAAAAAAATCTTTAAATTTTTTTTTAAAACCAATAGCACTTTATTTTTTTTAGTCATAATTCATAAATACAAATATATAAACATTTCTCGTCAACAGTTCACTTGGATGTAAAGCACATTAAATATGAGTTTCTTAGACTTCTATATCACAGATCTTTATCAGTTAATTATCAATAATTTTTTACATAAGGTCCTTTTACTACAATTTGAAATAATTTCAATTTTTGAAACTTACAACGCTTAGTTTCGATCATTTGAAACCAACTGTAATCAACTTGAAAATTTGCAAGACATATCACTTTCAATGTCAGCAAGTCGTTAGAATGGTACACAATCAGTTTATCTATGAACCTTTCAGCATTACGAGTCCAATTAAAATCATCAAATTGTACGACAACGTGTTTCAAACTACCCAATCTGGCTACATCATCCGAAAATTGAGTTTCTCCTAAGTCCGAAATTGCGAGATGCTCCAGACAATCGTTTTGAGTCTCAAGCAAAATTTGCATTACTTCAGCACTCACGTATATTGCTTCGCGCAAGTCCAAAACCTTCAGCTTACAATTTGCACAAATTTCCTTTAAATGTGTCTCATTAAATGTCCAACAATCCTCTAAGTATAACTCCTTTAAATTGCTGAACTCCTTCATGTCTACCATCGGTTCGGACTCAGATGATGGCCATTCCGAAGTTTTTAAATAACGCAGTTGGCTTTTATTAGATAGCTTGCTTAAAAGGTTGGTGAAACCGCAATTTTCCAATACCAGTTTCTCCAGTTTCTTTAACGGTGATGCCAATAATTTTTCAATGCACCCTTCGGAATCCATAAAGCTACGGCCTTCGATGTATATTTCAACCAAATGTTCACTGTAAGGTTGAAGCAGCTTCAAGTATTCAAAGTAACCGCTGGCGAATTGTATTCTTTGAATAAGATTGTTACACGCTTGAAAGAGATTTTTCGCTTCCAGCACGGTGAATGTTTTGCTGATGACGTTAAGGTCGAATGTCATTCCATCTATTAGAGAGCGAATTGAATTTAGAAAACGACTATGAAGCGACGCTAATTTAAGTCTGTCAACTGGCTCCAGGTAGGATGCCACTTTTAGCAAACATTTGTCCGGCAAGTCCACTATGTTGAATCGTGGATCGTCGGTCATAGGGACGGTGTTAATTGCATGATAGGATTTCGGTGTTGTCTTCTGTGGCAGGCCTTGGATGAGTGAGTCACTGTAAATAAGGTAGTTTGATATTATTTCAGTGTAACTATTTAATACTAGCTGACAGTAAACATTTAAGCATCAAGCATACAACGAATAGCTGGCTACGTTCCTTCGGCAGCCGGTTTCACATACGTATCGGAGCGACCCGTTGTTATTGCCTGCGTTCACGTTCTTCAATATTGTAAGTAGATTAGATTAAATTAGATGGAGGGCAGTTGTCCCAGAGGGCCAACAAGCACTGCGACCCGGAAGTCTATTGTGCTACACCCTGAAGTCTACGCAGATTAGTGATCTGACTAATTCTCGAGACCAATCATCCCAACAAATCTGCTCAGCTGTTCGAATGTTAGTGAGGCAATCGTTTCCGCTTCAGGGAATGCATCGCCGAGGCACTTCAAGCGTCGGAGATGAAGTGCATCACAGTCACAGAGAATGCGCTGGGAAGTCTCATCTTCGCTCTCACAGAAGCGACAGCTTGGGTCAGAGACAATTCCCATTCTATGCAGATGACCCCTCAGGGTAAAGTGACCCGTAAGGAGCCCACAAATAGTTCTAACCCGGTTTCTGCGTAGTCTCAGCAGTTCGTGGGTACGGTTGCGTGAGTGGCCAGCTATAAACAGCTTGGCCTGTCTAAGACCAGGGGTATTATCCCAGTGCGCGATGGTTACTGAGTGTTCCCATTCCCTGATGTGCCGTCTTACACTACACAAGGGAATTCCACAGTATGGCTCCGGACCGACGAGTGGGGTTGCAGATGCTCCCCTGGCCAACTCGTCCGCTGTTTCGTTTCCTGGGATACCAGCGTGTCCGGGGACCCAGTAAATGGTAACCTTATTTACGGAGCCTAATCTCTGCAGGGCTTCACGACCACTAAGCACCACTTTCGACGAGACGGAGAAGTTACTTAGTGCTTTGATCGCCGCCTGGCTGTCAGTGAAGATTGCAATATTCCTGCCTTGGTATCCAGCTGCTAAGCATGTGTTCGCACAAGTCTCGATTGCGTGAACTTCCGCCTGAAATACCGTGGCGTACTTTCCCATTGGAATGGATATCTTGTGAGACGGACCTACGACGCCCGCCCCTGTACCATCTTCGGTTTTAGATCCATCTGTGTACCACGTAACAACGTTTGAGGGGAGAGTGTCGAGCTTCAGATTCCAATCCTCTCTGCTCCATATTTCGGTTGAGAATGGAATTTTAAAGCAAAGCTCCCTAGCCAAATGGTCTGATGGCATACTAAGTACATGGTCCTCATTTACCCAGTTGGTCTGCTCAGGGTTTAGTTTGAGGAAATTCTGGCAAGCTTTTAGTCTTGCTACTGCTATTTTTGCCTCCGCCTTTATATGAATGTGAAGCGGCGGAAGGTCGAGTAGCGCTTCAAGAGCTACAGTCGGGCAGCTGCGGATAGCCCCCGTGGCTGTGAGACATGCTAGTCTCTGAATCTTACCCAGTTTGGTTTTGCCATCTTTGGTGGTTGATTTTTTCCACCAAACAACAGCTCCATATTCAACAATTGGTCTGACAATCGCCTTATAGATCCAAAGGACTATGCGAGGGCTTGTTCCCCAAGTCTTACCCGCAAACTGCCTACAAACCCATAGGGCCTTAATGGCTTTGTCCGATATTGTCTGTAGGTGTTCCGACCAGAGTAATTTCCTGTCTAGAGTAACACCGAGGTATTTGGCGGAATCCGCCAGGAGCACTGGAGAGTTGTATATTGTAGGACATCTCATTTGTCTGGGCAATATTGTAAGTATTCAGCAAATCAGAAACATGTAATCAGAATTTTTTTTTTTGATTTTTTCTGTTTACATGCATCTGAATTGCTGTATACTTGCAACGTTTAAGAACGTGAACGCAGGTCAGTAGCCAACTATGTGGCTCTAGTGTGGTCACAGAATCTCTGTGACACACAATGGAATAGCATTCAGGCTTGCCAAAACACCGCTCTCTGTACTGTGACTGGCTGTCTCCTGATGTCATCCCAGGACCATCTACATCAGGAAACAAGAATGATGCCTCTAAGGGACCACAACAAACTTCTTGCGTAACAATACCTGGTGGGTTGTTACTGAAAGGAGCACCCCAACACTGACCTCATGGACAAGACACCGCCACCAAGACATGTCAGGCGTGATTTGAGGGACCTTGAAAGATACGTCCAGAGGTACAAAAGGGTTCCCTTCGACAACAACGCATACAGATCAGCTATCGCAGCAATACATCATGAGGAGGTACAAACACCAATCGCAGGACTAGGTCCAAATAGAGTTCTCTCGACACAACCACCAGCCATTTCTCCCGATGAGAGCGAGCGAGGACGACACTTGCCCAATTTCGGTCGGGCTGGTGTTCGCGTCTTAACTCCTACATATCTCGCATTGACCGGGATGTCACGAACACATGCCTCGCCTGACATGGTACACCTCACGATGTGGACCACATTTTCAAATGCCCAGCTGCACCCACACACCTGACCCCCAGGTCGCTGTGGGAGAACCCCGTAGAGGCAACTTTCTTCCTGTCGCTTAACAACGAGGAAGACGAAGAACAATAATAACATGTAACACACTCACACAACAAACTTCTGACCATTGCTACAACAACAACGATACCTCCTACAGAACTGCTATCGCCACGCTACATAGGGAAGAAGTTCAGAAGTCAATCGAGAGCTTAAAACCGAACCCAGTATTCTCAGCACGAACACCAACAATATCCTTGAACGAAGTAAATCTACCACTTGCAACAAGATTTGCACTCGCGCAACACAGGTCAGTTCGCGACTAAACTCGTACTAATCTCGTATTGACCCTTCAGTTCAAAATATTTATCCAGCGTGTGACGGCTCCTCTCATATTTTTGTTTGAGGTCGTGGGACCTCTAGTATCTTTGAGTGTGCTATTTGTCCTTAGGCACAAGAGATATTTAAAATAGTAATGGTTACTGAGCTACAGCAAGCTCGTGCCGCCGCCGATCCGGCTGAGGAGTTTTCGTCAGATGGCGTCGCCGGACCGTCACGGTCACCTCGGCAAACCTTCACCCCGTCCCCATGGACACTACAAGTGTCCTCAACATATGTCCATTACAATATAACTTACACACACACATATCGAATTCGAAGACGCTGCTACAACAACAACATACAACGAATAGCAAATGGCTCGGTTCCTCTTGAATTTAAACTTATTTTACAAAATTCCATTAACATGGATCAAGCAACAAACTTACGGCATATCGTCTGTGACATCAACATATTTCTCCATTGCAGCATATTCTCTTGTCTGAAAATGAAGACGGAAATATCAGAACACATTATATTTTATTCAATAATCACACTTACGTTTTTTAACGCATCAATGATCATATCCAGAGACGCATGCAAAGTCATTGATCGATCAGGGAAATTTTCCATTCTAATTTTCACAGCCTTTCGATAAAATGCAAACTTATCATCCACGCTACACCCTAGTATATTGTAGTGAAGAAGACCACGCAAACGCATCAAAGGATATATAAGACCCGCTTCGGTCGGCTCCGTTCCATAAGCGATGTCGAGGATTTCAAGTTGGGAACACGCGTCCACAATGCATTTAATGTCCTCGTCACTCACGCCAGTATGGTATATACGAATAATTCTTAAATTTGTCATTTTCATAATAATCTGACGAAGTTGCAATCGCAGGGACGCGGGAAATTCCTCGTCGTAATTAAATTGAAGACTTTTAATTTGACCACTACGATGTTCACAGACACCATCTAGAAACTGAAGACTCTCTTGAGGTTGACAGTTGGCAAGTTTTATGTGTTCCAGACTCGTAAGATCAGCCAAGGCATACATATTCATGGCGGCATAGATACCTTTCAAGCTAATTCGCTTTAGATTCTTTTGTGTTTCACCTAAAACTCGAAACGCATCCTTATTCAATTTTGTGCAACCTTCAATGTCCAATTCCAATAAACGATTCGATTTACAAATATCAATAAGATGTTCGAAAGCTTCGCAATCATGGAAATGCAGTTTTGTCAGATTGGTCAACTTATCCAAATGGACGCCGGAAATGGGGACGTTATCCAGTGTCAATGTATGTAGCTTTCGAGCTTTCACTATTTCAAGACAAAGGGCATCTGGCACTTCACAATTTGTCATTCCGAAATTCTCCAGTGTATTGGCAGATGCGTTAAGGATTTCATTAAGCTTATCATCTTCCGGCACACTCACGCAATTCAATTCCACCAAATTTGTGCAAAACTCAGCGATCAGATCAAGGCACTCCAAGTTCAAATGACCGTATGCAAATGAAATATGCAGTCGTCGTATCAAGGAGCCATATCTGGCGAGAAGCCTACGGGCATCTCGTAATGTGAAATTTTGCAATAATGCACGGGAATGGATGATGTCGGTTCGTAAGAAGTACTTAACAATGTCGACAAAACGTTCGTTCGTAAGGAGAAGATTTAGTTTTTCAACTGGACTCAAATATTGTATTATGTGATAGAGACAATAATCATCCAATCGTAATAGTAGACAATGTTCGGGCGAATTGGATATTTTTGAGGCCATAGCGTATTTTGCAGGTTTGCTTTTAGTTTGGTGAAGAAGGTTGAGATGAGCCAGTCGATCCAGAAGACTGTCTTCGTAGTTTGGTCTACAACGGAAGGCAATTAATTATGTGAGGAATAAAATTTGTCGATAAACTGTTACCCACCTCATCGAATTCAGTGACAACCATACTCTGCTCTCATCAGGTAAATATTCTTCAGACTGAAATGAAAGACACACGCCATCAGCTAAAGCACTACAATTAAACTGACACTATTGACTCACCTTCAAAATGGACGCTATTTCCATTTCCGACTTAATATAAATTACAAGCGGTTCACTGAATCCCATTTCTCGACGTAGTGCGGTTAAACGAAGGTATAAGTTTTTCTGAACTGGACAATACGATATATCCAAATGGCGTAGACATTTCAAATATTCCAGACAGCCGGCAACAGCCACATCAGTAAAAGATGATCCACTTAGATCCAACATTTCGAGTCGTCTGCAAGCCTTTCCCACATACACCAAATGGCGATTATCAAAAATCGAACAATTCCGAAAACTCAATATTCTTAGATTGTGTAATTCACAAATCCGATTTATGATATGCGTTTCGGGAAAGGATGGCTCATGATCGGTGTATCCAATTCGTAGATACACCTCGAGGCACTCCAACGAATCTTTCTTTTCGGCAACGAGTACCTTCAGATAATCAACTACCGGATCCTCTATCATATTGATCATCGAAACTTCTCGTACATTTTTCAAAGTGCAAATTCGCTCGAAATTTTTCGACCAGTACTTTGTTCCCAGTGTTAGTTTTTCCAGCTCAGACTGTGTTTCGATTAGTACATCCAGCGTACGGGTCGTGATTTGTTTGAAGCCCACAATATTTAAGCTTTTCAAACGATTCCTTTTGAAAATATCAATAAGATGGGCGCACTTAAAATTTCGACAATTTTTCAGATTCAAATCGATTAGATTTGTTAGTGCACCGAGACCTTTTCCGGTGACTTTTGAATTTTCCACGTTGAGACTTTGCAGTTTTGATAGACCGGCCAGTAGTAGTGAGCAAGCGGCATTTCCCACGGTGCAGCCTTTTAGCTTTAACGTTTTCAATTGTTTCGATTGTGCAAGCAACTGTCCCTCGTGGTTGTTCGGCGTTATTTCGGACGCGTGCAACGTAATTTCTTCGAGGTTCGTACAGTAGGTTCGGATTAACTTGAAATATTCGTCGGCAGAAGCATCGTCCGACCGGAAAATGTGTTCATAGCGTTTTATAAAAGCCCCAAAGGTGGATAGAAGGTAGTTGACCTCGTTGACGGAGAAGTTCGTTTGAATATCCAGTGGAGTCAGTAGCTCGCAGTCAATTGTGTTTTTTAAGACATCACCAAAACTCGCGTGCACCAAAGCCAGTTTCAATTTTTCCGATAGGGGTAAGAACGAAAATAGACGGCGGATGATCCTCTTGTCGAGGCTTGTTAATGTCTCCATTTCAATATTCGGGCTGTTCCAATATAGTCGGATCTTTCTGGTTCTCGATGAGTCAGGCGTGAATCTATACAATTCGCGCACCTGAAGTGAATGTATGGTATTAATTATAAACACTGTATATATTGTAGAAGAAATAGGAAAAACTTGCATATATTGTGACTAGCTGTGCTAGTGCTCGCTTCGCGAACAACTTGACACATGGCAAATCCAATGAATGCAGGAATTCAATCGGATAATTGACGACTTCATGGGGATCGGTAATGAAATCGATCGACTTAAATGAATGCAATTGGCCAGCGATTTGACTGTGAATTTTAATGTTCAAACCGTCTACGTCCTTATTTTCCGCTGCCAAAATGGCTCATTCGCTTAACCAAACATGGTATTTGTCATTTGCACCAATATTCGGGAACACTTTCGTGATCAATTCTTCTTTCGACGCTTTGAATTGGAAGTGGCAGCGTCAATCGGAATTTTTCCATTGCAAATGTTTAATAATTGCTTGGAAAACACTTCCGCCGATTCGTCATTTTGTTACGCGACTCGCATATTCGTTGTTAACTTGAACTTAACAGCAGAATCATCGTACCCCCAAAGAGGCCCTGATTATTGCGCAAATATTTCAACGTTCGATCTAGTGCCTCCAACGCCCGTTTGTGCGCCATCGCACACTCATCCCAAATGATTTAATTGTCTTGACCTATCCAGTGTCACGGGGGCATCAATATTCCTTGCATAGGTATGCCTTGCTGACGTTTCGATAACACATATATTTCGGGTAGTGCAGTTGCTAGCATGCAGCTCCTATACGAGCCGTCTTTTACTGACGAGCTTGGAGCGCTGTGGGGGTTCTAATAATATCCATAGGCAGTGGCCACGTTATACAATGGAACTAAAAGGAGTATTAACTAGGTCGTATTAGGGTTACTCCTAATTCATGCATTCAGCAGGAATCGAACTGGGGTCCAGAGCGCAGAAGGCGAACGTGCTATTTCGCCATCCGGACTACTACTGATCTGGATATGGTGAGTTTAAAATTGTATGTATTTAACAGTTTCAGATTAAATGATCAGACGCAGATCAAGTGATCTGATTCCAGTGTGAACTCAATATTGTTAAATAATTTTTGGGATTGGAAGGTATGGGATTGTAATTTACGGTCTTGGTGTATTTTGTTTGACAAGACGGCAGGATAGTCCATTTGAATGGGCAAACATGTTCAAGGGAACAGAAATTTCAGATCTATCGAATTATAGTGCTCGCCAGGATCAAGGGAAGGAATTTCAGATCTATCGAATTATAGCGCTCGCCAAGATGAGTGCATTATTTCTTTAATCCATTTTTTTAGAATGGAGTGGAATCTAAGTAGTAATGATTGTTTAGCTATCCACTACCACAAAAATGATCAGCATTAAGCCAACACTACCACTGTCCCTGGTTTCGTCCACACGACAGATTGTACTCTTCAGGAGCTGCGTTAATCATATCCGGGAAGCAGCAACCATTACGACTTAGATTCCACTCCACTTCATTCTGAGAAAAGGTAGTTATGCGCTTATGCGTTGTTAATCAAAAAGATTTTCATTATTTAATCCATGGTTCGGTGAAATATTTTCCCATATAGGACCAGGAAGGTATGTGATCATCATCATCATCGTGGCGCGACAGCCCGACGTCGGGCCTTGGCCGCCTGGATCATTGTCCTCAAATTATCTCGGTCACGTGACCGCGTCCTCCAATTTTGGGAGCCCAGCAGCTGCGCGGCGTCCACACCTACTGAGCTCTCCCTACGAGATCTCGGTCGTCCTCGCAGTCTCGCTCCGTCGACTCGTTCTGCATTCATTACTCTCTTAGGCATGCGACCATCGTCCATTCTTTGTACATGCCCTGCCCATTGAAGTCGTTGTAGTTTGACGATTTTCGAGACTTGCAGCTCATCGTACATTTCATACAACTCATGGTTGTACCGGATGCGCCATCCATCTCGATCGCAAACAGCCCCGAAAATTCGCCACAGAACCTTGCGTTCGAATGTGTCTAGCACGTTTCCGGAGGATTGGGTTAGGGTCCATGTTTCAGCCATAGCCAGAGGAGTTTCGTGTTTCTGCGCACATGCTTCGATTTCATTATGGGGGGAACCGAGAAAAAAGTCTTATTAGCTAACTGTATCCGTCGCTTGATTTCGTCAGTTTCGTTGGCGTCTCTTGACAAGTTGCAACACAGGTATATGAGGTCGTTCACGAACTCGATGTTGAGGTCCCTCACATTGATGCTCGATTGTGCAGGTGTCCTTGTCGTCGATTGCGTCATTATTTTAGTTTTACCCTCGTTAATACGTAATCCAACTTCCTTTGCAGCGGTATCGAGCGTATGCAGAAGTTCTTCTGCGTCAGCCAATCTTCGGGACATGATGTTGATGCCGTCGGCGTACGCTGCTAATTGTGTCGACTTGATGAGTAGCGTCTTGCTGTTGTCCATATTCATGGCCCGAATAACGTGTTCCAGTGCTAGGTTGAAGAGCGTCAGTGCCAGTCCATCGCCCTGTTTCAAACCAGTGCGTGTTTCAAATAGATCAGTAAGTCTATTCTGGATCCTGACTTGTGAGACGGAGTTGGTCATCGTCATCTTTGTCAGTCGCACTAATTTTGCTGGAATACCAAATTGCAGCATGATGTTGTACAGTACTCCACGATCGATACTGTCGTATGCCTGCTTGAAGTCGACAAAGATTTGGTATACATTTACGTTGTATTCCCAGCACCTCTGGAGTATCAGTTTGACTGAGAAGAGCTGATCGGTTGTGGAGCGACCAGGTCTGAAACCGCTTTGATATTCGCCAATGACTCGTTCTGCGTACGGTTTTATTCTATTTTCCAGAATTTTCGTCAAAATTTTATAGGACGTACAAACTAGTGAGATGCCCCTGTAGTTCTCACACCGCAGTTTATCTCCCTTTTTATGAATTGGACAGATGATGCTTCTGCGCCAATCGTCTGGAATCTCCTCGTTCTCCCATACTCGCAGGAGTAATTGATGTATGGCATCAACTAGACTCGTTCCACCGAATTTTAGCAGTTCAGCTGGAATCTCGTCAGCGCCCGGCGCTTTATTTCGTTTTAGTGACCGCAACGCGAGATCAACTTCCTCTACTGTCGGGGGTTGAATGGGTGGGCCTAGATCAACAATATCGTCGAGAGCTTCCTGTGTGGGGATGTTAGATGGTCGGTTTAGAAGCTCTTCAAAATAAGAGGCCCATCGTTTGTTAATACCATCGGTGTCGCTGATGATGTTTCCATGCTTGTCCTTACAAAGGCTAGTCCTGGGTTGGTAGCCGTTCTTAATTGTATTTACTAGTTTGTACGCTTGTCTGGTGTTCCTATTAGGTAAGTTTTCGTTTATGTTCAGTAACTGCTCGTCAAAGTATTTACGTTTCTTACGTCTAATTATTCTATTCGATATTCGCCGTAGCTCGTCATATTTTTCTCTTCTGGCTCTGGTTCCTCGTTGAATCCATTGTCTGTAGGCCTCGTTTTTCGCGTCAAGTGAGTTTTTGCATTCTTCGTCGAACCAGTCATTTCGCGGTCGCCGGGCTTTATATCCCACGACCTTCTCTGCGACATCCTTGATGGTACCCTTGAGTTCTTCCCAGAACCCATGGACGCCTGTGTTGCTGATGATGTGTAGCATAGGTGATAGTTTTTCCTCAAGGGCGGTAGTATACGCCACCGCTGTAGCATCACTCAAAAGTTTATCAACCGCAAAGATTTTGGGAGGGCTGATTCTTGATTGGTGCACTGAGGAAATTCTACATCTGTAGGTCGTCTTCACCAAGTGATGATCTGAATCGCAGTTTGCTCCTCGATAGGAGCGGACATCCATGACACTAGACGCCCATCTCCTGCAAATGAGGACGTGGTCAATTTGGTTGACGGTATGTGCGTCTGGAGACTTCCAGGTCTGCTTGTGAATGCGTCGATGCGGGAAGCACGTAGAGCTTACGACTAGATTCCTGCTGCAGGCGAAGTCTATAAGTCGCTGGCCGTTATCGTTACATTCTTCATGGAGGCTGTGGCCTCCAGTGGTCCCCCGGTGCCAACTTTCATTTCCGACTCCCAGCAGCAATTTGACGTCGTTTGTTGGAAGTGAGTCGAAGAGAGTTTCAAGGCGGGCGTAGAACTCGTCTTTTACTGCGTCTTCTTTAACTTCAGTGGGGGCGTGCACATTGATGAGCCAGAGATTGAAGAATCGAGTCTTGATGCGAATCGCACACAGCCGTTCATTTATGGGTTTGAAGTCAGTAATATGCGGTTTGAGGCGATTGTTCGCTATAAATGCTACTCCAAACTCCTTGCGGCCCGATGGTTTGCCACTTGTAAAAATTGTGTGCGATTTCTTGTCATTAATCTCGCTGCCAAGCCAATTTGTTTCCTGGACTGCAGTAATGCTCAGTCTGTACTTTTCGACCTGTTGAAGGAGGGCCTTCTCGGCCCCCGGTTTGTTCAGGGAGCGTACATTCCAGGATCCGAAAGAATAATCATTTATTCGTTTGCGTGGTCGTCGTTGTTGATCCGTCCAATCCGAGGCTTTTGTTCCAGGTTTCTTGATATGGAGTGGTTTTTACAAGGACGAGTTGTCAGCACGTCGCTTAACCCCATTCAGGGGATGGCCTCGGAGATAGCTGCTTTAGATGGTTTAATAAACGTGCTGGAGCCCACACGAACTATGTAGCAGGTCCAACTACGCAAGTCATTCCATCCTACTAGACCTGAGACGGTTAGGTGTTCGTCAGCCATTCAGGCTACAGCTATCTGCCTTTTCCAAACTATTATCGCTAAGACATTGGCCGTCAGCGAATTGATACACTGCCGTTACCAGGGGGCGCCCACGCGGAGGACTATGGATATATGTATGTGATCACATTGAATTAAAAATGCGTGGGTTGTGGTAACACGAATAGCGCTAAATATAAATTTATTGTGGATTCCCGGAAATGAATTTGGTACATAGGGATACATTTATATGTGAAAAGAAACAAAACACAATTACGAATTCTACTATAACTGCAAAAGCCAAGCCGGGCGAATGATTTGCTCTTGTTTTTCTTTTTCGAATAGAGAAAAACGGCTATTTATTTTCTATTTAATAAGAATGACGTCACAAGTTAACTAATTACGCCTACTTGACAGCATGGCAGGGAATTTTGAAATGGCACCGATCGATGATAAATCTTACAAAAAAAATTACGTGAAAATTTATGAATCTTTTATTACCTCTTGGCTCCTACAATTTATAGCCGGACCGCTAGCCTGCCAAGGACTATTTCGGCAGCCACTGCACTCGGTTACTATCCTTTTGGATGACACTAGTAATCACTATTAATTAATTCAATCCTAACTCATTTTTTTAAGATAATAGCACTTCACTTTGGCATAGGCCGCTCAGTTTGCGAGCAAGAACTAGAATGAGACATTTCCACGAGAAACTGAAGCGACTGGGTACTATCGTCGCCAAGTATATATTTACAATCATACACGCCGACGATTGTGGGAACCGATTGAGTACGAGTACATTGCAATTGCTAGTGAAATGCTGTGTCTGTAATAGCAGGTGACGTCTAATATTATCTTTTACCTGTTTTGTGTACATATTTATAAACTTTACTTACCATACCAATACCATGCTTACTGATGACTAATGATTCATCGGGGAACCTCGACTAGATTGCACAACTAGTCGCAAGATTCGCCGGCCTTTTAGCTGTTTTGACTGCACTATTGTTGGTTTTATTCCTTCTTATGAATTTGCTTGGTGGTTGGTGTTATCGAACTTAACTATGTCACTAGTTCGTTCGGGCAAACACAGTTGCTGCGCTTGGTAAATAGAATTCCACTTGACACCCACCACATCAAATATCACATCACATATCACATCAAAGCAAATGATTTCATCAACACAAAACAGCTGTTTATTATTCATTCTGCTTTCCAATTCTTGTAGGGCTGTGCCACTAGTATCGAATGTGTCCACTATCGAACCGAACCACGACCGATTACGAGTAGTATAGAATAGTACCTCGACATACACGACAAGCATTTAATAAATGGGAAATTATGATAAGCTTTGAATTTCACTGACATTATGGAGTAAGCGCTTTAGCCACTCTGATCCCTTCATCCTGGTGAAAAAAAAGCTAGACACACACAAGCTTTTTGGTCGCGAGCCACCATCGAACCACGTCCCTGCCCAGATAACATTTTGGTACTGATCCTGGCGTTAAGTCTTCAATAATTGCTCCTCTTTGCGATTGATTCCACATTGGAGATTTATTGATGCCCACCATCAATAATGATTAGGATGGGTAGTTCCAATACAGGATCAGTACAAAAACGATCCGCATAACCTATACTCTGTCATAAAAAAAAATCGTACTGATCCCGCATTGATCTCAGATAAAATTTTGGTATTGATCCCTGCAGTCATCCGTTAGCCAGCGTCCAGGAAGGACGGTGAAGTGGCTGTTTTTAATTTGCTGCGCAATATCCTACATACCTATTAGTACAAACTAGTTAACACTTCCCTTCGTTGAAAATTTGTTAGCGAATTGCTTTATTAGTGGAGTGTTTGTGCTGTGCATCAGCGCAAAACGTTAATATGTTAAATAATAACAATTGGATTTAAACCATTAAAATACACACCTGGCAATACAATTCAAAAAAGGATTAGCCATCGTCCATAATAGGAGCCCCACCTGTGGACTTCTGTTATACAGAGGTGACATCAGGATACCAAGCCCTAAATGGACACAGGAGAAGGTAGAAGAAGAAGGTATTGATCCTGGAGTATCAATAAGTCATCAATAATGAATCCTCATTGCGATTGATTCCACATTGGCAATTTATTGATACCTATCATCAATAATGATTAGGAAGGGTAGTTTCAATTCAGAATCAGCACAAAAGCGAATTGTGAAACTGTGAAATTGTGTGAATCCGCATTGATATTTCAGCATATTAACGTTCCGATTAATAAAAACCAGAGCTGTATAATTAGAACAAATAATTAATTAAATAAATGTCAAAAATAGAAAAAAAAATACTTGTTTTTATAAAAAAATACATGGAGCGTTCACAATGTTAGTTATATTCGTGTTGTTGGTGTTATATGTACTATTTCCTAGGAAGTTTCGTAGGAAAGAGCAGGAAGTAGTACATATAACACAAACAACACGAATTTAACTAATATTGTGAATGCTCCATGTATTTTCTTTATTAAAACAAGTATTTTTTTTTATTTTATGACATTTATTTAATTAATTATTAGTTCTAATTATAGGTATACAGCTCTGGTTTTTATTAATCGGAACGTTGATATGCTGAAATATCAATGCGAGTTCACACAATTCCGCAGTTTCACAATTTCACATGATGACAGAGTGTTGGTTATGCGGATCGTTTTTGTACTGATCCTGCATTGAAACTACCCTTCCTAATCATTATTGATGGTGGGCATCAATAAATCTCCAATGTGGAATCAATCGCAAAGAGGGGTAATTATTGAAGACTTATTGATACTCCAGGATCAATACCAAAATGTTATCTGGGGTCATAATCAATAGAACAGTGGAAAAGATGTGATTCTTTTTTTTCCGCACGTTCCATTAATTTTGGCGTGGTTCGATAGTGGTATAGAGTTTAATTGCGAAACTATTCATAGATTTGGAAGGCCCGATGGCCACATTATAGTCTGATTTAGGAAGATTTCCCGGTATTGTAAATTAAGTCGTAAATGTAAATTAATCGTCGCTCACTTTGAATGTTTCATCTTTTGAAATCCGCGGCGTTCGATTCACACTACTGATCCAAACCAGAAAGAAATCAACGCGCCGATTGTTCAAAATACAAATATCCACCGCTACCCCCTAAAACACGTCGTCAATTCAATACGCATCCACGACACAATTTTCTGCAGCATTGTATCAAGCATCCCATTCCGATTAGGAAACAAGAACGGGTACAAAAAAAAAAGTGCCAGATGCACAAAAACCTTATCGACACTGTATCGACACAGTTGGAATGCAAGCTCGATACACTGTTCAGGAACCTCGGTGTGTACCCGACTTAATTTAAAACAAAGCCAATCTGATGTGGAATATAGGGCACTCCTATTGTAACAAAACAAAAAAACAATCTTCAAATTATTTTTTTAAAACCAATAGCACTTTACTTTTTTTAGTTATAATTAATAAATACATACAAATATATAAACATTTCTCGTCAACAGTTCAGTTGATGTAAAGCACATTAAATATGAGTTTCTTAGGCTTCTATATCACAGATCTTTATCAGTTAATTATCAACAATTTTGTGCAAAAGGGCCTTTTACTACAATTTCGAACAATTTCAATTTTTGAAACTTACAACGCTTGGCTTCGATCATTTGAAACCAACTGTAATCAACTCGAAAATTTACAAGACATATCACTTTCAACGTCAGCAAGTCATTAGAATGGTACACAATCAGTTTATCTATGAACCTTTCAGCGTTGCGAGTCCAACTAAAATCACTAAATTGTACGACAACGTGTTGCAAACTACCCAATCTCGCTACATCATCCGAAAATCGAGTCTCTCCCTTGTCCGAAATTGCGAGATGCTCCAGACAATCGTTTTGAGTCTCAAGCAAAATCTGAATAACTTCAGCACTCACGTATATTGCATCGCGCAAGTCCAAAGCCTTCAGCTTACAATTTACACAAATTTCCTTTAAATTTGTCTCATTCAATTTCCAACTATCCTCTAAGTATAACTCTTTTAAATTGCTGAACTCCTTCATATCTACAATCGGTTCGGAATCAGACGATGGCCAATCCGAAGTTTTTAAATAACGCAGTTGGCTTTTATTAGATAGTTTGCTTAGAAGGTTAGCGTCACCGCAATATTCCAATACCAGTTTCTCCAGTTTGTTCAACGGCGATGCGAATAATTTTTCAATGCACCCTTCGGAATCCATAAAGTTACGACCTTCGATGTATATTTCAACTAAATGTTCACTGTAAGGTTGAAGCAGCTTCAAGTATTCAAAATAACCGCTGGCGAATTGTATTCTTTGAATAAGATTGTTACACGCTTCAAAGAGATTTTTCGCTTCCAGCACGGTGAATGATTTGCTGATGACGTTAAGGTCGAATGTCATTCCATCTATTAGAGAGCGAGTTGAATTCAGAAAACGACTATGAAGCGACGCTAATTTGAGTCTGTCAACTGGCTCCAGGTAGGATGCCACTTTTAGCAAACATTTGTCCGGCAGGTCCACTATGTTGAAGGCTGTACGTGGATCGTCGGTCATAGGGACGGTGTTAATTGCATGATAGGATTTCGGTGTTGTCTTCTGTGGCAGGCCTTGGATGAGTGAGTCACTGTAAATAAGGTAGTTTGATATTATTTCAGTGTAACTATTTTATACTAGCTGACAGTACACATTTAAGCATCAAGCATACAACGAATAGCTGGCTACGTTCCTTCAGCAGCCGGTTTTACGTATCGGGGCGACCCGTTGTTATTGCCTGCGTTCACATTCATAAACATTATAAGTATTCAGCAAATCAGAAACATGTAATCAGAAAATTTTTCTGATTTTTTCTGTTTACATGCATCTGAATTGCTGAATACTTGCAACGTTTAAGAACGTGAACGCAGGCATACCAACACCAACGGCCAATAGCTGCCATACCCCCTTCAACGGCAAAAGGGACTATGTGTGTAAATATATATGCCAGCATCGATTTTTTATGTAAATTAAGAGCAACATCCATCGACGCAGTTGCTCTCAATTCTACTCATCCGCGCCGGCATTGAGATCTGTGTTATAAAACACATCCAAAAGTCACCTTAGTAAGATGACGCTGCTATAACGAGTGGTGCCACGTGCCACCATCATAGCTGTTCCGGACTGACCCGCGATAGGCAGTGGAATTCGTCGGTTACTGCTCCGCGGTGTAGAAACAGTGGACAACAAACTTCCATCCCGCCTAATTCCGCTATCATATGGACGCCAACGATTACTACTACCTATGGGCACGCAGTTGTCCCCAACAACAATAAAATAAATAATTGGCGCAACAGTCCAATTTGAACCATGGCCTCGAGATGAGTTAGCATCATCTCATTTTCTAAATCGTGACGGTATGTCTTATGCAGAGGTGTGTGTGATCAGCAACATGCTCAACCGAGTTATTTACCCAATAAATGGGTAATCATTTAACAGCTGAGCGAGCTCATAGTCCGACACGTAAATTCCCTTTTTTACCGAAACCTTTCAGTTGGAATCGAACCGGGGCCCAGTGCGTAGAAGGCGAACGTGCTAGCCATTGCGCCATCCGGACTATGTGAAAGAATCTGCCAAATTCATACCGGCAGATCGAGTCCCTGAAGTTCGACCCAATTTTCCTCTAGTACCTTTGTGTGTGCTGTTTGTCCTTAGGCACGAAAGATATTTAAAATAGTAATGGTCACTGAGCTACAGTAAGCTCGTGCCGCCGTCTATCCCGCTGAGGAGTTATCGTCAGATGGCGTCGCCGGACAGTCACGGTCACGCAAACCTTCACCCCGTCCCCATGGACACTTCAAGTGTCCTCAACATCTGTCCATTGCAATATAACTTACACACACATACATATCGAATTCGAAGACGCTGCTACAACAACAACATACAACGAATAGCAAATGGCTCGGTTCCTCTTGAATTTAAACTTATTTTACAAAATTCCATTAACATGGATCAAGCAACAAACTTACGGCATATCGTCTGTGACATCAACATATTTCTCCATTGCAGCATATTCTCTTGTCTGAAAATGAAGACGGAAATATCAGAACACATTATATTTTATTCAATAATCACACTTACGTTTTTTAACGCATCAATGATCATATCCAGAGACATAAGCAATGTCATTGACCGATCAGGGAAATTTTCCACTCTAATTTTCACAGTCTTTCGATAAAATGCAAACTTATCATCCACGTTACACCCTAGTATATTGTAGTGAAGGAGACCACGCAAACGCATCAAAGGATATATGAGACCCGCTTCGGTCGGCTCCGTTCCATAAGCGATGTCGAGGATTTCAAGTTGGGAACACGCGTCCACAATGCATTTAATGTCCTCGTCACACACGCCAGTATGGTATATACGAAGAATTCTTAAATTTGTCATTTTCATAATAATCTGACGAAGTTGCAATCGCAGGGACGCGGGAAATTCCTCGTCGTAATTAAATTGAAGACTTTTAATTTGGCCGCTACGATGTTCACAGACACCATCTAGAAACTGAAGACTCTCTTGAGGTTGACAGTTGGCAAGTTTTATGTGTTCCAGACTCGTAAGATCAGCCAAGGCATACATATTCATGGCGGCATAGATACCTTTCAAGCTAATGCGCTTTAGATTCTTTTGCGTTTCACCTAAAACTCGAAACGCATCCTTATTCAATTTCGTGCAACCTTCAATGTCCAATTCCAATAAACGATTCGATCTACAAATTTCAATAAGATGTTCGAAAGTTTCGCAATCATGGAAATGCAGTTTCGTCAGATTGGTCAACTTATCCAAATGAACGCCGGAAATGGGGACGTTATCCAGTGTCAATGTATGTAGCTTTTGGGCTTTCACTATTTCAAGACAAAAGGCATCTGGCACTTCACAACTTATCATTCTGAAATTCTCCAGTGTATTGGCAGATGCGTTAAGGATTCTGTTAAGCTTATCATTTTCGGGCACACTCATGTAATTCAGTTCCACCAAATTTGTGCAAAATTCAGCGATCAGATCAAGGCACTCCAAGTTCAAATGACCGTGTGCAAATGAAATATGCAATCGTCGTATCAAGGAGCCATGTCTGGCGAGAAGCCTACGGGCATCTCGTAATGTGAAATTTAGCAATAAAGCACAGAAATGGATGATGTCGGTTCGTAAGAAGTACTTAACAATGTCGACAAAACGTTCGTTCGTAAGGAGAAGATTTAGTTTTTCAACTGGACTCAAATATTGAATTATGTGATAGAGACAATAATCATCCAATCGTAATAGTAGACAATGTTCGGGCGAATTGGATATTTTTGAGGCCATAGCGTATTTTGCAGGTTTGTTTTTAGTTTGGTGAAGCAGGTTGAGATGAACCAGTCGATCAAGAAGACTGTCTTCGTAGTTTGGTCTACAATGGAAAGCAATTAATTATGTGAGGAATGAAATTTGTTGGTAGATAAACTGTTGCTCACCTCATCGAATCCAGTGACAACCATACTCTGCTCTCATCAGGTAAATATTCTTCAGACTGAAATGAAAGACACACGCCATCAGCTAAAGCACTATAATTAAACTGACACTATTGACTCACCTTCAAAATGGACGCTATTTCCATTTCCGACTTAATATAAATTACAAGCGGTTCACTGAATCCCATTTCTCGACGTAGTGCGACTATACGAAGGTATAAGTTTTTCTGAACTGGACAATACGATATATCTAAATGACGTAGATATTTCAAATATTCCAGACAGCCGGCAACAGCCAAATCAGTAAAAGATGATCCACTTAGATCCAACATTTCGAGTCGTCTGCAAGCCCTTCCCACATACACCAAATGGCACATATCAAAAATCGAACAATTCCGAAAACTCAATATTCTTAGATTGTGTAATTCACAAATCCGATTTACGATATGCGTTCCGGGAAAGGATGGCTCATGATCGGTGTATCCAATTCGTAGATACACCTCGAGGCACTCCAACGAATCTTTCTTTTCGGCAACGAGTACCTTCAGATAATCAACTACCGGATCCTCTATCATATTGATCATCGAAACTTCTCGTACATTTTTCAAAGTGCAAATTCGCTCGAAATTTTTCGACCAGTACTTTGTTCCCAGTGTTAGTTTTTCGAGCTCAGACTGTGTTTCGATTAGTACATCCAGCGTACGGGTTGTGATTTGTTTGAAGCCCACAATATTTAAGCTTTTCAAACGATTCCTTTTGAAAATATCAATAAGATGGGCGCACTTAAAATTTCGACAATTTTTCAGATTCAAATCGATTAGATTTGTTAGTGCGCCGAGACCTTTTCCGGTGACTTTTGAATTTTCCACGTTGAGACTTTGCAGTTTTGGTAGACCGGCCAGTAGTAGTGAGCAAGCGGCATTTCCCACGGTACAGTCTTTTAGCTTTAATGTTTTCAATTGTTTCGATTGTGCAAGCAACTGTCCCTCGTGGTTGTTCGGCGTTATTTCGGACGCGTGCAACGTAATTTCTTCGAGGTTCGTACAGTAGGTTCGGATTAACTTGAAATATTCGTCGGCAGAAGCATCGTCCGACCGGAAAATGTGTTCATAGCGTTTTATAAAAGCCCCAAAGGTGGATAGAAGGTAGTTGACCTCGTTGACGGAGAAGTTCGTTTGAATATCCAGTGGAGTCAGTAGCTCACAGTCAATTGTGTTTTTTAAGACATCACCAAAACTCGCGTGCACCAAAGCCAGTTTCAATTTTTCGGATAGGGGTAAGAACGAAAATAGACGACGGATTATCCTCTTGTCGAGGCTTGTTAATGTCTCCATTTTTATAGTATGTTCGGGCTGTTCGAATATAGTAGGATCTTTCTGGTTCACGATGAGTCAGGCGTGAATCTATACAATTCGCGCACCTGAACTGAATGTATGGTATTAATTATAAATACTCATAGATATTGTAGATGAAATAGGAAAAACTTGCATATATTGTGACTAGCTGTGCTAGTGCTCGCTTCGCGAACAACTCTACACTACTTCGTCTAGAGTGTAAGTAAGGAAGTTTAGGAGGAGAAGAATTACCAACACACACACCGGAATTTTATATATACTATAATGCCTGCTACAGAAAATGGCCCATATCCTGCCATTGCCATCGTATATCTATGCGTATAGCGGTTAGTCGCGATGGTGGATGGCAGAAAATGACTTTGAAAGCCATTGTTAGTAATTTGCAGGCAACCATCATCGCCACAAACCGCTATATGCACAGATTCATAATACTCTACTACTCAAGTGCCCTAACCCCTTGTGGGGCATAGCGCGTCAACTGTTCCATGTGGCCCAGTTGACGTTTCGTTGGCATAAACTGGTTTCGGAGAATGCAGTTGCCAGCATGCACCTCCTCCACATCCATGGCCGCAAACGTCGTCGTGAACGGGATTCGAACCCGAAACGCCGATAGTCAAACATGAGACTGATGCCTCAACACACTGCGCTACAGGTCGCTCCATGAACAGACGCAGATCAAATGATCTGATTCCAATGTGAACGCAATATTGTGATATTTTTTTCTGGATTGGAAGGTATGGGATAGAAATTTTGTATATTTGGATATACTTTACGTGCTGGGCATATTTTGTTTGACAAGACGGTAGCATAGGTCATTTGAAGAGGCAAAAATGTTCAAGGGAACAGGAATATCAGATCTATCGAATTATAGTGCTCGCCAAAATGAGCGCATTACTTCTTTAATCCACTTTTTTTCAGAATGGAGTGGAATCTAAGTCGTAATGACTTAGTTTAGCTATGCACTACCACAAAAATTATCAACATTAAGCCAACACTACCACTGCCCCTGGTGTCGCCCACACCACAGATTGTAGCAGCAACCATTACGACTTAAATTCCACTCCACTTCATTCTAAGAAAAGGTAGTTATGTGGTGCTTATGCGTTATTATTATTAATCAAAAAGGTTTTCATTCTTTAATTCATGGTTCCTTGAAATATTTCCCCATATGGGAACAGGAAGGCATGACTTCACATTGAATTAACAATGCGTGGGTTGTGGCAACGCGAATAGCGCTAAATATAAATTTATTGTGGATTCCCGGAAATGAATTTGGTGCATAGGGATACGTTTATATGTGAAAAGAAACAAAACACAATTACGAATTCTACTATAACTGCAAAAGCCAAGCCGGGCGAATGATTTGCTCTTGTTTTTCTTTTTCGAATAGAGAAAAACGGCTATTTATTTTCTATTTAATAAGAATGACATCACAAGTTAACTAATTACGCCAACTTGACGGCATGGCAGGGAATTATGAAATGGCACCGATCGATGATAAATCTACAAAAAAAAATATACGTGAAAATTTACGAATCTTTTATTACCTCTTGGCTCTTAAAATTTATAGCCGGACCGCTGGCCTGCCAAGGACTATTTCGGCAGCCACTGCACTCGGTTACTATCCTTTTGGATGACACTAGTAACCACTATTAATTCAATCCTAACTCATTTTTTTAAAGATACATAATAGCACTTCACTTTGGTATAGGCCGCTCAGGCCGCGAGCACGAACTAGAATGAGACATTTCCACGAGAAACTGAAGCGATTGGGTACTATCGTCGCCAAGTATTTACAATCATACACGCCGACGATACTGGGAACCGACTACATTGCAATTGCTAGTGGAATACTGTGTCTGTATGGAAGGTGACGTCTAATATTATCTTTTACCTGTTTTATGTACATATTTATGTACTTACCATACCATGCTTATTGATGACTAGTGATTCATCGGGGAACCCCCCACCGGATTGCACAACTAGTCGCAAGATTTGCCGGCCTTTCAGCTTCACGGCGTTTTGACTGCACTATTGCCAGTTTAATGCCTTCTTATGAATTTGCTTGGTATTAAGCTATCGAACTTAACTATGTCACTAGTTCGTTCGAGCAAATATAATAGAACTCCACTCGACACCCACATCACATATCACATCAAAAGCGATTCATATCATCAACACAAAACAGCTGATTATTATTCATTCTGTTTTCCAATTCTAGTAGGGCTGTGTCACTAGTATCGACGGTGTCCAGTGTCCACTATAGAGTCACGACCGAATAGTTTGTAGCTCGTCATACACGACAAGCATTTAATAAATGGGAAATTATGAAAAGCTTTGGATTTCACTGACATTATGGAGAAAGCACCCTAGCCACTCATCCCTTCATCCCTGATCCCTGTGAAAAAAAAGCTAGACACACACAAGCTTTTTGGTCGCGAGCCACCATCGAACCACGACAATTTTTCTGGTCAATTCCTCCTCTAAAAATCCTGTCAGATCGGATAAACAATAAAAGCCGCGTTTTTTTACAGAGCAGAGTAGTGCAGGATAAGACGCTATAGAGCAAATTAGAGTAGGGAAGACGAAAACGGGGTATGTCTTCGTTGGGAGTGTTTCTTGGTTTAGTTTAACACTCAAATGTTAACTCAAATTTAAAGAAGAATGTCTTGGCAAAAGACTCCTTCTACGAAGAACTAAACGCCGTTCAGAGCAGAACACCTAAAGGTGATATTATAATGGTTATGGGTGATTTGAATGCGAAAGTTGGCGCTGATAACTATGGGCTCAGACATGTGGTGGGGAGACACGGTCTTGGTGATCGTAATGACAACGGTGAAAGATTTGTAGAGTTCTGCAACTTTCACAGTCCCTTCATCGGTGGTACTATGTTTGAGCATAAGGACCACCACAAAATCAGTTGGTCCTCTGTTGATCGGCGCAGAACACAAAATCAGATCGACCATTTTGCCATTAGTAAAAGATTCAAGAGTTGCCTCCTGGACGTGCGAAACAAGAAGGGTGCCGATATTGGGATGGGAAGAGACCATTATCTTATGATCGCTAATGTTCGATTGCGTATTGCAGCCGTGCGCCGCCCCAGCGACGAAAGATCCAGGCCCCGCAAATTCAACACCGCTCGACTAAAAAATCCAGCTGTCTTACGACAATATAATGACCATCTTGCGCAAAAAGCGGCTGAGATAACTAGTCACCCAGATAGTGACATAAACGAAAACTGGGATGCCATAAAAAATGCGTACATTGATAGCGCAAATACCATCCTTGGCCCAAACCTGGATTGCCGGAATAAGCCCTGGATGTCCGACGCTTAATGGCAGCGGATTGTTGAAAGAAAGGAGCTGAAAGTTCGTTTGGCTGCAGCATCAGACGACAATCGAAGCAGCATCGAACTCCTTTACCGTCAGAAAGCTCGAGAAGTTCAGCGTAGTGTGCGACGCGATAAAAGAGTTTATGCCAATTCTCTTTTAGAGTCAGCAGAAGAAGCCGCTAGAAGTAACAACTTAAACGCCGTATACGGTGTCATCAAGGAGTTTACAGGTGGTCGTAACTCCTGCCAACATCCGGTGAAAGATAATGATGGAAAGCTACTTATCTTGGAAAAAGATCAAATGAGGCGGTGGAAAGAACACTTCGCCGCGGTCTTGAACCGTGTAACCTCTGGTGAAGTTCCCCCTCATATAGATAATTTAGCTAACCATCAAAATGTGCGTATACGGTCCACTGCCCCGACTAAAGAGGAAATAGTCACTGCAATTATTGCACTAAAACGAGGAAAGGCCGCCGGACTTGACGGCATCCCTGCCGAACTTTGTCAAGCAGCGCCAAGCGTAACTGCCGATTTGCTGCACCCACTTGTTGATAAAGCGTGGAATACAGAGACCTTTCCCACTGAGTGGAAGGAAGGTTTGATCATCAAACTTCCAAAGAAGGGTAGCCTCACAGACTGTAATAATTGGAGAGGCATTTGTGTGCTTCCTGCCGTTGCCAAGATAATAGCTAAAATCGTCCTGGAAAGACTAAAGGCCCACTTAGAAAGCACAATTGATGAAGAGCAGGCTGGCTTTCGATCCGGATTCTCCTGTGTCGATCACATTAACACCTTGCGAATCATCATCGAGCAATGCGCTGAATACGATTCTCCGCTTCACTTGCTTTTCATCGATTTCGAAAAGGCTTTCGATAGTGTGAACCGGGATTCTATATGGGCGGCCTTGCGCAGGAGAGGCATCCCTGAGAAGCTTGTGGCTATTATTAAGGCAACCTATGATGGCGCGAAATGTCGCGTTCTGCATAAAGGTAAGGTGTCGGTGGACTTTGAGATTCGCAGTGGAGTTCGGCAGGGGTGCATCCTCTCACCGATCCTATTCCTCATTGTGATTGGCGATGTGTTGCATGCAGCCCTATCCGGACTCGACAGAGGAATTCATCTTATCTGCAACATCTTGACTACGCTGACGACATATGCCTACTCTCCCACAAAATCATGGATCTGTCCGCAATGGCGTTAGATCTCGAGAGCGAGGCAAGCAAGGTTGGGCTAAAGATTAATACCAACAAGACCAAGGTTCTTAGCCCGCCGTTGCGAAAAAGAAATCCGACACCTATTGCCATCAATATTAATGGGCAGCCTGTGGAGAAGGTGGACAACTTCGTCTACCTGGGTAGCATTGTTGCCGAAAATGGTGGGACGGAGCAGGACATCGCTCGTCGTATCAAACAGGCTAAACGCGCATACGGCATGCTGTCCAAAATCTGGCAGGGCAGTTATCTCAGCATTAAAACCAAGCTGGGCCTGTTTCGCTCCCTGGTACTATCAGTGCTTTTGTATGGGAGCAGTACATGGAAAGTTTCCGTAGGAGTTACCAGAAAGCTGCAAGTTTTCGTCAACTCATGTCTTCGTCGAATTTTAAGAATTTTCTGGCCCGAAACAATATCAAATGAAGAGCTAAGTCGGCGTACGGGTCAGATGCCAATCGACGAATTGATACGCAGGCGAAAATGGCAGTGGATAGGTCACACATTGCGGAAGAGTGACAACTGCATTGCTTTGCATGCCATGAAATGGAACCCCATTTCCAACCAAGGCCGACCAAGAGGGGGTCCTCGAATCACATGATGTCGATCTGTGGCAAAGGAGTGTCAGGTACTGGGTAAGTCTTTTGGGGAGTTGCGCCCCATTGCCCAGAACAGAGTACGATGGCGCGCAGGAGTAGTTGACGCGCTATGCCCCGCTAGGGGTTAAGGCAAAGTAGTAGTAGTAGAATCATTTTGTATGTTAGGCCAGCAGCAGCGGCAGAAGCAACAACAACAGGTAGATTTGTCATCGCCGCTGTATCATCGCGACATATCTACCTGTTATTGTTGTTGCTTCTGCCGCTGCTGCGGCATTCTGCCTTCAATCTGGTTAGGGCCTTAACTATTATTTCATATAATTACGAAAAAAAACATGTTATTGACTGGAAATGAATATTGAGTGATTTCCAAACTTTGAAATACGCCGCCTGCATTTCAAAACCCAGACTACTTAACAGAGTAGAATTCGTGCATTAACGTTCTATCCAGAGCAGGCTCAGATCAAATTGTTAGTGTAGTTGTGTGATGTAGTCATTTATTCACTTTTGATTTTTTTTCTCGCGAATTTCCTTTTTTTAGGCCCCGCTTTTAGAGATGGACAGGCCATGCGGAAATGGAAAATGCTGAATAATAATAATAAAAGAATTAAATTAACAAATAAAAAAAAATAAGGAATCACTTAAAAAAATTCGTCTAGTTTTTTAGTTGAAAAGAATTAAAAAAAAGAATTTCCGTCTTTGTTACCAATGAAGAAATGATGGAAACACTTTAAAAATCCAATTTGAAATCTACCGGTAAATATAATCATATACAGCCAAGTTATCGATCATTATTATCAATTTGTTAACATGGGATCAATTTCTAGTACGTCGACTCTCGATAATTACACTCTCAATAAATTCGAGAAATTCAAATGAAATTCTCTTCAAGAATTTTTGGTAAATTGTAAAAATCTGCAAAAAAATTTATGCATTTAGGTACACTTGTTAAATAAAAGCAAATAGTATAGACTGCACAAGAGTGATAACTCCATAGAACTTTAGCCTCCGCCGGTAGATTTGTATGTATTGAATCTCTTGTGTATTTCTCTTGTGTAGTTGTTGTTGTTGTTGTAGCAATGGTCAGAAGTTCGTTGTGTGAGTGTGTTACATGTTGTGTTGTTCTTCGTCTTCCTCGGTGTTGAGTGATAGGAAGGTAGCTGCCTCTACGGGGTTCTCCCACAGCGATCTGGGGGTCAGGTGTGTGGGTGCAGCTGGGCATCTGAAAATGTGGTCTACATCATGAGGTGTACCAGTGCAGGTGGGGCATGTGTTCGTAACATCCCGATCAATGCGAGACAGGTAGGAGTTTAGACGCGAAAACCAACCCGACTTAAGTTGGGCAAGTGTCGTCCTCGTTGCTCTCGGAAGCGTTCTCTCGTCTGGAGAGATGGCTGGTGGTTGTGTCGAGAGGACTTTGTTTGGACCTAGTCTCGCAATTGATGCTTGTACTTCCTCGTGGTGTATTGCTGCGATGGCTGTTCTGTATTCGTTGTTGTCGAAGGGGTCCCGTTTGTACCTCTGGACGTCTCTTTCGAGGTCCCTCAAATCACGCCTGACATGCCTTGGTAGCGGCGTCTTGTCCATGAGGTCAGAATTGGGGTGCTCCTCACGGTAACAACCCACCAGGTACTGTTTTGCAAGAAGTTTGTTGTGGTCCCTTATAGAGGTATCGTCATCGTTTCCTGATGTAGATGATCCTGGGAAGACATCAGGAGACAGCCAGTTACAGTACGGAGGGCGGCATTTTGGCAGGCCTGGATGTTATTCCATTGTGTGTTACAGAGATTCTGTGACCACACTGGAACCGCATAGTTAGCTACAGACCTTCCGACTGCTTTGTATGTGACCACTAGCCAGCCGGTTCTACGCACCGGAGCGACCCGTTTTTACAACGGCCAAGAGCTGCCAAACCCCTTCAATGCAAGAAGGACGTATGTTCTCTGGTGTAGTCTATACTATTTGTCAATACATACAAACCAGTTGAATTGTACTGAAGAAGGACACAACTGGTGTCCGAAATGAGCATTTACAAATAAAAAAGAATCCGTCTTAGGAAAAATCAACGTTTTTCATTTAGTATTGCTACAGGCGTGGAAAACATCGACGAAAATCTCTTGTGTATTTAAGATGTACCATTAAGTGGACCCACTTCTTCCACTCCCCGACCAAACTACAAGTTCTTGCAAATTTATTTATTTATTTTTAATTTTGGGCAACGAGGAACACAGCAAGTGGATCAGCGTTGAAAAAGATTCCGGGAGCATGAATTGTGACTGATCTCCAAAGACATTTATAAGCAAAATGCCTTGCTACGTTTAATCGGAACCTCATTGGATCGGAATCGGATCCTGGGAACGGGAGACATGCAAATTCGAATAAGAGATTATATGATACGGAATAAACCCGGAAGTGTATGAGACTTAAAAAAAGCCCCCCTCCCTCGGGTGAATGACCATGGAAAAATGTCCAAAATAACCTAAATTAGTGTCAGTGTTAGATGAAAAAGCGAGCTCTTTTAGCAAGTACTTTATAAAGTCAAGGGTAATATGGGAATAAAAAAAGAAGACACGTTTAGTATTATAAATGAAATAAAATATATTTTTTAACAGTACTTCAGGAGTTCTTAAAATTGTCTATTTACCGAGTAGAACGCCAAATTACATAATCTTAAACGTTACCTTAATATGTATCCGGCGATTTAAATTCAGTAATTAGACCCTATAGCGAGTTCTCCAATAAAAATTTCGAACTTTTGCAATTCCCGGAATTTACAGCATTTAGCTTCGATCATTTGAAACCAACTATAATCAAGTTTATGCCTTAATGTGAAAATAATACACAACGAAAGCAAATCGTGAGAATGGTACAGAATCAGTTTATACACCAATACGCCAATGAGTGAAACCCATTTAAAATCATCGAATCGTACGACAATATGTTTCAGATTGCTCAATTTTGCTATATCGTCCGAAAACTCAGTTGGTCCTATATCGGAGGAGACTGCAAGATGCTCAAGGCAATCGTCTTGAGTCTCGAGCAGAAGCTTACTCACTTCAGCACTCACACATATTGCTCCGCGCAAGTCCAAAACCCTCAACTTACAATTTTCACAAATATCCCTTAAATTTGAGATATTGAATGACGGACAATTTTCTAAGTACAATTCCTGCAAGTTTCTGAAATCTATTATAGCTATCGCAGATTCAGGATCAGACGTTGGCCATTCCCTGGTCTTTAAAATTCGAAGTTTCTTTTTATCCGACAGTCTGCTTAGTATCTTTGTGGTGTTGGTGCAATTATGAAATATAAGCTTTTCGAGTTTTTGCATCGGAGACGCGAATAATTGTTCAATATCTTTCTCGGAATAATCACAGAAGTTACATCCTTCGATGTATATTTCACTCAAATATTGACTGTATGGTCCAATCAATGTCTGGTATTCGAAGAAGCCGTTAGCGAATCGTATTCTACGGATAAGATTGTTACATATGCGAAATAGATTTTTCGCTTCCAGCAATGTGAATGCTTTGCTGATGGCATTAAGATCGAATATCATTCCATTGATCAGGGAGCGAGATGAATTCATCAGCCGGGAATGGATCGATGCTAATGTGAGCCTGTCAATTGGTTCCAGAAAAAATGCAATTTTTCGCAAACATTTGTCCGGTAGGTCCACTATGCTGAAAGGTGTACTTGTAGGATGATCTTCGACCATGGGGATGGATTTTGTTCTAGGATGGCATTTCGTTTTTGGTTTTTGGGGTGGGCCCCAGATGACCGGTTTACTAAAAACAAAGAAATTTAAACTTATTTCAACGCACATACATACAAATTATTTATCTTACGAACAAATAGTTTATATAGCGAACATTTAATATGCAGGGTACCGCCGCGGTTAATATGGGAAATGTATAATGGAAAATGGGAACAAAAATATTGGAAATGTGAGATGGAAAATTCAAAAGCTGAAAAGGAAAATTTTAAATGAAAAATAAAAAACGAAAACTGTAAACCGTAAATAGGAAATCAAAAATGTAAAACGTGACAAGGACTTGATGAAGCAATAACACCCAGTGGATCTCTCAGTTGCCCTAACCCCTTGTGGGGCATAGCGCGTCAACTGTTCCATTTGGCCTAGTTGACGTTTCTCAGTATAAACTGGTTTCGGAGAATGTAGTTGCCAGCATGCACCTTCTGCACATCCATGGCCACGAACGTCGTCGTGGACGGGATTCAAACCCGAAACGCCCAGCGGATAGCGAATAAATTCTATCAATACGATTTAAGTAAACTTACGGTATCGGAGTTGATTCGATACTGACATATTTCTTCATCTCGACATACTCTTTTGTCTGAAAATAAAGATGATAATATCATCAACATATCTCCAGTGCGACAGTAACAATATGTCATACTTACATTTTTAAGCGCATCAATAATGTTCGTACCGAAAGGCAAATACCAGTGCAAATTCATGGATCGATCAGGAAAACATTCCATCCCAATTTTCACAGTCTTCCGGTAAAATGCTAAATGATCGTCCTCCTTATGCGTTCCTATGTGGTAGTGTCGAAGACCTTCCAAGTGAATCATTGGGTAAATTATGCCTGCTTCGGTCATCTCTCCTCCAAAAGAGACATCAAGAATTTCAAGTTGAGAGCACGAGTCAACAATAATTTCAATATCTTCGTCGTTCAAGCTAAAATAGCATGCACGAAGAATTCTTAGATTTTTCATTTTCATGATATTCTCACGAAGCTGCAATCGAAGTGACGAGTTAAGCTCTTGATCATAATAAAATATGAAACTTTTAATTTGATTGCTTTGCTTTTCACAGATGCCACTAAGGAATTGGAGGCTCTCTTCTGGTTGACAATCGACTAATTCTATGTGTTCTAGGCTCTTCAGATTGGCCAATACATACAAATTCATGTCAGCGGAGATATTCTTCAAGCTAATTCGCTTTAATTTCTGTTGAGTTTCGGTTATAACTCGAAATGCATTCACGTCCAACTCTCTGCAGCCTTCAATGTTCAATTCCAATAAACGATTCGATAAGCAGATTTCACCAAGTTGGTGCAAAGTACATCCGTGGAGGTGGAGTGTCGTCAGATTGGTTAACTTATCCAAATGCCCCCCGGTAAGATGTATCCTTTCCAGTATCAATGTTTGTAATTTTTGGGCATTGGCTAGTTCAAGGCTCAATGAATCTGGCACTAGACAACGTTCTATTCGTAAAGTCTCCAGTGTGCTTACAGATGCTTTGAGAATTCTGAGCAGTCTCTCACTTTCCGATAACTGCCTGCAATTCAGCTCCACCAAATTCGTGCAAAATTCAGCGATCAGATCGAGACACTCCACGTTCACAGGATAGTATCTACTACTAAATATGGTGATATTCAATCGTCGTATCATGTGACCATATCGGGAGAGAAGCCCTCGGGCATCTCGCAATGTGAACATATGCGAAAGGCCAAGGAAATGTATTTTTTCGGTTTCTAGGAAGTATTTGACAATGTCGACGAAATGTGCACTTGTGAGGAGGAGGTTTAGTTTTTCAGTAGGACTCAAATATTGTATTATGTGAAAAAGGCAGTTATTATCCAATCGGAATAGTGGACAGTCTTCGGGTAGAGCTACGGATATTGGGTTTGTCGAACTGTTGATCGGTTTATATTTATTATATTGAATATCGTTGAGATAATCGAGTCTCTCTAGAAGGCTGTCCTCGTAATTTAGTCTGCAGTGGTAGACAATTAATAGCATTAACAGGTCACTTTGCTGAAATTCACTTGTTACTCACCTCATTTGACCCAGTGTCAGCCATACTCCGTTCATCCCTGGTAAGTATTCCTCAGACTGAAAATAAACGCACATACAGTCAATTCAATTTCGCTATTAACTACATTGCACGCTGAAGACTAACCTTCAATAGGGACGCTATCTCCATTCTCGGCTTAATATAAATTACAAGTGGTCGACTGAATCTCATATCTCGGCGTAATTCAACTAATCGGAAGTACAATTTGTGTGTACCCCCTAAGCAATACGATATATCCAAATGTTGCAAGCATTCCAAATATTCTAGACAATTGACAATAGCCATATCAGTAAACGATGATCCACTTAAGTCCAGCATTTCGAGTCGTCTGCATGCCTTTCCCACATACATCAAATTGTGACAATCGAACCGAAACCAATTTCGGAAACTCAATATTCTTAAATTCTGCAGCTCGCAAATGCCATAAATGATCCTCTTTGTTTCGTAGTAATTGTCGTCTTGGACATACACTTCAACGCATTCTAGTGAGTTCTTCTTCTCGGCAACGAGTACCTCCAGATAATCAACGGGATCACTTAACATATTGACCATGGAAATTTCCCGTAAATTTTTCAAAGTGCAGATCCTTTTAAAGTATAGCGGCAGGATTTCGGATCCCAGTGTTACCTTTTCCAGCTCTAACTGTGTTCGGATTAGTATATCCAGTGTAGGGGTCGTGATTTCTCCGAAGCTAACAATATTCAAACTCTTCAGACGATTCTTTGCGAATATATCGTTAAGATGGGTACAATTAAAACTTTGACAATTTTTTAAATTTAATTCAATTAGATTGGTCAGTGCACCTAAACCTTTTCCGGTGACTTTTGAATTTTCCAAGTCCAGACTTTGGAGTTGTGATAGATCGGCCAGTAGTAGTGAGCATGCATCATCTCCAATTGTACACCGTTTCAGCTTCAACGTCTTCAGTTGTTTGGATAGTGCCAGCAACTGACCGTGATGGTTAGACGGAGTTATTTCGAAACCTACCAGCGTGATTTCTTGCAGATTTGTACAATAGGTTCGAATATACCTTAAGCATTCCTCGAACTGGGAATCACCCGATAAGGATACGTGTTCATAGCGCTTTGCAAATGCTCCATAGTTGGACAGAATAAAGTGGATCTCGTCCATAGCGAAGTTCATTTGAAGAATCTGCGGAATGATGACTTCTTGGTCAAGTGTATCCTTGAAGATGTCGCCAAAGTTGTTGTGCAGAAGTGCTAATTTCACTTTTTCCGTTAATGTAAAGAATGAAAATAGACGTCGAAGAATTCTTTTGTCGAGGCATGGTAGAGTAGTCTCCATTGCGTTCGGAGGACCTTATAGGCGTTTACTTTCGACAAGCATTCGTGGGGTTTCCTCCTTATTAATGGTTATCTCTGGAATTTCTGTTGATGAAATCAATAGTGAAAACAATAAATAAGTCAACGCAGAAAGGGTATCATTTGCAATTGTCAGCTCAACCCATCCCATTAATAGATTCCACACAAACCGTACATAATAAAACAATTAAAATCTTTAGGCCGCCATACAGTGGCGTAGATGAGGGGGAGGGGATTAGGGATATCAATCCGGGGGGATTGATCCCCCTAATGAGTTCTTACATAATAGAAAATCGCTCGTATTTTTTGAGCTAAGTGATTGAAAATGCGTATTTTCCTTCAAAATATCTGTACTTCTGAAAACCGACGCCTAGGTCACTGTCCTCTTCACACATTTGTGGAAAAGTACCTCCCGAATTGGCATTTATCTTCATACAACCGACATTGATCTTTCACAACAAAAATCAGTTGGTGTTACAAAAAAGGCAGACTTTCGAAAAGGTAAATTTTGAAACTAAACAGGAATGTTCCGACCAGTCTTTATGTTGTTAATAACAAAACTTATAAATAAATTGGCGACTCCTAAGTACCGCTTTTTAACTAAAATCCTAAAGCTTAACTAGAAGTATTGTCACAAATCAGTCACAAGTCACGAAAACTGAAATCTTAGACCTTACCATAAGCCATTAGCTACTTGAAGGATATATTAAGGCTACCTTAAAGCTGTTTTCGATCCTCATCATCATCATCATCGTGGCGCAACAGCCCGACGTCGGGCCTTGGCCGCCTGGATCGTTGTCCTCCAATTATCTCGTTCACGTTACCGCGTCCTCTAATTTTAGACGCCCAGTAGCTGCTCGGCGTCCGCATTTACTGAGCTCTCCCAACGAAATCTCGGTCGTCTTCGCAGTCTGTCTCCGTCGTCTCGTTCTGCGTTCATTATTCTCTCTGACAAGCGATCATCGTCCATTCGTTGTACATGCCCTGCAAATTGAAGTCGTTGTAGTTTGACGATTTCCGATTTTCCAGCTCATTGTACAGTTCATACAACTCATGGTTGTACCGGATGTGCCATCCATCTCGATCGCAAACAGCCCCGAAAATTCGCCACAGAACCTTGCGTTCGAATGTGTCTAGCACGTTTCCGGAGGATTGGGTTAGGGTCCATGTTTCAGCCATAGCCAGAGGAGTTTCGTGTTTCTGCGCACATGCTTCGATTTCATTATGGGGGGAACCGAGAAAAAAGTCTTATTAGCTAACTGTATCCGTCGCTTGATTTCGTCAGTTTCGTTGGCGTCTCTTGACAAGTTGCAACACAGGTATATGAGGTCGTTCACGAACTCGATGTTGAGGTCCCTCACATTGATGCTCGATTGTGCAGGTGTCCTTGTCGTCGATTGCGTCATTATTTTAGCTTTACCCTCGTTAATACGTAGTCCAACTTCTTTTGCAGCGGCATCGAGCGTATGCAGAAGTTCTTCTGCGTCGGCCAATCTTCGGGACATGATGTTGATGTCGTCGGTGTACGCTGCTAATTGCGTCGACTTGATGAGTAGCATCTTGCTGTTGTCCATATTCATAGCCCGAATAGCGAATTCCAGTGCTTGGTTTGAGAGCGTCAGTGCCAGTCCATCGCCCTGTTTCAGACCTGTGCGTGTTTCAAATAGATCAGTAAGTCTGTTATGGATCCTGACCTGTGAGACGGAGTTGGTCATCGCCATCTTTGTCAGTCGCACTAATTTTGCCAGTATACCAAATTGCAGCATGATGTTGTACAGTACTCCACGATCGATACTGTCGTATGCCTGCTTGAAGTCGACAAAGATTTGGTATACGATTACGTTGTATTCCCAGCACTTCTGAAGTATCAGTTTGACTGTAAACAGCTGATCGGTTGTGGAGCGACCAGATCTGAAATCGCCTTGATATTCGCCAACGATTCGTTCTGCGTACGGTTTAATTCTATTTTCCAGAATTTTCGGACGTCCAAACTAGTGACATGCCCCTGTAGTTCTCACACCGCAGTTTATCTCCCTTTTTGTGAATTGGACAGATGATGCTTCTGCGCTAATCGTCTGCAATCTCCTCATCCTCCCATACTCGTAGGAGTAATTGATGTACGGCATTAACTAAAACCCGTTCCACTGAATTTTAGCAGTTCAGCTGGAATCTCGTCAGCGCCCAGCGCTTTATTTCGTTTTAGTGACCGCAACGCGAGATCAACTTCCTCTACTGTAGGGTGTTGTATGGGTGGGCCTAGATCAACAATATTGCCAAGAGCTTCTTGTGTGGGGATATTAAATGAGAGGCCCATCGTTTGTTAATGCTATCGGTGTCGCTGATAATGCTTCCATCCTTGTCCTTGCAGAGGCTAGTCCTGGTTTAATAGCCGTTCTTAATTGTATTTACTGGTTGTCTTAGTATTTTGAGATGCCCTTCCCAAAGTCCCTCTAAAACAAAATTCAGCTACGTCACTGGTTAGTAGGCTATTTTCGACAGAATGCAAACACCCACCTAAAAAACTCCCTGTGATAGATCCAATGTGATTTAAAAAGGTGAAGCTACTGCGCATACTTCAAGGACCACGTGTGGAGGAAATTATTTATTATGACTATTATTTATGATATATAAATTATTTAATGATTTGATGGAAACTGGCTTATGTGGTTGGGATTATTTGGCAGTAAAAACGTGCAGAAATAGGCCCCCAACAATTTAAAAGTAGAAAGGCATTGTTCAAAGGGAGCAATATCAGAGCAAAGCAGCTAGTGAAAGAAAATCTTCAACTAGTGCTGGTTTTTACAAAGCTGACATTGTTATCACTTAAGTAATAAAGATATTATTTTCAATTATGCGATAAAATTATTATAAAATATAAAAACAATTTAGGAAACAGGAGCATTTGAAATCGTTGGGAAGTATGGGACATTCTGTATAGTTTTTGGGCCCGTGGCCCCGATTTTCTCTCGACGGCCCTGGTTATGATTATATGGTTATTTTCTTTCGGATAAATAAAAAATTTTTACGTGGATTTATCTTAATGCTCGGGAGTGTACTAACCACACAATTAGTGACTCACTGGGGAGCACCGGTCTATTGCAAAACAAACACAACAAATCACAAGTGACAAAATTACGACTATCAGCTTCGAAGCACAAATATTTTTAAAAGAACATTCGTCTGCTATCAAAAGCTTGCAACACCAACGCGAATTCTCCCAAGAAAACGAAAATTCAACCGACCGACACCTAGCACCTAGCGCACTATCAAGATAAGATACAAAATAGTGAAGCCGGCCTGTGATTGTACACAACAGAACAGCTGACTCTTTCATGTTGCTTTCCAATTTCATCATTTCATTCTTGCGCTGCCTTTTTTCTATACAGGTCAAACCAAATACGAGAATAAGGTGAAAAGTTCTCGGTCTGACAATGAAATGTATGGCTGCTACAGACAATGGCCCATCGATGTCAGTCGCTGTCGTGAATCTGGGCAGATAGAGGTTTGCGGCGATGATGGTTGCCAGCAAATTGCTCACAATGGTTTCAAAGCCATTTTCTGCCATCCACCATCGCGACTAACCGCTATACGCATAGATATACGATGACAATGGCTTCCAATGGCCGTTGATGGGCCATTATCTGTATCAGACATAAAAGATAACGTAGGAATACAGAGAATGAATCATTGAAGATCGAACTGTTTCTATTTTCATGCATGTTTTTCAATCTCCACCTGAAAGGAAGTGTTCATGGCCCCTTTTTGTTTATGGGACCGGGGAAATATCTTTGGTCTAGGCCAGGGGTCGGCAAACTTTTTCTGAAAAGGGCCAGATTTTTTAAACTTTAAGCTCAGCGGGCCGGATAGCAAAATCAAAATGAAACTGCTTACTATATGTATACCACCAGCCCAAGCCGTTAGCCGTATCATATCTATTACGCCCAAATCCAAGGACGAAATCTATATGTGTTTCTGCAAATGGCCGCAAACCTGTATCGATTTCGTCAATTTAAAGTAACGAAACAGATAGGATACCATTTGCAATATACTCGTAACTAGATGTAGACGAAATTGAATCGAAATTATGAGCAATATAACTGCTAGATAGAAGAGAAAAAAAAGGTTATTTTTTCATGACGAAATTAAAGAGAATTCAAGTAATTTACTTATTTTTTACATTGCTGTTATTGAGGGTGACTTCTGAGTGGATTCCCTCTTAGTATGTAATATGTACCTGGATGATAACCAAAGCTTAACGCCGAATAACGAAAAACCGTACTGCCTAACGTGGGAATCAACTTCAGCGATTGAAATTCTTGACAGACGAGGCCCTAGTAGCGCCACAAAGCCTCCGAATTAATATTTCCTTGGCGCAGGACTTAACGGCATGAAAAAAAGATTAATATACGCTGGGCCAGACGTCCATATCAATTGAGATCCTTGTGTTTAGTTCAAATACCCCACCACAGACTCTCTGATCGGGTTTTCCCATATAATTTACCTAGGATCTTGACAGGGATTGTTATTTGGAATATTATTCCAGTTAAGTCTCCAATGTAGTAAATAAATTTGTTCTAAATTCACCTCAAACACACTACGTTGTGATAAACAAAAGTCGATTTTAAATGATCAACTTGTCTTTTAAATTATGTATTATTTGTATAAATTTGATTTTGTAATGTCAAAACCAATATTAGCTCGCGGGCCGGATGAAGCCCAGAGGCGGGCCGGAGTTTGCCGACCCCTGGTCTAGGCTATGGGTCAGCACATGAAGAATCGAGATCGTATTCTCATTCGAGTGTAAACCTTATAGTGTAGTGCTCGTGTTTTCTATCGTTTCATTGTTGTGTGTTGGTCGATTCCAGATTGTTCCTGTTGCAGGTTTAGAAGGTGAGTGATCACTGGGATTTTGTGTTGAATTAGTGATTGTGCATGTAAATGGTGCTTAGTGTGTTATCTGCCGTTTGTGTTTTTGGTATTTTAGTGCTCTAGTGAGGCCATTACACCTGTGATGGATGTTTGGTCGTCAGTTGATACCACTGCTCAGAGCAGATGACCGGACCGGTGAATCATCCTGAGTATGCGTGGTGGTGCAGTAGATACCAGTGCTCAGGGCAGATGGTTTCACCTGGGGAAGGACCGGTGAATCATCCTGAGTATGCGTGGTTAGTTAGCGATAGCACTACTCAGGGCAAGATGACTTCATCTGTGAAAGTTCCGGTGAGTCATCCTGAGCTAGTGTCCCCGGTGATGATAGTTCGACCTGTGATGGGTCGGTTTATCATCCTGGGATGGTTCAGAGAGGACTGTTCCACCCGGACGGGTTGTGGTGTCCAGGTCTGAATGGTCAATATGGGTTCTAGCGAGATCGGTCCACCCGAGATGGGTTGTGCAATTCTTCTAGAATGTGTTCATGGGCAGTTTTGTAGTAGTTTGTTGTGGACTAGTTTAGCACAATTTCTCATCTATTTGAAAAATAATCTTTGCAGATAGATGATTCGAACAGTATCGTGGTCGTGTACGCGCGTAAGTAGTCTGTCTCTTCGTTAATTTATAATGTTACAGAAAGACTGCGATTTTCAGTTAAAAAATGATTTTATTTTCCTACTTAATCTCTCTTGACTTCAACACACTTGGCCCAGCGTTTCTGCAACATCAGTATTCCTTCTCGGAAGTGAGAGTCTAGAAGGCTGTGAAAATATTCATCTACGGCCCTCTCCAACTTCTTCATTGGACGCGAAGCGCTTCTCAGAAACGAATTTCTTCAAGTTTGAGAATAGATGGAAGTCTGAGGGTGCCAAATCAGGAGAATAGGGGGCATGGTCGAGCAAATCGTACCCCACACCCGGCAGTTTTTCCACCGCCAACGCACACTTGTGTACAGGTGCGTTGTCCTGGTGAAAGATGATTTTTTTTTCTTCAAGCCAGACTTCTCGTGAATTTTGGCATCCAGCTGGTCAAGAAGTTTGGAGTAATATTCGCCTGTTATTATTCTGCCTTCTTCAAGGTAGTCAATTAACAAGATCCCTTTCGCCTCCCAAAACACGCTGGCCATGAGCTTTCTGGCGGATGCGATCGACTTCGCTTTCTTTGGCGCTGAACCACCGGCTTCCATCCACTGTTTCGACTGCTGTGATTGCGGTTTTTGGCCGTCCTTCACGTGGGTCGTCGTCGTGGGACGTGCGACCACGTTTAAATTCAGATGCCCATTTTTGAACGGTTGACATCGAAGGAGCATGGAATAGGCGTGCCATTTTTTATTCGCGTTATGGAGAAATTCGAGCTATGAAAGTTCGAGTTATGGAAGGAAAATTGTATGCAATTTGCTAGGTAAACGCTGTTGACACTCGATTTAGTTCGACTTATAGAAAATTCGAGTTATAGATGTATATGAAAATGAGCAGTTTCGGGCGGCTTTCTCCGAACGCATCAAATTTTCGAGGTGGCAAAGTTGAAACTCGGATTCAGCGCCCCAAAATAAATAAAACAAAATTGAGAAAAAAAAACTTCCGTATTTTTTTCTCCGTCAAACCACGCCTTTACTGGACTATGTGTCCATGTTCAGATTTAGATTTAACCTATGACTGCTGAAATTCATACTTTTTATATAATAACGAAAGAAAACAGTTTTTTAATTGATTTTAAGGCTTTTTATTTTTCAACAAGCAAACACACTGTTTTAATAAAATAAATTTTCTAAGTTTTTTTTTCATCTCCTCAAAGATTTTGTCACTTTTAAATTGTTTAAATTGTTGTTTAGTTTTAATTTTGCCAATTCTTTGTGGTTTTTACTTACTCTTGTTTTTATGTCCTGACATTTCTATATACAAGTGAGATACTACGAAAGCTAAAAAAAAATGGAAAATAAAACAGAATTAAAGCTCCTACGATCATGGGTGTCATCGTTGTCTTGAAATTAGAGCAAATCATTTTAAGTTTTTAAGTCCTGTGGGAAATTTCAGAGGACCATTTCAAACCTCAAAATATGCAACCACCCTGATTTCAAACGGAATGTGGCTCTCCAGTCAATAGCAATTTGTTTCAATCGATAAAATTTAGGATCGCCACCTCCGTGTCACATGGCGGTGGTCACACCACCCGCACAACTGGCAGACCGCAAAATGGAAATTGGTAGCTCGAACATAAAAAAAAGCAAAACATCAAATTATTCGTATAAATTGGAATACTGTAACGTGCCACATAACGTTTTTAGTCCACGGCGAGTGTATTTGACCGAGTGCTAACTCCGAAACTAGGATAAGAAAACGTCGCAAACATACAATCCTGCTGTTTTAGTACCCAAGGTATGCCACCAATTTGCTTGTTTGTAATTTTTTGATGTTATTACGAGGGTGGATGAAATATAAACGGAACTTATTCTTCTAGAAAATTCCATAGAGGTCGACCACCTCAAAGGGGTTTCCTTTCAGGTAGCCTAAGAAGGGGATAGAAGCACCCAAGGTTCTCTGGACCCTTTAGTATAGAGCGAGACAATGACCGAGAAAGTAGTGCACGTTTCTTTAGAGCAACTAATTATCATCCAGTTTCTGCCCATGGAAGGGTGAAACCATCAGAATTTTTAAAAAGATGACAGGCACAATACAAGGAGAACATCCTTCCTCAAACATATGTATTTACATGGCATTAGGAATTTTCAGAAGGACAAGAACGAATAGATAATCAAAACTCCGCTCCCACGGCAGCCAATTCCACGCACCGGAGCGACACGTTCATCAGCAATGACCAAGGGCTGCCAAACCCCTTCAACACGAGCAGGCGTTGCTATAACAACAACAGCAAAACTAAGACGTGTGCAAAAAATCAGCTCTCGGGGCGCTCTCTGTGAAGCTGTAGCCCTTCTAAGAACGACAAGAGCAAGAAAAATTATAAAAATAGCGGTTTTCAGATTGCTATATCTCTGGTGTTTTTTTTTATTGAATCAATATGATTTTTGAAAAACCTCCTCCTGGGATTGACAAGAATGTTCCTACCAAATTTTAACCGTTGGAGTCTTTCTATTTTGGCGATCTGGACGACCTTATAGATGTTAACATCAACCGGTTCCAACGCTTTATCAACAGCTCAGGCTGGTTCAATGAATAGGCAGGACTCGGGTTGTGGAGTCGATGGTGGTATCACAAAGGACCAGGTGGTGGTCTGTGTGTGCTGTGTGTATCACGGCAGCCCCTTTAACCTAACCTAACCTTCGTCTCTTTTATGGCTCCAATCATGATGCGGTGTCTGCCCGTGAATGTTTTTTCCTCGGCAAGTTTGTTTTGTAGTTCATTACAGTCAGTTTATCTGTGCTAGTGAGAGCATGTCAAAGCGATATGCAGGCGTTAGGTTAGATATCCAATTATGACTGGATCTATTCGCTGGAGTTAGCGGGGATGATTGGAAGCCTGTTTGGGTGCTCACTGGTGTTGAAGGATTTGGCGTATTGGACGAGGTCGAAGATTGTTATCCTCTATTTTTACACTGAGTAGCAGTCAAGGAGAAGTTTCAGTGTTTGTTGGTTAAGCCCGGAGCATTTCCTCAAACGGCACCACTCATCACAGCAGCTGCATCTCACAGATGTAGCATCTCTGTTACAAACGTATCAGATCTAAGGACCGGGGTTACGTTCAGTGCCGGCGCGTCGGCAACTGCATTCTCCGAAACTAGTTTATGCCAACGAAACGTCAACTGGGCCACATGAAATAATTGAGTATGCTCAAAAAGGACTTAGGGCAATTTAGTAGTATGTAGTACATATATAGGTACACACTTCTTTCTTGCATCGAAGGGGGTTTGGGAGCTCTTGGCCGTTCTGATGAACGGATCGCTCCGGTGCGTAGAACCGCCTGCCGCGGGAACGTATGTAGTGGTGAATTAATTTTTCGTCAATGGCTGCGTTCCTGCGAGTGGATCATGGTTTGACATTTCTCAAATTCTCCTCCATTTGCTTTCCCCTCCAGTAAATTTAGTATAGACAACTGTCACTTTTTGGATCTGACAATTTCCCCTCTGGATCTGAATATTTTTCCGGTCAATTTCTAGAATCAGCAATTTTGACAGTTCTCAGATGTCATCGGCGCCCCTGTCACCAAAGCAGCATAGCCAGTCATCCGTTAGCCAGCGTGCAGGACGTGTTGCGAAGTGTTTAGTGGTAGTTTGCTGCGCCTTTAGTCTACACACCTATTTGAACAAATTAGTTAACAATTCCCTGAGAAATTTGTTAGTAAATTACCTTATAGTGGAGTGATTGTGCTGCGAATTAGTGCACGTTAACAACGCGTTTATAACTGGATTTTGGTAGATGGCTACCCTTCGTCTAGAAGGGCAGGAGTAGGCGATCAAAAACGATTTACAAACCCTAGCAGTACAATCCCTTTTGTGGATTAGCCAACCGACTGTGTTTGGAGCCTCATTCGTGGACTTCTTCGTGCATTTTTGGGTCGGTTTTCGCGCTCAATCCCGTCCAACAAACTCCAATCGTTTGTCATGTTGTTATCCATGACAACGCGCACTATATTTAGTATGCTTTGCACACTATTTACAATTTGGCTATCACCGAAATCATCCAATAATTCCGCAATAATTAAATTTTCCTTTTTGAAATTAAAAACGTGCCAGATCTTTTTTTGACAAGACGGCAGGGTATGCCGTCTGTGGGAATATTTCTCAGATCCAAAAATTGACAGTTGTCTGTGCTAAATTTACCGGAGGGGAAAGCACATAGAGGAGAAAACCGAAAAGTCAGATCCATATCAGAAGGTTTCCAGGACCGCGCCCAATAGTGACGAAACACCGAGGAAAATCTTTCGGATTGCTCTTAAACATGCCAAGTAGTGCTTCAAAATTGTCAGGCGATTTCGTTTTTGTTGATTTATGAACAAATGTGGCGGCCATCTCGCCGAAAGCTTTCTCATTCCCACAACGAGGGTGATTTGGCCGATATTTGATCCCAGTCGCTCTCCCACACTGTTGTCGCTGAACAGAAAGCAAATTGGCAGGGAAGTAGGAGTTAACACGGAGCACTGCCTAATCGGGGAGCTCGCCTGGAGGCTCCGGATTCCTCATCACAACTTCTGCAGGAGTTGTGGAGATGTAGATGAGGAGGAGAGTATTCTCCATCTTCTCTATCACTGTCCGGCCTTGGCCGGCAGGAGAAGAAAATGTTTGGGCTCTTGGGCCTTCTATGATATGGATGACCTTAGGAATATTATAGCCACAAGGCTCAACAGTTACATCGCTAGCACAGGCTGGTTTGATATGTAGGTTCGATTGAAGGCGATTTTTGATGGTACCACAACGGACCCAATGCTGGTCTAAGTGTGCTGTGATAGATCACGGCAGCCCCTGCATCTGACCTAACCTCTCATTCCCAATACTTCGTGCAATATTTTTTGCTTGATATGCTTGTAATGTCAGTTATCTATCCAATATTCATTTGGAGGCCTACTAATATCGGATTTTTTGGCCAATGTCCTCAGTAGTCACCTCAATCGGACGACTAGGGCGCTCTTCCTCAAAAACGGATCTTCGGCCCCGCTTAAATTCATTTAGCCAATTTTTGATGGTTGGAATTGAAGGGGCATGGTCTTATGCAACCTGATTTAAATTTGCTCACATGTGTTTCCTCCAAAAACCCGGAACCGAATCACTGACCAATTTTGTTCTTTTTCCATAATTTCGAGAAAGTACAAACTTGGCAACTTGTAATGAACCATATTATGATCTGGTAGTGATGCTTCCACCGGCAGATCGAAGGCAACACCTGATGAGTACTGATCTGTCGGTGGTACGAAACCAGAGGCAAGCGCAAGGCATCGGAACTGTCCGCCAACCATTCCACCCCTATCACCCAATTTTTTTTATTATTCCCCCTTTCTGCTTCCCGTTTGTGTTGTTTTCCCCAGGCCTATGAATTTTCATTAATACGTAAAGGACAGGGGCAACGAGCGATTAAAATCCCGCCCACATCTCCCGAACTGAATTACAGCAAGCATAGGCCGCTGATTAGCTCGTTGAGGAGTCTTTTTTCTTCGCCAAATGGAACGGCCCGACCTTCATGGTCATTATGTTACCTTAGGCTCCGTACCCACGGGTATCTTCCGATGTCCACCAAGCCGTCCATTACAAATTTGAAACCGCTATAAAAACAAACTAATTTATCTATTTGAAATTTTGACATTCCGGCTAAAATACGGAACATTATTCGATTATGTTAAAAGTTTCTGTCTGTGGTCAATATCGGGCACCTATCAAACAACCCTCGTATGTCGCCAACGATCGTCGCTCAGATGCGTCTTGCAAAACAAACCTTAAACAAGCATGAAATTCAATGTAAAATGAGCTCAAAGAATATGAATATGATAAGGATGATAATTAATCGATTTGTGCTCAACCAAGCGAACAAATTCTGAAGCAAATGAACATTTAATTTAAGGGTTAGCGAGAATTCAAATTGAATCCATAAAAAACAAAATTGAACATAACGAGCCAGCCGCATTCTTAAACAACAACGTACCTTCCTTATACGCCCCCCAAATGAGTTCATTCAGGCATCACAATTTTCCTTTGCTCGTTTCAGCACGAATCGGAACAGGATACTCTAACAACATGAAAGATCGAGCATAAATATAACAATAAAAAAACATCAGAAATACTCTACAATATTAATTCATTTTTTCTCTCTCAATAAATAACATCTCTCTTTCTATTTTGAGTCTATTTATATATATATATAGATAATTTACATTATAATTGTTTTTGTTTTCTTCTCTCTTTTTCTTTTTAAATTTGTTATTCTACAATATTTAGTTGAATATTGAAGAATGCAATGCGCGTTCTTCTTCTTTATTTTATTCTTCTTATTTTGTATTTTCTCATTTTCTTTTGTGGTTGATGAAAATCTGTCGCTAGTTGTGATTATAGTGGATCAAATAAGACAAAAACAAAACAAAAAACAGACCTATGACCGATGTAGGGCAACCGAAAAAAACAACAAACGAACAGAAAAAAAAACAAACAAAGAAAGCAAAAAGGGAAAAATAGATAGTCCAATGGTAAATAACAATATCAGATGTAACAAAATAAAAACAACAAAAAGAATAATAAACAGTAAAGCATGAAATTGTGAACAATCCAAAGCCGCGCAGTGGAGGAACACTGGTGTGATTGGTGCACGAGATTAGTGCCGAAAATTTCAGGTGAGACATTCGGGAGAAGCGTGTGTTGAGGATATAGTGATGGTGTGTACTATAGTAAAAATTTTATGTGTCGATAGGTTGTCGTCGTTGAGCTCCTCTCTCCATGCTTTCATGTTTGCATTGTGTCAAAGGTGTCGTAGCAGGATAACAGGCGAGTCTGGACGTGAAAGTTGAACTTTTTTTAAAATTTATTTTCATTTTCATAGAACTTTTGTGGGTGTATGTGTGTGTGTGTGTGATTTTAGTTGAATTTTCTTAAATTTTTTCTTCAATTTTAAAATCTATCTTTATTCATTTTTTTTTGCAATTTGTTTTGTGTATATATTATATATTTTGTTTGTTTGTTTTGTATATATATAGATTTATCTTTATTATTTGCTTCATCTTCACTTTTTAATTATTTATAATAATTATTGTAATTAATAAAAAACTAGGAGTGAACGCAACTATGCAGCAGTAGTATGCGCATTATTACTAGTTCTGCTGCTGCTGCTACTACTACTACTACTATTGCATTGTTTTTGTAACAAACTAGTATTTGTTGTTTCAATGGGGTGTGTACTACTATTATCGTGATAAACATTGGTGTGGGCGTAGCCGAACAGATTGCCACTGTCCAATCCGTCTGACTGATGATGTATGTTTGACGATGATGTCGCGACCATGCCGTTGCCTTTCGACGTGCAATTGAAGATGCCCGACGTCTGATTGCTGCTAGTGTTGATGTTGTTGTTATTGTTGTTGGTGAAGCTGTTGTAGCCGCCGCCGCCACCACCGATGCCAATGCCAGTGTCCCTAAGATTGGTTGTTCCAGTGCTAAAACCACGCATAGCCTCCGGTTGTGTGCAGATGGGTCGAATTGTTGCATCGCCGTCAATGAGCCTAATTGGTGTTGGTGATGATGACGTTGTAGTTGTTGTTGTTGTGGATGAAATTTGCTGTTGATGATGATGATGTATCAGACAGCTGTCATCACTAGTCGTGGTCGTATTATTACCAAGAATTTTACTACCAGTTAATTCGGTACCTTGATTACTACTAGTTGTTGTTGTTGATGCTGCTGTCGCAACTGATGACGTCAGCGTTGTTGAACATGTCATCCCTGATGTGTTGTTGCTGCTACCGGCCGCCAGGCCTGTTGCTGACACGCCTGTCGAACTCTCGGTCGATAGTGTCGTGGTGGCTGCTGCTGATGTTGTTGTTGTTGTTGATGATGCCGCTGTTCGTTCATCATTGGTTAAACGTAACGCTATCTCGAGATCACGTAACACATCCGTTTCTTTTTCATCAATTAAATTGAAACGTCGATGCAGGGCGGTTAAGTGGGCAAATGTTAAATTTAAATGTGTATGTAAACCTAGGGTGGCGATTTCACGAAAATGCGCCGCATATAGATGAGCTATCACATGAAATTGCAAGCGTAGAATTTTACGGGCGATACTCTCAAACGAACCGGGAAATTCATTAGCGAATTTTGTCGGAAATATTGACTCATCACTGACCGTCTTCTGGGTAAATGTCATCACATAATCAATATATTGTGGCGCAGCCACACGCGTCTTTTTACCCTTCTCGTCGAACCATAAATATGTCCTAAAAGTAGACGAAAAGTTAAAAATCAATCAATGAGATAATCATTTATTATAGAGAAAGGTTTTATTTGAAAAAGACATACCTATTTCCAGGCCCAGTCATATCTGAACAACCGGATGTTGTACAAAATTCGCTAATGGTACCATATACTAAATTTACATGTTCGAATAGTGCTAACGCTGAAAATAGAAAAATGAAATATAAACGTTAAAATAATATTGAAAATCATGAAACCCTTGATTAAGCAACAAGGGAGTGCATATACATTTAAGTATGGTTCGTTTAAGCCGCGTTCAGAGTAAAAGATTAAAACCGAGCGGGAAGCAAGGCCCAGTTTGAAGATGGCAAATGTGTGAAAGCTCCGTTTATACATTTTCATATAAAATCATAAGTAGGTAGGTGCAAGGGTTGTCGTGATTAATCACAGCACACATAGACCACTGTCCGTTGTGATACCACCAGGACGCTGCACCTTACTCTAAGCCCTAGGTACTCAACCAGCCGGCGCTGGCAATAAAGCGGCTTACTTGCATCGTGCATCTTAGGAAAGTCGTGGGGATCATTACGGGGCATTGCCCGATGGGTGAGCATGCGAGGCGTCTGGGGTTTCCGTACAATGATTATTGTAGATGCTGTGAAGACGAAGAGGAGGAGGAGACTATACATCATTTCCTATGTACCTGCCCTGCGCTGGCCGGTAGAAGAAAGGACACTTTGGGGTCCTTCTATTTCATAGACCTGGATGACCTGAAGGGGGTAAGTGCTGGTGATCTACATCGATTCATTGACAGCTCCGGTTGGTTCGACGACTAGAATCTCATGGTTTTGAGATGGTGAGGTATTACAACGGACCCTTGTGGGCTATGTGTGCTGTGCTCATGTATCCGTACAGCAGCCTCTATAACCTAACCTAACCTGCATCATGCTAACATCGACAAGGCCTTTGGAAAAAATAGAGTCCTAGAAACCTCCTCCTCCTATCAGCCAAAGCTGGGCAGTGGCAAAGAAGGTGAGAAACGCTCTCCTTCTCGTCCTTATCCTGACAACTTCTGCAGTAATCATGATAAGAAACGCGAAGCCTCCGCGCAAGCTCGCCGATAGGACAGTGCCCAATAATAATCCCCACCACCGTACCAATGAACTTCCTGCTCAATGAGAGCAGTGTGGCAGAACGATTAGGATCCAGCTTGGGCCATATCATCCTCATAGTTTGACAAGTACTACTACTTGCATTGGCCCTATCGGCCGCAGTGGCCTTGATTTTACTCACTATTATAGGCGGTTTAATGTGGTTGAGATTCATATCAATGGCGCTGATTGCCCCTTGACGGGCCAGCTCATCAGCCTTGCAATTACCCGTGAAGCCACTGTGGCCTGAAATCAAAACAAAGTATTGTAATATCAAAGAACCTGCTCATTTCCCCGAGAATTGAGCGATAATTCTTAATAGTTTTTGATGTAGTAATGACAGATTCAAGCGACCGTATCACAGCTTGACTATCCGCATAAATAGTAATGTCCCTGAGGTTACGACATGACTTCCCAGCCAATACAGAGCTTCCGAGATTACCAAAATGTCTGCCTGAAGTAGTCAGGAAGATGAGCCGATAAGTTATTCCTCAGTCCCTCCGAGTAAATGCCCACACCCACTCCTACGTCGGTCTTAGAGCCACCCGTGTAAATGGCCGAGGAGTCGGGTATAATGGAGGTGTTGTCCACCCATTTATCAGGCTGATGTGGTTGCTGCCAAAAGCAAATAATCGGTTTCCGCTGGGAGATCCAGACCACTGAGAATGGTGGAGTGAACACTCTCAGTGCGCGCCACTTTCCATTATCGCGAAGACGAAGGACCCTGTTGGCCGCCAAATTTCCCCGAAAAATGTCCACCGAAAGCAAGTTGAGCAAAATATCTAAGCCAGCCGACGGAGTAGTCGGCCGTAGCTTCCCGTAGCTGCAATCGCAGCAAGTCTTTGCACTTTCCCCAGGTGGTTACGGTAGGACGCCACTCTGAATGCCGCCCACCACATGCATATGCCGGATAGTAGAATAGGACTGGAGGCCCCAGTTCTTTCCTATTGCCTTCCTGCACGAGTAGAGTACAATAGTAGCCCTGTTCGCACGTTCTAGAATGTTCAGCTTCCATGTCAGCTTCCTATCGAAGATGAGTCCGAGTAACGCAGTGCGTTGAGACATCAGTCTCATGTTTGACTACCGGCGTTTCGGGTTCGAGTCCCGTCCACGACGACGTTCGTGCCCATGGATGTGCAGGAGGTGCATGCATATGAATATACTACTTGTATACTAGGGATTTTTCAATACAAGAGAGAGATCAGAGTCTGGAGCTGTATCAACTGACCTTCCTTTCCAGTGTGTTGCGAGGTGGCTAGAAGGCGGGGCGGGATGGTATTACGAAGACGAAATGAAGGCCAATCAGTCTCTCTAGGAGTTTGAGCAAAGCTGAAGCACAGACAATATTGATTGTCTGTGGTTGAAGAGAGGCTGATTGGCCAGAGGTCACTTGGTCGGGCGTGATAGCTTCTGCCCACCTTAGGGATAAAAATGACCAACACTTCAGCCCAGCTTCTTGGAACGTAGCCTAATGTTAGGCATGGATTTAGGATAACCTATATCCACGGGTAAATAATATCTAAGGAGATCTGAAGGTCCGCAGGAATGAAAGATTAAAAACGTTTGATCGCCCACAGAATCTTTTCCCTTGGCAGGATAGATTCATAGTCGCAGAGTGCAGGTTTGATGAGTCTCTCAGAGATGTAGTCACTTCACTGTCTGGGAAATGCGTGTCCAACAGAGGCTCAATAGTTTCCCTGCCTTTTACCTTTTAAATACATGAAAGATTTAGTAGATCTTGCGGTCGATTTGGATAAATTTCGTGTGGTGTGTATTAGTTATCAATTTGAACTGCTCGAAATATAAATTAAGAGTGGGTTTTGATTCAGACGTACAGTAATCACAAGACATAAACACATATCAGTTTGATAGGGGGACAGTTGGACCACGGGGGTCAAATTTTCAGACTTCAGTTAAAAAAATAAAAAATTAAAATTATTGTTCTTTTATCATATGAAACATTGACACTTACTATGAGATGCTAGCCATTCATTATAATCTAAACCAGCTGGAAGATCAACTAAGTCTCTGAGATCAGCATCAGGTAGTTTACGTTCTAGGACGCTCTCTTCTAAATATAATTTTGTATCTGCTGGATTCTGATCACCATCGCGTTCCTTACGGCGAGCTTTTCTGTAATTTAAATAGAAAAAGAAAATTAGATTAAATGAAAAATTAGTAATAACATATTACAATATATTAAATCATGTAATTTTATTAAAAATAAACCGATATAAATTTTTAAAGAGAGCTCGGTAGTGCTTATGCTTATAAATGGTAGTTAGGTACTATTATACATGAACTTTTTTCGCTGCAATTTGAAGATTTGCGCTAAAAATGTTGTATTTAGAATTTTCCGAAGATGTTTTCCTGTCGCGTCGGAGAAATATTTCTCTCGTCCAAATTGTTCTTTTTCTTTCCTTTGCCTCCTCTTCTTCAATTAGCAAATGTATGCTAATTGCACTTAACAACAATCTTTGTTGTTGTTTTTTTTTTCAAATGGAGACAAGACCTACAGATTTGCAATTTCAATTTTTTAAATGAAATTAACGACCAACAACTGAATGAAACCAAACATGTAATATTTCTGACAGTACATTCGCTGTCGACTCGTAAACGCGACTCGCGTACATTATTTTTGCGTCAGACATTTACGCCTCGATAGCCGTTCAGCTCGCTTCGAACGCGTAAACCTGACCCTCGTATACACTAGTCGAGTTTACGCTCAAGGAAGGTACTAATCTCCGTTTTTCGTGCGAAATCTCATACAGAAAATGTCAAATCCGGTCCCCACGAAAATTTTCGCTCTTCCCGGTACTCAGTTCTTCGCATTGGGCAATTTCCACGCGAAAACAATTACTTTGCAATTTATTTCGTGTGGAAACCGATCATTACAGTGGTGATCGCTCTCTTTTGAGTGAGAAGAGGAAATTCGAGTGCAGTGTAGAGCGCCGCAAATATTAGCTGTGTGCAAGGCTAACTGTCACTTTTTCGTGGGAGAGATAAGTGGAACATTTTCACACGAAGAGGTTAGTACTAGCCTTTATCGGGTAAAAATTACGCGAACGCGTCTCGTGTATTAGAACCTTTAAAATGGGAACCGTTGAAGGGCAACCATTTTCTCCTTTAAATGGCAGTTCATCTTCAAAATATTCCCAATGATCTGTTTCATACTTAGTCTACATGCCTCCAAGGAAATCAAAACTGTTAAAATGCCTTCTTCAGTCCCCGGTGGTACTCGTTTATGCTTTCCCTAAGTCGTCGCCTCTATTCATCTGGGTTCGCTTCACTTTCAGCTTATTGAATAATTATCAGTTATTCTCAAAATTACTCTGTACTATGTGCATTAGCCCAGCCCATGGATTTTGATTTTGGTTTTTGAAACCGCATCATTTTGCCAAAAAGCAGCCAACCGTGGTGAATTAACTGAAGTCTGACGCCTTCAACTGTTACCCAATTCTCATTCGAATAAATCGACCCGACATTTCCATCGTTTCAGCACAGAAATGACAGGCCCAAAGTCACGAAGAGAGATCCCTATAAATCCTTAATTCAACTCTGTCGAGTCCTTTAACCTTTTTTTTCCACTATTCAGTAAAGTGTCAGCCCTTTTTGAGCACACTTCTCACTTTATCATGCTTTACAACATTAAGTAATTAAAAGTTGAATCAATTTAGCAGCAATTTAATATAATCTGAGACAAGGGACTAGTACAATGGTAAGGAATTTTTGGAAATGGGAGACGGTGGTTGACTCTGGGGAGTTTCTCATCATCCGACACAATAGTTGCTTCGTTGCTCTAGGTTCATAGGCGGATTTACAATAAACGTAGGAGCGTAGATCCAGAGTTTTAACGAAGAAAGAGAGCAATTCGAAACTGTTTCTCAAGTTTTGCGTTTTAAGTTTCACTTAACAGTATTTCATATCCTTGGAATGAGAAAAAGTTTGCGTTTGTATGGATTAAAAGGAGAGTTCTCTAATTAAATAATAAGTTTTCAGTAAAAGCGAGATTGTGTTATGCTGGGCTGAATCTTCTGTTTGTTATTTTTTTCGAGACAAGAAATCGTGAATTGTGGTAATTTAAGACGTAGGTAATTTCTGATATGGGCAAACAATGGATGAAGTAACTAGTTAAGTTAAAGATTTATCTTTTAGATCCTCACGGCTCCACGTTTAAAGAACGGAAAAATACCGAAGAAAGTCATCAAGCAATTACAAGAGAAGACGGTATTTTACCTGAGGGCCGATAGAGGGAACGCGATGTCGATTGTTAATAAAGTGGACTACGACTCACCGATGATGGAGAACTATGGACAAACGCGCTACTGGAATACATTAAATGGGTGCAAAAGCCTGCCGGTCGATCGTCAATCACCCTTCCGGATTAAGAATGGAAAACTCCGTTCTCCCTAGGATATAAGTCGACGAACCAGGGAACGAATTGTGGGAAATCGTCGCTGCAACCAATTTCCCCGCTCAAAATATAGCTTCTCCTGAGGTTTGTTGGCTTTGCTCGGTTAAATTCCAGCATATCCTATAACCTTCAAGAATAGAGACAACCTAATTAATTAATTGAAGACTGTTGGACCGATCTCGGCGGACGAACATTTTCCAATAGCATCTCCGTTAAAGAAGGTCTCCTTTACCTGGAAGAATTGTTGCTTGGGAGAAGCCCCGAATTTATGGCTTGGAAAAGGGAATTACCACATGTTCAGGGGAAGGTTCTATAACGCGACCAGGGAGCTGGTTAATAGTCTCAATTGCCCTAACCCCTTGTGGGGCACAGCACGTCAACTGTTCCATATGAACCAGTTCATCATCAATTGCTATTCTTATGATTTTACATTTTTACCATTTAAGAAAATTTCGAGGAACTGCTTGGAACTGATATACATATGTTCCTCGCATCTGGTTGAAGGTTCGGGTTGTTTTTATCCCGAAAGCGAATAGACGTTCGCATGCGCGCCCGAGTGACCTCAGACCGATCAGTCTATCTTCAACACTATTGAAATTGCTAGAGAGACTAATTGATGTCCATCTACGAAATACCATAGCACCACGCTTTTTTATCTGCGTCGCAGCATGCATATTGGAACGGTAGATCGGTAGATACGGCATTGCACTCTTTGGTTGGTTTCATTGAGAAATCTTTGAGCAAATGGATTACGCAATGGTTGTTTTTCTGGATTTCGATGGCGCTTTTAATAATATTAGACCTAGTGCGATAATCGAAGGATTCTTGAGCCTTCAGGTTGATGAATCGTTTTGTTTACTGATTAGCACTCTCTTAAGATCAACCATACAACCATGGGACATCGTCTGGGTGTAGGTGAGTCTGTAGGGGAATCATCCAGGGGGCATATTGCCTCCCCTTCTATGGAATCTGGCGGTAAACACAGATTGCTTTTGGATCTGAAAAAGATTGGGTGAAAAGTCATTACATACGCAGACTAAATCGCCATCGCCGTCACGAACAGGTCTCCTGATACCCTCAGTGGTGTGCTGCAGAAGGCCCTATCCATTCTAATGGAGTGAGTAAATCAGTGCAGCGTTAAGGCTTACCTGGATAAAACGGAACTTGTGCTTTTCACTAGAAGGTACACGATCCCTCGAATCGAAGCCCTATCCTGGGTGACATTAAACTGGTTCTTACTGATAAGGCTAAATTTCTCGGTCTTATCTTTGACAGGAAGCTAAGGTGGAAGCTTAATATTCAAGAACGTGTAAGAAAGGCTAGTTTTGCACTCTACTCGTGCAGGAAGGCCATATATAAAAACTGGGGCTTGCAGCCGAAAGCGGTATACTGTATATCCAGTAGCTGTTGTGCGTCCTATATTATTATACGAGTACTGTAGTCTGCTGGGGAAGGTACAAAAGTTAGCTGCGCTGTCCACAACGGGGGCTTTTGGAACCACTCCGTCAGCCGGACTAGATATGCTACTCGGCTTGCTTCCGTTGGACATTCTCGGCGTACAACTGGCGGCAAATGCGGCTCTGCGTCTTCGCGAGGCGAGCCAGTGGCGTGCGCTGTGTGCGGAACATCCCACTATACTGGACAACCTGAATCTCCCTAGGGAGACGAACTACACTTCTCCAAAATGCCAGTTTGGCAGAAACTACACTAGTCTGATTCCGTCGAGGAGTCTATGGATGGGAGATATGCCCTTGGCCACCAAATCCATGGGAATCTATACGGATGACTCTATGACCGACGACGAGATTGGAGTAGGTATATATTCAGAAGGACTGGAGATTATTTTTTCATCTTTTATTTTATTTCATCTTCCAGAATTTTGCAGTGTCCTACAGGTGGAGGCTTCGGCGATCTCGGAAGTCCTGTCTTGGCTACACGAACAGCTAGGAGGCGATTCGCTCACTCGAATCCGTCTTGACGACATCTAAAACCATTGCCGGTCAGCCCTCGCAGAGATGGGTGGTTTCTTCAATATCACCATCCCGAGCCATAGTGGTTTTACGGGTAACTGTAAGGTGGACGAGCTGGCTCGGGAGGGCACAACTGGTTGACGAAAGACGCAAGATCATTAAAATGTCATTTACCACATGTAAATTGGCGATTAAGACCGCTGCTGTGAACAGGATCAATATTAGATGGCTCAGCGGCAACGCATGCCAAACAACAAGGATGATTTGATCCTTGCCGCTCAGCTACACTGTTGTCACTTAACAGGAAACAAATGATACGGGATGATACGACATAAAGTAAAACCCCGTTTTAACGAACTAAAGAGCGCGGCGTCATTTCGGATAACTAAATTTTTCACAAGTTCTTTCGAGAGGCCGGGATAAACATTAGGTTTTTCGTGAACCCACGATAATACCGCATACGGTAAAACCATTTAACCGTACTGTAGAGGTCGGCGTCATTACGAAATTTACTGATAATCCGATAAAGGATGCCCAAAATTATCGACATTGGTGTCGAATCAATTGTTTTCGGGGTCTTTCAGACTAATGGTGGTCTCGCGATCAAGTCAACGGATTTTCATATTTTTTTAAATATTCCTTATGGTGTGTAGAAGGTTTATAATGGAGTGGTTTGCAGTACAGTAAAACCCTGTTTAACCGAAGCCAAGAGGTTGGCGTCATTTCGGATTACGAAATTTACTGATAATCAGAAAAAGGATGTCCAAAATGATCGACATTGGTGCCAAATCAATTGTTTTCGGAGTGACTCAGACTAATGGTAGTGGAATTCTGGACGCTCCCTGTCCACTCCCGGTGGTTGTTAATTGCCTGGACCCCTCCAGGGGCGTGGGCGCGTCAACATCTCTAGCATTGCTATGCCTTGTTGACGTTTCGATAGCATATCTAATATTCGGAAGTGCAGTTGCTAGCATGCACCTCCTATCCGCGCCGCCTTTATACTGACAAGCTCGGAGCACTGTGAGAGTTCTATTAGTACTCACAGGCAGTTTTTGATCGCGCCGATGGTATGAGTAGGAATGAATGCCAAAATGATTGAGATTAGTATCAAAATGTGAACGAACTGAACACTAGATCAGAGAACACACTTTTCTCTTATGTCCTGGGAATGGAAGTATTTAGCGAATGGTTTGAAAAAACAGGGTAGTTGAAAGAACAAAAAAAACAAATGATACCTATGACATTTTAAACTGTTGAATCAAGAATTTGTTATTTCCTTTAATTGGTGGTACAGATATAGCAAACTCATGTGGGGGGATGATAAACCTAATAATTATGTTGTAGCCTGGCTCAATGAATCATATGATTTGGGGTACAATCCCTGTGTGGTAGGTAAAGCACCACGAAGCCGGGTACTTTATTTATTCATAGGGCTAGGCTCTGCGTGTTGCGGACACATGAAACCCAGTGTAGGTGTAAGAAAATATAGATAGACCCTTAGTTAAGTCGGTTGTACCAATCTCAGTGATTTCAAAGTTCCCATATTTTAATGTCTGGGTGTATGTTTCGAGTGGCTACATAGCTGTTATGTATTATCATAGCCGATTTCATATAGCTTGGACATTCAGGCGGTCTCGTCTGTACTCTATCCGTCAATGGTTGATTGAGTTAGAATAATGAATCACGGATAATAATCTTTATCTTTTCCATTGCACTATGAGCTCACGCGATTTCTCACCGTCTATCCACCTTGTTAAACAAATAGCTATATGGTCATATTTTTGCGTAGAAAAAAAAATATCCGAGTATATGTACATATATTTTATGCCGAAAATCAACAAAACCTATCAGCACCAAGTTACGTTTTGTCATCTCATTCGCAATATAAATCGTCTGATATCTTATCGCAAATCAATTAATAAACCATGAGTCAATTCATAGCTAGACCCATAAAAAATAGCTTAGATTTAAAGTATCGGAAGACTGCTTAACCCTAATAAAGAGGAGAAATTCAATCAACCATTTTCTCCCACCATTTTTGTTCATTTCAAATCTATCCGGCCTGATAATGATGAGCGATTAGGCTAGGCTCTATTTTAGGTTATCTATTTTTCGCGAAAAAATAGACAGTCAGCGAGAGATACTCGTAAGCCTCTATTGCAAATTTATATCACATATTGACATAAGGAGATGGTGACAGGTTGGCTAATTTAATAAAGCACGCGAAACATTTGGCGAACGTATGTACTGTAAATATTTGTTGGGGCGAAAAAAAAACGCACGTACAGCTGACAAATGATTTGAACGATTCAATGCAGAAAAGAGCAGTAGGCATATTTCTTCAACATACGGTTGAATGGATTGCCCTAATAAAATGATAGATGAGTGTGAACAACAGCCTTGACTTCATTATGTTCGAGCGTGTTGAGTGTCGAGAAAATTAATATTTTCTTTTTTGTCATTAGGTGGTTTGTGCGTGCCAAGTTCATTGGATGAGGCCTCCTCCAGCATTTCGTCGGACGCCATTAGGCTCTGGTTTCATCCACTGATAGATCAGTAAATCACTCATCAGGTGCAGCATCAGACCCATATCTGCGGAGGCAGCACGACCTGCTAAACTGGCAAGCTGTTAATCCATAACACTTTAGAGTATTGAGTGTGTTGTTACACCTGGTAATTTGGAAAGCTGCTTAACTAGCGAACTAGCAGCTAATTTTGAAAACTACTAAACTGAGCAGCTTTTAACATGGATGATTTAGAAAGCTGTTGATTTTAAAAGCTGCTAAATTATCCAGCTGTTAATTCACCACAGTGGTAAGTGTGCTGCAACAAGTACTCATGGTTTCTTTTTTAACGTAAGCTAACACTAATGGTAAGGTGATTTTGTCAAGGTTCTACCAATTTCGGCCAGGTGACGATGAAAACCCATTGATTATGGATTCACAATGCCACTAGGTTCATTCACAGAACCGGACCACCCGTTTCAATTAATTAAACTAGATGGTTTGGGATCTCGTCAAAGTGATCTTCCTATTAAAAATTTCCAGGTGCCGCAACGCAAACTTATCAAATTAAATCAAAAATCTTGGAACCTTGGAACGCTATAGAGCAGATTAGAGTAACGAAGACGAAAACGGGGAGTGTCTTTGCTATCAGTGTGTCTCGGTTTAGTTTAGCATTCAAGCGTCAACTCAAATTTCAAGAGGCAAACTTTAATCCTTAGTACAGATACAATGGGACTAATTTCTCTTAGGCTGAAAACACACCGCATAAGACAAAACGTTTGTTTTTGTTTCAAGAAACAACCGACCATTGCTTCTTATCAGGCAGCACACACCAAAAGAAACGAAACAAAACAAACGTTTTTGTCTCGATGCGTTTTATGACTCGTTGTCGATAATGCATGGCTTTGAATATGATCAACACACACCGAATGAGACAAACTCGTTTCAGACAAACGTCGTTGCCGATAATTGCATACATTGCAATAGGCGCAACACACACCGCATGAAACGAAACAAAAAGACAAGACAAAACAGAAAGACATGTTTCTATTCAGAGCAGCTCAGACCAAATTGTTAGTGTAATTGTGTGGTGTTAACCTGCTCTGCTCTGCATCGCTATTAAAAAAACGAGCCTATTGTTTCTAATGAAAGAATAACTCAACTGCTCCCCCAAAAAACAATTCATTCCATCGATACTGTGTATTCTATCAGCCGAAAAACCCCAAGTGCGTCGTAGTACCCCATGATATCTTTATCCTCTGGTCACGAACTTTCATAGACTACGTACGTTTTTCCCCCGGGAATACAAGACGTAGGATACACACGTACAACTACGCAACACACAACCCCCAACCAACATAAACGATCAACATAAAATTATGATGAAAATTTATGAGGCATACAGAAAGGAGCCATAACGACAGGCTACAAAAGAAACAGGAAATCTTAAGAAATCTATGGAAAGATAGACACAACCGACACAGCACGATACAGTGCAAAGATACGGAGAGAGACCGAAAAAGGATTACGTCGTTGAGAGGATGCGATTTTAAAAAGGATTGTAAAATTTCAAATGACGAGCGCGGCAACATGTGCCTATTCATCAATAAAAAAAAGTTGTACCAAAGGAGTATAAAGTTTATATGATAGAAATAAAAAAGGATGGTTGGAAATCGAATGTAAACAGATTGTTTACAAAGTTGACTTTTTTTTTTGAAGAAAACTTTAAAACTTTTGACTGGTATCAATGGTGGCTCGTGAAGATAAGCTCTTTGTTCTCTATAAAGTATTACGCGCCTATATATGGTAGTAGGGTAACGAACACACCACACACAAACAACAAGTCGCTTGTCGTTTGTATTGCCTGTTAGCTTGTTGAACAGTAGGGAAGTAGGGTTGAACGCTCTTCATGCAAGCAATACTACGAAGCAAAGGCTCAGTTTAAAGAGATGATCAGACATAGGATATTCTGGCTTTCTAGGTTAGTTTATAATACACGAAACCTCACGGAAGTCTCCTTAAAGATATAATCAGCTTTTATGAGATATAAATTTAATTTAACTCAACTCGGGACCCTCGAGAATTGACCATCTCAATTCCAGAGCGTGGTAAAGAACTTATCCAAAGCAATGGAGACAATCATATTAATCCATGAAAGATATGAGAATGAAGTGATACCTAAATACCAACATAGGCTACAGTCCCTGGATACAGGATAACCTCTTGTCAATTCAGTCTACCTGTCAAGATGATCAACAGGAAACGAGCCTATAGTCTTTGAGGCAAAATAATAAAATCAAAAAGCAACGGAAAATCAGGGCAAAACAAAATTAGAAAAGCCTCACAAACAAGGAAATCTGATAACCACTTCCAGAAGCATTATCTTGTCACATAGCTTTTCCTGAAGACTGATATCAAGACTACTCATTTTTAAGGGTGGTTATCCCAGAATAACAATACGAGAATAGGAACAAAAGGACACTTTGGTATCCAGATAATAGTTCAGACAAATTAGTATGAAATTTTCCGAGAATATTCGCGAAAACTATTACTTATCGTTGGTGGTCTCTCCTCCCTGTGGTATGAGGCGTAACAATAAGTCACAACCATTCCCGACTTGTCATAAAATCGAACAAATTTGAAGGAAAAAAAAACTAGACAGAAATAGGTTCGTATTGACTCTGCTATACCAAGTTATGCAAGGCGTCGCAATTGTTGCTCAACTGTCTGTACGGTGGATCGCTGTTCGGTTTTCAGACCACTAAGGCCGTACCAATATTAAATTGGTATGAACTCCTTTGGGCGACCGGTAGCTCAGTACGTAGAGGCGTCAGTCTCATGTCTGACTACGGTCGTTACGGGTTCAAGTCCCGTCCACGACATTCGTGGCCGTGGATGTTTGTGTTGTCTTCCCCCTGCAATGCGGAGCGTAATAATAAGCCACAACATCTCCCGACTTGTCGCAGGTAGCCGGTTAAATTGGAGCATGCTGGCAACGTGCATCATCCGAAACTGGTTCATGCCAACGAAATGTTAGCTAAGCCATATGGATTAGTTGACGCGCCATGCCCAACTAGGGGTTAGGGCAAATGAGTATAAGTCTGCTCCCAAACCTGCCGTCAGGTCTGCTATCAGTCAGACCTGCTATTTAATCTGCTGTCATGCCTAGCGAGAGGACTGATAAAGGATCTGATGGCAGGCGTAGCGAGAGGATGACAGGCCTGACGAGAGGATGACAGGCCTCACGAGAGGATGACAGGCCTGACGAGAGGATTGATATAGTCTGCCTGACGGCAGGTTTGATAGCAAAATTGATGGCAGGACTGACGGCGGGACTGACTAATATTAAATCTAAAATACAACTTACTTGAGCATCTACTCTAGAGTAATTCCTAGACATTGGAATTGTGTTTCCTCTACCGGGGAGGCCAGTAGCTAAGTACGTTGAGTAATCAATCTGTCTAATCGCATCGGTTTTTCGAGGACTCGAATACCAGCCATAGATGCTCGTGTATTTGTCTTCTCCCTGTGGTGTAAGAAGTAACAATAAGCCACAGTCATTTCCGACTTGTCGCAGAAACTAGTTATAGCGAAACGTCAAATAAGCAGTTTAGGAGTAGTTGACGCGCTTATGCACTACCATAGATTTGGGTAAATAGTAACAGGGACGTTCCGCCGTTACACGCTTCGAGAATTCATTGTACCACATAGTCTCATTGGTGCAGATGGTAAAGGTAGTCTCGTAATAAGTTAAATAAACCGCTATGAACTGACTTTTTCATTTGCGTGTCATAAGGATATGCCTCCAGGAAGCTGGATGAATTTTGCAGAGTAGCCATCGAACAAAGCCAACATTAAAAAAAATAATAAGGTTCTGACATACAATCCGAGGAGTCCAGAGCAGAATAGAAAGGTATTCACATTTTATGATCCGCGAAGCTGACATAGGGCCGCTATCCAAATCGTTTTTGACAAAAGAAACACATCAAACATTTTTCTCTAAGATATCCTTGCTTTGCCCTCCTTTATCCTTCTGGATTTTTCTTTGTCATCCTATTTGTCCTAATCGGATCTGCCTTCTGTAATTGGACCGATTTTAAGTTTTGTGAACTGTGATAAGTTCCCATGAGATCAGGCTTGTTAGCCCACCCTTCCATTCTGGATAACTTGACAAAACCTCTCCGGCAGACGAAAAAAGATGACAGCCTAATGACGTGTATGTTAAATACAACGAATGAATGTTTCCAAGCTGATTTATCACATGAATGATGTATGATTGAAAATTCAAACATGGCAAATCCCTTTCCAATAAACTTAATAGTATCCGACATGAACCTTTTCTTTATCCCTTTTTTTGTGGCTTTTCTTGTTCAACACATCACCATTAAGCATATCATCGAACATTGTACGGGCGCCCGGCTAATCATTTCCTTTCACATGGTCGATACTGAAAGAATTATCGTGTTTTATAGAATTCAATGTCCATATAGCTGATATCCTTCCTGTGTTGCTATTCATAGATAAACATGCGAAAAATTCGATAGACGCCCGATTAAACGCTTATGCTTGTTAATATGACCCCCCCTCCGGTTCTGTTTGACAACTAACCAAAAACCATCATCCCGCGCACACTTTTATGACCTTTCATAAATTTTAAAATATATGTATATCCCTTGTACGTATCGATGGTGAAAGAGGATTAAACCAAAAAGGAATATAAAGTCGACCGACCGCGCGAGCCTTGCAGAAAATCTTGGCAATTTTGATTGATAGCACATTCGCTAGATTGACTTTGACCATGGAATAGGTTGATATAGGGATGAGAGTGTATGTATGGAGTTATGGGTAAGACGCGTTTCTTTTATAGAAAGATACGAGATGATTTTTCTTCCAGCTGAAAAATGTTTGGTTAACGACAGGCTGTAATGGATTGTAAATATATCTCATTTTTATTTAATACGGAAAATACTTGAGCTACCTAAAAAGTTGAATTGAATAAAAAGGAAATACACCAGAATATTATTCCTTCCGGCATGATACTCACTAGCGACACGTAGTCGCAACTGCACAACCAATGGGACCTGACATATAAGCATCTTATGGAGCTTCGATTCCGACACAGTCCACTCGTCCAGCAGGTCGAATGTCGAACTTTGTCACACGACACCACCATATTTGATTCTAGCCGTGTTTTTATACCCTTAACGAATGTGATAGGGTAATTAATTAATTAAAGCTTAAATCGAAGCTAATCATTTTCCTCGTGGGACTAATATTTAACCCGGTATTTGATGAAATACATCTAAAAAATGCAAATTATGCAAGGTTAAAACTTTCTGTCTCTTGGGTTAAGTGTAATTTAGATATTACTATAAGCATTTACCTTGCAGATACTATCAATTACCAGGGACGCTTTGTATTCTTTTTATGCAGACTTCAATTGCATCTTAGAATTAATTCATTTTCTTTAACTTATTTATTTTTATTATCACCTGACTGGCGAAATGTCGGCCCCTTTGGCCGGTTTTGTACCCACAACGGATGCAAGCATCAATTTAGCAGGCATGGATGCCTTGGGCAAGTAGGAAGGGTAGGTCGAGCTAGTCCGGTGTACGGAGTAGGTTAAAAAGATTAGGTTCGTGAATTGGCAACCATGACTAGTTCACAATGTATGTTGGGAGCAGGAATTGAATAGACTGCATAATTTTGAATAACACAAAGAAACTTTCTGAATCTAGGTCGGACGAAAAAAAAACTAGTTTGCAGATTGACTAAAAAACTCGTGATCACTATTTTTTCTAGCAGATTTAAAATACTCAATACCGTATTTCTTCGAATCTAAGACGCATTTTTTTCTGGTTTTTACAATGCAAAAATCGGAGTGCGTCGTATATTCGGGGGCGTCTTATATTCGGGGACATTCGATGTCTGTAGATGGAGTTTGCATTTTTCTCGGTAAACGTTCTCATTCATTTAGAAGAATTTTTCAGACAAGTGTTCAGTTACCGTCTGGTGGTTGTTAGGACAGTTACATTCTGTTCCTCTTCTGTTTTCGGTTTCTGTTCACTGTCGCGATGTCCGGAAAGGAAAGAAGGGTTCGCTATGAGGCCGGTGAAAAAAGAAAAGTCATTCTATTTGCGGAACAATTCGGTAATCGAGCCGCGGGAAAACAGTTTGATCTTAGTGAGTGTAATGTTCGACGTTGGCGCAAAGAAAAACGTAAACTTTTTGCGTGCGTTAAATCGAGGAAAGGCTTCTCTGGTCCGTCGAAAGGTCGTCATCCTCAGATTGATAGCGCCGCTCTTAGTTTCGTCACCAATCAAAGGAAAAAGGGACTTCCAGTTACTCGACAAATGATATCAATCAAAGCAAAAGAGTGGGCAAACACTCTTGGTATTACGGGTTTCAAAGCTTCAAGAGGTTGGTGTGATAAGTTTATGCGGAGTACCCATTTGTCATTAAGACGTCATACTTCAATCTGTCAAAAATTGCCATCAGATTTTGAGAACAAACTCATCAATTTTCAACGCTATGTAATTGATTTGAGGAAGGAAATCGATTACTCGCTGTGTCACATCGGGAATGCAGATGAAACACCTGTGTATTTTGACATGCCACTAAACCGAACTCTCACAGACAAAGGAGCAAAGGAAGTCAAAATAATTTCAACTGGCTACGAAAAGCAGCGAATAACTGTAATGCTATGTGTTACAGCGGATGGGAACAAGCTTCCACTCTATCTTATTCTGAATAGAAAAACTATTCCCAAAGGGGAATTTCCTAAAGACGTCATCGTCCGAGCCCAACCGAAGGGTTGGATGACTGGTGAGTTAATGCAGGATTGGGTGAAGGTGGTTTGGAACAAGCGTCCTTCGTCTCTACGCAAGCCACCAAACATGATGGTTCTTGATGCATTTAAAGGCCACACCACAGATGAAATCAAGAATCTATTGAAGAGAGAAAATTGCGAACTCGTTGTAATTCCAGGAGGTAGCTTCAGCCTTTAGATGTCTCTATTAACAAACCTTTTAAGGATCACTTGAGGCACGAATACAACCAATGGTTAGCTTCAGGAGACTTGTCTCTTACACCCTCAGGAAAAATTAAAAAAGCTTCTCCTTTCGAAGTTGCGAAATGGATCTCTACTGCGTGGAAGAAGATTTCGCCAGAAATAGTTCAAAAGTCCTTCAAAAAATGCTGCATTTCAAATGCTTTAGATGGATCGGAAGATTACTTGATTGATTGCAACGCTGCCGATGACATTGATTCAGAACCTGAGAGCAGTTCAACATGTGATGATCCAGAACCTGACAGCGATTCAACAAGTGATGATTCATGTGACGGTGTGATGTGAATATGCTTGATTCAACAGTTAAGATAAACAACATGCTATTATGCTATTACCTATGTTTGTATCTACCTACCTATCTTTGAATCTACCTACTTAATCTTTAAATGCCCCTGAAGGAATCTATTTTTATAGTATTTTTTTATAAGTAGAATTTTTTAATGTTCCTTTTGTATCTGTACATACATACATTGAATAAAAGAGTTACCAAATATGAGCATTTTCAAATTTTTAATCTAACCTTGGTATCCATAGTAGAGTGCAGGAAATCGACATCTAATCACATTGGAAAAAAATCAACGACTTTTCTTTTGAAACACAGTGCGTCTCATATTCGATGCATTTTTTTTCCTAGATTTTTGGTTCAAAAACTGGAGTGCGTCTTATATTCGAGGGCGTCTTATATTCGAAGAAATACGGTAATAATAAAAATTACAACTAGAAACTCAACCGATTTTTCAACGGCATCGTAATTTAACTCAAAATTTGGGTTGAAATCCAGTTATAGACTTTCAACTCATTATACTGTTCGAACCAATCTTCCAAATATTGAATCGTGCAGGAGTAAATATTAGGCGTGTTTTTTTTTGTACTGCGGTGTAGGTTAATTGGGGCTATCCGGGTTAACTTACACACATTACACAAACAACAAGGGTATGTTTGACTACCGGCGTTTCGGGTTCGAATCCCGTCCACGACGACGTTCGTGGCAATGGATGTGATATAAATTTCGATTGTTGTCCATTTGGCGACACTGTGTCACGCAGCGAATTATCTGTATGTTGGCGGTTTGAATTCGCTCGTCACTGATCCATTGTTCTGTTCCATTCATTCTGGAACTTTCTACGATTGTATCAAGCGGGGCTCCTGTCTATTTCAAACCGCCAAAAAATTTCTTTGCATGAAACTCTTTGAGCATCGACTCACATATAGTAGCTCAGCTACAATGGTCATATCACGACTTAAGATTGAAGAAACAATCTGGTTATGATTTGCTCATAATCTTAAAATGGGAACGGTTAAAATATTTGAATGTGAATTTATGTTGTTAGAATTGTAGTTATTATTTTGTTATCGGACAAAGAAAGCGTAGAGAATCATACAACCATTATAGTTGGGCATATAGCGTCGTTGCCTCGCAGCGACACAATTATGTGTCTATCATAACGTGAATCCATGAATGGTTGTGGGGTCGTGTTGTAGTCGTTGCTGGAAAAATCGGATAACAGTAGGTATTTCCCCTTAAAGAGGACAAAAAAAAACACAATAATTTCCAATAAATAAACGACCATGACAATTAAAAAAAAACTTACCCAGGACAAAAGAATACACCGAACGATTCTTGTGCATACCTTGATAAGGCATCAAGTGTATCGGTTAGTTTTTCCGGTATCGTTGAAACTTGCCACATGGGCGTTTGTAATGGCCCAAAAAGGCATTTAAATATATTCAAACTTGCTATATATCTCATTCACACTGCTTTTTTTAAGGGCTTTTATTTTTATAAAGCACCGCGCTTTGGTATCACTTTTGAACTTTACGTTTTCCAACTTTATTTATTTGTTAAGTTTCTCTTGTGGGTATTATGTATTTATTTTTAATAACACTATGTTTCATTTATTTATATAGGTAACCACATGACACTGCTAGAGTCAGGATTAAAAAGAACACAATCAATAAATCAATCAATTTTTTCATTTAAGGATTACATCCTTTATCTCTCTACACCTTCCCACTTCTCTAATATGCTACGATGACGATATTGGCAATTAATATTTAAAATTTCATATCAACAAATTGAACACCTCCACCAAAACTCCCCCCACACATTTTGCTATTTGTTTGGACAACAAGAATTATGAATTGTTCAAACACCGTTTATACAAAAACAGTATAAACATTTGGCGTGAGCAGTGAATTAGAACGCAGTGTTTATACGAGTGTGCATGCACTTTCGAATCAGAAAAACAAACCATTTTTTTCGACGGAAAATAAAAGGAGTAAAATTATCTGAATCTATAAATAATTCTCCGGGCGTGAGATTGTGAGAGGACAATAAAACTTTTATTGTAAATGAGAAGATATTAATGGAAATTGAAAGCTTAAAATTTATGGATATGAACAGATTTATCTGGATAGTTGTGAATTATGTATTTTGTCACGTACGAGTATGTACTGGGGATGTCCATGAAAGGCATTAAAATATGGTGCGTTGCTTCGAATTTTGCATGTTTTCGGTAAACAGCTAATAAAAAATTGATGGCTGTGAGAATAGGTAAGGCAACTCAGAATTGGGGTGTTACCCCAGGTGACGAGTGCCAATATTCGATGATCGAAGGAAAAAAAATAAAGGAATTTTGAAACTTTGTGGGGTGGGAGCTCACACGGGGGTTAAAGGGGAGTTTTTTTTTTTGTTTTTTGCTTTTTCTCCATATGCCCCTTACGTACAGGTGTCATCCTGATCTAGAAATTACCGATATTTGGATTTGTTTCTGTTACAATTCATGGCTATGCATTTTCTTGACCAAAGGACTCAAAATGCCATCAGCTGTAGTCGAACGCATTCGTCTCATGACCTGACCCTCAGTCATATGGTACCCATCTCATCTATATATCACTTCATTGTCAAGAATGTCCTCTGTTCCGGTTCAAAAGACTCTAAATTCGGTCAAAATCCTCACTCATATGATACTCATCTTGTCCAGATACTACTTCAATGTCAACAATGTCCTTATTCCCTCACAAAAGGACTCGAAATGTCTTCAAAAGTACTTTAGAACATTCGCCACAACTCCCCAATTCATATGATACCCGTGTTACCTTTATTTCACTTCATTCCCAAGAATGTCCTTTTTTCCAGACCAAAGGACTCAAGATGCTTTTGAAAGTACTCCAGAGGATGAAGTCATCAAGATAAAAAAAAATATGTGCTCGGGCAGAACCTCCCTCGCTTAATCATCATTATCAACTCTCTATCCATAGAGAGCTCTCTTTTTCTGAAGATAATTGTGTAAATATCAAAGCCGCCGACAAGTGCTTCGATGAAAATAAGGGGGGCGAGGACGAGTAAGTATGCATGTGTATGTCCACAAATAGCTTCGAACAATTTTGCATCCTCCGTTACTTCTCCGCAAAAAAAACCAGGCCCGGAGTCCGAAGCGTATATACCCTAGACTTGTACAGACCTAGTGGAGATACCAAAAGTACCAATTGGCAACGACCATATGCATTAAAAATGGGTCTCCTATATGGCCAGTTCATAGGAGAGGTTGGCACTCATTCATTAGGATCTTGACCATTCTCAAAATCAATTACCTAACTAACCCATTCTACAATATTTGTCGAATTTTTCAAGTCGCTAGCTTCATTCTATCGGAAGGTATTGCTTATTTGAAGTTTCACTTGTAGAGGAGGTAAGGGTTCCTTAGGTCGGATCTTGCTCATCATTGCCACCAACCAATTTGATCACCCTACAACCATTTAAACAAAATTTTAAGTCTCTAACTTCACTCTATCGAAAGTTATCGCTTATTTAAAGTTTCGTTTGTAAGGGAAGTAGGGGTTTCGTTGGTCGGATGTTACCCAGCTTTAATGCCAACTAACTCAATCCCACTTCGAACATTTGACCAAAATTTCAAGTCACTGGCTTCATTCCATCAAAAGTTATCGCTTATTTAAAGTTTCATATGTAGGGGAGGTGGGGGTTCCTTGGGTTGGATCGTGCCCATATTCAATACCAACTACGTAGGTCTTACTAGCAACATTCCACCAAATTTTTAACTCGGTAGTATCATTCTAACAAAAGTTATCGCTTATTTGAAATTTCATTTGTAGGAGAGGTAGGGGTTGCTTGAGTCGGATCTTACCCATTTTCAATACCAACCAGGTAGATCCTACTAGCAACATTTTGTCAAATTTTCAACTCGCTAGTGTCATTCTATCGAAAGTTATCGTAATTAAAAGAAATATTGAATTTTTTTAAATTTGTAGGGGAGGTAGGCGTTCCTTTGATCCGATTATGCCCAACTTACTAGAACTCAAGCATCTTCTTACCCCAGGGTTACATGCCAAAAATCAGGCGTCCACGTCAATTGGTTCAAGAGTTATAGACGAAAAACCCGAAAAGTAGGGTAGTACGGGGCTCTTTGTAAGAAAATTACCGTTAGTTTTCAACTGATCGATTTTATTTTCCCAGGAGTTTATAAGATTACCCTCACGAGTAATCTACCAAAGCTAGAGCTTTTCATATTTATTTAGTCGGGAGTTACAGATACATTTAAGTATTTTACATATGTAGGGGAGGTAGGCGTTCTCTTGGCTTGATCATGCCCATTTTCAATACCATCCAACTAGATTACACTATCAACATTTGAGCAAAATTTCAAGGCTCTAGCTTCATTCTATCGAAAGTTATCGTGCGAACGGACAGACAGACAGACAGACAGACAGACAGACATGGCTTAATCGAATCAGGAGGTGACCCTGATCATTTATATATATACATAGCTATACCTCCGGAGCCTCCTTTAAGGTGTTACATATTTCCGTCGTGACAAAAACAATATACCCTATACTAAAAGTCTAGGGTATAAAAACGGTCGCCTGATGAGCCATGGTCAGGGATTATGACTGACCCCAATCAGATAGTGCTCCTATGCATTTACAAATATTACCCCACCGGTTAAAGCACTCACAGGGATCGGTTACAGTTTCCGATGATTTTTGTATGCTGGGGCAAAAAAAAAGAAAAACATGCAAACAAAAATCTAAATCAGATGAGTACGATGAAGTCTTCCAAAAACCATTATTTATCCTTTTTCTGTCTTTGATAAAAACGGAAATGCGCAGACCACGTTATAAGCCTCTTATATATGCTACAAGTTGGATTTTCAATTACGAAATTACACAAAGCAATTCAATCCAGTGTACCCAAAGTACTTAAAAGCCAACTATGGTCATATTTTGTGTTTTTAGTTTTGTTTGATTTATACTTAAAGGTCTATAACTGTGTTTTTTGTATTGCGAAAGCTAAAGACATTTCAATATTTGGAAAAGTTGCGGATCTTGTATTACTGAAAACTCAGTTACAACCATCAAATAATCATATTCTTTGCTTATAATTGTGCTACGAAGACTGTGTCCAGTAATTTTAGGATATCTTGTATCCAAACGCTTCAACGAAATAAAAAAAAGTTTTCTTTTTTTTCGATTCTTCCCGCATATTTTGCAACGAGATAAAGAATGTTTCTTTATCAAGTTTTCGGTTGCGTGGAAACGGTTTTTTTACTGATGTAGAAACGTTGTTGTGTTTGTTGTGTTAGCGATGCTTCGAATACTGCAGTGCTTCTTGCATCGACGGGGTTTGGCAGCTGTTGGCCATTGAAAAACGGGTCTCTCCGGTGCGAAGAACCGGCTGCCGCAGGAACGTTGTAGAAACGTCGACTGTTTCGGTTGTGAGAAAACTTTTAGTCTAGTTTAAGCTTGATTTGTCTGTTTCGTTTTCGTTCAATATTTTTCAAAATTTCTGATTTTGTTTATTGTTTTTAGTATAGTAGAGTTTGGAATATTGCTAACATGTTGCTTTAGCAGGACATCACAAATTGCTACATAGTGGATGCAACGAGGGCTTTATTGAATGACATTCCACATACAAAACTAGTGGTTATAGCCTTTGATGTGATGGTCAAGCCTGAAGGAGATGTGATGGTCAAGCCTGAAGCAGATGTGGTTTGCAAAACTGAAAAACACGGATAAATACGTCAAATTCAGAATAAGGTGACAAAAACATACTCAAGAATTCACAGCAACTTGCTGGTTTTTAATTAATGCCTCAAAACGAAAATGAACAATTGCTGCAAGCATTTTGTATGAGTTTGGGTGATTGTCCATTCTGAACTATTGCCCTACATTTGGTAAAAAGGCTCATAAAATTTCGGGCAATATGTACTTCAAAATAAACCATATACGACGGAAAACTGCTATAAATGTTGCTACTACCCAAAGTGGATTTTAGTAGACAGAATTTTGGCTTTGGTCAGAATTTTTAAATTTTGTAAATAAGGGTTTTTGGAATGATTGTTTCCCTAAATTTTGGAGCAATTGTTTGTCTGATTTTCGGGCGAAAGTTCCATATGAACTAGCATCATCTTTCATCATTGGGAACGTTAATTCATGAAGCCAATGACATATTTACCGTAGTCTCCAGTTTACAATGGCTGCGGTCGTACGAGCGGATCAGGATTTCCCTTCTAGCAAAATATGTACAGACAACTGACAATTTTTGAATTTAAATACTTTTCAGATCCAAAAATGGACAGTTGTCCGTACATATTTTACCGGAGGGGAAAGCATATGGAGAAGAAATCTGTTGCTGTTCCGCTCAAAGGACCGCGACACCAATGGGTGCGTTTTGACGACTTGGATTAAATATCATGGATCTGACTTTTCTCGATTTCTCCTTCATATGTTTTCCCCTCCGGTAAAATATGTACCGATAACTGCCAAATTTTCGATCAGCAAATATTTCCCTCCAGATCTGAATACCTTTCTGGGTAGATTCCTGTTTCACAGGATGACGCATCGTGGTTCGCGCCTTGGCTAGCGGTAGGTTTACCACTGTGAGGTATAAGCAAGCGCAACGAACGTTCTAGTGAGGCATGAGGGTTGCAACCCCCTTAAGCCCACGCAAGGGGAGTGAGAAATCCACTCAAATTAAAATCCACTATTGGTCAAAGACGCGAACCACTATGCTTCGCTCGGTGTCAAGTACGAATCTTCCCTTTTCAGATCCAAAAATTGACAGTCGTACGTACATATTTTACCAGAGGGGAAAGCATATGGAGGGGAAATCGATAAAAGTTATATTCATGATATTTTATAAGAGTTCACCAAAACGCACCCAATGGAAAAGGTATCGTATTTTTTTTTATTCAAACATCATTAGGAAGAAATGATTTAATGCAACTAGGGCACGCCCAGAACAATTTCGTCAGGCACCATTCACCACTCGATCAATCGATTATTTACAGACCCTCCCTCTCACTTCTGAGCGGCTCGAAAGAAATTTGGGAAACTGCAGGAGTGTACATTGACACTCCTTCAACGACAAGGCGAAGAGATGAGGTCACTCATTGCCGGCTTTGACAAAACTGCAGAAGGTGATGTGATGAGAAGTGTGCAGCTTTTCATCCAAAAATTAAATTGTATTGGCTAATTCATTGATACTGAATGGATTAAATGTACACAAATATAATACAAAACAAACATTAAAAAAGAACTAAATTCTTACATGATAAAAATGTCTGCAATGCAATCATTGAATCCCCAGATATTATTTACCACGAACTGAATCATTGCCGATTTAAGGATGACGCTAAACCATCATTATGTAATGCATACAATCTCCAATTAATTTTTTCTTTTATGTATTTTCTTTACTACTTTTTTTTTGCAAAGTGATGATAGCAAACATTAGCATTTTGATAGGCAGTTTACGAATGAGAAAAATTGTTTATCTGTGACAAAAAACATGATTGATACGGCGGATGATAATGGACACATTAAAATCATATGAGTACTTTATGAACGTAAGGGGACACTGCACTTTTTAAGATTGTAGATGTTTTTTTTATCAAGTACCAGTTTTAGGAACACACAATACAACTATCGCACTCGCACTAAATCTGACTTCTCCCTTCGATCAAAAATAGCATTAGTCAAAATTTGATTTCAAACGACCGTAGGTGCACCTTGACTCCCTAGAACGTCTCGATAATAACTAACAAATTAACCAACTGACCAGGATCTCTCTGTCTGCGTCTAGGCGCAAACATATTACACTCGTACTCAAAAAACGTGTATCAGGAGAGAAAAAAGTGACCGCTCTTTTATTCGGTAGTTACAGTCTACCTCTAAATTATTGAGCTTTTTGCGATTAGCTGTGCAAAATTCCGTTGATAAGGTGTCGTCGGTGTCGCTATCATCTAACAATCAAACCACCAAAAGCCACCCTTCAACCCTCCCCGAAAACGATCGGGGAAATGAGGAACAACGGCGAATAAAAGTTAAATAAAACGCGTCAGTGCGATAACGTACGATGTTTGTTGTTATATTATTTATTTCTTCCTATTTCTGATATGATGGCAAAATGTTAGATATCAGCCGTTTTTTGTTGCTGATATAAATTTCAATTGATTTTCCGCGAATTCTTGTTGAGTGATATTATGAAATATTACCAGGTATGAGGTGATGAGTTCATCGGAAGGAAAAGTCAATGAGTCTGCAATATGTTTGCCGATATTATTCACGTGACAACGCCAGACCCCATACATCGAGGTGTGTCGGGAAAATGGGGTACGAAAGTGGAAATCCTTTAAAATTCGTTTGAAGATTGCTGCGCCCCTGTGATAAATTTTCATAAATTGCATACTCCAACCACCGGGGCGACCGGTAGTGTGAGGCATCAGTCTCATGTTTGACTACCGACGTTTCGGGTTCGAGTCCCGTCCACGACGACGCTCGTGCCCTCGTGGCCATGGATGTGCAGGAGGTGCATGCTGGCAACTGCATTCTCCGAAGCCAGTTTATGCCAACAAAACGTCAACTGGGCCACATGGAACAGTGGAGCGGAGTCCATACAAGATACTGTTGATTTACAATATTCTCTTGTATGTGTTTGGAAGATTTACTAATAATTACAGCGCAGCATAGTTTCTGCAACGGCGACAACCCATTTGGCATGTGAAAATAATCCGCTCTTCCTTGCAACATGTTATAGAAGAGTAAAAAGGCAACAAATTAAACCTACAAATGTTCTACCGAAATTCAGTGGTTGTTGAAAGATTCAGATTTTTGGATATTTGAATAAAAACCCCATCTCACACTCTAAAAACACAATACCTGTGAAACTACGCTAGCTAAAATACACGAATAAAATGTTGATCACATCTAATACTCTGCTCTAATATTTAAAATTTATTTTGTGAAAATAAGACAAACCGTTTAATTGTTATAGCTCGGTAAAATTAAAATTTTTATTTTATTAAAATAAAAAATATTTTTATATATTTATAGATTTTTTTTTCACAACCTTTTTCTCGAATTTTGGCATACATAATGTACGTACATGCTTCAAAAATAAATTTTCTATTTTATTGTGATCAAATCGTGTTAACATCATTTTATCATAATTTCTTAATTTCCAACTGTTACAGCGCTTTGATTGAAGGAGAACAGGCTTTTTTGTGCGTTTTAACGTCGAGTACTACGTCGATCTTTCAATTCTTAAAACGCAATAACTAGAAACTGTCGCGCTCGGTGGCCGTGATCGTTCGGTCACCACTCTACGATACTAATCTAGAGCTCGGAGATCAAATCGCGGCGCGAACAAAAACTGCCTGTGAGTATCAATAGAACTCTCACAGTGTTCCGAGCTTGTCAGACTAAAGACGGCGCGGACAGGAGGTGCATGCTAGCAACTGCACTTCCGAAAAGTAGATATGCTATTGAAACGTGAACAAGGCAAATGCTAGAGATGTTGACGCGCCCATGCCCCTGGAGGGGTCAAGGCAATTAGAGAGGTTAGAGAATAACTGGAAACTACGCAAGCTAGAACACGCAAATAACCTCTCAGTTTCAGCTAATATTTTGCCATTTTATCTAAAATAAAATAATACTACGAGGGTTGCCTTTTATATTTCGGGATTAGAGAACAAAAACAAATATTAATCATTGAAAATCGCTTTACTGTTTTTCAAAATATTCCCTATGAAGATCTATACACTTTTGCATGCGTTTGAACCAATTGTAAAGGCACTTTTGCCACTCTGATTGAGGTGTCTCCAAAACATGCATTCTGAACGCAGCAACCGCTTCTTCAGGTGTTGAAAAGCGTTGACCTCTCAGTTTGTTTTTTTACGTACGGGAATAAAAAGAAGTCATTCGGTGCCAAGTCAGGACTATACGGCGGATGACCCATCAAATCTATGTTTTGAGTGCTCAAAAATGCAGTTGTTTGAGCTGATGTGTGAGAGCTCGCATTGTCGTGGTGAAGAGTGATCCGTCTTCGGCGGTTGGTTTTTCTGAATTCTTGGAAGACAACTGGCAAACAAATGGTTGTGTACCACTCAGAATTGACTGTTCTGCGTTGCTCTAGTGGTACGGTTGCGACATGTCCAGTTTTTCCGAAAAAAAACAGGCGACCATTTGCTTGGAAGTGCTTCGTGCGCGAACAACTTTTGTTGGGTTTGGCTCATCTTGAAACACCCATACAGTCGACTGCTGTTTACTTTCGGGCTCATACGCGTAAATCCACGATTCATCACCTGTCACGATGTCATAGACGTGTTTCGAAGCACCGCGATCGTATTTTTTGAGCATTTCTTTCAACCAATCGACACGAGCCTTTTTTTGAGCGATTGACAAATTGTGTGGGATCCAACGCGAACAAATTTTTTTGACAGTCAAATGTTCATGCAATATTGAATGTATGCTGGTCCCACTAATGCCTAAGGTTGTCTCAATCTCACGATAGGTCACATGACGATGTTGCAATATCAGTTCGCGCACAGCATCAATGGTTTCCGGAATGACAACTGATTTTGGACGAACTTCACGAAATTCATCTTGGAGTGAACTACGACCTCGATTGAATTCACCATACCATCGATAAACACTGGTCCTTGATGGAGCTTCATCGCCAAAAATTGAATTCAGTTCATCCATGCACTGTTGCTGAGTTAATCCACGTCGAAAGTTGTAAAAAATAGTCGCACGAAAATGTTCACGATTGAATTCCATTATTTGGCCGAGATTAATGTTTTAAGTTACTGTAAAAAACACAAATAGCGCTCGTATGTCAAAACGTTCTGAGTACGTATAACCTCAAAAATGTCAAACTTTACGATAGAGCTGTTAGTTGCCAGATTGCAACACTAGGGTTGTCCAATCCCGAAATATAAAAGGCAACCTCCGTATAACAAGCTTGCCGAAGGTATGATACCCTTCGTTATGCCTTATAGTGCATTTGCCACTTTGGTAGTAAAACTTGTTACGATTTCACTGTTCCTATGAGAGGTATATGAAATGAATTGAATTCTGGTAAGGATTTACCAAATCCCTTTGATTTGTAAAAGAAAAAAAAAGAGAAAAGAAAGAAAGGGGAAAGATATTTGAATGCTTTAACGACGAGGAATGCGAGAATGTATCCTTAAAAGGGCACTCAGATACACGATGGACATCGAAGGATAATCCAGTAAAACCAGTGAACACCGCCAATCCAATCAATCCCGACACAGTACCAAGCGCCAAAAGTCTACTCGAAAACATTGATTAAAACTTCCTTTCTTTTTCTCGACACCTGGAATCAGTCAATAAAGCTTTGCAAATGGACGGTTTAATGGACATCCGAAGATGCCCGTGGGGACGGAGTCTTAGGTAGCATAATGACCGTGAAAGTCGGGCTGTGCCATCTTGCGAAGAAAAAGGCCCCTCGACGAGCTAAGCAGCGGTCTATGCTTGCTCAGTTCGGGAGACGTGGGTGGAGTTTTCGCCGCACGTTGCCGCTGTCCTTTATGTATTAAAAAAAATTCATAGGTCTGGGGAAGACAACACAAACAAGGGAGGTAAAAATGGGAAATAAAAAAAAATGAGACGATAAGGATGTAATGGTTGGCGGATGGCTCGCTTGCCCTCGCGCTCGCATTGGGGACCAGATGTAATGGGACCATCGGCCTCTGTTTTCGTACCACCGACAGATCCTTACTCATCAGGTGCTGCCATAGATCTGCCGGTGGAAGCAGCACAACCAGACCAGAATATGGTTCAGCACACTTTGGAAAAAGCTGCACACCTGATTAACGGATTGAAAAATTCGTTACAAGAACTTCGTGATGTGTGCTAATTGCAACTATTATCAACCTATTTTGAGAACATATTCAAATTCCATTATCTTTAATTTTTTATACCAGTTGAAAACACTTTCCTGCGGATTTTTATATTCCTAAGTGTAACGGTCTTGAAATGCAAGGGGGTGGGACAAATTATGATCTCATATTTTCGTCTTCCCTCTGTTCCCCGTTCTCCAAACTAAAACAAATACAAAAAAATGGAATGTATACGATGTTAGCTTTCTAATGACACCCCTCTTCCCTAGACCAGACGATAAAACAATTTTGGCATTCATTCCCTTTCTATGGGGACCCACCCTTAAAATTGGCCAATTACCTTACAACACATCGCTTTCTTCAGCGAATTATAATATTTCTACACATTCTCACCAAATTTCATGTGTGTAGCTTCAGCCGTTCGTGAAATATTCTATGGACAGACGGATAGACAGACATTTAACCGATTTTATAATATAAAGGTTTTTTTTACTACAAAATCCCTTAAAATCAACCTACAGTCCTTACCTCTTAGGTTACCCTTTTTATCATAATTTTCTCATCGCCAATGGCAACGCTATTACATCAAAGGGTATTTCCTAAGCTTTGGCGATATCTATCATAAAAGAAAAGAAGAATAATCCCACGTTAACATTCCGATGGCCCCACAAAATTCACTATTCTAGACTGTGAGACCCACATGACCCCATCAATGTATCACCAATGCTCTACATACATATTATATTTATAGCCCATTCGATTGACTGTAATTCACCATAATTTCTAAATCGAATGCAATTAAACACTTCCCAAAACACTTGTAGCGATAACATCATTTCTCAGGTGTGTTTAACTTTTACTCCTCAGTTTCCCCATAGCTCGATAGATATAGCAAATTGAATTTCCGACGATTAACAATAAACACTTGATAAAATTTATAGATATACATACCAGACAAATTACATACATAGATGGCAGGCAAGCTATAGATACTACATACGTATTTATAGAAGTCGAAAAAAGAAAACGAAAAACAAAGAAGGAAAATATCCACCCGACGACGTGTCTTCTAACAAAATTGTAACCATTGGCAATTTCCTTAATTGATAAGCGAGTTACGAGTAATTCAATAAAATGCTAAAATTAGCCGTAGTCAAGGGCAAGGCTGCCTACAAAATTAACGGCGGACGGACCACACTTGAAGCCACGTGTACATTGGCATTTAAGGAAAATCTTAAAAACAATACAATCTCTCGACTAACTATCAATCGGTTAAGCCCCCGGTTGAAGGCTGTTGAATGCGGCTTATCAGCCTACAGTAGCGAAACGAGTGTAATTCTCGAAAAAAAAGCTCTAGCGAAGAAAATCAAATGTCTTATCTTAAAATTCCCACACAATAAGTGTGAGTGACTGTGTTTTACTTTTTATCATAGCGGCGAAAAAAAAGAAATGATAAGTTTTTTGTTGAAGTTTTTGCTTAGTTTCACAGCGTTTTTTATTTATCGCGTTTCTAATTTGTTGGGTCGCGAATTTTGATAAAAGCGGACGCTAACGCCTCGTTAGAAAAAAAGATTGTTGGCAATCCATTTTGTTTTTATCTGAACGTACTGTGATTGTCTTAGTTAAGAAACTCGCATGCATAATGATTGTTTTGAAGATAAACGAATAATGCATGCAACACTGGAACGAGTGAAGGGCTGTTTTATGCGTTAGACCAACCAACCGCGTTAGACCATGCATTAGACTACCTATTAGAGCACCTACCAGCTATTAGAGCACGCATCAGACCAGCCATTAGACGACGCATTAGATCACCTATTAGGCTAGCCACTAGGCCACCTATCAGACCAGCCACTAGACTATGCTTCCTACTAGCCTCTAGACTACGCATCGCATCAAATCATCTTCATCTCTCAGTGCGTAGAGGCATCAGTTTCATGTCTGGCTGCCGGCGTTTCGGGTTCGAATCCCGTCCACGACGACGTCCGTGGCCATAATGTTTGTGTTGTCTTCCCCCCTGTGATGCGGGGCGTAATAATAAGCCACAGCATCTCCCGAAGTGTCGCAGGTAGGCGGCTAAATGGGGGAGCAGGCGGTTCTTGCTGGCAACTACATTCTCCGAAGCCGTTTGCGCAATGCGTCGTCCGATTCCCAGTGCCCCGTTATAGTGGCTGCGATCTGCTGCGGCTGCGTACGTCCGGTCGGGTTATCTTCAAGAGAGCGTTTGTCTTTTGTAACTTGTATGAAGGTCATAGTACCCTAGATGTGACGCACGTTGGCAGCCTGCTCGATCTATCGCTAGCCCATTTCAGGTAAAGTATATCAATCGCCTATTTTACAGCATTTAGCGGTGCTCGATCAATCCGGTCAGCTCCATACGGCATTATCTTACTGATTTCGATGAAATTGACATTGACTGAAGAACCGACTGCGACAATTGTGTCATGAGGAAAAGATTTTAAGAGTGGGACAGAGGCGTAGTGAACCGAGCTTGTGGCGAAAAATCATGGTTACATAATGCCAAAATCAGTTCACTACTACAGCAGTCACGTGTCGTTCCAATTTCATTCGTATAAAGTAACATCATCTCATTTCATTAGTTTAAAATTACCTCATCATGTTTTTTTGAAGCAGTTACTCACAGTAGAACGATAAAAGTTTGAATGGAACAATACATTGTTGTTCGACTAAAAAGTCTTTCAACACTGTTGAAAGTGCTGTTCCCACGAGGAGATTCGTTAGATTTTTGTTGCACGACTTTTGTCGTTCAACAAAAGTCGACTCGTAAGCAGAAGCACGCTACTTAATTGAAGCTTTCTACAATAATCCGATCGGAAGTTATATGCATTACTTGAATGTAAATTTTCAGTTGTAGAGGAGGTGGGCGTTCTTTCGACCGGATTACGCTTAAATTCACCATCAATTTACAAGTCGTCACTAGACAAATATCTGATCAAAGTTTAAAGTTTCAACCTTCATTCTGTCAAGAGTTATCGAGCTTTTAATTGATTGAACTTTGCATTCATCTGCAATTTGAAAAAAGTAAACAGAAGACATATATATTTTTAATTCTCCGAAATATTGACATAAACAATTTGATAAGTCTTTGCCCGATAAGGATGACTGAGCCAAAACAATGGATATTGAATGAAATTGTTTAATATTCCTTTTTTTTAAAGATAACGCCTGGCGAATCTTTATTTGCTTTGGTTAATTGAAAAACAAAGCCACCTGTAGATTTTGATAGGAAATTCATAAATATTTTCGATAAAAGTCAATTCCGACAATTCAAGTTCAACTTGCCAATTTTACTTGCTCAACAAAACATGAATATGAATCAGTTCTTGTTTACATGTTTCGATTTTATTTGATTAAGAATGTGTACTTGAATATGACAACAAACAAAGAACTCTTATTTTGCGTAAAGTATTATAGAAGTTAACAACATCATAGAAGTTTGATATGTTGCCCATCATCCAATCGATATTCTAAGTCTACACAAAATGACGTTAAATAAAAAGTTGAAACTTTGGAAAACAACTGCTGTTCAAAACGTACATGTACAAATATACAAAACGGGAGATCGCAGCTTCAACTCTTTCCACGAACATATTGAAGTTGTTTTTCTTGCCGACCTGCAGCCTAAGTGCTCATATAGGTTCCAATACACGAGACGCGTTGACCCGTCGGGCGCGTCAAATCTACGATACCCGTCCCGTGTATACTGGGAACGGGTTTAACTGACAACGGGCCCCGACGGGTACTTTTCCGTTGATGAGTCCATGCATCTAACAATAAACACATGAAACGAGATTTCAGTACTCGCACATATGCTGTCGAATTGTAAACGTACCTCGTGTAAACACAACGACGTGTGCATTATTTCCGTGGCAGTCAAATTCACTTCGGTACCCGTTTCTGACGTTTAGTACGCGTAAACCGACTTACGTGTAAACACTAGTCACGTTTCCGCGACTCGGATAAAAATCACACGATCGCGTATACGTGTCCCGTGTATCAGAACCTTCTGATACTGATATATAGGTGTAATGCCAACGGCCTTCGATTCAATACGGAAAGGGCAGCTGTCGTTCCCTTGTTAAGGAAAAGATGTATGAGATTGATGAGATGTCTTTCCAAGTACAACTCTCAAGTACTCCTGGTAGATTCCATAAAATACCTGGGTGTTACGCTTGACGGGAAACTACTCTGGACGGAATACCTGCGTGTGAGTACTATTTGGGATAAGACCACCAGGGCCCTCTGGATCTGTAGACAATTCGCAGGGAAGACCTGGGGAACCAGCCCTCGAATCGTTCTTTGGATCTACAAGGCGATATAGACAGACTCATAATTGATTATGAAGCTGTTATTTGGTGAAAGAAATCGTGTACCAGGGACGGTAAAGTTACACTAGGAAAAATTCAAAGGCTAGCTTGCTTAACAGTAACGGGTGCTATTCGTCGCTGTCCTACTGCCGCTTTTGAGGCACTAAGCTAGCAATAGCGAGGCTAAAAGCCCATCATACCTCTCTTAAATTGGACTTAGAGAGGAAAAATGGCTCCCTGAAGACAATGACAAAGAGTATGCCCTCCGACCACGCCTCAACCGACTCTTCGTTCTCGAAATTTGGAATAGAGAGGAATGGAATATGAGCCATTCGTCGCTCCCTGCTAATACGGGCAGGTGGTTTACTGATGGCTCCAAAACTGAGGAGGGTACGGGGACAGAAATTGCAGGCCCCTCTACAAGATTATCTATTCCCACGGGGAAGCACCCAACGGTCTTCCAAACCGAAATTCATGTAATTCGAACTTGTGCCAATGCATGTATTGGAGCTTGCAATCTTCAGAGACAGTCAAGCCGCTGCCAAGGCCAGTGGCATAGATAGCTTTCAGCAAGGGGGGGGGGGGGACATGTTGTCGGCACTTTTTTTTAACATATGCTCGGGGAAGAGTTTGAACCCCATCCCATCCTTGGTCTCTTGGTTTCGTCCACACAATGGATCAACTCAACAGGTGCTGTCTTGATTCATCGGCGAAGCATTGGAACTCATTAAATTACACGGGAGAACAATTTTGACACTTTTTTCTGTTTTTTTGAATTTTGCACCTAATTTATAGTAAAACGGCCTCGCTGATTCCAAAAATGCAGTCCGTTTTTCCCCTATACGTCAGGTTTTCGAGATATCGTTTTTTTTTTAATTTTACGGAAAATTACAAAAGGCCCCCTTAAAAAACAACTTTTTTTAAAAGCTACGGGGCTGCTTCTTTGTGCAGGACCTTCTAGTACCTGTATACAATAAAATTAAAAGCAATAAAAAAAGTAATTTCTCGCTCCCTGGATTGTTTGTTAAAAGTTGTGAAATTCTTCGGCCATTTTTAAGGCTCTTTTATGTAAAAAAAATGTATTTAAAAGCCTCTGTTCCAGTATATTACTCTATTATTGTGCTCTTAACTTGTGTAATGGAAGCCTCTACTATCCCTCGTCGAAAGTGTCTCAACGCTCCGGACTCATTTTGCTATATATGTGGCAGTTATACATTTCTAAGTCAGAGGACAAAAACAGGCCCCTTTGTTCACCAGGCATATCTTGCCTACTTCAAAACTCCAATTTGCAATCAGGATAAATGGTGGGTCCCTCATAAAGTGTGCAGGTGCTGTGTCACACATTTGAGGTCCTGGACGAAAGCAGAACGACTTCAGTTACCATTTGGTGTTTTCAAAGGCTTGGCTGCAATATGAGCATCAAAGTCATCTAGATGAATTTCCGGAAAATCTTGGAGATGTGAGTGATGAGCAGGGAGAGCGATTTCATCAAGATTTAAAAATCATGAAAACTCGATATCAAGGCAGATGGGATGCGAATATGATGGCGGACTATTGTTGGAGCATAAAACGGGACTGTCCTGAAATTGAACACTCCAGGAAAAGCTACAAACGAAAATTTTTGCCATAATTTTTTTTTAGTTCTTAGGTAATATTGTTAAGATGTAAAATAAAAATTTATAAATAAAAAAATTGTAACGAGTTTCGTTTGTTTTGATTTCAATGAAGGGAAGGTTTGTATGGGGGCCAAAATTTGAGCCCCCTGTATCTCAAAAACTGGACGTATAGGAGAAAAACGGTTAGCATTTCCGGATTCTACGACCAAAAATTAGCTAGAAATGAATATCAAATCGAAATAAACAAAATGCTGTTCCCCCGTGTTATCATTTATCATGTCATTGATAATATGTTAGCACTTTGCAGCAGGCTCAGCTCTAATATATACGCAGACTGTACATTTAAAGAGCGTGGCATTATGGAAGGACGCCAAAACTCTTTCCTAATTGAATAATACGCTACAATCATAAGGTATCCTTAAGGTAAGATCTAAAAAGGTTTCGGTTCTTCTGTCTCGTGGCTAACAGTACCATGCGCCTATTTGATTGTTCACTTCGATTTCATCAAATTTTGACAATTTTCAGGATAAAAAAAAGTAACCTTAAGGTAGCTTACTTGTTAGTACGGTCCAAAACAATTTCTGACTCGTGACTAACAGTACCACGCGCCTATTTTAAAGACCCATTTCAGAGACATTAGAGAGTTTTAGCAAGACGTACAAACGCTTGTTGTTTACGTCTTTGAGTGCCGGTAAGGTATCTATAACTTTGCCAACGTCAAACAAGTTTGTCGACAACGTTAAACAGGCCAGCTTGTCGTATTACGACATCTTCTTCTTTCTTTTTTTACGACAACAGACTCCGTGCGCACGCGCATTATCTTTCCGGCACTCATAGCCGTAAACGACATCACACTCACCCCACATTGGACGCCAAATATTTGCAAGCTTCATCGACCATTTCCTACTGTATTTCGGTTTTTGCGTCTTGGTGACTGATGACGTTACTTATATTTAGTTAAACTTTTGAATTTTAGTTAAAAATCAGTATTTAAGATTCGCTAATTTCTTTATAAGTTCTCCTTAATACCCCCCCCCCCCCCCCCCCCTATCTACGCCACTGGTCGAGGCTCTCGACAAGCCCTTACTGATGTCTATCAGTACTTGACTGCTACGAAGGTTTGCAGAAACTCAGTTCCTAATGAAGTGATCATATACTGGGTCCCTGGTCATGTCGGTATCTTGGGCAACGTGACTGGCTAAGGAAAGCATCTGCAGCCCCGTTCATTGGCCCAGAGCCATTTTGAGGTACCCCCTATGAAGGTTTAAGAACCACATTAAATAACAGGAGCTACTAGACACCGGCACGTACTTTCCGTTTCCTTGGCCTGAGAGTCTAAGCTGTTCATACCTGGCCACCCAGGCAAGCTTACCTTAGGATGCACTTGCGTAAGTGTTACCATACACTGTCGAACTCGAGCATGAACCTAGTACAAGTGGACCGGTTTTCTCCACACCTATGTGAAGTGTATGTGTGTATCAGAGGACATTTGTACCAGGTTCGTCCTCGAGTTCGACAGTGTATGATGACACTTATTGTTCTATAGAACTACTGAATCTGATTAGAAACAGGGTTAGAATCACTTGCGGCCATCTCACAGGGCATTCGACTCACCTGTACAAAATTGGTATTGTCTCTGACGGCTGTCGCTTCTGAGACCTCCCAGCATATCCTCTGCCAGTGTGAGGCCCTTTGCCGTCGCATGCCTCGACGATCCCTTTCCTCATGTGGACGAGATCGCTTCACTTGAACTCACGCAGTTGAGCAAATTTGTTAGTCAAGTCAAACTTGATCGCCAACCTTAAAGCAGCACAAGACTTGTAGTCTATAGCACAATAGAGCTCCCTCTTGGTCGCGGTGCTTGTGAGTTCTTCGGGCCCCGCAGCCCGTCCTTATCTATCTATTCCTCTTCTTGCTCGGAACGGAAAGGGGAATACTTTACTTACTACTTACCATGATATAGGAGAAAGTCAAACGAGTTTGTGTTAGGTACGGCAAAAATGTTGCTACGACTGTCGGATAACCTATCGGAGTACTCGTATATCTGTCTATCTATCTACAATATTTTTGACGAATGCATATTCTTTGGCGTTACAGTTAGGCGTTGATTGCCGTGGGAATACTCAGAGTAATTAGAGCAGCTGAGTGACTTGGGCTTCATGTAATCCACCCACATGTTTCAGTAAACCGAATGGCCATTTTTGTAGCCATATCATCATCATTGTAGCCGTCTGGACCACTGTCCTTCAATTATCTCGGTCAGATGACAGCGTCCTCCAATTTCAAGGGCCAGCAGTTGTTCGACGTCAGCATCCACGGAGTCTTCCCAACGATCTCTCGGTTTTCCTCAAAGCCTCGCTCCACTGATGCGTTCGTTGTACATGCCCTGCTCATCGTACAGTTCGTGCAGATCAAGGTTGTACCGGATGCCCCATCCATTTCGGTCATAGCAGTTTGAGACCGAAATGGACGGCGCATTCGCTGAAGGACATTTTCTTCAAATGGGTTTAGCATGCTTTCGGAGGCTTCAGTTTGTAGTCATGTATTCGCCAACAAAACTATCCAGGTGTCAAGCTATAGTCAAACAACAACAGATATAGCAATTCTAAGTTATGTACATATATACTCTACACCTGCAATGCTCCCAGCAAATTGAGCTCTAATTCAAATTTAATTACTTCGCCACGATGGTTTTCGGCCGAACATTTAACCACAGGGTACACTGTTCTGGAATCTGAATTTTTTTGCTTCTTTCAAGCTTAATTTAATCAAACCTCTAAATTATGTAATAGGAATCATTATGTACTGTGAATTGAAGACATGTTTTTGTATTTTCCTTTCCACTCAACCCTTCACCATGAGGTAATCATTAACGATTAAGGCAAGTTTATTCATAAAATGTACGAAATTTTATCAGGTCGTTTTTTCTCCGATAACTATTGTTCAACAAACATATATCCACGTGCAATTTATGCACATCTTACTACATCACAGTTATTCCCCAATTCAAAGTTAAAGATGCAAAATTACCTCGGCAACTGTATCTGATAATGCATTTGGTTACGGTTTCCGAAAAGAAGCCGCTGTGGAGGTAAGTGGCCACCAAAAAATTGGTACAGCCTTTCGATACACGGCCAGCGTCTTCAAAATGTACTTGTCAGATTTCCTAAGTACGGGCATAATACTATATGGAGCAACAATAGCATGCTGATAATCGAAACAAAATGAAAATGAAGGAGTAGAATCGCAATATGCGAAGTTAACAAAAAAATAACAATAAGAAATTGTGAGCATAGAGCTTTATGATTGGAATCGATGCTGATGTGTTTTCATATATAATAGAGTCCATAGATTTCAGTTGGCATCAAATCGCATTCACACGCCTTACCATCTACATCTGTAGCAACGGATTTCATCCGAATATTTTAAAGAGTCGCTTCTCTTCCTTGAAATCAACAAAAATGAAAGTGTTCGCTGTATTCGCTATTGCCCTATTCGGTAAGGATATCCGTATAACCAGATGGACAAAGTACCGATGATAAATAATATTACTATTTGATATTTTCAGGAATCGCCCATGCCGGTCATATCGGTGGCGGCCATGGCGGTCACGGAGGAAGTGGATATAGCAGTACCGGTCTACGTACCATCGCTCAAGGATCAGCTCATCAGGCTCATTCGGCCGCAGCAAGTCAACATGCAGCCGCCAGACAGGCATCGTATGTCGCAAAGAGCACACTGGCACAACAAGCCGTACAAGCGGCCGCCACGGCTCAAGCCGCTCTTGCCGGTAAAAGTGTCCTTCTGGAAAACTTGGAAGAGCAGAGTGCCGAAGCACATGCCCAACTCGAAGCGGAAATCGCTCAATTGAAATTGGCTCAGGAAGCAGCGAGTGCAGCTTCGTTTGCCGCCAAACAAGCAGCTGCCCACGTATCTGTTTTGACTAGTGCTTTGAATAGTGCCCAGGGCGTGGCCGAACATGCCGAACAGGCTGCCGGTCATGCAGCTGCCGAACTTGCATCGCAAACGGCTATGGTTGCCAAGGCTAAGGCTCGTCTTCAATCGATTGAACATCAATTGCAGTCGGTCCAAGCCGACTTCCACGCTACTCAAGAGGCAGCCCACAAGGCGTCATCTTCAGCACAGGAGGCTCAAAACAACGCTTCTGTTGCCGGTGCTCATGCCGCGGCCGAATTGCATTCATCTGCTGCACATCAAAGCATTGGAGGACATGGCGATATTGACGAAGGCTCTTCTTTCGGGGAACACTCGGGGGGACATCATTATTAAGTCGTGTTCTGTGCGTAAGTATGTTATTGTTGATTGTGTGAACGGAGCTGTATGTTGATACTGTTTTTAGAAATATGTTAAAATAGATTTTGAATAAAAATGTTGATTTGTAAAGTATATAGAAATTTATTATTAAATTTGGAGGAAACAAGGAAACAAAACTAATTGATTGATATTGTTGGATAAACCATATTTTTGAAGAATTCACAGATTAATCTGAATAGGGCTTAGCGATGGCCCGACAACACATTATTGTATCATAAAAACTACTCCATGTCAAGAAATCTGTAAAAGCACCACGCAAACATTTGACTGATTATTCTTTCGGATCCTGGAATGTACGCTCCCTGAACAAAGCGGGGGCCGAAAAGGCCATCCTACAACAGGTCGAGAAATACAAACTGAAACTGTAATTTTGGGAATAATAAAAGCTTTTGATGAGCTTTACCTAATGGTCTCATTCTAAAGGAGGTCATCGAAACAATTTGCCCAGCCCGGGGTACTATGGTTTGGTAATTTTGAATCGCAGGTCGTCTATAAAATTTCGTACAGACCTGTGGACCTACATAATTATCAGATATTTTTTATTGACAAGTTCCCCCATTAAATAAAATAAAATTATGTGTTCCCTGGGGACCTCATGGTTGGGTGTATTAGAAAATAGGCCATCAATTCGTTGATTGCCTCACTTAGGGCCTTTTCTTCGCGTGAAAAGCCTACCTGACGTTCTCGGTCAACATGGTTTTCTTCCGACGGACATTTTAGTATGCCCAACATATCGTCCAATACAACTCCAAGAAATGTAACGGACTGTTTCGTGGGCATCCGAAGATGCCCGTGGGGATGGAGCCTAAGATAGCATAATTGACCGTGAAGGTCGGGCTGTGCCATCTGACGATGAAAAGGCTCCACAACGAGCTAAGCAGCGGCCTATGCTTGCTGTAGCTCAGTTCGGGAGATGTGGGCGGGGTTTTCGCCGCTCGTTGGCCTGGGGAAGACAACACAAACAGGGTAGGTAAAAATGGAGAATGAAAAAAAAAATAGTCGATAAGGATGAAATGGTTGGCGGACGGATCAGACGCCCAAGCGATCGAATCTGGATCCGGCTGTAGTGTGACCCTCGGCCTCTGGTTTCGTACCACCAATAGATCACTACTCATCAGGTGCTGCTTCGATCTGCCGGTGGGAGCAGCAGCACTACCAGACCATAATATGGTTCATTACAGGTGGTTCATTACAGAAATTTTGCCGAAATGACATCAGCAATGTCGTTCCTTACATCCTAAGCCTTTAAGGTCTAAAACCAGTAGACTCTCCCAGTCTACAGTACCTCTCATGGAAAGGTAGCCGTACTTAGAAGCCCGTGTTCAAACGATGTACCTGAACTGAACAACCCTACTCTACTTGGTCTAAAAGATTGTAGCGTATATGTGGATGATACTCATTCGCCTAAGCCCTAGTGGGGCATAGCGCGTCAACTATTCCATGTGGCCTAGCTGACAACAGGGGTGAGTACCTTATAGACTTAATCACTGGTTTAGATTTTAGTATTTACAACAAGGGTAACATGCTCACTTTTGTAACGATGTCTAGACAGGAAGTACTTGACATAACGTTTGGCAGGCATCAAACCGACAATTGGATTCAGAGCTGGCATGTTTCGGATGAACATCGTTATCCGACCACATGCAGATTAGATTTTACCTGGGACAAGACGTATCCCGCAGTTAACGGACTGAACAAACTCCGCGACATAGCTTCATGAGAGGCTAGCAGTAATCGATGGGACAGTAACGAACAGGCGAAGCTTGGATAGCCTTACTACTAATGTTACCAACGCCATCCAGCCTCCTATGAAGAGAACTGTCCTCTGAAGGTAACCAAACACAGCAACAGAGTTGATGGAATCCTAAGGTCTCGCGCATAAGAAATACTACCAGCAAACGTGGCTATATTCTCTGACAGCCAGGCGGCCATCAAAGCTCTGTCAAAAAGTACAGTAACACCTAGGATCGTATGGTCCCTGGCCATGTTGGTATCAGTGGCAATGAACAGGCTGATAAACTGGCCAACACAGCTTCGTCCACTCCCTTCTGTGGCCCGGAACCCTTTTGCGGTATTCCAACCTGTACAATCATGGATCTCATCAGAGGCTGGGAACGCAATGAGGCTATTGCCCATTGGGATAATCAATCAGAGCTAAGACAGGCAAAACTTTTCATCTCGGGCTACTCGCGCAGCAGATCGACTGAATTGCTAAAGTTAAACAGGAGCAAGGTAAGAACCATTTGTGATCTCCTGCCCAGTCAGCCTGAGAGATCACTTGAGAACTATGGGGATTGTTTCTGATTCGAGTTGTCGCTTTTGCGGTATAGAAGACGAGACTTCGACCCATATTTTATGCGATTGCGACGCCCTAGCCCGGCGACGTAGAGACTGTTTTGGAGCACGCTGATGATATCGCCTCGGCTTCATTATTCCTTCTGAGCAAATTTATTAGCTCGATCGAACTTGATCGATAGGTTTAGGTCTATTACCAAACCCAGGGCTTTAGGCCCTCCGTGCTCTAAATCCTTCAGGGTTAAACGCCCACCCTACAATCTAATTTAGCTGACGTTTTGTGGCCAGCACGCACCTCTTGCTCCCACTTAGCCGCGTACCTGCGACAAGTCAGGAGATGTTGTGGCTTATTATTACGCCACACACCACAGGGGAAAGACAACACAAATATCCATGGGCACGAGCGCCGTGGACGGGACTTGAACCCGTAACGACCATGGTCAGACATGAGACTGGCGCCTCTATGCACTGAGGTACCAGTCACCCCCAAGAATCGGTCAGTGATAGGTCAGGTCAGGTTCAATGTTGTTATAGGCACTGTATTGATCATTGAAGAAAGTCCTGGACCAAATGACAGGATCTGGGCATAGCATTATTCAGTGCACTTATTTCGGTGTGTAAAAAGTTATGAAATCAAATTAATTTAATAGATTTGGATAAACATTATGTTAAATAACACATTAGAGAGACAAAGATATGTGATTTAGTACCATTCAGTTAACTAAAACTATTAATTATAAAACCACGCTGAATACTATAAATTTTTGTCACACTGCTACGTACGTAGTTCATCATATTAGGAAGTTGGTCATAGTCGTTGGTAACAAAGAAACTTTCTAAGTGATGACTAATACACCAACACACAAATTTCTATTAAGGGCCTCTTGGGATTATTCATCAATAACACATTAAAAACCTATTTCATAGGTCAATTTATTATAATTTCACTTTTATTGATCTCAATTGGATTAATTTCATCACAATCGCGAAAACACTGCAATATCATGTCGACATCGACACCACTCATTCTCAGCACATAGCACAACAATTATTATCTGGCTCACAAGAATTTCGCGACGGGATCTCTTTGGCTCTTTGCAAAACCAACATTCAACAATGTACATTTACCTCGCGATTGCAATTAAATATATTTTTCGAGTTTAATTAAATAAATTAAAATTTAAACTGAAAAATCTTTGGCCTGAATACCATTTACCACCATCGTCCGAGTATACACCACCATCATAATATATCGCGCGTTGCACAAACTGAGTCAAGTATGTAATGTATCTATTTCGGCCCGATATGCGTCCGGAACGGACGCATTGATTCAAAACCGCACGTAAAACTGATGGCAAAATGTGTGAGACTACGTGTCGAGCCCATGACCTAACCGTCCGTCATACTATCATCATTGTCATTATAATAAATATTGTAATAGAGTAAGTAGTAATTATTGTTAACGTGACGTTGGTCTCCGTAAGTACAGTAGGTGTCCTCCTCGATAAAAGACACAGCGCGAGCCAACCCAAGAGCTGCCATCACCGCCGTCAGCCAACAGAGTCAATGTCTGTGGGGAAGGTGAGGCGTACCAAATCACAATACCGACCTATGACTATGATAGATATTACACATACAATCTACTGCCCCATGGACAATGAGTGTAAGTATTAAAAAGTTAACGTCAATTAACTTCTTTTGCTTTTGGCTCGATTTGAAACAAAACAAGGCGGGCGACCTAGCAACTTTATTACGCGCCTACTCTGCGCTGAGGTTAACATACTAAAGTCGATGTCTAACTACAGAAGTTGGTTGGCTAAGTGAGTGGTCGCGAGGAAACAGGGGAATCCGCAGCAATGAACGATGACTGGCCTGGCTCTCTATGGTTTTGGTGGTCAGAAAACGTACAGTTCAATGTTAGTAGCCCAAAAGAGATGCATGTGTCATTCGTAACAACAAAAATTAATAATAGTATCGAATATTCATGGGCGCATGGATAGTAGAGACTGGGGTATTTTAAGGGACCAGAAAGTAGGTGTGTATTTTAAGGGGTTCAGTTTCAGTTCTCGTTATATCATATGAACTATCAGCGGAAGTATCTTTTGAAGTTACAGGTAGGGCCATCGGTTGAGCCATCAGCTGAGTCGTCAGTTGAGTCATCAGTTGAGTCATCGGTTAAGCCATTATTTGGGCCATCAGTTGAGCTATCAGTCGAGCCATCAATCGAGGTATCAGTCAAGCCATTGATTAAGACATCAGCAGACCCGGCTCTACCATATATGCAGGCTGTGCATTTGAACAGGGTGTCATTAGGTAAGGGCGCGAAATCTCCAATCTAGTAAATTAAATGATACATTACCCTCAAAAATAAAAAGATAGCGTTAAATTGAGTTCACACTGGGGTCAGATCGCTTGATCTGAGCTCGAACTAACCAGCACACTTGACCTGAATCTGTCAGATACATACAAATTATAACTCACCACACCTTCATCTCAGTGATCGAATTGATCTTACGCTAAGAGTGAACTTAAAGTAAAGGTAAGGCCTAAAAACAATTCGTTTTTTTTCCTGTGACTAACGGCACCGTAGTCCGAATGGCGCAACGGTAGGCACGTTCGCCTGCACTGGGCCCCGGTTCGATTCCTACTGAATGCGGTAGTCTTCGATAAAAAAAAGGGGATTTACATGTCGGACTACGAGCCCACTCAGCTGTTAAATGAGTGCCCAATTGGGGCAAATAACTCGGTCGAGCGTGTAGCTGATCACACACCTCTGCACAAAATACACCGTCACGATCCAGTAAATGAGATTATGCTAACTCAATCCGAGGCCTTGGTCCAGAATTGGACTGTTGAGCCAGTTATTTATTATTAACGGCATCGCGCACCTGTCCGATTTCGATTGCCCATTTCGAATTCATTGACTAGATAAAACCACACAGAGACTTTACACTAGGCGCCGAATATTTTCCGGGCTTCTGTGACCATTTATCGGTTATTTTCACTGGTAAATTTTCACTACTTCCTGGGATAGACCGGGCGACCGGTAGATCAGTGCGTAGAGGCGTCAGTCTCATGTCTAACTACGGTCTTTACGGGTTAAGTCCCATCCACGGCGTCCCACTAGGGATTAGGGCAAATGAGTAGTGTAAGGTATTAGAAACTATCGGTTTTTGCGTTTTTGACTAACGGTATCGCGCGCCTAGTAGACTGTCCGTTTCGGTTTTATTAATCAATTAAAAGCACACTGATCCCACATTGGGCGCCAAATATTTTGAGGCTTTTGGTAATTCTTTGCGGCTGTTTTCCCTATAAAGTGTCACTGACGTGTAAAAAAAAACATTAAGATCGTCTTAAGGAAGCTTATACTAATTTTCCTTAATCCCTTGCGGAGCGTAGCGCGTCAATAACTCCATCAATCATCTATACCGTAGATGGATTCGCCTATTCTGATGTTGTTGGTAACAAATATAAGCCTTAGTGAGGTATGAGACTGAAGCTATGGTCGTGCGGACCGTCCCGGACACCTAAGTGCTAAAACTTCCTCAGAAACTGACAGGTTAGACGTGCGATGAGTAGATGGATCGGCTATTCGTAAAGATAGGCTGGATAAAAGACGGCGTCACGTCCTGATGCCCTTGTCAAACGAAAAAACAAAGAAAATATTCGCGCATCCGTCCGATTGTAGTATACGAATGAGATCTTTCACTGACATAATCGAAAAATCATCCCTACAGCCGACACAGGGACCTTCTTATGGCGTTTGTGTGTGTGTGATAACTACCTTGCCGGACATGCTATGAAATATGTAGGACCCCATTCCGAATGAAGGCCAATCCAAGGGGTTGTAGAAAGTCATGGCGCCGATCTATGGCGAAAGATTGTGAATCTCTTGGTAAGGCGTGGGGGCAGATTCGTCTCATTGCCGAAAACTGAATATGATGGCGTGCAGGAATATTTGATGCGCAATGTCCCACTAGGGGTTAAGGCAAAGTAGTAAGAGCAAAAATCAGACATAACGGTAAATTAATGGGCCGCACGTTGGGCGCCATTTGACAATTTAAAAGTGTAAAAGGACTAAATTAAAGATCGACTTCAACAGGTACAGAAATTTTGAAGCGAACCATCTTATGTATGTCTAATAAGCATTTTTCAGGACTATGCTAAAATATCACCACTGATTTTCTGTTAGTTGAACAGGGTGCTAAAGTAGTTTAGGCCGGCTATGCCTATCAGCTGAGCTATCAATCAAGCTGTCAGGTTTTGATGGCAGGACGTATATTCCATCTGATAACTCAACTTAAGGTCTGCTGGTGGCTCAACTACCTATATAATAGCTGTACTGGTAGCTCAACTAATGGCTCACCGGATGGCTGGACTGATAGCTTAACTGACAGATCGATCAGCTGATGGGGAGAACTGAAACTGATATGACCGTCTAAAAATCCCTTTAAAAGTCACTACGAAATTGGCAAGAGCACCAGGAGGCCCATCCTGGAAGTACGTCAATTCTTTTGATCCATTTCTTACGAATTCTGAAATCGTGAATTAAGGAACGGTCTGGACAGATAGAAAAAAGGATCTGCATCCCTGTCACATGATAAATTTTGGTATAGGAAGGAATGAACGGAAATATGCTACCAATAAAATCTAGAAAAAAAAATGAAACACCTAAACGAAAACTGGAATCATTCTCGCCCATGACTCCACTATCTCGTTCAACTTTCAGGGCCATTAGCGATAGGGTACTTGAAAATTTTTCTAAAAAAATATTCTGAGAGTAATGGAAAATTTACCACGTCAGTGTCACCGCGTACGATTCCGTTGATGATGGTGGCAGATATGTAGTTATAGTAAGCGAGCCCGAACGATATTACGACATGCTGAACTAATTTTCAATTGTGGTAACAACGAATCCATGTTGGACGCGAAAACAATCACCGCACAACGAAACGGTTGTGAACAAAAATGACATAGCTGTTCGGATGATGACTATACGAAGCTTCAACTGATGATATCAAAGGGGAAGCTTGGTAGCAGGATGATATAACCACCCATCGAACCACATCAGAATGTCTTTTGTGCAGGGGTGTTACTAGTCGTGCACATTCAACACCTGTTAGAGTGTGGTGCAGTCATCGATGGTATAGCACTATGGGAGTGAGCCAGCGAGTCTCTTTATCAAGGCCAAAACGCAAATCGACAGCAGTTGAATTATTCATGGTTGTAACCACGATTTTTATATACGATTTATACGAGTACGTAGTGTCATGCCACTGTGTCCAGTCCACATTATACTGGTTAGACGAGACATCAAAATACGGACTCCTAGTTTTTTTGCATATGACGATCGTTGTGCTGTGGTGGCTCAAGCGGGTTCCATCTTTGCGGAAAGAATAAATCCGCGACGAAATACAAGGCGGCGCTCATTAATTATTGATCATGGATGACACCACATTGATGAGGATGGCTCGTGAATATCGAATGTACGTAATTTTGAGCCTGGGATATACCACAACTGCTTGTTCATTAGTCATGCGGGTTGATGAATTGAAAATGTGAAAGTTTTTTATTTTTTTATTACTACTTTTACTAAAAGAATAGTATGGGATATATAAGAGGTCCGATGTGTTTGGGTGTCTTTATCGCTTGACAACAACACTTGCCGATATCGAATGGTCCTGATTACTTGTATATCAACTAAATTTTTAAGGTTCCGGTAATTTTTGCAATTTTTATCTTTGGCTTCGAAAATGTAGAGCCTACGATTAAGGTGGTCGTCAACCATCTAAATGACGAGATTTGCAGAATGAATGGGTAAATCGTAAGTCAATCCCTGTTTCTGGAATAAAACGTTTGCACCTTAAAGATGTACAATACATTTCTGGAGCAGCATAATCGGATACACTTACCTGAAAAGAAAAAAAATGAAATTATTAGAATCGAAATACTCTCGAAGAATCTAAAATTTTAAAGTTAACTATGATATCGATTTGTATTTCTTGTTTGTTTCCTAATCAGTATCTCTGTATCATATTTATCTGACGATTTTTCAACTAAAGACTACTCGATAAGAAGTAGAAAAAAAATTATGACTAGATAGGCGTTCGTAAATCATACCGACAAAATCCAACGTAGTTCTTGGACGGAAACCGCATACAGATGCGATGCGACTTAAAGCGACCAATGTCAACTTTACAAATCTCAAGTTTCTAGTTATCCTGAATGTATGATACATACATATGTATTTCTCGGAGCAAACATTGTAATGGTAGCCGGGCTGCGATAGCTCAGCGATCGTCGTTGAGACCGATGCTTGTCTATTTTACATGTGTGTGTTTTTCCGAGCGACGGCGTCCAAAGCCGCAGGAAGATGAAGACACACGATCGTCGCACATTGTTCGCGATTACCGATCAAGCCATCAGCAACCACAGGGCACTATTTGTGTATATTTTTTCGATCGTCGCCTGCGATCGACGCAGAGTCGCGTCTAGCAAGACGAACGTTAACCGTGGGCCGCGTCGGAGTTTTTGAGTTGCAATTTAAGAATAGTGAAGTCAGCGATTTTTTCGGAAAATACGTAAAACACCTGTAGTAACTAAAGATTAAAAAAATCGAAAAAATTTTACTAAATTTTTTTTTTTAAGAATGGCATTAGGAATCGCACGGTGTAGAGTTAACTCGGTAGTTTTGGTTCACCGTGTATAAAGTGGAAATTCTTACGGTTACGGTTGTTGTTGAATTTTTGACTGTAATTGCGAAACGTCGTCAAGTAGGGGGATACTTCAGATCGAAAGTTGTGCAGACCCTCTAGAAACAATAGGTAAGATTTTATACACATAAAAATTCAATCATCCCAACGTTCGTAGGAATATACTTCGAATGGTCATCGTTGATAGGCTAACATCGGTCAGCTTTCGTTGCAATGGCCGAGCGATGAACACGTGCCTTAAGCTGTGAGTTCTTAGGCCGCAACTGATCAACAGGAGTTTGCAACAGGGGAAAAAACTATCATAACGGTATACAGTCGTACAATTAGAGCCTGCATTCGCCGATCCCCTAAATTTTAAAATACACACGAATAATGCTCCGTTATGATAGTTTTTTTTTTCCCACAGTGGCAAACCCAAGTCTCTCAGTCGCGACCTTGGAATTCACACCTTTAAGGTCCGTTTTGCTTGCCAGTGCCATGTTGCGAAGAAATAGGCAGAATATGGTTCATTACAAGTGGTCCTCACACTAACACGAAAAAAACGCAGCCGAAAATCTGCGTCGCGACGATTTTTAGACTACCCGCATCGAAGCGGAAAAGTTCGCACCGTGGTGTGGAAAAAGCCGCATTCGGAAAACGTCAGTAAGATAGAAAGTGGGACTATTTATGCATTTTCTCAAAAATATGGACCAATGAGAAATACAAAAATGCACAACGAACAGTGAAGAGAGAAATAAGAGGGAAAGAAGAGGTAAAGAAGAGGTAAAGAAGAGGGAAAGAAGAGGGAAAGAAGAAGGAAAGAAAAGGGAAAGAAGAGGGAAAGAAGAGGAAAAGAAGAGGAAAAGAAGAGGAAAAGAAGAGGAAAAGAAGAGGAAAAGAAGAGGGAAAGAAGAGGGAAAGAAGAGGGAAAGAAGAGGGAAAGAAGAGGGAAAGAAGAGGGAAAGAAGAGGGAAAGAAGAGGGAAAGAAGAGGGAAAGAAGAGGGAAAGAAGAGGGAAAGAAGAGGGAAAGAAGAGGGAAAGAAGAGGGAAAGAAGAGGGAAAGAAGAGGGAAAGAAGAGGGAAAGAAGAGGGAAAGAAGAAGGAAAGAAGAAGGAAAGAAGAAGGGAGGAATAGGGAAAAAAGTGAAAGAAGGGTAAGAAGGAAAGAGGGGGGAAAGAACAGAAAAAATTGTAAAAGAGGGGAAAAATGGGAAAAAGGAGATTGAATGGCGAAAGAGCTGAAGATAGTTGAAGGGAAAAAATGAGGAAAGAGGGGAAAATGAGGGAAGAGAGGAAAAATGAAGGAAGAGAGGAAAAATGAAGGAAGAGAGGAAAAATGAAGGAAGAGAGGAAAAATGGGGGGAGAGAGGAAAAATGAGGGAAGAGGGGGCCAAATGGCCTGTTAGTACCCCCTGCTTTCGTCCACCAAACTAAGTCATTATGACTCCACTCCACTCTATCCTTAAAAAAGCAGTGTTGCGCAAATAAACAGAATAATTTTTAATTGAGGAAAAAATTGCACCTGTGTCGTACAATGCGCGCTATATATTGTGTAGTCACAGTTGTGTATTCAGATTCAGTCGGATTACCCACTGGTCATAATACCATAATACCCCATGGATTAAAGTAGCTCCTGACGAGTAAAATCCATCGGTGGACGAAACCAGAGAACAGTGGTAGAATTGTATTGTATTTTACAATGTCTAATAGTCACTGGTTTAATGCTGTTTCTTTGTCCTTTATTGTCACTTTACCAGCCAATTTGGTGAATAAAACTTCCATGTTCCTATTTCCTAGTGAATAGGAACATGGAAAATTAAGAGTTTTATTCAACAAATTGGCTAGAGTGACAATAAAGGACAAAGAAAGGGGTAGAATTGGTATGTATCCTGATTATTTTTGGTGACAGTGGATAGCCGGATCAAGTTGTTATGACTTAGTTTGGCAATGATCAACTTAACTCTATTCCAAAAAATGTAGTATTGCGTATATGCGTGAAAAAAACAAAATAATTTTCATTGGGAAAATATGGTTTAGTCGGATTCGACTTTGGTCGTCGATCTTTTGTCGTTCAACAAAAGTCGCCTCGTGAGAACGCTGCTTAACAGACTCAATCTGTTACAATGGGTTCGTTCTGATTAAAAAAAAATCAACCCATTGTTCCCTTTCATCTTGATAAGTCAGTGCTGTGATTGTAGATGCCAAGATTTATGCACAAGATAAAGCAGTGGAGGTGTGTCTTGACTTGATTGATATTCAATCAAAAGTTCAACGTAACCTTCGTAATTAACAACTGTGCAATATTCTTTTCGTAATTGTTTGTGAATCATAACTTAAAAAAAAAACGTTAAAAGAAAATGTTTGAAGAATCTGCAGTTATACGGCAACAGGCGGGTGAAAAAATTGAAATTTAATGATAAATCTGACAGGCTCTCCATGCAACAGTGATCACAAAAAACGATGTAGTCAGCGTGAAAAATTTGAATGGTGACGTTGAGTCATGGAAGATTAGTCGAAAGTTATTAGCAATTCAATACGATAGTTCGCTCGACGGGATCTAACTTATCCGGTAGATATAAGCCAAGCTGCAAAAGACTGTAACTTAACAATATGCACAGAAAACAGGCTCAGACCTATTATGTGCCCGTATAGTGTCACTGTTTCTATTGTTTGCAAAATACATACCAGTTTGAGTTCAAAAATAACTTGGGGCGATTGTCTAATATATGTATTTTATAAGGTCACGACTTTTCATGCTGCGATTATATTATAATTTCCGTAAACACACTATGGGACGTTTTCTTAATGTCTGGTTAAACTCGAACTGGGACACTAAATTACTCCTACTACTACTAAAATATGATAATGCAGTAGAAAAATCAGCTGAATTTCTTGGCGGATTTCTGCCGCCTCTTCTATTCTATTCTACGTTTGTACCGTCTCTCAGCATTCATTTGCGGCTGAGTTGGTTATGGTTTCAAATCGTCTTCCATCGAATGAATTTCCAGAACTCTGTCCTTTATAACTAGTTTAATTGTCTCATTTGAATGTAGAAACGTAAACAGTTCTAGCTGTCAAAATCTCAGCAGCCCGTATCATCTGTTTGGAATTATCGTCCGATAACTATTTAACTGGAGGATATGTGGCGTTTAGCGTTTATCTATAGGATAAACTTTAACCAGACATTGAGAAAACGTACCAATAACATCTAGGTCATCTATGGCACAGTTTGGAGAGGGTTTGATAAGATTTGGCCGAGGCTCAAAATGTAATCAATATAGATTATCAACACTATTCCTTCGCTATGAATTATCAATTTTATTGTGGGACCGCTATCAATTTACGTTTGACGAATAGAGAGATTGGTATCATGACAAGGAGGTTTTTTATGTAAAAAAAAACTCAATTTCATCTTGATGTGCTTTTCTTGAGTATACGAAATTTCAACTGCGCTGTGGGACTTTTTTATGATATTGCGAGAGCTAAAGGGATAACCCTTTGGTGTAAAAGCACTTTCTTGTCGATAGGGAAACTAAAATAACGGTGAAAAGATGCTGGGCTTCATGATATACTCAAATAGCTGAAATAGCAGAGGCGACGATCAAGAATTTCTTTCTGATCCTCCTAGCTGAATAATGAATTTTTGTCGATAACACAATGGACCCAGATGTTGCCCGCGGTAGTCCCTTACACCGAATTTCTTCTAACCAGCTGCCCATTGAATAATGTCCAAAAGTTCAACATTGATTGGAGACTATCAATGTATAATCAAAGCAAAGCCTCCAGTCAATTATTTCATTGGTCAACTATCAAACCAAATGTATGAACATACGGGTACTTAAATCTGAAAATAATTATACGAGTATGTATGAATCACGAGGCTTATGACACGTTTAATGTATGCCAACTGGCACGATCGCCATGGCGTTTGAATTACAATATAAAAAGATTTCATAATCGACTAAGATATCATTCCATAATCGTGAACAGCTAACGACAATGTATGTATGTATGGCTAAGTGTTGCAGCGATATACTTTTTATACTCTTCACGGAGTAGGGTATATTAACTTTGTCATGAAGTTTGCAACGCGCAGAAGGAAGCAACTCCGACCATGTAATGCATATACCTATATGTAAATATATTACTGGTCGGTATGACGAGATGAGACGATTAAAGGCATACATGTAGACGTCTTTTTGATCAATTATTTTCATTCGCAATTAATTTTGCACACACAACGTATGAACTTTCTCTCTCTCTTTTGCAACCATTTGTAAAAAAAGCTGGCTAGTGCTTGCAAACAAAAGCTTACCAATTTCATTGCTCTCCGCTAAAAGTCGACAAACACGACGTATGCATAATTTATACTGGATATGTACGACGATGATCTCCGAAGATCTATTTCCCCATGAGCAACAGTGAGTTTGTCATCAGTGGATGGTGAATGCAAGTCCAAAGCTATGAAATGTTGGCCTCGTGAGGAAGTAGCCTGCTTCGCAACGTCCCGCATCTATAAACATTAATAGTCGAGTCATCACGTGCTTATAGGAGCTGACCTAAAGCAAATTATGGTGTAGTTCTGATTTTTTTTTATTGACGTTTTTTTTGGTGCTGATTACAAATCTGAGCTTTGCTACTATTTTTTTTTTATGGAATTTGTGTTATAGCCAAAAAAACAACAACAACGAAACAGTTTTGTTTTGCTTTTTAAAAATATTTAAAAAACCATTACCCCTAGCAAAAAAAAAACAAACTAGCCTTCGGCTAGGTTGGGTGGCGGCCTTACAGCAGCGCAGGTTAGGTGGCGGCCTTACAGCACCGCATAGACCGCTTGGGTCCATAGCGATGCCACAAATTGACAGCGGAGCAAAGGAACTAAGTATTGGGATTAGTTAATATCGTTGGGTCATTATTGAGTTCGAAGGTTTTCGTCGCGTTCGCGAATTCCAAAAGACTCTTTATACTGAGGTCCGCGACCGCCTTCAAGTTGCAGAAGAAATAGGCACCAAGATATTTTTATCTTGTTCTTGCGAGTGCTGGGCATTCACACAAGAGGTGTTCCAGAGTTTCTTTAGTGTTAGGCAGCTGACAGTTTCTACAGCCGTTAGAAGTGATCCTAGCCTATAGGCATGCTTCCCTATCAAGCAATGGCCAATAAGTAATCCGACCAGCATCGCAGACTTACCTCTGGATAGTCCTAGGAGGAGTATGTTTGTTTTCCTTGGATTTTAAGATGTCCAGACTTCCCTCGTTATCCTGGAGTTGATGGCTCTGTTCCAATCCTTATTGGCCAGTTGCATCATCTTACAGTCAATTTCTAATCTTATTGCCTGCATTGGTATAGGAAGTCACTTTTATTTTCCATTTTCAAGTCGATGTCAAATAAAGATTTGTAAACAGAGGACCACCAATTTGTGACTGATTGTAGCTTGAAATGTCAGCTGTCAAATGGCAAAAAAATCTTGGCTAACGCCACCATTTCAATAATAGCGCCATCCCTTGAAAGGTAGCGAAATGACTTCCCGGACAACCCAATAGTATAGCAGTGTCCTGCGATATCATGCTCTTCCAGTTAGTCACATACCATGCTATATCAAGAAATATTCTAAATTCCGTTACCATTATCGAAAAATCTGAAATATCTCATTTTCCTAATTAAAGTCGCTTCTGATGACTTCATTCCCACCCACACACCATCCACCCCAACAATGAACTTTTTTTTCCTCCCTTATCGTTCCAATTTATCAGAATTTCATCTAATTGAATTCAAAATCGCCATAAATTTAAATCAGTTCTAATGACATTAATTTATCGTGTTTCTCATTATTATCTTCAATGTGCCACACGACACGAGGAGTCCTTTTCGCTTCCTCAGGCTGTTGTGGGTCGAGTTCGAGTTATTGCGGTTGGCTAGACAACAGCCGACCATAGTATTAAAAGTTGTCAATTTAACTGGCGAATATAAGCCAAATAGGCCTACACAGACAAAAATCATACATTTTGCCTGTCCATGCTTCTCTATAGATACTCGTACTTAGATACTTCAAAACACAGCCGAGCGGCAACTGCTCATGTAACTTCGGAACCAATTCAATTAAGTGTCGAGAAGGCACTTGAACCAATTAAATTATTGTGTTTTAGGGGATCTTCATGCGGTCCTTGTTGTTGGCCCTAAGTGATGACAATTGTTTTGTTTTGTCACTTATTTAAAATTTTAATTGATTCAATTGATTTTGATGTTGAGTGGTGGTGGCGAGGCGAGAAGGGTAGTTTGGTGGGGCGTGTGGATGAATCTATCAATTCTAATCGAGTATTTAAATCAAATTGTTTTATATGTGTTGGAAATGAATTATAAATTGCACACTAGAAACTTTAGCAGTATTCCTGGGTTCCGCATGCTCTTACCGAGGAAAATATGGCGTGTCGAATGGAGATATCTAGTGCTCTTCTCTCCCGCAACAGAAACGAATCGTTCTTGAACCGAATTGTGACCTGCGATGAAAAGTGTATACTAACGATAATCGTCGCCGATCGGGCCAATGGCTAGATGCCGAAGAAAGAGGCTCCAAGGATCATGCCGAAACCAAGCCTACAGCCAAAGAAAATAATGGTGACTGTTTGGTGGTCTGTAGCTGGATTTATCCACTATTCGATCCTGCAACCTGGCGAAATCATCAATGCTGAGAAATACTGCGCTCAACTGGACGAAATGCATCAGAAATTGACATTTGAACGACCTAGGCCAGTCAACAGGGATGGAGTTATACTGCTTCATGACAACGCACGACCTCATGTATCGAGAACAACGATCCAAATATTGAACGAGTTGCGCTATGAGACTCTTCTTCACCCGCAATATTCACCAGACCTCTCGCCAACAGATTAAAATATCTCTAAACATTTGGATCACTTTTTGACAGGAAAACAGTTTAACAATGAAGCAGCTGTCAAAAATACCTTCGAAGAGTTTCTTCGAACCAGAAACTCGGACTTCTACGTTGGGAAAAGTGTTTCGCATCCGCTGGTACCTATTTCGGTTAATAAAATTATCTTTATAATAAGTTACAGCTGTTCAAAAATTTACTGCTGAATCCGACATTTCATCTGCGCCAACTTAATACTTAACAGAGTAGAATTCTTGCGCTATCCTTCTCTCCAGAACAGCTCAGATCACATTCTTAGTGTAATTGTGTGGTCTTAACCTGCTCTGCATTGTTGTTAAAAAAATGTGCATAGTGACGCTGAATTTAATACATTACCTTCCCATTCCCTATCGTTTATAACGACATTGAAGTGACCCAGGAGATTACATCGTTATAGCCGATCGTATTGTCGCTAAGCCTACTACAGACAATGGCCCATCCCTGGCCATTTGAAGCCATCACCATTGTGTGGACGGGCGGATGGCGCTCAGTGGCCAATGGCGCGTAACCGTCATTACTGTCAACAGCGATGGACCATGAGATGGCCACAGATGGTTTCGAGAGCCATTTTCCTTCACGCGATGGCCCATCGCGCACGCAACTTTAAACAGCTGATTTTAATTTGATAGACTACTACACAATTATCGCAATGCTACTATCAACGACCTGCTGTCATACGCGACCCGTTGATTATAACTGCTGTGACGCACAGAGCAACAGCTTTCAATTCCAATGGCCCACTATGCGCAATTTTCTGCCCATCGAAGATCATTGTGTGGACGGACAATATTTTAATTGACATTTGGTGTGTGATGGCGGCCATCAAAGTCTTAGCGCGATGGGCAATGGTCTGTAGCGGGCATCAGATTTTGTATAACGGCAGTGGCCGTTATATCCATGCCAAGTTTTATATAACGACCGTGGTCGTTATATGTAGGTAAAACAGCAGGGATATAATAAACTTAAGCAAAATCGTCTTAAAAAAAATCTTCCTTAAAAAAAGACTTCATAAATCAGCTTCCTCATGCACTATCGCCCTAATCACAAAAATATAAATTGGATTTAAGTAGATACAATTAAAATTTACTTTAATTTGTAAATTTGTAAAGTAGTTAGTGTTAATCCTGTTTACATTTACTATTTATCCATCTATTGACTAACAACAATACGATCCGGGCTTAATAGGGTATTTATTTCAAAACTGTCAGTCAGACATTGGAACCATTAAAGCGACATTAATATTAAAACCATCCTCGTGTAATGTTCTGTAACCATTGTGGGATTTCACATAGATGGATGGATACGTTAATGCTTCCTTAAAGTCCATAAGTTTCTCCCAATGTGTACCGTTTGAATGATAGCGTCATCTTATTATGAAGCGACATATTGTATGATAGAGGGGGTGTCTCATAACAAGAAGGCAGAGCAGTAAGAGGTCCTGCAGGTTCCACTCTTATTAATACCTAAAAAGCCTATAGACAATGGAAGGCCGTCAATGTGCACGTCGTCGATACTAGCAGAGTTCGGTTTCGCCAGCACCCAAGGCAAACGATTTGATATGATATACTCGTATGTATAACTCATACTACAAACATAGATTAGATTGTTGATATTACTATTAAATCTTCTTTCATTAGGTGTATTATGTTATACAACCGTTTTGTATCTTTACAAGAAACAGAAGGCGACCGTGTATCTTACGAAACGTGTGTGTTTTGTAATAGGAAAGGGTCTTGTTGTGTAGTAAAAAGGGCAAAATCCACTTCGCTTCTTATACGTATGGCGGCAACTATGTGATATGAATAAAACATCATCATTTCTTGGTAAATAATGTTGCAAACGACCTGAGCGTCTTGCAGCAGATACAACAGCATCCATAGGCAATTTATATTCGTCGAAATCTTTCGAGAGTATAGAAGACAATGAAAATGGTCAGTTTTCATGGTTTGAAGTGTAACAGCCTTGGGAGTGGATCAAATAGGTGGTTGGCTAAGGGTCATTGTGAAGAAATTTCGTTACAAACAGCTGACTCAATCTAATGTCAAAATTTTGAAAATATATTTTATATGTAGCCGATATTGAATCAAGAAGGGTGTGGGATCATTATATCTCCTGAAACCTGAATGCTGCATTATTCCGAAAAAGATGCATATGCCTTAAATTACAGCCGATGAAGGAGTTATATAACGTTTGAATTTGGATGCATATTATCATATCTTCTCATTCATCTTCAATATCTTATTCATAAGAGATTGATGCATCTACGTACGGCTGGCTACCTGTTTTATCTGATATATTATGGTTCGACCATAGACTTTTATTTTTGCAAGTCGACACAACGACGACGCACCGAATGAATATTTCAACAACAATAAATGATAGATCGCCTCAGACTCTAGAAGCTGTTATTTTGTGGTGCTTCCCAACAGTAGCGCAGCGCAGACCAGCTCTATACTGGCTACGGATATCTTAAAAGACTGCAGATTGTTGCAGATACTCGTATATCTTACTAGTGCCCATCCGTCAGCATATTCTCATTATGCTACTTATGTTACGTATTTTTGTTGTTACTCGTAATACGCGCCGCCCGCCATGCTTCTGTTATGGGTTAAGTCGGACAATTGCACCAAGCAATGGATAGTCGTCGTCGCACCTTTCACGTATATCTCGCCTCCTGGATCTTTTGTACAGATCTCTCTCTCATTAGAAAATATGATGGATGCAAGATGAATTACATATGAGTGAATGTTTTTTCTTTAATGTTTTTATCTTTTACACAACTCCTGTAACTGCTGTGCTGAATAGATAGTAGCAGATGCATATTTTTTCAAGTCAAAGTACTGGGCCATTGACGTGCAGGGAGACGATAGGCTCCCTGGCTAACGAAAGAATAGTTAGTAGACGATTGCGTTTACCTTTTACGTTTGAATGATGGCGACTATTTAAAGTTTTTTCTTTTTTAACTGCCTTCAGACCTAATTTATAATTGGCATTGATGTATGGTGAGAATGTTACGTAAGGCTATCGATAATCTTGGCTGGACATTTGTTATCATTCGCGTTGAATTGATGAACGTTTCAGAGATCAGGGTTAATGACTCGTTTTCCTAATCGGGCAATAGCCTAGTCATTAAGTGCTCATGGAAACTGTTCTAAAACAAATTGTGGCGTTGTTTTTATTTTTATTTTTTTTTATCATTTATGTTTTTTGGGGCGCTGACTATGAATTTGAGGTTTGCCTCAAAATTTTTTTTGTTGAATTTGAGTAATAGCAAAAAAAACCCTTCTTTAATTTTTTTTTCTAAAATAATATTTTGAAAACGGTTACCTTAAGCGAAAAACGTTCTGAGACAAAATGGAAAATCGTGAAAAGCTCAATAAAAAAGGTGAACACCACTTTTTCCATATCTTCTAAATAGTTACAGTATTATAAGGCGGCTTGATGATCAGTTGAATTCCATTGTCGACCCAGCCCTCGACGCAACGGAAGAGGTTGTCTCTTGTTTGAGTTTTTTCTTTTGAAAAAAAAAATTCAAGGGAAATTTTTTTTAGCTTTTTGAGTAGTTTTCTTGAGAAGTTTCTTTTTGAGTAGTTTTTTTTTGTAGTTTTTTTATTTTTATTTTTTTTTTAGATTTATAAGGCGGCTTGAGGATCAGTTGAATTCAGCCTAGCCCTCAACGGAAGAGGCTGTATTTCCGGTGTTTGAGTTTTTTTCCTTTGATTTTTTCATCTTTTGAGTGAGTAGTTTTTTTTGGGTTGTCTTTTTTAGTTTAGCCTTTTGAGTGTTTTTTTTTTAGTTTTTTTTAATATATAAGTCGGGGTATTTTTAGTTTCCGGGGCCCGGGGTGAAAAAATCATTTTTCACTCGGATTTTTTGTCATTTATCACTCGCGTCACCCTAAGACTCTCAAATTTGCAAAAACAATTTTTTTTGACATGGATATGTTTTATAGCTGGGGGTCATCCTAAAAATTTGTCCGTCACACGAAATGTCTGTTTTTCTACTCGGGGGTCAGAAGAGGAAACAAGGCCATTGAAAATTTTTCTTTTCTGGTTGTGCATGTCGTTTGAGTGAAGTGGTTATTGTGCATGGCTGTTGCTTGTAGATCCGCGCGGGCGGTGTGCTTGCGGGGATCCTGTGTGTACATGTTGGGATGTTGATTTGATAGCGATAAAGGTTGACGTTGTGGACGGCAAGAAATAACATAGTGTACGGGTAAACGGGCGGATTTTCAATGACCTTCAATTTCCGCCAATTCCCATTCATCATTTAATAAAACAGCCCGTGTTGTACTATCTGAATCACTAGGGTCCCAGAAAAGGTAGCAAGTAGTCAGGTCAACTAACATTTGGACATGCGCAGACGCAATTTGAGAGAGTGTACATAGTTCCCGCCCCCCGAAGATGAGCGAGAGCGGATGAAGTTCATTCGAGCCAAATCGGGTGATCCAGCGACTGTGTTTGTGCATTTGCAATGGCGGCGATTTGAGGTCTGACTGGTCCACAATGTGGGCCCCCACCACACGTGCAATAAACATATAGAACAAAATGGCGGATTTATACTAGGCGAGTTAGAATCTCTCAAGTCCCGAAATAAAGAAATATTCGTCGCAGGATGTTATATGTTATGATGTACATTCAAATGTCTGCAGAAGATCAAATGCCCCCCTTCCGCAAAAATTCCTAAATGTTCAAAATGACTGGAATCCAAACAAATAAAATACCGCGCGTTGTACTACATATCTGAATCAATAGGGTCCCAGAAAAAGTAGCAAGTAGTCAGTTCGATTAACCTTTAGACATGCGCAGACGCAATTTTGAGAGTGTGTACATTACATAGTTCCCGCCCCCCAAAGATAGAGAGCGAGAGCCATCGCGGATGAAGTTCATTCTATCCAAATGGTTGTGCATTTGCAATGGCGGCGATTTGAGGTCTGACTGGCCCACAATGTGGGCCCCCACCACACATGCAATAAACATATCATAAAACAAAATGGCGGGTTCGTACTGCGCGAGTTAAAATCTCCCAAGCCCCGAAATAGAGAAATATTCGTCGCAGGATGTTATAGTTCCGGGCAGCTCATCGTGACATGATGTACATTCAGAGGTCTGCAGAAGATCAAATGCCTCCCCTTCTGCAAAAATTCCAAAATTTTTCTTGTGCATTCTCTTTGTGCGTGTGTTGGAATGTTTTGTTTACTTTTGTTAGTTCTCCTTTCTGTTTGCCGGACACAATCGCATAGAGTCGCACGCGTTACTTGAGAAACGGATTGTGTGTGCCGGACCCGGACTGTTGATTAAAGGGGCGGGGTTTGGCGGATAGTGTGGGAGCGATTTTGCAATAGATACACAAACACAATACACGTCCGATTGGGAAAAGATGGTGGGAAGTGTGATTGCGATTAGCAGAAACGTACTCAGAGAAATGTCGATAGGCTGCAGTCTGCAAACTGTACCGAACGGGTAGATGGAACAGGTAGATGGAACAGGGTGCACGAGAGGAGGTGAATATTGCACACACGTGATGCAAACGAAAACGAAACGATCCCGCGAGAGAAAGGAGCCCAAGCGGACAGGACAAAGCAAAGCAGAATTTATGACGAGTATCTACACTGCCACCAGATACATGGGTACATGGATGTCTTATGCCTACCGAAAGCGTGGGACTCGTTTTTTCGAATGATTTCATCCAGTATAACTATACTGGGATCTTTATAAAACTTACGTCGATATCTTCAACACAACAGGTTGCACGCAGTCGGTAGCCATAGACATATCCATGTTCCGATGTATCTGCATGCAGTGTAGATACTTTGTTTTATTTAATTTTTTTTTTAATTTTTTTTTATTTTTAATCTTAATTTTTTAATTTTTTTTCCTTATTTTCTTGTTCTAATGATTTATACAGAGTGTTTGGTGTGTTTGAAACTGATCAAAACGCTGTTGCACGCAGAGCGAGCGAAGCGAGCGTTCATGTTTGTGCGATACTGAGAGTTGCGATCCCTTAAGCGCGGAGCGAGCGTAGCGAGCGGAGCCCACGCAAGGGGATTTGCGAATATTTCAATTTTCCATGCCTCCAATATTCAAAACACTCAGTATAAATTATGAAAAAAAAAATTAAAAATAAAAAAAAATTAAAACTTAAAACAAAAATTAAATTTTTTTTTTGCAAATTCTTGACTTTTAGAGTAACGCGAGTGAAAAGTGACAAAAATCCGAGTGAAAAGTGATTCCCCCAGCCGGGGCCCCGGAAACTAAAAGGTTGCCGTTTTCAAGACCATGAGTCGGTTCTTACAGTATCGTTTTTTAATATCTTGTAGTACTGGGGTGATCAAAAAAAGCGATACTAGTATCGGGTAGTGAATAACATTGGGTTAATTTAAATTGTTGTTTGTAGCGAGATGAATATCAATTTGAAGTTGGATGATAATTACTGTCATTTGAAGCACGTATCGCTACCGGAAGAGAACGTATGTATGTATATGCGTATGGTACTAAAAAAACGGAAAAGCCGGGAAAAATAGTCCTACAAAACCGGGGTAAAATGGTACTCGTACTAAAAACTTGGAACCCAACGAAATAATCAAAAAGGGATAGTTCTACTGTTCCCATACATATTCCTTTGTATATTTTTAAACTCAGTTCTTTCTGTTCCACTTAATGCGTTTACGCAGTTTCAGGTACATGCTAGCTGCTTGCAGATCATGCTCATGTTTAAATAAATATCCCGACCAATTGGTACACTGGGCTTGTGACTGATTTGCTCTGGCAACAACAACGAAATGTACCTACATATTTTGCATGTGGGCTATCCGAAGATTTCCCATTTTTTCTTATGATGGCGCTTTAGCCCAGGAATATAATGCATAACGCAGGGAGAAAATGGCAAACAAGTTGGATTTTTTGTGAAGCTTTATAGCGTCCCAATCAACCCCTCAAATGTACTAACTGAAAGCGATGACAGACAATTTTTAGGAATACAAATTATTTGCTATTTTTGTAGTAAATTTTACAAGCTACAAATTTGGTCCTTATAATTTTTGTTGAAAAATGCATATTTTTCGAGAAAATTGCCAATTTTAATCCCTATAAAAAAATGTCTGCCATCGCTTTCAATTGGTACTTTTAAGGGGTTGAATGAGCCGCTATTAGAAAGTTTCACAAAAAATCCAGCTTGTTTGCCATTTCTTCCTAGTTCCTTAGTATAAAGACGCGGATAAGAGGTGCATGCTAGCAATCTACACGCTCGAAAAGTAGATATACTATCGAAACGTCAACAAGGCGCAGAAATGCAAGATATATTGACACGCCCGTGCCTCTGGAGGGATCAATGAAATTAATAACCCCTGCCAAAAGCACAGGGATTCTTCTTTTATTTACATTCCAGACAACATCGAGGATACTTCCGCCAAATACCATAAATTATACAACAAAGCTAACCTTGGCAGCCAAGTTAAAAAGAAACACAACAAGCCCACAATAACATGATAAGGTATTTTTATAAACCCTCTTCGGTTCTGTCTTGATTTCTAAAGATTTGATGAATTATTATGCTGATGTGATGTTTTCTTTTTCATCTAACAAATGCCTCTACCAGCCGTCTCCTCCAACAACATCATATCTGTAGTATACTACTCGTAGATAAATTCATTTGTTTACCCGATGATAGATAGATGTATAGACTCATAGACCGTCGTTGTGGTACATTTATGACTGACTAAATGCCGGCAACGATTATGAAGAGTCAACAAAGATATATTGCTGCAATTTTACAAATTATGCTGACAAACATACTAGTGAAAATACCATCTTTAATATCGCTTAGATGTTGATTCGTTCCATTTATCTAGAGCGCGTAATATTCAGGGCATCATTCAATATGTTTTTCTGGTGGAAAAAAAAACATGTTGATCCACGTGTGATGTCATTTTTTATGCTAATAAGCGTAGGATCTGTTAAAATGACGATACACGAAAAAAAAGCTATTGTCCAATATATTCATATGAACAAATAGTAGGCGTATGATTGATATCATTTTATGTTAGAGTAAAAGTCGAGAAAATGTCTGAACGATATGAAATTTATCGAATTTTGGGAAAAAAAGAAATATATGATGTGAATGTGTCAGAGGTGCTTAAAACTTTAGCCTAGAAAATGTAGGAACATTTTTAATGTCATTCCAATGCCGTTTAATATGTTATACGAGTACATAGTTGTTTAAGCCAGAAAAAATTCTTGAGTTATTTGTCGCCTTGTTCTGCCTTTATAAGCACAGACCATAAACAGTAACCTTACAACTTTGTCCCAGAACGTGAGGGAGCAAGAATCTTCGATGATTGCGACAGATGAAAAATATTCGATGTGTCTTCTGTTGGTATGAACGTAAGTATAATACTCGTACATCGACTACCTGAAGAAGGGCAAAGCGGTCACAGGGCTCTACTATGCCAAATTATTGGGCCGATTCGCCGAATTGCAGAAAAAACGGCCCCATTTGGCGAAAAAAAAAGTGCTCTTCCACCATGACAACGCACCGGCTCACACCTCCGCCGTCGCCACGGCCAAATTGGTCGAATTGAAAAAGTCACTCTCCGGGCAGACATTTGAAGCTCTTTTTCCATTTTTCTAAAATCCGCGGACACGCCCGTTTCCACACGCGGTCAAAACAAAACTACGAGTCCGATTCGGCTGAAATTTTTAAAGTAGCCGTCTACGAGAATGTACTACACGATAGTAAATTTCTCTTGCGATAGTGGTGCCATCGGACGGTGAGGCTAAGTACTTATCGGACCGCCCTCGTACTTCAAGAGGTAGGGATTTCAGTTCGTTTCAGTGCTCTGTACGTTATTTGATACTGTCGAGGACTAGTCTAACGAACTAGATCTAGTACAATCAACTGGAACTAGTACAATCAACTAGAACTAGCGGTATGAACTGCAACTAGTACAACCAACTAGAACTAGTACAATAAACTAGAACTAGTACAATAAACTAGAACTAGTACAATAAACTAGATCTAGTACAATCAGCTAAAACTAAAAGACTAAACTAGAACTGGTACAATGAAATATAAACTAAGAATAAAGTGGAGTGAGTCATCACGATTCCAAGTCAAAATGACGAACTCGCTACCCACTACCACACAAGCTAAAAGCCTATTGTACTCTGCCGCATTAGTTTCGTCCACCCATGGATTATACTCTTCAAGAGCTGCCTTTAAGAAGTAGCTCGACTAAGTTCAGAGTTGTATTCCGACTTAAATCGGAATACATCCCTCAGTGCAATATTTTCACTATGCATATACCTATAGTGTGCATTGCACGACGCGAGTACGAATTTTAATCCAGTGAAACTCATCTGTGTTTTGTCACGGATAACCAAACTAAATTGACAGAGTACAATAGGCTTTTAGCCGAATAGTTTTTGCGTGATAGCGGGTAGCGAGTTAGTCATCTCGACTTGGAATCGCTATGATCCACTCCACTTTATTCTTAAAATATTCACCGATGCGCTTATGTGTGGCAAAAAATAGATGAGTTTCACTGAAATAGAGCCAGTGCAATGAACCTGGTGCCCTATCATGTAATTCGTTTCGAATAGAGTTTCTTTCGAAAGGATAAAAAGGGTATCATGTAAATCGAAAATGAATTTCCCAATTTCAAAAATCATCGAGTGAAAAATGTCGTATCGAATACTCAACGATTACTGAAATGGAGAAATTCGTTTTCGAGGTACATGGTATGGTACCAATTTCATTCTTTCGAAAGTAATTCGTTTCATATCGAATTACACGATCGAATTACGTGATAGGGGCTTCAATAGGATGAACTAGAACTAGTACAACTAATTAGAACTAGTACAATGAATTAGAATTATGTGCACTAATTTCAAATGGTACACGGCGTTCTTTTTCGCCAATTGTTCCAACGTAGGTTGCTAGACTATGAACAAACTGGTTCGGTTAGGCGTTAAGTAAACGAAGTACACCCACGCTTGAAACCAAAAGTATGGCAGAAACCCTATTTAAGTTCTATTTACCATTCGTACCATTATCCTTGATAGTCACGAGCGCATCCTTGAAATCAATAAAGCCCTTTAATCTATCTAAACAAATAAATTCCACTGACATTTGCAAAGCATTCTTATCCCAAAATTCTCCGTAATGTACTTTATAGGTCAATTTTCAACGAAAGGTCATCCCGACATATTCAATCGTTGATGGGCAAAATCGACCGTAGGTAAGTAATTATGTATTATACGAGTATATTCCAAGCTACCTACGAATAATCCAAATCTTCTGATATCCGAACTTCGATATTAAAATACATTGGGGAGTTTCGTGCCGTTTAACCATATTGAGAATTTTAAATGGTGTATCTTTCGCCCATCAGAAGGAAAATTAATTATATTGACCGTAACATTTTTAAGGAAAAACAGAAAAACTCTCTATAAAAGAGGCCAAAACACATACTCGAAAGAACTGAATTGTGTTACTACTCGTGTGTAACTACTCTTCAATAAAAATCGATGACCGACTCTTTAATTAAGTATTTAAGTAGGTTAACCTTTTGTGGAAAATATCTGAATGGATATGAATCATTCTTGTACTCGTATCTCTACAGTTTCCCCACAATTATAGACAATATCGAATTGGAGATTCATGCCAAAAGCTTGGCATAATGAAATTGATTTCCCCCAAAACAAATTTCTCGACCATTTGTTTTTTTCTTTGGTAATGTTGTGTTTTGTACTTTTCAGTTGTATCTACCGCAATAATTATTATCACGGATTGATGGCGATAAAGATGGTGTACTGTGCGAGTTGCAGTTGCAAAGCAACAATTTGCAGTACGTGTATCTGGTTTGCTTTTATTTTTTATTTTTGGGAAATTGCCCTGGAAATGCTATTTTAAATCATTTCCGTGCTTTTTTTTGTACTTAAATAGGTTTGTTATGGCCCTGCGCCATGTTCATTGGTCACGGTCGATTAGTTATTTAGGGTGAATTCTGATTTGATACTAATGGTGCGGAGATAATTTGATTTGGTCGATAATGGGGAAATTAGATATTCAGATTTTAGCCATATATAAAAAATCTGGAATTTAAAAAGTGAGATCTACGAGTATATAGGTAAGTCGAGCGGAGATAAGACACGGTACCTGCGTCACAGATTTCTATGACACCTGATAACACCCAACCAATGGGTGCTTTCAGATCGAGCTTCTAGCAAAAACAAAAAAAATTTATTTGGAAAAATTTTTCTTGCATTTTTCCCGAGATTTTACCAAAAGCCCACTTCGGATTTTCGAGGATTTTTCTTTGTATTTTGTTTCCTGACCACTACTTAAAAATGTGAAAAAAAAAATCAAAACTTTCGGAGTTATTTTCATTACGAGCTTTTTTTTACAGGATTTCTGTCCATCTGACGCCTTTTTCAAGTTAAGAAGTTCATTTCTTATGGATTCGATTGACAATTTGTTTACTTTGAGGAAATTCGTTTTTAATTCAAAAACGCACGTTTTTACTTTGTCTTTACGTTCCTGCGGCAGCCGGTTCTTCGTACCAGAATGACACGTTTTGCAACGGCTCAGAGCTACGAAACCCCCTCGATGCAAGAAGAACTGCAGCATTCGAAGCATCGCTACCACAACAACAACTTTGTCTTTGCCACTACCTTTGCTTCTTTGTGATGAGTACTTTTTCCGATATTTGGCATTACGAGTCACAAAAGTAAAGATTTTCCACTTTTCGGGGGGAAATTCGCCAATTTTTGGAGAACTATTTCTCGGAAAATTCTAAACGCATGGAACTGCTGCGAGCGGTGGACGCCGCGCCACGCTGAAGCATTTGAAAGCTACTTCAGCACAACGAACGTGTAGGGTAGTAGGGACCAGACTTTTTTCCCTGAGGTAATATTTTAGTTATTTTAGACAATAATTTGCAGTGTGACATTTCTGAGATACAATATTATGTACTACTATCTCAAAATTTATGGATGTAGGTTTTTTTCAGTCCTTCAAGCGAAAAAGAGACCTTCAAATAAAAAAACTGGCTTTTATCAGGCTTAGCAGAGGGAAAACTAAAAGACAGACATTTAGCACGAATCTATGTCCAGCTGGACATACATAATTACTCTTGTCAGCGGATGAGCTCAGTGTGCCATGCAATGATCCATCTAAGCCACGTTAAATTAACGGTGTTTCCTCCAATACTCTATTAAGTACTTGAATTTATTTTTCGAATTAATAAAAAAAAACTCGAGTGGAACGTGCATAAAAGTTCTAATACACGAGACGCGTAAACCCGTCCGGCGCGTCAAATCTACGATACCCGTTCCGTGTAAACAGCACACGGGTTTACGACCACGCGTAACTTGTTAGCTGACGATGGGTCCCGACGGGTCTCGACGGGTACTCACGAAGTCGGTGCTGGAATCTATGGACAGGACACCACGATCCCAATTGCTATGGGTATTTGGCCCAGCGTTTTCCAGGCCGAGATCCATGCCATTGAGATTTTGCTAGAGAAATTCTTCATAAGAAGTTCACTGGCGCTAAAATCACTATCAGGCTCTTTTTTCATATAAATTCTCATCGTAACTAGTGAAAGAGTGTTTTGATATCCTTCAGCGTTTCGCAAACCCAAACCCGGTCACTTTACGTTGGGTACGTGCCTGGCCATCGGGCCATTCATGGTAACGAGGCTACAGATGAACTTGGTGGACAAGGCTCATCAGAGAGATTTTTCGGGCCTGATCCTTACTGGGCCATAACCAGGGCAATGGTGAGGGAATAGTCTCCGGACGATGTTGCGGTACTGGAATAATCTACCAGGACGCGGCAATCCATTGATCCCTACAGTCACAAAGTTGCTAACCGCCTGGACAGCACGCACCTGAGGATAATCGTTAGTTAGCTCACGGTACACTACTGGGCGAGATATCACCTAAACAAAATGGGTCTGTTCACTGAGACAGAATTACGGCTTCGCGTGGAGGACATTGATTCAACCAAACACCTTCTCTGCGAATGCCCGGCGATCGCTCGCTCCAGGTTTACGTTTCTGGGAGATTCAACAGCAAGCGCAGCTGCCAAGAGGGCTCCTACAAAGAACCTATTGACCTTTATCAGGTTGGGTTTTTTTTTTCTTTTTTGATTGATTAGTGACGACTATTGTACCATAGATCTCATGGTCTCAGTGCTTTACCAGATGGGTATCATAGGCTGTACTTATTTATTTATTATTATTTTACATCTAAAAATACTTTTAGGCCTGATGGCTAGTTTGATGGCACGCCTAATATCAGGTCTGATGGCACTGAAGCCTGGACGAGCATTACATCTAAGAAACCCTTTAATTGAATGAAATATGGTGGATTGGCCACAGTGGCGGATCTAGAAATCGAGTTTGGAGGGGGCCCGACTTTGTTTGTTACCTGTATAGCTAAGGGTGTCGAATGATCGTATTTGCTGACATCCATTCAGTAAAAATGTCAAAAAGTAGGAGCTTAAATAACATGTTCAAAGCAGCAGAAGTGGTTGTCCTAACAGCACCACAAAAAGCACAGTAGACTAATCTATGCACTTTTCCCAGTAAGCTGCGGTTAGGCTATGTAGTAGTCCACCAAAGCTACATAGAAATTTCGCCTTCGCGTCGCATGCAGCCCAAGAGGCTCGACTGCAAGTATCCTATACTTTTGAAGAGAACAAAATCTAAGAGGAACGCGTAGCGCAAAGAAATCCAACCTTGGTATCTTTTGTATTCTCTGTCATTTTTATAAATAATTTTAGAGTATTTCCTCGAATAATTGGAGGACCAAGCTCTATCTGCCGAACATTTTGAAGGGGGCCCAGGCCCCCATGGCCCGCCTCTGGATCCGCCACTGATGGGCCCCAAGCAACATTAGAGGAACAATAAACGCGCAGACACGGCAGTCAGCCGCAAAGGTCAGCAGCTGTTTTTGATTTTTCTATCGACGAGGTCCTTTTTATATACTATACTACTGAAAAGAAATTTCCGTGTTTGGGGTATATTCAATTAATATTTCTAGCAAGATAGGAAATATTAAGGGAGTCTTGGAGATGTGGTGGGAGGAAATCTTTGTGAATAATAGAGAAAGAGTTTCTAAAAAGACCTGAAGATTTTTTAGATCACTTTTCAGGTGCATGCCTGCAACTAAATTTCACAAAGCGTGAAACAAACGACATGCTCCCCCTCCAGAGCTCAAATTCATCCATAACTTAAAAAAAATTGAAAATAATTATATTGAAAATAGTAACAAATTTTGCAATAAAAATACGGAATTGCTATTTATTCTATCGTGCAGAGAACGCGATACTCGTTAAGTACCACGAAACCATTGCTGCAACCTATACATATATTCATACATTGTGGAATTGTTTCAGTTACTTTTTTTTCGGGGACACAATACATACAATGTGATTTGACTGACTTCTGTGCTGTTTCTCACGTTTTAACTCAAGACTCAAGATTTCTTCAAATCGTCAAATCATGCGATTACAGTGGAATAAACTTAGTTTTCGCTGTTTTGTTTCGCGGATAAGTCACGCGACGGACGGTATCAAGGATTTCCTAATATATTCACAACTTGGACTCTTAGGCCATCTCTCCTTCGCCTACTTCTTGGGCTCATTCTTGTTTTCCATACGATAGAATGGCAACAATATAATGAATAAAAAGAAAAAACGACGAACGACAAAATGTTGAGAAATTGTTTTGGATCGTGATTAGAATGGCAAGTAGTCTATACACTAGTTGTGTGTTGGGTCGATGGCTAATCGTTTCCCACTGGTTTCTTGGTTTATAGGTAAGGTAAGGTATGTTAGGTTATAGTAAGGTAAGTAAGCGCCTTTATAGAGTCCAGTCAGTCGCACAAGTTCTACAAAATGTGGCTTCTTGACTGCGACATTAAATTCCCAAAGATACATAGATATCCGAGCAGCCTAGTGGTCGGCTCGACATGAAGCGGTGTGTGGGGCTGCTATATGCATTGAATTTTCAAAAGCGCACTCACTAATAGGGAAATTAGCATTAGGTAATGTGTCTCTGTAATGCCGCGAGGTGAACTGTATGTGCGATGACCGATTGACCTGCTTTTGATTAAAAGTCGGCTAGTTGTGATATGACCATGGAATGAATTTGTATGTGGATCAGCTGATATAATGGTTATCACGTTGTCGCGATTCACAATTACAGCTTGGTTGAAATTCATTTTAGCTCTGTGAAAAAAAATGAATTGGTCTCATGTTACATTGACGCGCTCGGTGGTCGTGTTCATTCGGTCACCGCTCTACGACCTAGAGAATGGAGGTTCGATCCTCGGCGAGAACAAAAACTGCCTGTGGGTACTAATAGAATTCCCATTGCGCTCCGAGCTTGTCAGTATTAAGATGGCGCGGATAGGAGGTGCATGCTAGCAACTGCTCATTCGAAAAGTAGAAACGTCAACAAGGCATAGAAATGCAAGAGATATTGACGCGCCCATGCCCCTGGAGGAGTCAAGGCAATTAACATTAACATAAGCTATAAGCTCAAACCAGGATTTAAAAACAAAAATGAAAATACATATACTTCTAAAATTATGGCAGCCTTTTCCATAGGACGCTTTTTGTGCTCGCATCCCTTCTGTTTTTTGACAGTCAGAGACATCCTCATCATATCCACTGAGTGAGAATTTAATTCGCCCAACCAAAGAACTTCAAACCTGATGACCACATTTCTGAATTCAGGGTGGCCGCCTGTCTGCCGCATGCAGCCACTCTTGATTTCTTCTTCTTTTACATACAGAGAGGTGAGCACTTTCTTCTATTTCACACTAAAGGATACAAAATTTCACTTTTCGAATATCTTAAACTCAGAATTTGTATTCGGCATGTCTTTGTTTATGCGGCCACTCCATTTAGATTTCTACTTTAATATGGAGTGAAAGAGGTCATCGGTTTGGGAAAACAACATCTAGACGCCTAAAACATGAACTCATCTTCATAATCGATTCATTCAAAATGGAAATATCAACTTACAATAACGAGCATTCTATTTACTTGAAATTGGTAATGACGATGATGTCAGTAGTGAACGCATCCATCTTTGGCAAACTTCAATAACTATAGACATATACTATATCTTTTTCATTACTATATTGCAATTTAATGGATTGTTTCTAAAAAATCGAATAATAGTTAATTCGACCATCTGGCGTCGGCAAAATAATGGGTTTATCCATTTTGTGACAAAAGAATTTCGGATGCAATTAAGCTCTGAAGATCATTTATTGAAAAACAAATTTAAGACATTTTAATTTGAAAAAAAAAAAAATAGATGAGATGAGAAAACGTGAGGGTGTGGCGGTGCACGGTGTACACATGGCGCGATTGTCGGACAACATTTTTTTAGTGCCGATTATATCTACCCCGGTGTCAAACTAACAAAACACACACACATAGTTTGCACGGAAGCTCCTTTGTTCTTTCTTTTCGCCACTTACCGCTAAACCAAATCCATACTATTATGTGTTAATTGCCTTAAACCCCTCCAAGTGCATGGGCGCGTCAACATTCCTAGCATTTCTATGCCATGTTGAGGTTTCAATAGCATATCTACTTTTCGAAAGTGCAGTCGGATGACGCAACGATTACCTCGTTCGCCTTCTATGTACTGGGTCGCGGTTCGATTCCTACTGAATGCAGTCATTTTCGATAAAAAAAAGCGGATTTACGTGTCGGACTATGAGCCCACACTCAGCTGTTAAATGATTTCCCATTTAGTGCAAATAACTCAGTTGAACATGTTGCTGATCACACACATCTGCACAAAAATACACCGATCTGGTAAATGAGATGATGATAACTCATCTCGAGGCCTTCGTCCAAAATTAAACTGTTGCGCCAATTATTTTAAGGGTCGCGAGCCCTTTTTGGCTCTATGGGTTTATTGCCAGCTCTGGCTGCTTCAATAAATAATAATTTCAGTGAGATGTGCCTATGTGTGCTGTGTCATTCACAGAAGCCTCTTTATTCTTATCTAAGTATCGCGCTCGGTGGCCGTGGTCGTTCGGTCACTGCTCTACGATACTAATCTAGAACTAGGAGTTCAAATCTCGGCGCGATCAAAAACTGCCTGTGAGTACTAACAGAATTCTCACAGTACTCCGAACTTATCAGTATAAAGACGGCGCGGATAGGAGGTGCATGCTAGCACTGCACTTCCGAAAAGTAGATACGCTATCGAATGCTAAAGATTTTGACGCGCTCATGCCACTGGAAGGGTCAGGGCAATTAACAACAACAAATATCTAAACTCTTTTTACAATAGATAGCATTTTTAAACATTTTTTTTTGGTAAAATACAAAAAAAAAATTATAATAATTATTAACCATTTTTATTCACTTATGTATTTCTGTTTTTCATCTTCTGATCTTTCCACAACAGCGAAACTGTAACGCGTCCAACTTAATTTCACCCTCATTATAAAGAAAATGAAGACTTAGTTTAAATCTGTGTGGCGACTGGTCATTATCTCAAATCCATTCACTTACACGGATTTTGCATTCTTTCATTCGCAGCCGGAAATAATTTACTTCACGGGCGCTTTAATTCTACTTTTTCACTAGCACAAAACAAAAACAAAATAGGCGGTTGGCTGCTCGCGAAGAGAAAAGTATCTTTTCAATGTGTCTAGTCTAATCTAGGTAACTTCTTGCTGATTTCCAGGAAAAATAAAACAGTTATAATTTAATCTTTTTGCTATAAATGTTTTTTTTATAGAGCGTAGTGTCGTCATCATCATGCTCTATTGTCTACAGCGCTCGCGAAAATTATGAAAAACTGCAGGATGGAAAATTGTTAGGAAGGTTTTAAGGTAACTGTGGATTTATATAAGATAATTTGATGAATGAATTTAACATGCTCTCGTGATTTTAAATTCATCTGATCGTGTTCAGTCTGACTGTGAAAATTGTAAGATTGCGTAAGGTTTTCTGTAGACAAGTTAACGCCGCTCAGCACTTATCGCAAAGACATCATAACTCAATCACTTTTATCGCAATGAACGCCCCGAGGCACACTTAATCTTCACACCGAAAACCAATGCACACGATACCATATGAAGAAGCCTCATATATCAAATTTAATTGCATCCCCCTACAAATATTTTTTTTAATTAATTACTAATTTAATTTACAATTATTTTTAGCAAGTTATCCTCATCATGTTCGACTCCCTCGAATTTTCTGTTCCAAATGCATGTGTCGAACAGTGTCCTATTCGATGTCGAGTCGACCAGTGTGTTTGCTTCCATCCACTGAATTGAATGTCGAACGCAATCCGATTCCGAGTCGCAGTCGAGTCGAACTGTGCGGAATATTGTATCGAAGGACTCTGCGAATCTAAAAATAATGGTGAATGAATGAATGCTCGTCTGCGTCGAGCAGAGTTCAAGCCGCAGTCGAGTCGATGTCGAACGACCAGTGTGTGGGCTTCCATTCGCTGAATTAAATGTGGAACGCACCCCGATTCCAAGTTGCGGTCGAGTCGAGTGGACACTAAGGCAGTTCGAGGGACTCTGCGAATTTTGTAAAAATAATGATGAATGAAAAAGCCTCGTCTGTGTTGAGCAGAGTTCGAGTCTCACGCGTGTCAATGTCAAGCCGACAAGTGTGTGGCCTTCAATTCACTGGATCGAATGTCGCGAGCACTTCGATTCCTGCGGAACAATACAAAAGCAGAGGAAGGACCCTGTGAATATCGTAAAAATAATGTTCAGTGAGAATGTATTGTCTGAGTCGAACAGCGGTTGAGTCGTAGTCGAGTCGATGTCGAGCCGACCAGCGTCTGGTCCGCTGAATTGAATGTCGAAAGCACTGCGATTCCGAATTGAAGTCTAATCGACCTGTCCGTGGAACATTATAAAAGCAAAAGATCATCTGGCACTTTGAGGGACTCTGCGAATATCGTAAAAATAATATTCAATAAAAATGCGTTGTCACTGTCGAGAAGAGGTCGCGTCGGAGTCGATGTCGAGCCGACTAGTTTGTGAGGTTCGGTTAACTGAATTGAAAATCGAGAGCACTCCGATTCGCAGTCGAGTGAGCTGTCAGCGGAACATTATAAAAACAGAGGACCATCTAGTAGTTTGAAAAACTCTACGAAAATAATGTTAATGAAAATCCATCGACTGACTTTCAGGACCCAATCCACGCAGCGGCCAGAGGCTAAGTGGACAGCCAAGTATCAATTTTGAAGTTTCCCGAATTCAGGCGTTAAACTAAGGAAGGAATCAAACCTCCGCTGTGCATATAGACAATGACATTTACACCCTGTTTTGAACCCTAATAAATAAATTCAGTAATAAATCTACTCCATAGGCACCATCAAATAATCAAATTTAAATGATTTATTACATTCTATGCAGACGCTGCTTTTTTGCCTATATTGTCTTATTAACCGTCCAGGATTGTTCGTCCTCCTTTTGTAACCGCTTTTCTCTTCACTTTTCATAATTTATGGATCCATTACGAAAATATGCTTTCATTTTCACCCGTCGTCTCTTGTACAGATTCTCGCTTGTAATCCCATAAAGCACAGCTGGAGACGTTGTTCTCAATAAAAAAAAAAAACTCAGACTAGGCTTAAATTATCATCGTGGTTGCTACAGTATGCAAAACAGTTTGTCAGTACTTGTGTCGCCAGTCGCCATCACCATCAATGATTCAGCTCAGCCAACCACTTTTCAGTTCATACTAACTGCGGCGGTTATGTTAAAGAGAGAAATATTTTTTGTTATTATGTATATTATTTGCTCTTATCGCACTATTTAGGTTCGACGACCGTAGAATGGAATATACACTCTGATAAGTTTAAGCGTGCAAAGATACAGATGGGATGATGAAGTTGAAACAATTTGCAGAACAGATATTCATGATGAAGGAGGAGAAGTTTGGAGCTAATTCACTGATTAGCTCTGATTAGTAATCTGGGGTAGGCCAAATTACTCCTCGCAGGATACTCGCACAACCGCACCCTTGATCGGCACAACTTGAATAGGAATAGGGTCAGAATTATCTGTGGTGTGGATTACACACGAAACACAATCGTTTTTGATATTTTTTCTGTGAGGCTGACGATAAAACTCTCGAGTCCATTCTCTGTGAGGGTGAGACTCCCTCCCGCCCGCCGCCCAAACGAGTGTTTGGCATAGTTTCTTCTATGGCCGGAGACATAACCTCCACTTAATCTGGCCATCTGAGCAGCTCTATGCAATGAGCTGATTGGATCAACGAATCTAGACGGACTCCCCAGATGCTCGTTGGCAAGCGCAGTCGCAGTCGTTTGGAGGAACACAACTCCATAGACAATACACACAAATAAGGTTCAGTGCCGATCGCTGCGCTATTGTCGCATGGACCGCCCCGAGGAACACGGACCTTAAACATGGCTATGCAACGATCTTTCGCGACTAGCGATCAAGCGACCAGCACTATTTGTGTGTATTTAATAGCGGCTAGCGACGGCATCGCACAATCACAAGCAATGAGCGATCGTATGGCTGTGCAATGTAGTGTATTGGTGCGACTATGACTGAGCACCGCGTCTGTGATTTGTGGCTGTGCAATGTAGTGTATTGGTGCACGAATGATTGAGCACGGCGTCTACGATTTGAGGCTATGCAATACGGGATTTTTCTATGTACATGAGGCAAATGTTGCTCATCGCAGGATGGCAATCCTGTTTTGATTAGAAACACTCGTCCGATCTGGCTGAGCCGAGCTACAAGGTAATTTTATGTCGCTGATTCTGAAGTAAAAAAAAATGTTTGGAGTTGCCCACATCAGAATGATAACCCTGTTTTCATGGGAAATACTTTGTTGCAAAGAAGACCTTTTTTCAGATCAAGGGACGCAATATGCCATCAACAGTAGTCTAATGCATTCGCCTTGCAACATACATTCGCCTCATGTGTACATATAAAAATCATGCACTGCACAGCCACAAATCGAAAATGCCGCGCCATGTCAAGCAAAACGCATCCACACGATCATCATAAAACTGTAATCGCTTTTACGATCGTCGCCTACGATCGACGCCCAGCCGCGTCTAGCAATATAAACCTTTAAACTGTAATCGCTTAAACGTCTAGCGAAACCAACCTTGAGGGTAACGACGGAATGCGAACTGAAGCTTTCACCACTCTGACACCCAAGCGGTTAGTCGGGTCGAACTTGCAGCTACGCTATGCTGTGGATCTATCGGGCAAAAAGTTGTTTCGTAAAAAAAAAATTGTCTATGCGATAGATAAATCATAAATTTAGTGAAAAAAGGAAACAGCTGGGGTATTAAGTATTAACTGAAGTAATATGTACGTGATGATTTGACACAAAAGTAGGATAGAGTCCTATGCGAATATCCCACTAAAAACCCCATTCTACTGCCTAACGTAAACTCAATAAAGTAATGGCGTAAATTAGGGTCACCATCAACAGAAGAGTACTATTATAAATATCAGAAGCTCAGGGAAGCAAGAAAATCAGTTGCCATTAAATATGGCTCTTATCGTCGTTAACATCATCCAAATACAGATGGCTTGCCTCTTCTACCCGTTGTCCACAGGTCTCCTTAAATGTCTTGTGGCGGCAGCACATGGCCCTGCTTTTCTTTTCTCAAGACAATTTTCTCAATGATCTCATCATTTCCGTTTCTTTCGTTCACATGTGAAATCCTTGTTAAATTAATCGGAAAATTGGATAATTTAGAGCTCTTTTCGGCCTCTGATCGCTTCCTCCATGCGTCGAGAATGTTAAGCTCTCACTTTTGCTATACTACATATGGAAAAATAAATGCCAGCATCTATTGCCGGTATATAACATTTGACATTGACAATAATCAACGGAGGAAAAGAACAGAAGGGGATGAGAAAAAAGGAAATATAACTGTTTGCCAAAAGAAGATTACTTGGATATAAACGAACAAAAAAAAATGGAAGACAGTGGGTTTGTGGCTACATTTTGTTCCCTCTTGAAATGCCATTGTGATTGCTGCCGCTTGGTCGACTTCTTTGCTGAATTCTTTCCTGATCCTGCGATGGCTGGGGATCAAACGAACGAGCTTCTGGCGGCTGGTTGGCTGGATGACGAGGCAACACCCTGGCAAAGCAATTTCGATGGAAATCTCGTTTCCACCACTTCTTGTACTTCTTTTTTTCTTTGCGTTTCAATTCGATTTCGATTAGTTGGCAATGTTGTTTGAGAATAATATCCTTCGATGAAATGGTGGAGAAAAAAAAGTTTAATGAGATGTGAGAAACAGGAAATTTTATGGCTGAAAATGCGGCATGTTCGGCAGACGTGTGTGACGGAGAAAGGTGTTTTGGATTGGGAGGTGAATGTTTAATGGAATACATATATATGAAATTAGCCGAACAAATTAACTTTTGATTGATTAATACCCTTTCAAGGTTTAGCTTTTGTTTCACTACGAAATTTGTTGTTTTTTTTTCGCGCGAGTAGCCCGACCAGATTTGTCACCCTTGCCTCCTCTTCCTTCATGGATCAACGCCATGCATAATGAGAATGTATTTTATTGTATTGCAAGGCGCGACTTAGTCACGGTAAACATGGGGGCTACTTGGTTATTATCATTGCGGGTAGGTTAGGTTAGGTTACTGGGCTGCCATGGATGCCCTTGATTCGTAACACTAGACCTCCGCGAATCATTTGAGCCAGCCAGATCTGACTATGAATCGGCTCAGCAGGTGAATGTTTACCCCAGCCAAGTCCTCCAGGAGCGTAAAGAAGCTAGATCCCAAGATTGACCTCCTTCTCCATGAGAGTGCCGGACAGATACAGAGCAGATGGAAAACGCTTTCCTCTTCCACCACATCACGGCAGCTTCTACAGTAGTCATAGTGAGGAGCTCCAAGCCTCCTAGCATGTTCCCCCACCCCCACCCACCGTAATGCTTAACTGGCTTTTGTTCAGCGTCAACAGTCTCTTAGATTAAGCGGGCTCCATCTTAGTCTACAGGCTTCTGGCTGTTTAGAATACCCTGCCATATTCCCACCTAAGGTTTGCTTTCAGGAGTACTGGCGAAGAGTGAAAGTCGTACAACTCCCAGTGGACCCACTACGCGCGAGTTCGTCCGCCCTACAGTTACCAACGAAGCCGCTGTGTCTCGGGATCCAGCACAGTGTGATGTTGAAGTAATCCCCCATCATCATATCGTGTTTGTCAGTACAAGCCCTTCATTCATCCAAATACTGCGTGAAGGGATCTTGACTTCAAGTTTTTACCAAAGGTGTACTACGCCACCGCGTAATCTGTCGAAGCTGAGGTCACCCTATTGTAGAGGACAGATGAGTGCCCCGTCCTTGATGCAGTCCATTGATCAACCTCTCGCAGACATATGGCCGTGTCAGCAGCTATTTGCTCTCCAAGAATATTCAGAGGTAGCAAGTTGAGTAACATGTCCAAAGCAGCGGAAGGAGTTGTCCGTAGGGCACCGCTGATAGCCACAGCAGCCGCTCTCTGAACCTTCCCCAACAGAGTTTGATTTGTCCCGATACTAAGGGCTTTCCACCAAACGATCACTCCGTACATTACTATGGGTCTTATCACAGCAAAGTACAGCCAGTGGATCATTTTAGGTTGTAAGCCCCATCTCTTCTCCACAGCCTTTTTGCAGCAGTACAGTGCGACAGTCGCTTTATTGACGCATCATTGCGGGTAACTGCTGGTGTGAAATACTTGCAACTTTCCTGCTCCTTTTTTTTGAGCTACCCCGACCTTCTTCAATTGTCTCTCTTCATGCAAATCCGTACCGCCCATGTGGGGAGTCCCGCACGGTGGCCGTGGTCGTTCGGTCACCGCTCTACGATACTACATCTAGAGCTCGGACTCGGAGTTCAAATCTCAGCCCGATCAAACAGTGTTGTTTCCCCCTCTAGTGCGGGCCGTAATAATAAGCCACAACTACTCCCGACTCCTTGCAGGTAGGCGGCTAAATGGATGCATAGTCCGAAACTGGTTCATGCCAACGAAATGTCAGCTAAGCCATATGCCCAACTATGTGTTAGGGCAAATTAGTATGAGTTATATAAACTGTTTGATATATGCACCTCGAAATACGTCAAATTTCGGAAAATAGAATGGGCTGGCAATTTCGAACGAATGCACGATGACAGAGTCCGGAAACCAAGTGCTAACGAGAAAAGCCCAAGGAAATCAATCGCATGGAAGAACTCGTGCACGATGGGAGGACTCAACTGACACAGATTGCTTGAAGCTTTTACGATTTTCGAACTGGAGGATGTGATCGTGTGATCGAGATATTTGGAGGAGCTGTATCCGGGAGGCCAAGGCACGAAGCAGGCTAGAGCGCCCATTAAGATGATGATAATTACCCTCGTACTAGCATCAAATTGCAAAGGCAATTAAAGCACCGCGCAAATTCGTAATGGCAATTGCCACTGCTACTTGCGTCATATGCAATTATGTCCGAGTACAAGTGGCACTTTTGGCAATTGCATCGATCATCGCATCGCGTGTAGTATGAACACCCTCCACATCGTATCTGCTCACGATTTTTGATTCAAAGAAACATAATCGGATCGCATAGGTAGTGTGAACACCCTTGCTATTCACCGAGCTACAATGGCCTAGTCTTAAATAGTAGTAGACTGGAAATATGGGTTTCTTTAAAAAAAAATCCCATTGACTTGTTCCTATTGTACGATTTTCCTCCTATCTTGCCGAACTCTCATTATTTGTCTACCGCTGAAAAGGATTCCTCAGAAGAGATGATAAAAATAGTCGATAAAAGATCTGGGTGAATCACCACTTGCTATAGATTTTTTGCCTTAACCAGACTATAGGTATAATAGAATTATGGGTTGAGATTTGCAATCCCAATTTTTTCTCAAGCCTTTCCTTTTCAGAGTTCAATAATCAAATATCTATTCACTGAAGTGTGTAACACTTAGCACCGATAGCATCACTTAAAAGTTTCGACGCGAAATTGAAGCGAAACTTCCTTCCTGATTTCCAACTAACTCTCCTTGATCGAAATCGACTGTCGAAGTGTCTCTTTCAAATGCAATTCAGAATACGCCAATATATCTGTAAACACATCACAATATACGACCGAGTGAGTGAGATGTATTAGACTAGAGTCACACTGTCAACCGCCAAGCAGAATCAGTTGCACTTGACCTAAAAATCTGATAATCAACTTTTCTAAAGAAATTCCCATTCGAGAATTGTGAGAGCTCGTTGCCACGACCTTGCACTCAATTCAAGGATACCCGGTCATAATATATATATACGAAACACAATACACATCATGCTCGATAAAATTTCAATTTAATATGGAGGGGGTCTCCAGGTGACCTAGTCCGAAAGAATCGCAATCTCACTTGGGAATTCATTCTTGCGTCATTCCATGCAGAGAGAGAATGTCCTTCAATCCTCTCAACGCTTCCATGAATTCTGTCGCTTCATGATGACGGACTATAGGTAGACTTTCGAACCAATCAAGTTGGCTTTTTTTGTATCCTTTTTATTCAATTCTGATTGCCTTCTCTTGCTGTGCGTGTATGGTGTACGTGGAAATTGCAGCCTCTTATCGACTTTGGTTCTAACTCATTCGCATGAAGCTTCTAGACCCTTTGGATCGACCTTAATGTCTTTCAGATTGCTCTTCGCATCGAATGAATTGGTCCGTGGGGAGAGAGGGAGAAATGGAAACAGGATATGTATAAGCAAACATATAGATCCTGTGTGGATAGAATCAAATTTCGAATATGTATGATGGTCATGTCGATGGATTGGAATGAGTCCTTTGGTATCAATAAGAAACCGGCACCAGATTGGCTCTGTAGTTACTGGCTTCTCGTACTTTAGCCGGCGATGATGCTACGATGGTGTCACGGCTAAGAAGGATACATCGAGAAGCCCCTCTGGGGTGCTATGTTCATTGCAAATATTTTAATAGATTTTTTTTTTTTTCGTGTTTTTGGGGCGAAACATCTTCAAGACATTTCTGAAATTCGGTTCAGAAAAGCTTGTATGTGGATATGAAAATTCGGATTGCGTGTCATAACTGGAGGGAGAGCAAAGAGTGCAGAATACATTCTGGTACACAAATAGGGTCAGCAATCAGTCCTGATGTTTTGCAGAATCCGAAAAGGTTATGTGGCCTGTCAAAAGGGTGGGATTCAAGTCAACTAAAAATGTTTGCCAACTCCTTGAAGGTGAAACTGAATCCGAACTAAATATGTTAAGGTCATTTCGGTCGATAGATGTACATTTCGTGCAAAACTATTCCTATACATATAGCTGGCATACATGTGTGTTGAACATGACGTAATCACTGCTGTATCAGCAGCAGGCATGTGGCGTCCATATATGAACATACATTTCCTATGGAGCGAACATCACATATCCTGCATCAATAAGGATGTCAATTGAATTGAATGAAATATTGCAGAAACCTGGAATGCTGTGATGGTATGTTCAGTTAAGCTTCGGGTTCGGGGTCGATGGAGTACGACGCAAAAATGTTGCTGTGTCCTTTGTTCGTTGGATTGTTATTAATGTTGACCGGGGTTTTTGAATTTTGTTAATTCATAGATATGTAATGGCTTTTGGCATGTTTATTTAGTGTGAGAATCTATTTTCGTTGAGGGTAGGTGATAAAAAATGTTTATGCAGTTGGTTCACAAACAACCCATAGCTGATTGAAAGAATCTGTGGTACCCAGGACCTATCAAAGGCTAAGGTGAAGCGGTAGCCAGGAGCGTCGACTCTGAAGGTGTGCCGAAGATGGCACTAAAAGGAAACCCTAGTTTGGGAGTGAATTTGGTCAATTCAGAAGTGAATTTAATTCCATCCAGTTGAAATATATTTCGTTCAAATTTACGCGGGCGAACGATTCAATTTCGAATCTTCATTCTCCAGTCAGATGAGGGCGTGACATCCATATACCCAGGTCCGCGAAATGCGAATCAAAATATGTCACTCTCCCAATCATTTACTCTAAGATTTTACCTCACTTTTCGAAACTACATAAATTTCACACAAAACTGAAAAAAAGGACTTTTGACCCACTTTCTCCTACTCTTCCAGACCCCCTACCAACGGAGACTTTGGAGCATATATTCAGAGAACTCTCCACATCAGTTGTGCCAAATTCCAAAATTATACGATTTTTTCCTATTTTTCATTCGTAGCATGGACTACCCGTTAAGTCAAGGCTGAAGTAAATCTGTTTCATCTCCAGACAATGTTTTTTTCCTTTAAAGCGTATTACTGGAATTTTTTGACGTCCAAATGTAACAAAGAAATATACCGTTGGAAAGCCAATACATTGGGGCAACTTTTACCAAATTTGTCAAATCAAAGTACCGTTGTAAATATCGAACGAATTTTCGACGAAAAATCGATTTTCAAATTTCAAGTTTGAATAGTTGTATTTTTGACGTAACGGCGAGTTTCGCAACCGAGAAAACTACTTTTTCACATTTCATATTATGTAGTTTCAGAAAGCGAAGTTAAATTTAGTATTAGTCACATAGTTAAGCTAGGTGCTAACATCAGTTTTTTGTGCGAGATGTCATACAAAAACTGTGAAAATTTTCACTCGAACGAAAAATTTCGCTACGTCGGTACTAACATATTTCCCATGAAACCGCATACACAGGAAAAATTCTCCACGCCGTTTCGAGCAATTTCAAGGCGAAAACAATTGCTTTGCATTCTATTTCGCATAAAAACCGGTCAACACAGTGGTCGTCGCTCTTTTTTGAGTGAGAAAGGTAAAGTTAAGTGTCGTGTGACCCTTAAGCCATTATCTCCCCCTTGCGGGATGGCTTTTTACGACCGCAGTCTAGGGAAATTCTCTTTGGAAATGCGATTCCTCCGAACCTTTACCCATAGGTTGCAACTCTAACTGGTCCACTTGTCCATCCCCATCAGCCTCTCCAGTCCAACACCATGATGAGCCAGTACCTTGGTACTTCTCAACAGCCAGTGTCATCTCCCGTTCGATACCTTTACGGTTGTCTACATGATTGAGGGATGGCATTCCCGGACTCAGTTCAGCCCACTGCCCCCAGGTGAGCAACGTTGGAATCCTTGCCCCAGCTCCTTTGGGGACAGTACTTACTTTCCTTGGTCAGACCGTCGGCGTCGTCCGACTGTCGTACTTGTAAGACTAGTTGACTAGGAACATGGGGTTGCTGTCAGGCCCCAGAGCCATACAGTACATACAACTTTGCACCTATGGTTGCTAGCCAGAGTCTTTCCGCAAATTTGGCACCTATAGGATCGGGTCGGAGCCAGTCCAATAGGAATCGGCCAGGAACCTTTCTCCCTATATAGCCCCCTTTCGTAGTTTGGCTGGTTCGTGACGACGGAATCTAGCGAGACCGTCAATCAACCACACACTTGCATAAATGGTACATGGGGTGACTTCAAAGGCTCGCATAGGAATTAGTGCCAAGATGCCTTTCGACCTATGCGGATGAGCGCAGCCGGTATTCGATGAGGATTCTGCTCAGTTGGGTTTCTGTCATGAAGTTCGGCCGAGACAGTTGAAAGCGAATTATTTGCCAGTGAGGAGATACCATATGTGCCCCTGGTAGCTCGCAAGCTAACGGCGGAATACCACCTGCGAGGCTACCCAGATTGCACCGGCCTTGCTACTCGTCTGTCCTAGTTGTTAGATCTATCGATTGTAATCCATAATTTTACCTTCCTGAATAATGACATGTCAGCATCATGGATATTGTATTACATCGCCACCTGATTGGCTTCTTGGCAACTTTCTTGATCTAGTTCCTTCTCCATTATCTAGCGCCTCACCTAGTCCATGGCTTCCATCCAACTGTGCGTCACAATCTTCGAGTCGATGCCGCCACTCATCACCTCTTTGTGTAGTATCAGGTCCGTCGGGTCGCTACACCCCAAACCGACTTACAGCCTTTCGACTAGTAAGACGCCCCCTGCGAGGGCCGCTTTAGGCAGTAAGCGTATACAGCATGACAATAGTTTCACGATGAAAAACGTAGGTTTGTACTGTCTAAAGCGGAATTACTTTAGGCGAGTTAGACGAGTATTACATTTATTTTATACGCTCTTATGCGTTCCCCTCTTTCCTCTTCAGCACTTAGGAACTTCATCGATAAGACAAATTGTGTTTCAAGAACCATCGAATATTCAATTTGTGATGGGGTCATCAAAAAGAGTTGAGATTTAACAGGTTTTCATCAAAATAGTCTAATTTTTTTTCCATCAATAAAAAAAAACACCAAAGCATGAAAATTCATTAAATTCGCCTCTACAGTTTCCAATTTAAAATAATAGATTTCGAATAATAAACCACCAATTCAAATTACACGTGTCTTGTTTTGATTTATTCACAAATACACAGTTTCAAAGTCCCACTTAATGATTCGATATGGGCATTCAGCTTATCGAATCACCACTATCATCATCATCATTACTATCAACAACAAAACATCAATTAAACCTGCCACCATCTAATTGTTGATTAAAACGTACTGTTTTATCGGTAAATTATAGCTTTCATTCATTAAATCGAGTAAGTAAAGCTACAATAATTGCATTGTATCAATAATAATACTAACAGCTAATGCGTGCAGAGGTACGATATTATAAACCGCTAAGTAGCAAACGGAAAAAATAGCAAATAAAAATTTGCCACGTCATCTATTACAGATTTCATGTTTTTATCGCAAAACTGACAGATACATGACTGGCTTGGTACTCGTAAAGATAGCAGAATAATTACTGGTCAGTAGCAGGGCGGTTCATTGACTGGGCGAAACAAGACGTTTGTCGCAACAAATCTGGGAGATCATAATAGAAAGTTAATTATAGATAAATATAAGATTAAATTTATCACTGTATGTACAAGTAACATTTACCTTAAAAATATCGTATACGATATACAACATTTTCATGGGCATTAAGCGCGATTTACACCCTACAACTTATCCGTCTATTTGCATGCAACGATATCGTTGTCAATATCGTTGTCGATATCGTTGCCAATATCAGTGTCCATACCGTTGTCAATATCACTGTCCACACCGTTGTCAATCACATCGGAGCGTGTGGGCGCAAATTGGACGTTTTACCGAATCGATGATTTAAGGTAAAAAAACAAAACAACGTTGACTATAGTAGAAACTTGCAACGTGTTGGTACGATGTAGAAAGAATAGAAAACAAAACGATAAACTAAAGTTGGATTTACATGCTCCCACATAGAAAATTTAGCGCGGCCGTCCACTGGAAGCGTATTTGAGCTAGGCCTGTTCGGTACTGAGATTTCAGTACCGGTACTTGATATTTTCAAGTACCGGTACCACAAGCGGTATCCCGGTACTCACAGGTATTCGTTCAGTACCGGTACTAGGACCGGTTTTTTTCAGTACCGGTATTTTAAACCATGAGCCGGTTTTTTTCAGTACCGGTACTGAGTACCTGTTCTTTTCAGTATCGAGTCTTTTCAGTACCGGGATCCCGGTACTCAGTATCGAGTCTTTTCAGTACCTGTTCTTTTCAGTACCGAGTCTTTTCAGTACCGAGTCTTTTCAGTACCTGTTCTTTTCAGTACCGGGATCCCGGGATTCGAGTACCTGTTCTTTTCCATAAAAAAGACTCGTTCATTGCTGGACCAATTCTTCAGGTTTTTGGAAAATGTTATTGGAAATGTTCATAGAGTCGTGTCGTGTATTGAAAGATTTTTCAGATACACATCGTAGTATAGTATGTTAGTTAGTACGCACATATGTAGATATACGAGTATGTACATTGTTCATACATAATTGATTTTGAGTTTTGTTAGGATTGAGATTGAGATGAGAGTATTTATTGTATTGGGAATAGGATATGTAATTGGGTATGATATAAATATGAAATACATATGAACGAATATGTATATGTACGTATGTACATAATATAATAATATAATGCGTTGCATTGGTCAATGACATAATTGCTTGGAGTTGGAGGTTTTTCGGGTGTTTTGATTTTAGTTATTGGTCATTGATGTAAATGTAATTGCTGTGTGCGCGGTTTATGCATTGGCTTGCTTGCGAGAGGTTTTTGAAGTAGGAGGATTCACGCTCCCTGTCGTAAATATCGTAAACGTTGTATTCGTCGTAAACTTCGTTTATCCCCATAGAAAAATGACAAAAGTTTACAACTTTGCGACAAATACGATGTTTACGATGTGAGCATGAATGCCCCTTATATTTGGTGAATGTTCCAAATGATGGATTTGTTGGTACATATGTATTATTATATTATGTACATACGTACATATACATATTCGTTCATATGTATTTCATATTTATATCATACCCAATTACATATCCTATTCCCAATACAATAAATACTCTCATCTCAGTCTCAATCTTAACAATATTCATATGCATATCATATTCACATTATACCCAATCATCCTACTCCCAATACAATAAATACTCTGAGCTCAGTCTCAATCCTAACAAAACCTATTCATTCATATAAATCAATTATGTATGTACAATGTACGTACTAACTACAACGATGTGTATCTGAAAAATCTTACAATGCACGATTCTATGAACATTTTCAATGTTAAAACCTGAAGACTCGGTTTGGCAATGAACGAGTCTTCTTTTATGAAATCCCGGGTATTTGAATATCAGGTTCTGAAAAGAACAGGTACTCAGATCCCGGGATCCCGGTACTGAAAAGACTCGGTACTACTGAAAAGACTCGGTACTGAAAAGACTCGTTGCTGAAAAGACTCGGTACTGAAAAGACTCGGTACTGAGTACCGGGATCCCGGGATCCCGAATAAAACCGGCTCATGGTTGAAAAGACTCGGTTCTGAAAAGACTCGGTACTCAAAAGACTCGGTACTGAAAAGACTCGGTAGATCCCGGGATCCCGAATAAAACCGGCGCATGGTTGAAAAAACCGGTACTCGAATCCCGGGATCCCGGTACTCAATACCGGTACTAAAAAAACCGGGATACCGGTACTCTTAGTTTTTGGTACCGGTACTAAAAAAAAACCGGTACCAAACCGGGATCCCGGTATTAGGAACAGGCCTAATTTGAGCGGCAACGAGCTTCTGCGACACAAATGTCAACAAGCGGCAATGCGCGCCAGATCCAAAATTGAGGTTTTTCATGAACATGCGTCCACTACAAGCGTATTAACAGAATGTGTACGTGCACCACGCGACTCGAGCGCCAGATACAAAATATTTGGATTTGCCACCCGAAGCCGCGTGTTGCTTCGGGCAATGTTTGAGAAAGGGGCTTTGTGCCGATTGATTTTGTCTGCAATAGAAGAAAAATGATTAAGCAAACTGAGGCGCGGAGACGCCGGCAATGGACGATCCCTGTCGCTCGTGGCCGCTTATTTTGCGAAAGCTTGTTGACGCTTGTGTCGCGGCAGTACGTAGCCGCTCCAATGTGCCTGTAGTGGACGGCCAGGCTAACTCCCACAAGAAACGTATGTAGAGAAGACGAATTTAAAAATCGTAACGATATCGTTGCCAATGTCGTTGTTAATCACATCGCAAATCGCTACGATATCATCGATAACGATACTGTTTCATGCAAAATTATGGATAAGTCGTTGTGTGTAGATCGCGTTTTAAGGACCCGCGAAAAATAAGAATACGACTAGAACTAACCGAACAGAGACAACGCGGCGGTATTTTTGTATACCGTAAATTCTCCTGGAACAACTGTCCTGAACCTGATTCGCTGAAACCGCCAATTTTATCCTTTAGATTTTCTAAGACTAGTCAAGTCAAATCTTCTACTCAATCCGTTAAACAAAATCAGTAGCATACATCACGATAGGACTTTCGAAATTTCATTGATACAAATAGCACGATGAACCCCAAGCAAAAACCACCTGGGCGCTGGCCACAAGAAAAAAAAAAAACAATTCAAAATCAAAGAATCATTTCACTGAAAATTCACCATAACAAATTATCAAAATTTCAATTTCTTCGCCTCTTTCTTTGAGCACTGCTTTTATGAGAAAGCAATTTAATTCTCGTAATCGAAATATTTGAAGATTCTTGTACCTATAAATTTAGCAGTGCAAATTTTCCTGTTAATTTACCCCATACAAAGAAGACTTTGTTAGTGTGATTATTAGTCAAATCTTGTCGAACTGTTTATCGGTTTGATCTGGAAAAATCAAGAAAGTGCACGCTTAGTGTTACATGTAGTTTAAGGCAGACCGAAGAGATACAGTTGAATTTGATGGTATAGATACGCGGTATCTAAAATTGTACAAAATAATTTCGTCTATTAAGCATTGCATTCAAGATTCGCTAATTTTCCAGAAAATTTTAAATTATACTGTGAACATACCTGCAGAAGTCGTTCACCATGAGTTTGCCGGATTCGTTCAGGAGCATGACGGAATTTTGTGGGCACGTTTTACTGAATTTGTGAGAAGTTATTGGGTGCACTTTAGGAGCAGATCGAATTTAAGAAAAATCCACCCTATCACTGTTTTTTTTTAAATTCAGATTTAAAAGATACTTAGAAATGACGTTGTAGCTTAATAAATAAATAAATAAAAAACTGATGCAACAGTCCAATCTGAACCATGGCCTCGAGATGAGCTAGCATCATCTCATTTTCTAAATCGTGACGCTATATCTTGTGCAGAGGTGTGTGATCAGCAACACGCTTAACCGAGTTATTTACCCCATAAATGGGTACTCATTTAACAGCTGAGTCCGACACGTAAATCCCCTTTTTTTAATCGAAAACTACTACATTTAGTAGGAATCGAACCGGAGCCCAGTGCGAAGAAGGCAAACGTGCTAACCGTTACAGCTTAATGATTCTCGAAAATTCCAGCTCATCGCACAGCTCATACGGTTACAAACTGTTTCAAGTATTCACCGAAGGATCTTTTTTTTCAAATGTGTTTAGCATGTTTTTGGAGGTTTGGTCTATCTGCCTGGTTTCCACTTTTAGCATAGCTGCGTGTTATACAATTAAGCTAAAATGATTTAAATGAATAGCGCGGTTAACGCTAGCTTTGTACTGGGGAAGGGAGGAAGTGGCTTCCGAAATACTAGTATAATACAGTTTAAACAAATAAAATAAAAATTGTAGTGGGAACCACGCTATTCATTTCAATCATTTCGAAAAACTGCACTATAAACCGTCGGGAAAACATTAAAATATTCAAAATTTAGCTAAATGGTAGCAGTAGCGGTTAAAGCAATTTGACAGTCAATTTTTAAGTAAATATGTAAGTTAATAATTTCAAATTCGAAATAACATACTCGTAGTTAGCGCTAGACCACAGCACAGTCGTAATGTTTGTTCGTCCGAAAGGCTGTTTACAACAAACATTTTTCAGGTGTCTGTAAAGCGACCAACCAATCTATTATGCAGTCGTATTTCGGAAAAACGATACAAGATACATTATCTAGACATACGTAAACGTATATCGTTGTCTTTCATATCTTCCGTGCCGTTCTTGTGTCTTTCTTGGTGTTTTATGGGAAAGCAATTAATTATGTTTTGTTCCTATCGATATCAATTAAACTAATTGACTGTACACAACACTGGAATAATAAAGAAATATGACCGACAAAACGACAATTTCTTATCTACATGTATTTGACTTGAGACAATACAAAAGCGAAGGAAGTTCAAATTTAATGGTTGTCAAAGGGCCGAAGAGACATTTTCGAGGTGACAAAAAAAAAAGTTGTTGCATGGTGAACCAAAAGAACGATCAGCTTGGAATGTCCAGGAAGTAAGAGTCTCAGCGTCTAAAGCTCAAAGCCATTTTGACGTGATAACGCTTACACTTTAGGTAATTTTACTGACTACGTTTAGTTTGAATAGAATAGAACAAACGGCAGAAATCCGGCAAGAAAATCAGCTGACTTTTCTACTGCTTATCATATTCTGAGTGTTGCATGCGCTTAGGTTAGTGTCTCAGATAGCTAACTGACAGTTTAACCAGACATTGTCTAATATATTCAATTGCCCTAACCCCTTGTGAGGCATAGCGCATCAACTGTTCCATGTGGCCTAGTTGACGTTTCGTTGGCATAAGCTGGTTTCGGAGAATGCAGATGCCAGCATGCACCTCCTGCACATCCAAGGCCACGAACGTCGTTGTGGACGGGATTCGAACCTGCAACGCCGATAGTCAAACATGAGACTGATGCCTCAACACACTGCGCTACCGGTCGCCCCAAAAATTCAACTTGATTCATTCAGCAATGAATTCAGCAATTGGAGATACATATGAAACTAAAAGATTAGAAATGTATCGGTAAAAAATTACAATACATTTTCCATCTGAGTCAAATGTACTTACATACACCATTTAATATTAAATTCGTTATTATCCAGTAAAAGGCACTTACCTAAAAAGAAACAAGAAGAAAAAGGGAGGATCGTAAGTAATTGTATTAAATCCAATAAAAAATTTATAAACATAATAAAGATTACGAGTTTTTTATCAAGTTAAATTTTTATTTTTCCCATCCTTCTTCGATTTAAAAATCAAAATAATTTTTTTTTTTTTTTCAATAAAACAGCGCGTTTCCATAACGAGATCTTTATTTTTCCTTTTTGAATACAATTGTTTCGAGAGACACTTGCTCTCTTCCTCAGTTCGTGGTGCTGACTACTCAACGATGGCTAAACTACATCCTTAAATACTAATACTATTATGATCCTACCTTACACAACTTTTTAAAAAACTAATTAAGAGCAATAAATCCTTACACGACCTTACATCACTAATTAGGGCTGTATCCTAATACATTTTATCTAATTTACCTAACCTAACATTTCATATTTTTTATTTTGGGAAATTTCCTTTAGGTTTTCCCTGATTAACGACCTTTAATAATTTAGATGGGCAATTTCCATCATCGTGGTTCAACAAACGTCTTTTCGGTATCCTACTGATCTCGAGACTTTCCGCTGCGTCGAGTTTGTAGGGTTGTCGGACTGCTCGTAATATTTCGACGTCGTCAAAAACGATCGACAGAGAGAAGCGGAATCTACAAGATCAATTGTAAGGACTGTGAGATGGTATACATAGGACAAACCCGACGCCTAATCACTACGAGATTCGAGGAGCACAAGAAAGACGCGGAACTAGGACGAAAGAATCCCATACGACATGTTAAGTCTATGGTTGCGAGGCATTTGGTCGAATCGAGACACTCGATCGTTTTTGACGACGTCGAAATATTACCAGCAGTCCGACAACCCTACAAACTCGACGCAGCGGAAAGTCTCGAGATCAGTAGGATACCGAAAAGACGTTTGTTGAACCACGATGATGGAAATTGCCCATCTAAATTATTAAAGGTCGTTAATCAGGGAAAACCTAAAGGAAATTTCCCAAAATAAAAAATATGAAATGTTAGGTTAGGTAAATTTTTTAAAGGTGCGCGGTCTCACACACCGCCGTGTGCTCTATTTATCTGAATAAACTATTTAGTTTTTCTGCGAACTAAAAAGTTTGCCGTGTGCGCCAGCACTAGAAGCAATCGTTTTGTGCTTTAGGAACGTACAATTAAAAAAATTGGTAGATGAAAGCTTGCTGATTGTCGATGATATTATAAGAGCTAAAAGTATTTTGCCCACGCCGATCCCGCGTCATTCCTAAAGAATTATGAATCATATCCCTTTGAACTGTAATACATTTACTAAGTTCGGTTAATAAACCAAATATTTCAAGAACTTCAATGAGTTCTTATTTCTCAACTATGCTTAACTTCAATGAGTTCTTATTTCTCAACTATGCTTTCCCAACACGTGGCGGTCCCTAGATTGTTGGTTTTTCATGGACGATCGCGCCTGTACAGTGATGTAGCCGTGTGGGTTTAAACCCAGGGAAAACATTAAAGAGATGTAAGGTCCACATATGGGAAGTCTGTAACCAGGAAACCACGGATCGTAGCTGAAGACATATATGACTATCGAGCGTTTAGTCAGTCTCAGGGCGATCGTGGACATATTCGGAGCAGAATAGTGTGGTTTTGAGTGCAGTGTGTTAAATCTAGAGAATTCGCGGTGTTTCTGTGGTTCAGTCAGGGTGAGTAGGTCACTGAGCTGTTTAGTAGAAATAGTAGTAGCCCATATGCATGTAGGTGGAGAAGGTGGACGTAGAGTAGAGAGATTTACTTACGTTGTAAATGGTCCTATATAGTGTGTGTTAGTAAGGATAGGCGATCCGGGGGCAGTTGGGGAACAACTGCCGTCTCCGTGTGAAGGCCGACCGACACTGGTGTGCAGTGGCAAGCAATCCGGGGGTAGTTGCGAACTACCGTCTCCGTGTGCAGGCTTCGCCAAATCGCAGTGTCCGGACATCAGAAGACTGTAGTGTATTTTAGTCAGGATAGGCGATCCGGGGGCAGTAGGGGAACCTACTGCCGTCTCCGTGTGAAGGCCGACCGATACTGGTGTGCAGTGGCAAGCAATCCGGGGGTAGTTGCGAACTACCGTCTCCGTGCGCAGGCTTCGCCAAATCGCAGTATCGGGTCATCCGAAGACTGTAGTGTGTGTTAGTCAGGATAGGCGATCCGGGGGCAGTAGGGGAACCTACTGCCGTCTCCGTGTGAAGGCCGACCGATACTGGTGTGCAGTGGCAAGCAATCCGGGGGTAGTTGCGAACTACCGTCTCCGCGTGCAGGCTTCGCCAAATCGCAGTATCGGGTCCTCAGTATATTCTCTAGTCACGGTGCTGGTGTGCAGTGGTGGGCGATCCGGGGGCAGTTAGATACTGCCGTCTCCGCGCGCAGGCCTACCAAATCGCAGCACCGAGTCGAGAGAGGTAGATCAATTAAGTTGGATCGAACTGTGTTAAACGAGTATGATTAAATACGTATGGTGGAGACTAATGAATGAGTCTTTCACCTGTGTAGTAGGTTACGTAGAGCAACCAGCTTATGAGTTATTTTAGTGTCTTTCCAGAGACGCTCAACAGCAGCTGTGCGGGTATGTGTCGGCTATCCATGTAAGTAAACATCTCCTGGCAACTTTATATATAAAAAAAAAAAAAAACTCAGTCCTTACAGAACCAAACAAAAAACGGCGCTTCGTTCTTTAGTGCTTTTTTCAATGAGCGATTGTTCTAGGTAGCTGTTGGCGGTTTTCATAAGTATGTACATATTGTGTTTTTGCGAAACAATAACATATGTACATTGGAAAGCCTTCACCAGTTACATAGCTAGAAAAACCACCCATGAAGAACTGCACTAAATTAGGTAATTTCTCCCGGAAAAAAAATAGGTCACCTTCCCTGCATAATTCCCCCTCGAATGAATGATTCACTAGACTGCACTGGAGTTAGTCATCATCGCCACGATTATTTGTGGTCAATTGTGTCCACCACTTCCTAGTTAGAGCTACACATCTATCCACTCCACTAGGTTTGTTTATTCACTGCGCTGCAAATTGAAAACTACGTTACTCCGAAATAGCATTTTGTTTATAAACAACAAGTGGCGCATGCTTTTCATTTCCGTCCTCCTCTTGTTAGTGGCAAATCAAAATGCGTACGAATTAAATTTATAGTCCAGTTTGCAGTTATGGCTGGGCTTTGGCGTTAAAAATTATATTTATATTTCGGAATCACTTTAGATCATAGTCCTAGTGTTATTGGCTGCGTTCCTAAACACAATGGACTGATCCTGGTACTGATCCAATGAATGACCGAAATGTAAAAAATGCGTGAGTGAGAGAGAAAGTCGCGCTATCTGACCCCGAATCATGTCGACCTAACTATTAAGGTTGTTTTTTGCTGTCAAAAGTCCCATTCGCACGAACAGTTTTCGCTACCTCGGCATATTACTCGTAACATATTTCGCACCAAACTGCACACCACACATACAAGAGCGTAATTTCGGCGCGAAAAGAGTTCCTCTGGATTTTATTTCGTGTGAAAACGTATCATCTCATCACATCCACGATAGCTCTCATTTTGAGTGAGAATGGAAGTATCAATTGTCGTACCTGTGAGATCGCACTCATTTTGAGGGAGAAGGGAGGTTTCAAGTGTCGTAATCGTGAGATCGCTCTCATTTTGACTAAGAAGGGAAAGTTTCAAGTATCGCGAGATCGCTCTTATTTTAAATGACAAAGGAGAAGTTTCAAGTATCGTGATCGTGAGATCGCTCTCATTTTGATGGAGAAGGGGAGTTTCAATTGTGACTGTGAGATCGCTCTTATTTTTAAGGTGAAAAGGAAGTTTGAAGTATCGTGATCGTGAGATCGCTCTCTTTTTGAGTGAGAAGGGGAAGTTTCAAGAATCGTGAGCGTGAGGTTGCTCTCATTTGAGTGTGAAAGAGAAGTTCCAAATATTGTGAGATTGCTATCATTTTGTGCGTGAAGGAGACGTTTCAAATATCGTGATCGTGAGATCGCTCTCATTTTGAGGGAGAAAGAGAATCTGAAGTGACGTGATCGTGAGATCGCTCTCATTTTAAATGAGAAGGAGAACTTTCAAGGATCGTGAGATCGCTCTCATTTTGTGTGTGAAAGGGAAGTTTCAAGTATATTCAGATTGCTATTATTTTGTGTGTGAAGGAGAAGTTTCAAGTATCGTGATCGTGAGATCGCTCCAATTTTGAGGGAGAAAGGGAGCTTGAATTGTCGTGATAGTGAGATCGCTCTCATTTTAAATGACAAAGGGGAAGTTTCAAGTATCGTGATCGTGAGATCGCTCTCATTTTGAGTGAGAAGGGAAGTTTTAATTGTCGTGACTGTAGGATCGCTCTTATTTCTAAGGTGAAATGGAAGTTTGAAGTATCGTGATCGTGAGATCGCTCACTTTTTGAGTTGTATAAACTGTACGATGAGCTGGAAGTTTCGAAAATCGTCAAACTACAACGACTTCAATGGGCTGGTGATGATGGTGATGACTAAGGGAAAGCAGTAACGAAAGTAGCTCGGCTGTCATTCTGTTTTTAATAAATAAATAACTGGCGCAACAGTCCAATTTGAACCACGGTCTCGAGATGAGTTAGCAACATCTCATTTTCTAGATCGTGACGGTTTTTGTGCAGAGGTATGTGATCAGCAACACGCTCAACCGAGTTATTTACCCCATAATGGGTACTCATTTAACAGCTGAGTGGGCTCATAGTCCGACACGTAATTCCCCGGAATCGAACCGGGGCCCAGTGCGTTGAAGGCGAACGTGCTAACCGTTGCGCCATCCGGACTACACTCTGTTTTTGGGGTTCCTATATAGATAGTATGATGGTGGGGCGACCGGTAGCGCAGTGTGTTAAGGCATCAGTCTCATGTTTGACTACCGGCGCGTTTCGGGTTCGAATCCCGTCCACGACGACGTTCGTGGCCATGGATGTGCAGGAGGCGCATGCTGGCAACTGCATTCTCTGAAACCAATTTATGCCAACGAAACGTCAACTGGGCCACATGGAACAGTTGACGCGCTATACCCCACAAGGGGTTAGGGCAATTGAGTAGTAGTATGATTCGGGTTCAGATACCGCGATAACAAAACATTTTACATTTCTATCACTCACTGGATCGGTACCATGATTCTGGTTGTTTTTAGGAACTCGGCCAATGTTGCCTTAGTTCGAATGAAAACTATTCCATTTCATTGCGGAAGTAAACAATGTGTCAATTAACATCCATTGAATCATCTGCGTTGCACACTGACCAGACAACAGATCAGACCATCATAGCCCAGAGCTTAGCTAAACTATCCTGCCTGTATCCATATCGTTATTGTGCGGGCCTTTGTCGTTTGCGCCACTCTTGTTGTTATTATCTTTGTAGCTTGAAATCGTTTTGCATTTTATTTCTATTATAATGTAATGCTTTTAGCGTAAACCTTGACAACTTTATTCGTTAATAAAATGACACGGGGATGGAGCGCAGAAAAAATAAATGAAAACGCATCGTAGTGTAGCAATAGCGTGCGCGACAACGCAACAAATTTGTACGAGTATGTTTGTCGTTTGTGTCGACTATAGGATGACACTTCTTTTTCGCTGTTTTATATTTTGTATCTTCAATCTGTGGCTAGCTGGCTGGCTGTCTCCCAATGACGACATGGGCACATTGGCTCTTCCAGTGGCTCTAGTGTCTCGATGCCGCGGGCTATCTTAAAGTGAATGAGCAAGCATTATGTCGTAAATTGTTTATGTAGGCAAACTAGTTAGGAAATGTAAATAAGATTACGTTACGACTAGGAGACACACAGCTCTCTGCTGTGGAGTTGTCATTTTCAATGACTCTTGTTTGTTGGGCCAATTTGCTAGTCGGATACGATACAAAAGTCCAAATCAAATACGCCCCGGGTCATGTGACACTGAGAAAAAAGTGTCGAATTCAATTATGTTATCCATTTTCAGATTCAAAAAAGATATCAAAGTTTAATTCAGAAAATGGAAACATAATTTTCATAATACACAGAGAGAGTTATTGAATACTTTCAGCCACTTTGTATCCTTTTTAAACTTCTTTAGGCAGAGTCACAAAAGAAGGGAACTGCATTTATGGTACTTTCGAGAAACTTCAATCTTACCCACTCCCACAGAACTACTTAGCCCTGAATTCCGACAGAATTCAATGTCAAGGCGTACAACGTGCCCATCTAATCTTATAGTTTTGCGCCTTGGGGCGATTGTCGAGGGAGACATGCAAAAAGACACGTCATCATAAGAGCAACACTATTTAAACAACACTTTACACTGAAGGACAATACTTTACCTTGACAAGAAAATCTACTGAACCTTCTTCTCGTATGTCTACAAGACGTTTCCCAGTTGCATACAAATGACTTTTTCTATAGTTACGATTATAGCGTCACGTCTTGGAAGTAGTAGCGTGGAAAAATGGTTTGACTGCGATGTCAAGTGTCGACGAACAGTTAGTGACCGGAGTTTAATGGCTGTGCAGTGCAGAGAATGCATAATTTGTCCGTTGATTTCCATTGTCGACAATGGAACCAGACATATGCAAACATTAAGACAAAGGAATTACATCCTATTCAGGATACGTTGCTTCCGATGCTGACTTTGAGGGACTTCATTGCAATCACTGACCGGCCGACGACAGCTTGGATCACCACGACCGTACTAATTAAAATCCATTACTTAATATTGACCCCTGAATTGGTAATTTCTCATATTCGATCCAATTATCCATCCCGTCGACAATTGAAATCATTTCAGCCAATTTCCAGTGGCATAAATAACTTTCCTTTTCCTAATTAAATGCCAAGCAATCTGGTGAAACTATCGTCCGGAGGAAATTAAGTGAAACCTTAGAAAAAATCAGACGACACCAAGCAGCACTTTGGCACTTGTTCAGCCTACCCAACGAATCCACTTTGACTCATGTTGCCGGCTTGTGGCGCGACAAGAACTCCCAAAAGTCATCGAAATGTTGAGAAAAAGCCCTGAAGAAGGAAAGGCCTTCAACTCAAGTAGTGTCGTAAAGTTTTCGTCTAACATACGAGAGCATGTCTTATCGACGCATCTACTTACTTCTATGCCGTTGTCTTTTTATCTTACCTCATCGGCACTACGGGTACAAAACTTTCAACTATTACACGTATTTCACCCGAGTACGTACACACTACTGCTTCTACCTTCCATCGTCTTTAGCGGGTCGCGCTACATGTGTATGACTTCATCTTTTTATTGTACCTTTCGACAAGATGTTAGAAACATCTTCATTTACCCGATTGCATATCTCATCTTACAGTCGTACATCTTTAATGAGTTGTGATTAACTGTGCAGTAACAGAAATAATGGTTTTAATGCACTACTGATGGAACGGTTGATAGACCTATTCCCTCAACGGGAACTCGGTTTTCTTTATTGGAGCTCTGCAGAACAGACGTACATATTCTTTTATGGCTTTTGTTGAGGTTTTGGGAGAAATCTTCTTTTTCGAGAGCATCTTTTGAAATACAGAAGAAAGTTAGAAGAATCTTTGTTGTTACGGATTTTTAAGTAATTCTTTGTATTGTAAATAATGCGGTCTAAGAGTTGGAGGTGAACGAAGCGGTGGCTTTGAGTGCTTCTTATTTCCTATTGACCTAGTTTAGCCTTAGTTTTTGTTGTTTAGCAACCTGGACCTGGAAATCGATTCACTAAAGTACCAAAGTTCAATAGTCACGATGTTTGGCTACTGTTCATAACCAACCCACAAGTCACCTCATAGTTACGTTGAAATGCAAGATCATTCCGATTAAGGAGGTCGGAACGCTAACTCACCTGCTCGTGCTGGTTCCCCGGTGGATTAAGGCAGTGCCTGTTGAGTTTGGTCGATCATGCGGACGAAACCAAAAGGTCAAGGGTGAGACGGCGTTTATGCCGAATAGAAGGGTGGTAGTGGGCTTATCCATAGCAACAAGCTTGGACTAGCAGTGACTCATTCAATTCGATGCAAAAATCGCGGCGAGGTAGAAGTTGATTATGAAGCGAAACATGAAATTTTCTTTCCCTATGCATATTTTTACAGCCCGAGATCCCATGTGGAATTGTAGGATAATAAGATTTTGAGCTTGAAAACCACTTATCGAGAGAGAACCCGTATCTGCAAGCTGGACCTGGCTGGCTATTCGCTTTGTGGTCAAAGTGAAAGCGTTAAGCTCAGCGAGGTTGGCGTTCCCTTGGCATTTTTAGGGGTATTGCACATATGACACCGCTACCTGTTACATAGAGCGCTCTGACAACATGCACCATATCTAGGACGGACACTATACCCATAATATAACGCATGCTGTAGCTAGAGCCAGACATCAAGAATTTGGCAAGATTTTTCACTGGAAGAACGAAAACGATCGGGATAATACGATTTCTTAACTCAGGGGGATGGTTCTGAGAACACAGCCCAACACACAATATAAAGAAAGATCTCGATAGGGGAAGGCGAGGAAACAGGAAACATCCTACAAGGCATGTGGTATCAAAATGGTGCACAACAGCGTTACTTGTACAGTACAACCCCGTTAATCCGACCTGGTGGGGACTGGGCATGAGGTCGGTCCCGTGGAAAAGTCGGATTAACCGGAGTCTCCCCTGGCACGCTTAATAACATGGGTAAACATAAAGAAAAAACATATGAAGAATATATATGTACGTTAATAATTTATGTATTTAGAAAAGTAAATTGTAAAGCATATTGTGTACATAAACTGTGAGCAATTTCAAACATATGTATTTTAAACGTTAAAGAAGTCCTGAATTTTGGTTTGCTTGTGTGCGTTCAACTTTTTTTGGGATGCGTAATCTCTCCACTTTTTTATAAGTAGAATATCGGCTGAACTGGCCTTATCTTGCTGCTCGATATACTTAAGTGCTGTTTCAAATGATTCCAACGCTTCCGAGTGTGATGTTTTTTTGCACGATGTTGACGATTCATGTTCAGCATCTTCGTTCTCGTCGTCTGGGAGATCATTTTCAATTTCAACGGTTCTTATCAATTCTTCGTCTGTAAGTGCAGGAACAGTATCATCTCCCTGTAGCCATTCTACCACATCACTTTCAGTAGGGGGAACAGTAGTATCCGAAGCTGCCGCCTTGTGGAGCTGTTCTAATTCACGAGTAATTTCTGCCAACGAGTCATGACTTTCTGCTTCCTTCTCTTCTCCATTGTTCTTTAAGAGTTTCTGCCAAGACTTTTCAATTGTCGATGCCGGAAGCTCCTCCCAAGCTGCCGTTAGCATGTATATGACGTCTTTAATATTCAAAGATTTTACAGCATCCATAAGACTAAATCCTAAAGACGTTTTTTCAATTAGGACACTCAGAAATTTCAATCGCTATCGCCTTTTTAAGCTCTCAATGACACCTTGGTCCATAGGTTGTAATAAGGATGTCACGTTAGGTGGTGAAAACAGTGAAGTAACATCATCTTTTTTCAATCCACTAGGGTGGGAAGGAGCATTATCCATCAGAAGAATACATTTTGATGGAAGATTTTTATTTTTCAAGTGCTTTAGCACTTCTGGAACAAAAGTGCAATCAAACCATTCTTGAAATAATACACGATCCATCCAAGCTGACTTTTGTGACCGATAATACACTGGCAAACATGCAAGGTTGCTTATATTTTTAAAGGCTCGGGGCTTACGTGATTTGCCGATTACGAAAAGAGGCAGCTTGTGACTTCCTGATGCGTTGCTGCATACTGCTACAGTTATCCTTTCCTTTGCTAATTTGAAGCCATCAACAGTTGTTTCGTGTTTCGCAGCAAGTGTTTTTTTTGGCAGCATTTTAAAATTTATCCCCGTCTCATCAATGTTGTAAATTTGCTCATTCGTCAATGAGTCACCGCTCACAACATTGCTGAATAGGTCGATAAACTCCTTAGCAGCTTCTTTGTCGGCCGATAATTTCTCGCCACAGATCGTTATTTGACGTATTCCATGTCGTTTCTTCCATCTATGAAGCCAGCCCTCATTAGCCACGAATTCGTCATCTCCGTCTTTTTTTATCAACGTATACAAGGAACAGGCTTTCGATTTGATAAGTTGTCCAGAAAGAGGAGTTCCCTTTTGTCGTTCTTGGCAGAACCATAGCCATAATGCCTCGTCAAGTTCCTCCGACGCTGGTTTCCGAACTCTCTTTCTCTGCTCATTTTCGTCAGAGATGATACAAAAAGCTGTTAACTTATCGCGGTTCTTCTTCCAATCCTTAACAGTGGTTACTCTCACTCCGAAGTCTTCCGCTACTTTAACAACGCGTTCGCCTTTATCAATCCGTTCTAACGCTTTTAATTTTTCACTGACTGAGCATTTTTTTCTTTTTCGGGACATTGCCTAATATTTCGTCTGCTTGGGTCGGATAAAGCGAGGAAGTCGATGTAAAAAGTCGGACTAACGGGGGAAATCTGGCGGACGATTTAGGTCGGATAATCCGAGGAGTCGGATTATTTGAGGTCGGATTAACGGGGTTGTACTGTATTTTGCTTATGTGCAGAAAAGAGCCACTATAAGTATAACCAGCCAACCTTGTCCGATTTTACACTCTGCACAGGCGGATAATGAAAAAAAAACTTCGTTAGGATAATAAAATTGTCATGTTCTTTTGGTGGTGTTATTTCACACCGCGCTTTTTTTTAACTTTAGTATCATAATGTGGTGTGCGATCACTGAATTTTTGTTTGACAATTGAACCCACTTCCCCTCAATTCTCGACAAGGGGTTTGTCGCGGATTGCATGACCTCGTGTGGTTCATCGTACTTTTGTACGCTTGTGCCTTAACGGACTCAATTCATCTCATTTGGAGGGAACAATTTACAGTGACCTATTTGGTACTGTTTTTGATAAATTTCTTAGTTTTATTATAAGAGCGAAGACTTTCACAATAAAGATTTGGGATAGAAAAAAGCTATAATTGCTCGGAATAAGCTTCGAATAGAACTGAACTTACTAAGAATTGTGTTCAGTCATTATTTTCATTGTTTCCCCAAAAACATTCGTTCAATGTTTCACGAATTATGTAAAGAAGATTGCATATTTCATAATCTGCATCTGATCATCTAAGAATCTAGTAAATACTTCTCTCTAATTATTTATTGGCTACAAATTTAGCATAGTTAATAACTCGCTTATTTACCGCATCTGTAATAACTTCTCTTTCATATCCATTCATTTCAGATGAAACTATCAAAAAGTCCGTTAAAATCTAAATTTACTGATCATCATACAATCATCAAACATGATCATCATGTTCATGACTATTATCATCAGTCCAATAATATTTCCGATCATCTCTATAATTTTTTCCAACTGAACCACTATAAAAAAAAAATAACAAATGATATGGTCAAATAGCAGCGTAAAATCGATAAAATAAACAAAAATAATCATAAAAGCTACTCAATTTATGCCAATAGAAAAAAAAATCAAATCATCAAATAAAATTTTCCTCAGGCACTACTATGTGCTAGATTATACCATTTGGACGATTCAGACATTTTGGGGATTTCTTTTATGGCTTTGACCTCAATATTCCCAATCCATCTTTTTAGTGGTCGTCGTCGTATACAGGGTGTGTAGATAGTGCCGTTCATTTGGGGAAACTTGACTGTCTCAAGGGTTCGCAAACTATGGGTCGCGAACCGAAAATCCATGGAAAATAAAATTTTATGTAGTTTCCGAAAGTGAGGTCAAATGTCGGATTAAATGATAGGGAAAGTAGCAAATTTTGATTTTTTGACACAATTTACAAAAAATGTTATAACACTGTAATGATTAAAGATAAAGACAGAGTGTGAATTTTGGTGAAAAATTTTCCCAAAAGAATGGTACTATCTACCATTAAAGTATTTACCATCTGCAGCGGGACATCCTGTATAATGTATGTATGTAGATAGCAACATGAAACATCAAGAGTAGAGTTTATACTACAATAATATACCACAAAAACAAATTATTGAATATTTTTATTTATTAATTTTATTTTTTCACAGACCATCGTCAAACAATTTCACCAACATTTCACGTCGTTATACTGTTACAGATATTTCTTTCTTCGATTTGAGTCGATTTGATACTTAAACATTTTTTATTCGCGAAATCTTTAGCCGTATCTCGTGAGCGGTATTAATTATTATGCATGTAAATTAGATAAATTAACACTTTACCGATCAGACAGATAAAGTGGATGCATGGCTAGTACAACGGACTATAGGCGGGCTTCGGCCAGTTTTATAGAAAAAAGATAAAATATCTGCAATTCCATGATTAACATAAATTATCTATGCAAGATGATGCAAAACAAAACTGAATTGAGGAAACAAAAAAAAGACTGAATACACGAAGAAAGTGTATTTTTTATCTATCTTGGCGAGAAGAAGTGATGCAGATGCAAATGGAGTACTCGGTGGAATCTAGATGTTCGAAGAATTGCTTTTATGTGCTTGTTGTGTACAATTATCTCTTTCGCCGGTGCAAAGGCCAAAGTGAAAGACTCTTTCTTTCGCGATTGGGAAACGCCAAGAAACAAAAGCGTTCGTTCTACCACGCGGTAATAATTTGATTTTCATTTATCTTTTTCTTTTCTTCATTCAAACTTAACTCGAGTTTAGTTCCGCTACCAAATCATATTGTTGGTAAATGATGGTACTGCCATTGAGGTAATATCATTATAACTACCATTATTCTATTGTGCGATGAACTGTTTTGTTCAGTCGTGAGTTTCTGCAAACTATTTCCTCCGATGCGAAGAGGTGTAAAGCCTGAGACTCTGTTCGTCTCTTCTTCGCGCCACAAGCTTCCTCATAGCGCGGACAAACGTGTGCTTATAGCTAATTATGATATTTAAATAGAGTTACCTACTGAAAATGATGGTAGATATGTATTGTAATTACCATACAGAACCAGCTGCCCATGTTGAGTGGGAAAAATGATGGGAGATGACAGTGACAGAAGTGGATATTAGTGAAATTGAAATAATTATTTAGCACATTTAGGAAGTTTGTTGCTAAGTAGACCATTTCAGTCAAGTGATGAAAATAACTATGAACTCACTCACGGCTTTTGAAATAGGACGCTAATTGAAAATGGAGTGAATATTGATCGAGCGTGTTACTGACCATAAATCTTTTTGATTACCATCTGTACATGTTAACTGGTTTTAAGACCTAAGTTGCCAAGAGCTGTCAATGAATGGTCATACTCGTACACAAAACGATTATTGTCCATGTGATCGGCGTTTTTTTTCACAACCATCTCATTCAACGTTTACTTTATTTCCGGCGGTTTGCAGTTTTGCTATAATAAAACAAATACTATAAATACCTCGGGTTCCAACTATAAAGATATTTATTTCGTGTAGATACTACTAGTAATACGGGAGCAACTTGCTCACTTCATCAGTACAAAGCTATTAGGTATATAATATAGGTATATAGGTTTGGTATAGGTATAATAGGTTTGTACTGAAGAAGGGAGCAAGTTGCTCTCCGAAGCGAAGCGTATATACCCTAGACTTGTACAGATCTAGTGGTGATACCAAAAGTACCAATTGTTCTAACTAACCCACACTACAAATATTTGTCGAATTTTTCAAGTCGCTAGCTTCATTCTATCGAAAGTTATCGCTTGTTTGGGGGGAGGTAAAGGTTTCCTTTGTCGGATCTTGTGCGTTTTCAGTAACAACCAACTAGATCCTAGTACAAAAATTTGACCAAAATTTCAAGTCACTAGCTTCATTTTATCGAAAGTTATCGCTTATTTGAAGTTTCATTTGTAGGGGAAGGAGGGGTTTCGTTCCTCGGATTTTTCGTATTTTCAATATTAGTCAACCGGATCCTACTACAAACATTCGATCAAAATTCCAAACCACTAGCATCATTTTATCGAAAGTTATATTTTATTTTAAGTTTAGTTCAACTAACTAAATCCTACTTCAAACACTTGACCAAAATCTCAAGTTGCTGCCTTCAGTCTATCAAAAGTTATCGCTTATTTGAAGTTTCATTTGTAGGGGAGGAAAGGGTTCCTTGGGTCGGATATTGCCCATTTCCAATACCCTAGTTAGTTGGTATCTTACTACCAACATTCTACTAAATTTTCAACTCGCTAGTGTCATTCCATCGAAAGTTATCGTAATTAAAGGAGTATTTAATTTTTTGAAATTTGTAGGGGAGGTAGGCGTTGCTTTGATCTGATTATCCCCAACTTACCAAAACTCAAGCAGCTTCCCACCTCAGGGTTACATGCCAAAATCAGGTGTCTACGCCATTTGGTTCAAGAATTATAGACAAAAAACGTGAAAAGTAGGGTAGTACGGAGTTCTTTGTAAGAAAATTACCGTTAGTTTTCAACTGATCGATCCGATTCGTTTTCTTGGGGATTGGCAAGAAAAGTCGACTTTTAAAATCTCGATTGCCAAAGTCGAGATTTTTTTTTATCGAAAAATATTTCAAAATCTCGACTTGAGAAAATCTCGACTACAAAACACTGTCTCGGTAAACTCGAATTATTTGAGATTAATTAAATGATGAGGTGTAATAATCCATCTTAAAAGTTACAATGTCATTTGACTTTATTTCTCTTTTGAAAAAGAAATGAAGCCTATCGGCATTATGTCGCTTTTCCAGCTTTAGTAGTGCAGTTCCATTGAGGTAAGTTTCCGCTTTAATAAAATGGACTGATTCGAAATTTTAACTGGAGAACGAGCGTTCTAGGTATATTTCCTGAGGGTTAGGATCCCTTAACTCGAATTATTTGAGATTAATTAAATGATGAGGTGTAATAATCCATCTTAAAAGTTACAATGTCATTTGACTTTATTTCTGTTTTGAAAAAGAAATGAAGCCTATCGGCATTATGTCGCTTTTCCAGCTTTAGTAGTGCAGTTCCATTGAGGTAAGTTTTCGCTTTAATAGAATGGACTGATTCGAAATTTTAACTGGAGAACGAGCGTTCTAGGTACATTTCCTGAGGGTTAGGATCCCTTAAGAGTGTAGCCCACACAAGAGACTGTTGCATGCAGAGCGAGCTAAGCGAGCGTTCATGATTGCGCGATACTGAGGGTTGTGATTCTTTAAGCACGGAGCCCACACAAAAGACTGTTGATTCACAATAGTCTCGTGTGCTTGGAAGATTTAAGAGAAAAATATTAACAACGCCAAATCAAAATGCAACTGTATGTGCGGTGAATTAAAAAACCATATTTTCAAAATCGAAAATATGATTTTTTGATGCATTGTCTATATTTAAAAAATCGAGATTTTGATAAGTCGAGATTTTCACCTGTCGAGGTTATGAAACAGACGAGATATTTTCAGTAGATATTTCGAAAGCGAGATTATGTTAATCGAGATTTTAAAAGTCGATGTATAGTACTCAACCCGCTTTCTTGTTGCTGACTCGTTTCGCCAAAGTATACTCGGCGATAAATTTATCTTCCAGGGCGAATCGCATTCTTATCGCGGAAGACAGAAATTGTTTGCTGGGTTATTGTAGGAAACTCTATTTAATCTCGAATTGTTCAGGTTATTGTCCACTGCGATTTTAGTTATAAGCCAGAATCCAAGAAATTTTATCAAAGATGACAAAGTGGGTACTAATAAACCTTTAAAAACAAAGCAAAAAAAACGTATATTAATGAAACGTAGCTGAAAGTGGGGTTTAGCACAGGTAACAGTTTAAATGATCAACTACTCATTCACTTTGTGAGTCCCTGCGTGCGGTGGGGGTTTCACATCTTAACGAAATCCTGCGTACGTCCTTGATGATGAAGGTCGTTGGAGGTATTGATCTAAATCAACTGAATCGTGAGCTTGTCGGGTTCATGAGCCAGTTGACGCCCAACCAAACCCCCCCCCCCCCCTCTTGTTTGTTCAAATTTTTTTAGAAGATCCAAAATCCGAATATTTGGCCCAGCGACATGCCTTATAATCACTGGATTTGAACTCGCTGTACATTAGAGTCAGCTCGAGAACTGACTGTGCCTGTCACTTCGCTCAAAGTTTGTGATTAGACCTGTGCTTGTGGGCAATCCGCCATGATCGATGCACATTGAAGAGAGTGAAGATAAGATAGTTCCACAAAGGTTGGGAAGCAGCCGTTACATTTTCGAATGTCATTCTTATTCAGAATAGGCTGAAGTCACAGAAAATCATCGTAATCTTGCAAAATTCAGTTCCCCAAATACTGTTCAATTGCTTCCACATTCTGGGGCAAACAAAACCCACCGAAATTCCAGTTTCAAGTGCCCCCATCTTTTCATTAATCCACTTAATTCTTTTGTGTCGACTTCTAATCAAAAATATCGTCCTAATACGCGCGATAGATAACCTTTCGGCTTCAAAGCTAATTTCCAAAGGCACATGCTTTTCTCTCTCGTCAAATCCAACGCACGAGCACATGAAGCGCCACTTCACTTCATTCAGATCCTTTTCTCAATCACAGCATAAAAACCGGAAAACAAAAAGGAATTCCTTGCATAACTTCCCATCGTAATGGAGCCTACACATCATTCCAATTGCTGTGCTCCCCTCAACCACTACCATTATTGTTTTATTTTACTTTAATGTGAAGCGCCAACCGGGAGATGACGATGATGAGGTTCTGTTATAACATGCACTCACTCACTGGGCTGTCGAGTATTTCTTTTGAGAAGTGACTTCCTTTTTTTTCACTGTTCAGAGAGGCGGGAGAGCCCTCCAGATAAACCACCCTATATAGAGTCGTCAGCCAACTCCTGTGTTCTATGTGATCTAAAATGCCAGAAAATTTGCAGATTTAAGTCATCGTGTCGAGGGAGAAGTGGGGAACGATAACGACGCCAGCGCATCTTATTCTTTTTGTGTGATATAATGTCGGTCGTTTTCAAGGCTGCTCTGGGAGGAACTGGAGTGTAGGAACCGGAGGCGACTTCACTCATACATTTCTTTTTCTTCCTTAATTTTCCTCACGTTTTTGTGTATGACAGCATGATTTTGTAGAAGGAGGCTTGTCGGTACGTTGGCTTCAGCCCCGCTCGGATAACAACATGAATACTGACTCTACCCTCAAATCCACCACCAACGGACGACAGAGCCAAAATCAAGTCGACCTCTCTCTCGACTTCCAAGTGTTGGGGATATTGAAATAAGATCCAAGATTTTATGAATAACGACCAGAGGATTAATACGTGGAACGAGACAATAACAACAAAAAATTAAACCAAAATCCTTACTCGAGAGTAGGCGGTTGTTCATGTGTAAGCGTTTAATTTTCATTTGCACAGTTAGAGGGCCCGATATTATTTCGGAGGCCATGGGCGGTCCCCAAATAGAAGAAGACTCCACAAAACATAAAAGGAACACATTATAACATTTAATTTAATTAATGCGGTCGTTTAATGTGAATAGGATATGGATTTCAAGGGCGCTTTTTAGACGTACAGCCGTTTATCATCTTTAAATTTTCGGGGTTTTTGGTGCTTGATGTCTCTCGACCTGTAAACGTTTGTGAATGTTTTGACCTTTCGTGCGGGAATTATATGGGCGTTATGCGGATACATTAGTAAGCCAGGCAAATAAGGTTCTAGGGAAAGATAAACCATGTCCTAATCTTGGATTTCTGATCATTCTTCCCAGTTCAGTGACTGTTGAATAATGTAGGAATGGCGACGCGAGGGCATGCTATTTTATTATTTTTCCCTAAGTTCTTGTGGGTCATAGGTCAAAGTGTGTCAATCTGTCGACTTAGTCGCCTTGTTTGACAAACCGTGAAAGGCAGTGACTTCTTCTTATATCCCACACAGCAGGATGGGCTTTGAGTTTTATAATAATTATTTTATTTTTTGTGTTAGAATTACCTTTTTTTTCCAACTTACATTTTGCGGGAATGTTTTGCTTACCGATTTATCCTATTTTTTTCATTTCATTACAGAAAAATTTGAACTTGCTCTGAACGCCGCCTAAAACTTATGCTTGTAGTTAGTCTGGTCAATTTCACCGCTGTGCTTCCTATTATAAATGCATAGGCTTCGTCGTCCAGCACTCCTTAATTTTTTGAATAACTTCTAATGTCTACAATCTTCCTAGGACCGCAACCTCTTCAGGTCAAAGTAGATATTTTCTTCTCTCTAACTGTGAAACCATTACCATCTCGACAAACAGAATTCTAGATTCAGCACGAAACATGCGGAAGATGTCGAGGAAAAAAGGTTATTCCCAATACGCTCTGATACACCTTATGGCGGTTTTGCATTAAAATTTCCTTGAAGATTTTCTCTTTCATCTGAACCTACTTGGTGTCCTCCTTCATCACTTGCGTTATCCTTGTATCTTTTCTTCAGTTTTATTTATTTTGTATTTAGAAAAAAAACGTGAAAGTTTTGCAAAAAGGGATTTCATTCTCCTGGTCGTCGAAGTGAAAGTATTATCCCCTGAAGCTTTCTTGAGGTGGACATTTATGGGTTTTTTTTTAAAATAGAAAAATATGCTCAGAAGAGTTGGTACTCAGAGGTAGAGTAGGATTGCAAATTGACTAGTTTGTAGCTAGGGGACTATTTGTTTAGACCAGATGGGAATTTATTTTTTCTTTGTCGTAAATGATAAGCTAATAAGCTAAGAAAAAGGGCCTGTCCATTTAAAAAGGTGTGTTGAGTAAGTTTTGCGAATAAGCAGACTGTATGGGAAAATGTCGGAAGTGGATTGTATTTCATAGACGAAGAGTATGAACAGGTTGTCGTCCTTCTTAAAGAAAATCATCGTTAAGTCGTATAACAGTATTTAAGTTTGGCTGATATTTGATTACATTTTTCCTTAAGATTTACAAAAAAAAAAATGAATAGCTTTAATCTGGTGACCACGTCGGACCGTGTACATCACTCTTCAGAGGGATCACTCAGCTGGGAAATATTGTTTGAACTTCAGGCTGTAGACCTCCACTTTCTCTTCTTCAACAATGCCCTTTTGGACTAGAGAAATTTATACTGCAATCCAGATCGTAGAGCCGACAAAATATGGAAACTGCCAGGAAAAAATCAGGGTCACATTGAGTTTCCTGGCCCCCTTCCAAGCCCGATCATTGATTCCTCCAGACCAGCTGAATTTGTTGTGTCAATAGCATTTTTTCGACCAAATTTTTAAGTGCAATGCTTTTAGGCGAAAGTTTGTAAAGGTGGTGAAAAGGCACCCGAAAATGTTTATGGGGACTGAGCTACAGTAACCATAAAGATCCTGTATGGTTGTTGAAGGCAGAGGTTTCTCAGCAAGCTTACCAGCAGCACGAGCCTACCGTAGCTAACGTCGGATATGTAGGCTTAGGTTATAAGAATTGGCCATCGAGGGGTGTTGAATGCCCCTCGAATACCAGTTCTTATAACCCTTGAAATTTAAAATTAGTTTAAAGAGCAAGAAAGCGGAAGTGAAATGGCAACGATAAACTTAGGATAGTCAGTATCGCTTATCCCGGCCACACACTGTCGAACACGAACTCGAACATGGTACAAGTGAACCATTTTCTTCAGATTTGTGTGAAGTTCTATTCTGTGTTTTTGAACCATCCATAAACCACATGATGGTGTCTGTTTGGAGGTTGGAACACTCCTAATACACTCTGCTTCATGTTATTACTAAAAATCAATGATTGGAGAATGGCTCGTTTCTCACTGAACTAGGTGCTAATAATAAGCTCGAGTGTATGCCATTGCATGAAACGACTCATCGGCTCGGATCGACAGCTAGACATGTGCTATGCAAATGTTCGGGATAGTACGCACTGGGATGTTTTGAGTCGATTATATGGGTCTCGTCTGAGTCCTGTGCATTTCGCCTGGATCCCGTGCGCGTCTTGCCTGCGTACGGGCCGCTCAGACTCATTATCGATTATATGTGCCACGTCTGAGTTCTGTACATGTCGCCTGAGCCTGGATCCCGTGCGTGTCTTGCTTGCGTACGGGCTGTTAAACGGCAAAATGAAAACCTTTACCATTTGACACATTAAGGCCCAATCATATGCAGGCGGATGGACACACAATGCATGCATTTACAAAGAACTTTGAAAAAGCTCAAAAATGTCGCCTCATGAAACAATGCCAAACGGCGCAACGTCCCTCGTCTAAAAACACAGCCAGCGCTTGAAAAAATATGCTTGGTGCGCGGTCAAACTGGAAACAATTGATTGACGTTGAATGAAATAAGTTCAGTTGAAATCTTGTGCTTCGGCCGCTGACACCGTGATATGTAATACCCTATATATCAACAATAGACAACAGCGTTACCCACTCTCTATCGTTCTAAGTCGGAGAGCATTGGGAAATGAACTTAATTCGTTCAATTCCATTGGATCTGGATCAATATCTGCACAAAACGACCGACCGATCTTCGTTCCAGCCAGATCCAAATGGGTTGGTGTCTTTGCTAAATGTATACTTCAATATTCATACCACTTTCAAACTCGAATGAATCACGTTTTGACATTTGACATCCATGTCGTACGATTCACTCATGAGTCGGATCCAACTAAATCGAACGCACCTATTACAATCAATTAAACACTTCCTGATCTGGGAAAATTTAAAGATATTTTCCCGATATTGACTGCTGATCTTATATGCTGTACTTTTCATTCTGACACAAACAGCTCCACTCGAAATCCAGTTTAATAGTCACTCACGCCAGAATGATGCATGTGGCAATATCTAAAAAAATTGATTATACCGAGACACACAATTTTTAAGCGATCGCTGCAGAACTTAATTGAGCACAAGTCACATGATTTGACCCAATGCTGATTGGCCGCAATTAATGGAAATTAGAAGAAGCAATGATTTCCATAACACGACACAGAAGCTTCTAATAACTCTGCATATGTTAAAAATATCCGTGCCATTCCTTCACGATTTATGCTTATGAATGGTGACAGGCAAAATTTAAAAAATTCTATTAATAATTTGCAAACAAAAAACGACAGACAAAATGTTAGTCCTCGTCGCCAGAGAGGTCGATCAAAAACGCCAAGTCCACATCAAATCAACTTAAGGTGGTTTTTAGACACAAGACCGGTCAGCCGCGAGAGAAGCCACGAGATTTACTGCGAAACCAGGCACGAGACCTGCTACAAAATGAGCATGGAGACCTGCTACGAAACCAGCCACGACATCTACTGCGATGCCTGCTGCGAGAGCAGCTACGAGACCTGCTGCGAAACCAACCGCGAGACATGTTGTGAGGTCTGTCGTCAGGAAAACGAATAGCTGGTCTGATAGCAGGCCTCACAACAGCAGATCTCGTGACTCGTCTCGCAGCAAGTCTCGTGGCTCGTTTCGCTGCAGATCTCGTAGCTGGTCTCGCAGCAGGTCTCGTGGCTCGTTTCGCTGCAGATCTCGTGGCTGCTCTTGCGGATGGTTTTTAGACACAAGACCAATTAGCCGCAATAGAAGCCATGAGATCTGCTGCGAAACGAGCCACGAAACCTGCTGCGAGACCAGCTACGAGGCCTGCTGCAAAACCAGCCACGAGACATGCTGTGAGGCCTGCCGTCAGGAAAACGAATAGCTGGTTCGATAGCAGGTCTCACAACAAGTCTCCTGGCTTTTTTCGCGACGGATCTCGTGATTGGTTTCGCAGCAGATATCGTGGCTGGTATCGCGGCTGGTTTCGAAGCAGGTCCCGTGGCATATTTCACAGCCGATCTCGTTGCTGCTCTTGCGGCTGGTTTTTAGACAAAACACCAATCAGCCGCGAGAGCAGCCACGAGACCTGCTGCGAAACGAGCTACGAGATCTGCTGCGAAACCAGCCAAGAGATCTGCCGCGAGACCAGCCACAAGACACGTTGTGAGGCCTGTCGTCAGGAAAACGAATAGCTGGTCTGATAGCCGGCCTCACAACATGTCTCCTAGATGGTTTTGCAGCAGGCTGGTCTCCCGGCTGATTGGTCTTGTGTCTAAAAACCGCTTAAGATACATACATGCTTCAGAACGCCCAAATAAAATATAAATAAAAAACCTTCCACCCATAGGCAACAAGCAAAAAATCTATCTAAATCATCCCAACGGACAGATGACATAAGACAAATTCAAATGTTCATAGCAATACATACTTAAACATGTTCCTGGTAGAGTTCCAGAGATACCTCTCAGCAAAATCTTGTCTACGACGAAGTATCTTTTCTAGAGTGCGTGGGAAGATACCAAGGTTTATCGAAGCTTCGTTTGATAGTGAAAGTTATTCGTTGTGGTCCCGTTGATTGATAAGTTCGTGTACGTTAATAAACAAGCAAAAAAAAGCTTCGATAGTTTCGAATGTTGTTGGTTTTTGTTCATTTGAACTTTCCATAGATGTATGTGGTGTTTTTTTTTATTGTATCTCCAAGCTTCATACCGTGTGACATTGCTTTGAGAGCATTTCTTTCATACCTCCAACCGTTATAATAGCAGAAATAATGAACTGCGGACAAAATATATTATGCCAGTAATTTAACGTATCTTGTTATCTGTTCCATGAATAAATTTTCACAGGCCAACAACCATGCGAGTATGTTTATCGAGCGACAGTATTAAAAAAAACAGTCAGAAAATCTGTTTAACCAGTTAATACAGGGTTAAGGTCATTCGCACATATAAATCAGTTGACGCAGTCAACGCATTTTTCTTTAATTCGAAACAAATGTTCAAGAAACTGTGGGCTTTCAGATAGGCAATCTATGCGGAGACTATGGTTTTGTTGCACGCAAAAATGTCTAACATAAAAGCCGTTATGATATTTAGGAAGTTTATTTTTATACCCTAGGTCATTATCAATCATGAACATAAAATAAGTATTTACGAAGAGTTAAAGTAAAAGACAGTGTAATGAAATATAGTTGGCAAGGTTTTCCTGGTTGTGATTTATTGAGTGGTGACAGTTGAATTACGTTTTTTTCATAACAAGGGCATAGCTGGGAAATTGTGGTTATCAGATCGGTCAACTGCGAATGGTTGCAATGTCACATTTCAAACGTTTCAGGTGAACTTCTGAGCAGCTACCTACTTTATATACAGAGTTACTGGCAACTCGACGTGTTCCTTGTAACACGTTATAATATAGCGAAAATGCAAAAAAAAATAAAGCCACAAATGTTCTACTGATTTTCCCATTGAGGTAAATTTCCGCTTTAATAATATGGGCACATTGGAAATTTTAACCGAAGAGCGAGCCTTAAAGGTTGGGATACCATAGTTTAGGTTCGATTATAGAAGCTACTGTATAGAGCACAGCACACATAGACCACATGGGTCCGTTGTAATACCTTGCTATCTCAAAACCATGAGATTCTAGTCGTCGAACCAACCGGAGCTGTTAATGAATCGATGTATTGTAGATGACCATTACTTACGCCTTTCAGGTCATCCAGGTCTATGAAATAGAAGGACCCCAAAGTGTCCTTTCTTCGCCCGGCCAGCGCAGGACAGGTACACAGGAAATTACATATAGTTTCCTCCTCGTCCTCACAGCTTCTACAATAATCATTGTACGGACGCCGCAGACGACTCGCGTGCTCACCCATTGGGCAATGTCCCGTAATGAACCCCATGACTTTCCTGAGATGCTTTCTCTCCAGCATCAGCAGCCCTGAGGAGCGGCCAGGATTGAAGTTCGGCCAGACCTGTCTTGTAATGTTGCAGGTATTTCCATTTAGCTATCCGAAGTTAGTGCGACTTAGAGCGCCTGTTTTGACCAGCTTCTTGCAAGCTTCTATAGGTATATTGACAGTTCGAAAACGCCCTATGTCCACATTTGTCCTACCCGCCCGAGCCAACTCGCCCGCCATGCAGTTACCGCTGAAGCGATTATGCCCTGGAATTCAGCACATAGTGACGTTGAAAAAGTCGCCGAGCTCTTTGATAGCTACGCGACACCTCACTACGGTTTTTGAAGTGGCAAACACCGCGTCCAAGGATTTAGAATTCAGGTTGATGAGCTCGCAGAGTGGGCGATCAACACCCAGGCTCGAGAATGCATACGAGATAGCCTCTAACTTCTACTAAAGCTAGGAGACGGAGTGACAAGCAAACATCTATTTCCTCCGAGTAGACCCCAACGCCCACACCCTCTTCCTGAGCCATCAGTAAAAAAAAGCTAGTGGTTTCCGACTCTGGGCTACTATCTACACCCTAATCTTGCCGGTATTACGCTAGATATAATCCGTTTCTTCTAGCCAGGTTGTTCACTATAACAGCGTGACCATTAGTAGACCCTGTCCACTGTACAGTTTCTCAATGACGAATTGCAGTTATTGCAGCCACCTGCTCAGCCAAAATGTCTAAGGGAAGCAAATTGAGCAGAACACCAAGAGCACTAGTGATAACCATACAAGACAGTCTTCGAATTTTATTCAACAGATTCCTGTAGGACTTTTTGCTGAGCGCCGCCCACCAAACTACTAACCTATGCATAAATATGGGGCGTATGACCGATACGCATACCCAGAAGACCACCTTAAGTTGCAGGCCTCATTCCAGACCAATAGCCTTCCTACAAGAGTGAAGAGCGACAGTTGCCTTAGTCGCGCGCTCCTGAAAATTTGCCTTTCAGGATAGCTTCCTACCGAAAATAAATCCCAGGAATCTGGTTCTTACACTAAGGACTAATCTGATCCCCTTCAGTATTGGTGTTATTACAGAAGGTAGGGTATTGCTCATGTAAAGAGAACAAGTTCTGTTTTGGTCGAATTGAGCCCAACACCAACCTGCCTAGCCCACTGAGAAAGGATATCTAGGGCATTCTGCATAACCTCACCAAGGACCCCGGGAAATTTTCCAGAGAGAGCAATGGCAATGTCATTTGCATACGCAATAACCCCGCATCCCACCCTCTCCAAACCAAGTAGCAGCCTGTTAACCACCAGGTTCCAGAGAAGGGGGACAGGACACCACCCTGGGGGTGCCCCTAAACACCTGTCTGCGTATTGTTCATGATCATCATGGTGCAAATAACCCTTGAAGTAAGCATCACGTTGATTAGCTCACAGAGTGGGTCATCAACACCCAGGATCGAGAGTGCACACGAGATAGCCTCCGGTTTGACGTTATTGAAAGCGCCCTCAATATCCAAGAAGGTAACTAACGTGTATTCCTTACAACTGCGTGATTTTTCAATAATCGTATATGATACTAATGAGTACAGAGCTGTGTCGACCGATCTACCTTTCCAATAGGCATGCTGAGAAAAGGAGAGAAGGAGCGGTGGAATGGTGGCACGTACATAAGTGCATGTCGATCAGGCGCTCTTTAGGAGAGTCGATGATAAACTTACGGGACGGAGGTCTTCCGGACTTGAGTGCGTGCTCCTTTCCACTTTGGGGATAAAAACCACCTTTACCTCCGACCACGCGCGAGGAATGTGGGCTAACTCCAGGCAGCCTCTGAACATACGCTCAATCCAGGTGAGTATTATGTCTATTATTTTTGTATATCTTCTGGAATAAAACCATCCGGTCCTGCTGACTTATACGGGTCAAAACAGTTAATAGTCCATGCAATTTTGCCATTCGAAAGAATAGAGTGAGAAACACCAGGGGCCATTCCTGTTCGTCAGTTATCTGTCACCCCACCAGATGAGCTATCAGGGAAGTTTGTATCAAACAGAATCTCAATAGTTTAATCACTAGAGGTCGTCCACGTTCCATCTTGTTTCAGCAGATAGCTTAGTATGCTTGGAGCAGCGGATATAACTTTCTGCAGTCTGGAAGTCTCGCTGAATTCCTCTACTTGTTCCCATAAGTTCCTCTGCCTGCTGACTGGACACAATTTGGAGGCAGAAATACCAAGCACTCCCACCAGGGTCTGCGCCATAACGTCCATGGATACGGATTTTTGGTCATTTAGGCACTAAAAACCTCACTTGATTTTGTCACTGGCTTGGAACCTGGAACCAAATAAAGAGATTTCGGTTGGTGGCCGTGAGACCCTGAAGCATAGTAAAAGAGTGTTTTAAACTCTTATACCAACCACGAAGAGGGCTGTAATTGCCGCCTGACTATCTGTGCATATGGCGATGTGGATAACATGAAGTTTCTGAGCCAGAATGTTTCTGGCGCAGGTGTCAATGGAAGGGATCCCACCTTGAAAGATCCTGAGTCAAACACTTATAGGAATTGAGATCCTGATATTTGGCCCAAAGACACCAGCATCAACTCCCAGTCTCGACTTTTACCCATTTGTAAACAATATTAAACATCTGGGATCTGAGACGGTTTTCATTGGGTTGACGCTCAGACTTGCTGCATCACACCAGTTTAGAACTAAATCAAGAGCAGCATGCATCACCTTGACGCTTGTGTCAGTATGGGATAAATGAACCCCAGACAAACTATTTCGTTCCTTCAACTTTTTTAAAACCTTCCTCCAAAGTTCAATTCCAAGGCTTGGTTTCATATCTGGCCAAATACCAAATTATCACCAAAAAATATTTAAATAGAAATATTCATGCAAAAAATATCTTTAGAAGAATTTTAGCAACGGTAAATTTAAAATCTATTCTCGTCTCTTCCTGTCATTTTCTTAGCAGATGTTATACTTCACTACATGTGTTTATTTATTATCTTTTTCCCGTGAATAATTGACAATCTAATTAGTATTTCAACATTCGAAAATAGATCATCGCACAATACGGTCTTAGTCATTACATCAACGGAACAAATCATGTGGGCTCATCATTAGAGGAATTATGCAATTCCGCGAGCAAATCCAAGGACTAATGATTATTATTCATATGAATAGCGTGGAATGAATGACATACATACATAGTCAGAGGACGAAATAGGTCCGGCTCGAATTGCTCTTTGAATTGAGACATCCCTGCACCTTAGAGAATCCTTGTCCTTCTAAAAAAAAATGTTTTTCTACCGTCAAATTTTTACCACAGATTGTCCTGGATACTCTTTTGAAATTCACAAGTTGGCTCGTACCATAGATGCAAAAAAGGACCCCACTTGTCACACAAATGTACCCGTACATCGTCTCATTTCCGTGAACATATTAGTAGGATGAAAAATATAGTAGCACGTTCCGAATGGGGAAAAACAAAAAAAAAAGGTTACAATGAACACCTGGAATTTGATACCGCGGAGGGGCTGAAACAGCACCTCCATCCACATGACATATCTTTTAACGTGTATCCTGTGCAGCAGTTACTCCAGTACAAGTGTGTGGCTTTAGTTGTTGCCACCAGGCTTCATGAAGTGCAGGACAGGAAGCAGACACAAAAAAGATAAAAAAGTTTCGAGAATAGTTTGTACACAGTGCAAACAATTTAGTGACAAACAAGTGCAGTTTCCTGTCAGGCATTTTTTTTTTTTTGTGCGACTAATCGACCGGTTCTGTTCCCGGTTTTTCACCGGGGGCTCGTTTTAGTTTTACAGCAGGTACAATATCGTGAACATATGACGGAAGAACTGTCTTCATCAGTCTAACCAATTTACATGACAATGTATCCTTTTTTCTCGTAGCGTCGCGCCGTCGCCCTCATCACAACTTTTTCGCGAATTATGCCTACTTGTCGATGCCAATTCGCATGTGTAGGAATGTGCTCCTACGAAAAGTGTCCTTGTGATTTGTCATCCAGCGGTAGCTGCGATGAATAGAAAGCATCATTCGATGTATCATGACACCGTGAGGCTGGTTATGCGAGGATGTCGACGATAAGGATGATGATGATGAGCACACGGGTGGTGGTATTATTCAAGAACACCATTTTACATATACGCACATACGTCGCAAAGTGGTTGCTGCCTGTTGTGCAACCTGTGTCAGGTTACCCATTTTGCAAATTTCCGGGATGACGCAATTCCCCGCCATCGACGCCATCCACACACCTCACACTCTATAGATGCTTACAACAAATAGGTACTCTACTCTAGTAACATAAGTTTGTACTAGGTGGATGGTTACTGAAGAGAATGACGGGGGAAGGAAGTGAATAAAATGCATGTCAATGGTAACAGACATCCGCTGTTTAAGTTGTTAAATTGTATCCTATTTTTCCTGACTAAATTCAGGAAGGAAGTGAATCGTTATGGGAGGAAATTGATTAATTTGAATGCGTTTTTGATGCGATTAGGAATGAACAGTATCAATTGATTATGTAAGGGAGAATTTAAATACTGCATATTGTCCGGTACTTTTAGTTTATTCTAAAAAATAATAGAAGACGTAACCTAAATTTATTTGATTCTATTCGGTGAATCAATTATTAATATCCATCGGTGGCATTTAATAAAAAAAAAAGATCAGTGAATGAATGATGAATTGATTTCGATGTGGATATATGAGGATGTCTATACTTTGCACCTTACAAAGCAAGGAAAATGTTTTTCTATCGATGAATGTACATACTTACTATGATAACCATTAGATCAAGCAGAGACACTTACCTAAAAAGAAAAGAAAAAAGGAGATAAATTAGTAATGTAATTTGATCGTGAGTTTTGAAAAGCGCTCATCTCGGATTCTTTTTTCCAAAATGTATTTTTTTTTCTCGTTTTTTTTCGTCTACTTACGAGTATATAGAAGGATGTTTTATGAGCGAATTGGGGTAATATCTGTTTTTCATAGAGAAAGAAAACATCTCTTGGAAATGAGCTCTTTTCGAAATTCAATGATGCACAAGTCACCCAAGTCAGGGCCACTTGCAAAAGTCTAAAAATTCTTCCTGCCGAATAAAACAAGGAAGCCAAGGCGACTATTTCCGATGTAAGTGTATAAAACATTTTTGAAAATTAATTTCTAATATAACTGCATATTTCATATAAATTTCAGAAACTCTTCAAAAGCCAAACCAACATCCAGCAATTTTATGATTTCTTATTTCTATTTTTTTTTTAATGTTTTATTATGTCTTATTCTGCTTCACCGGCAGCTTAGTAGCGCGCATTGCCGCCACGAGCTCGAAAAACAGCTTCAATTCGCCTAGGCATGCTTACTAGGAGATGCCTGATATCATCCTGGGGAATTTTCGCCTATTCGTCCTTTGGGGCTTGTTCCAGGTCTCGAAGGTCTGAGGAGGGTTGGTACGAGTACTGGCGCGTTGCCCCAGCTGGTCCCATAAATGTTTAATGGGATTTAAATCTGGACTGCACCCTGGCCAGTCAAGAAGGTCGGCATTATTGGCCGTCAGAAACGCACACACTACGACGGATATATGGGGGGGAGCTCAGGCAGTTTTTTGATCGCGCCAAGATTTAAGCTCCGAGCTTTAGATTAGTATCGTAGAGCCGTGACCGAACGACCACGCCCACCGAGCGCGAGCTGGATGGAGTCTTATGCCCTTTATTGGCAGCGAAATGAATCAAGAAATGTTTATGCTTTGTGCTGTGTGCCACGTGCCAATGTTCCAACTACTGAAAAATATTTCCGGCATATTCATCAATAGCAATCAATCCGTTAAAAATAAACGACCAACAGAAAATCAAGCAATATGTTCAAGCACAGTTCGAAGCATTTTATGGGGAGATTTTGCCGTGTCCGACATAATGTGCCGCTGAAGACGAATTATAGTCCAAGAGCAGCTCAGTGCATCCAGAACTTTCCAAGAAGCAGCAGACTTTTTCTTGAGGACGTACACTTCGGGAATTATTAAGCTTGGTTAAAATTTTCATTAGTAAACCTCAGATTCGTATTTAGAAATCAAAAAAATTAACACCAAAAAAAATGTTATGTTAACACCCAAAAATTAGCAAAACAAAAACGTTGTCAAAAAAGAAATTCTCTAGTAAATTTGTTGTTGGCAAGCCCCGAATTCGTGTTCAGCACGCCAAAAAACATAAAAGCTCACAAAAGTACTGCAAAACTTTCCACTTCGGCCGCTTGTATCAACCACTGTTTTCTTACTAAAAGCACCCGATGCGTTAAATGAATTTGGAAAAGGGCTCATCTCGGGAAACTTTAACAGACGATCTTCCGGTTACATTTTCCCTCATCCCATTTCACCCGTTCACCAGCAACGGTCAAGAGCCAGTAGGCGTTTCTACTACTACTAGAAAATGAAACGAACCTAATTTTTTCTGTTTGCCCTCTCCGGTACAGGAGTTCACATCGTTAACGAAAAGCAATAGGGTGAAATGTGGAAGCAGATTGAGCAAACTTTCCCCATTTATGGAAAAAGATAAATTAATTCGGATGAGAGGCCGACTAGCACATGCAAACATACCTTATGAGAAGAAACATCCGCTGATCATCCCACAGGAAGCAACACTGACGACTGCAATTATCAGGGAAGCACATAAAACTATGTTACATGGAGGAGCAAATACGACTTTAAACTACTTGAGAGAGAAATATTGGATCATCAAAGGATACCGAATTGTGAAGAATATCATCCACAACTGTGTTATTTGTAGCCGAGCACAACCAAGCCTTCAAAAACAGATGATGGGACACCTTCCAGAACCCCGAGTGAATTTCACAAAACCGTTCCTTAACACGGGTGTCGACTTCGCCCGATAAGCATCAAATTCCGAGCTGGACGGGGAATACGTTCCAGCAAAGCATATATTTGCGTTTTTGTGTGTTTAGCCATCAAAGCATTTCATTTGGAACTAGTTTCATCGCTTACATCTGATGCCTTTATAGCTGCCCTAAAACGTATGACCGCGCGACGAGGAAAAGTAGAAAACATGTACAGCGACAACGGGACCAATTTTGTAGGTGCGTTCCGGAAACTAGAAGAACTTCACACTTCACTTGCCACTCATATGATTCAATGGCATTTCAATCCACCTTCAGCACCTCATTTTGGCGGATTATGGGAGGCTGGAGTAAAGTCAGTGAAGCAACATTTGACAAAAGTCATTGGAACTACAATCCTTACATATGAAGAAATGACCACCGTACTAGCCCAGATTGAAAGTTGTTTGAATTCAAGACCCCTTTGTCCCTTAACCGATGACCCGGAAGATTTGGATACACTCACGCCGAATCATTTCTTAATTGGCCAATTTAATACGCCAGAATACGACGAAGAAGTCACCGATCGAAAAAATTATCTCCTCACCCGATGGCAACTGTGCACCAAACTATGTCGCGATGTGAGCATCAGATACAAACGTGAATATGTCCACCGCTTACAAGACCTAAATGGAAATATCCAAAAGCAAACTTAGAGCCTGGACAAATGGTTCTAGTACAAGATGAGAGTAGAAGTACGAAGTATTGGCCGTTAGGGCGAATTATTGACACTCATCCAGGAGCTGATGGATTAGTGCGGGTTGTTACTGTACGTACGAAAGACAAAATCATCAAACGACCTATAACAAGGATATCGCCACTGCCAGTACAGCATAGCACAACTGAGAGGGAAGAAAAGGAAGAAACTGCAAACGAAAAAACAGCAACCGCAACCAACCGTAGAAAGACAAGAAGCTCAGCACTGCGAGGAGCAACAAGCCATTCGTTAATCCTCAGCATAGTCCTTTGGTTGGCTGTAGCTACGTTAATCCTGGGTCAGAACATCACGCTTCAAAATTTTAACCACCAACCTGGACTACATTTCAGAAAGGAAGGAACTGTCAAGTTAATAGTCGATTATTGGAATTTCACAATCAAACAAAGGAAGTCTGAATATGATTCAGCGCTCCATACTGTACAACGAAGTGTTGAACTTCTTAGCCAGATATGTTCCGAAAAGAAGTATGAATGCCAAACTCTTACAAATAAAATCCGAGGTCGAATCGAACGATTGAGCTATCAAAGATACAGTATCCTCCCAAAGCGGAAAACACGAGCTTTGCCAATTCTTGCATGGGTAGCAGGGACAGCAGTGACAGCTGCTATAGGTACAGTAGTTTATTCACAAATTTCAACAGCCAACATCAATAAAGAGATCCGAATTTGAGAAGATCAACAAAGCAGAATATTACAATTGACCACCAAGCACAAAGATTGGCTGAATGAGATCATCGCTATCATGGAGAGGCAAGAAGATAAAGATGTTTTTGACGCGTCTAAAATCAACTACGAAAAGTAATTTAGACGCAATAGTGTTCATGCAGAAAAGTGATGAGCTTTTAACCCAGCTGCAGGAATTCACAAAGAAACTAGAAGACTTTAAATCAATCATGTTCCACATTGAAACCAGAGGAGAGTTGAATCAGCCGATCACTGATATTTTGGGAGTAGAAAATATCACGAAGTATTATGATCAGATCCAAGAGAATCTCCCGCCGACATTTGAAATACCTGCCTACAATTACGCGGAAGAATTATTGTTATATCCGAGGGTCCAAACAACTCGTGAAGACATACAATTTATCTTCATGATACCAATAATTTCCCAGTCCAAGTATGATATCTATTCCGTTCTCCCCCTACCTGTACTACATAATGGTAAAATGATAAGTATAAAACCATCAAAAGCACAATTTGCCATAGAAACTAATAATTCTCAAACAGTAATAAACCTCCCTGAACGATGCCATACAATTGGAAATCACCGACTCTGCGAAAAACCTCCAGTGACATCAGACGCCGAGACCATAAAGTGCGAAAAAAGATTACTGATGAACCACTCAATCGATCCATCCTGCTCTGTAACGGAATCCGACATTGCTGATACGTGGTTTCAATTGGGTCCTGGATTATGGGCTTTTTCCGTGCCTGTCCTGAAGATTTACGAATTTGGCTTGACGAGGATTAACATTTCCGGCAGTGGAATCCTGAATGGTCTGTTCTCTTTAAAATCAAATAATAAAACTATAATCATTCTAGATAACGAACAATGGATAACACCTATTATGACGCCGCATGCCAACCTGATCGAATGGATGCTATCGAACAAGCTGACTGAACGCCTCAGTGTCGATCACCACATCCAAGATGACCTTAAAAAGCTACAAATGGACATAGCAGAGACCGAACCAGCCACGCCATCCCCTTCATCATTCCAACTGCACGATAGTGGACCATATATTGTCCTTGGACTACTAATAGTTGGATGTATTACCTACTCGAGGGTTCAAAGAAGCCCGAACCGAAATCAAAACCACCCAGAAGGAGACATAGCTCTTAACCATGCAGCATTTTTTAGAGATCTGGTTTAAAACTATAAAACATAAAATATTGTGAACATTAAAAAAAAAATTAGATATACATACATATGTACATATCAGAATGTCAAATTAATACAGTAGAATAACTTTTGAAAAGTTAGGCTAGATGTGCCGTGCACTTTCAGTAATATTAATTCTTATTTCTATATTGCCGATTTGCAATATTGCAAAATTGTACTAAGTTCGATTGCGGTCAACATTACACGCGTACATTAAGTTCAATGGAATATTGTGTCAGCAATAAGTTAGTATTTAAGATTCACGAAAATAAAATTTCGTTTCTGTCTTTTACCGGAAACTCTGGTGTCGCGTTTTATTTAACGTTTTCTACATTTTGCTCCGATACTGACCAGGTCGGAGTTAAGTGTAGTCGTTACACAAGTACTTAGCCTCACCGCCCGATGGCACCACTATCGCAAGAGAAATTTACTATCGTGTAGTACATTATTCTCGTAGACGGCTACTGTCAAAATTTCAGCCGAATCGAACTCGTTTTGTTTTGACCGCGTGTGGAAGCGGGAGTGTCCGCGAATTTTAGAAAAAAGGAAAAAGAGCAATATCGGTCGGTGATTCGATTCTTGTTTTTGGAAGGGAAATCGCGCAGCGAAATCAAAGAGCGCTTGGATGCTGTGTTCGCCTTCGATGGCGACCGTCAAAAATTGGTTTAACGAGTTTCAACGTGGTCGCACGTCGGTCTTTAATAGTCACAGGGCTCTACTATGCCAAATTATTGGGCCGATTCGATGCCGAATTGCAGAAAAAAAAGCGGCCTCATTTTGCGAAGAAAAAAGTGCTCTTCCACCATGACAACGCACCGGCTCACACCTCCGCCGTCGCCACGGCCAAATTGGTCGAATTGGGCTACGAACTGCCGCCCCATCCACCGTATTATCCAGATTTGGCCCAGTGCGACTTCTTTTTGTTTCCAAACTTGAAAAAGTCACTCACCGGGCAGAAATTTGAGTCGAATGAGGAGGTCATCGCCGCCCCGGAGGCCTACTTTGTAGACCTCGAGAAAACGTATTTTTCAGACGGGTTAAAGAAGTTAGGGCATCGCTGGGTCAAGTGAGAAATAAATCGCCACTTTTCCAAAATTTTCGTTTTTCTTTTGTAGGCTAAGTACTTATCGGACCGCCCTCGTATGGATGTGGCTTCTCAATACTGGTTTAGTTTTAATTTTGGAAAGGCGTTCATTTGTTCAAACTCTATTCAATATTCTAATCTTCGGTGTACACGAGTATAACCGTACATTTAAAGTCAATAGACAAACGATTAAATATAAAATCTCGAAAAAAAAAATATCTTTGCTTTAATGTTTATTTTCAGATCAAATATTTGCTGTGCAAATGTAACCTGCAAATACTCAAATACTGCAACCAAATTATATAACAGGGAAAATATATATGCAAATATTTATTTATCTTCAATTCGGAGGCAATTTAGAAAAGATAAAAAAGCGAGATTATGGTTCTCCATTGCTATTCACTATGCAGAAGAGTGCAATCAACAACTGATCATGATCAAGCGATTTTTACAAAAAAAAAAAAAACGACCCAAACCCAACAATCTAATATGGTCACCATAATCCAAGATCCTGAATGATCACTCCTTTTCAGACCACCGATAGTTGCAGTTTACACTCGATGAGACGCCAGAGAGAATTCCTGTGTTCTTAAATCGCAAACGAAGGCAGTGCTCTACCTCTAAGAAGGGTTTCTCGGTGTTTTATCTAATTTGTATAAAACACCGAGAAACTCTTCTTGGAGCATTGCAATCGCCTTCAGGCCAGCCGCGTTCATGGAGTAGGATGGTATGTTGAGCTCCCCTGTGATCTCACAACGGACCCTATTGCGACCCATGTGTGCTAAAGCTAATACAACAGCTCTTGCAGCTAACCTAATCCAAAATCCTGCACGGCTGGGCTGCTGCTATTTTCTCACCTTAATTGTGAAAAATCTGAGATACATGATGCATATCGTATATCCAAGAATTCTAATTACTGCAGATCCAGAATAAGTATATGTAATCTGCGCTTACACACTACACATACAGACAATGGCGGACGGAGAGTGGAAATAATGACCCCTGTTCTTGGCATCTGCAATCTTTTTTGTATTATTTTTCTTCACTCAAATTCTTTTCGTAAAATGACGAGTAAGCAGAAGATAATAAGTTCGTTTTTGCTTCTATTATTATTTTTGTAGAATTGACTAGGAATTCGAAGAAATTGTTTTCCGCTTTTTTTGTTCTATGTTCTAGTCTATCTGACTAGAATATCTGTTGACCGTAGCATTTTTGTGTACTCACGAGATAGTTAGGTGGGGATTGGCGAATTCAATTCCAACCGGGTATAGCGCATTATGTTGCAAAAAAAAAACAAGAAATAAGCAATGAATCATTTTCATGGGATTTAGGTCGTTTTCTCACTTGTCGGTACGGTAGCGGTGCGGGATCGGCCATGATCGGTATACACGGTACCAAAAGCTTACCGATCACCTTTATTTCAATGAGTGTTTCCTGATTGGCTCGATCCCTCCCCGCGTCTGCGAATACCGAGCATGTCGATCCCAAACCGCTGCCGTACCGACAGATGAGGAAACGGCCTTAATCTGTATCAAAAATCGACAGTACAAGGATAGACTGAATAGGACTACCGCAAAAGTACCCTGGGCAAGAGACTTTCTAGACAGAAATGTCGGTACCACAAAAATGAACTACGGGGTTTAGAAGGTAAACATACTAAAAATTCTTGGACCTACATGGTGTAGAAAAAAAAAGGGGGAGGGGGGAAAAGGTGCCATTTTTCAGTTTTTCGCATATATTGTATATTGTCGTTCACCGTAAAAAAAAAAGTTATATGGCAAAATTAAAGAGCACTAAATTTCCTATAAGATTGTTTTGCATTATCTTGTATCTTTTATGGTTTAAAAGATATATGCTTTTTAAAGTCGGTGATTTAAAAAAAAAATGTTTTCTTTGGGTTTTTTTCGAGCCTTTCTCCTTTTATCTTATTTACATTTATTGGACAAAAAAGAAGTTGTAGATAATAAAATTTGTCACAAAATGAGTATGAAATCCATTGTTGTATCTTGAACAGGTGGCAAGCTATAACCATTTATAAACATTTCTTCAGATTCCTTATTGCTATTTTCCAATTACACCCCAGGTAACGAGTGAAAATGGAGTGGAAAAATTCAAGAAATTTTGAAACTTCGCATGAATGTTAGTTGATACTACTTGATTTTAGATTCCCGTGGTAGACGGGCGGTTTTTTTTTTGGAAGAAGTTTTTGAAAAAGATTAAATTTGATCGCCAGGGAAGTTGGCTTGATTTTTGAGTGGGGAGACTGACGGTGGATTTTTGATTGACTGATTTGAGATTTGTTCGGCGGATACGTTTTTAGGGTTTTGTAATAAATACAAAACCCTTATGGTCAAATGTCTGTCTGTCCGTCTGTCCATGGAATATCTCACGAACGGCTGAAGTTACATACATGAATTTTTGTAGGAATGTGTAGAATTACTATAATTCGCCGGAGAAAGCGAATCGTCGTAATAGGTCAACTTTAAGAGGAGGTCCCCGTAGAGGGGAAATGAAGGTCGAAATTTTTTTTTCGTTTGGTACAGGCAAGTGGGGTATCGTCGAGTACATTCCATTTTTGAAATTTTTTTCAAATTTGAAGAAACGGGAAAAGAGGGAGAGGGGAAAATATGTCATCCGAGTTTGTCCCCCCCCTCCCTTGCATTTCGAGACCGTTATACTTAGAAATATGAAAATTTACAGAAAAGCGCCATTTTACTAGCGTAGAAAACCTAGATTAATAGAATTTTGAAATTTCATCAGAGAAGGTTAATAATAGTACATTTCTATAGTTACAGTTAGCACACCCCTGCACCCCTTAAGCGCACCCGAGGTCAAAAATATTGATGGCCAATGATAACCAACATCATAGGCAATAATACCTCCAGGTTTCATTTCAATCATATAATATTTAATAATAGTACATTCATTTAAATTCTGACATTTTGATGCCATCCATACAAAAAATGCACATAACCGGCTACATACGAGTACTAGTATTGGATACTTGAATATTGTTTATTGTTTTTCGTAAAGTGAATTGGAATTAACCATTTCTGAAAGGGTGGAGATTGGTGGTATAGGAGTGGTAGGGGAGAGAAGTTTAAGGGGGTGGTAGATGGGTTGCTGTTTTAAGGGGAGGTCCCCATAGAGGGGAAATTAAGGTCAACATTTTTTTTCATCTAATATGGGCACGTGGGGTATTATCATGAGAAAGGTACTACCGAGTACATTCTATTTTTGGCATCTTCATTAAATTTGAAGAAAGGGGAAAAGAGGCAGAGGGGGAAATATGAGATCATAAGTTGTCCCACCCCCCTTACCATTTCGAGACCGTTACACTTAGAAATATGAACACATACAAGAAGATGGCTTTCAACTACCACTGAAAACAAAAAAATTATGGAATTTTGATATCTTCTCAAAATAGGTTAATAATAGTATATTTCTATAGTTACAGTTAGCACACCCCTGCATTTCTCAAACTCATCCGAGGTCGAAAATATTGATGGCCGACGATAATCAACATCATGTGCAATAATATTTCCAAATTTCATAATAATCACATAATATTTAATAGTAGTACATTCATTTAGATGTTGTCATTTTGATATCATCCATACAAAAAATGCTCATAACAGGTCTCTTGTACTACATACTAGTATTACGAGTACAACATACTTGCATATTGTTTTCCGTAGAGCGAATTGGAGTTAACCATTTTCAAAATGGTAATGATTGGTAGGAGGGAGGAAGGGAAGGGGGGGGGGGGGGGTAAGGGGGTTGCTGACACTACTTTCTATAATTATTCAAACAATTTTTTTTCAATATTTTTTATGCAAACTTGCAATTTGCAATATCGTCTTAACATGAATGGTTAAGCTTCTGCAAGAGTAGGACAGTTCATCTCCTATTGGCATGGGACACTACAAAACCCTCGGATTGCGGGCGTAGCCCTCTATTTTCCGGTTTCATTTATTGATAGAAAAAGGATTGAATTTTGAGTTGGTAATAAACAAGTGTTAAAGATTTTTCTAGTGAAATTCGTGGATAAAACGAAAGAACAAGACAGTGACTTCGAAGAAACTGATCGGACGGGGGAACATTAAAAAAAAGGAAAAGTTGTGTAAGAAGACGGCTTGTTCAAAAAAAAAAAAAAAAAAATTCATGAAAAGTGAAATAGGCTGCAAAATTGCTGCTTGATCGGCATTAGGAACTTGTAATGCATAAAATTGAAGGAAAGTTTAAAGTGGAAAAGGTACATCGAAAAACTAAAACTGAAATTTATGGAGGAGTGCGCAAAAATCTGAACAATTTGAAGAAGGCTCATTTATCAGTTACTCTCGTCATCAATATCGAGCCCAGTTTGCGTTGTTTGGTTTCGGCGTTTTTCGTTCATTTAATTTGGTTGTGTGACTTCTTTTGCATTGTATATTTTAAATTTGGATTATTGTAGATTGAATAGTGGTGAATTCCAGCGAACGGAGGATCGATCGTTCGTCGGTGGATAATAAACCGTGAGTAGTTTTTCTGTATTTCTTTTTTCTATTGTATTGTAAATAATTTTTTTTCCACGGCTTAGCTGTCGTTCATTCATTTTATTCATGGTATTAATCATTGATTTTTTTTTGTCTTTTTCTTTTAACTTTGGCTGAAATTTAATCCTCTTTGAATTATATTGATTTTTTGGCAATTACACATAAGCGACAATATGAATAACTAATCTTTTCTTTTATTTGGGTTATTCCGTGTCCGGAAGGATGGGCACATTCCTCCCCTTTCCGCCTCCCAATCCTTCCCATGCGTTATTTATGTTTTATTAAGGAGGCTAATATAGGACTAGGCTCAATAACCCACGCTGGTATAGCCGGGACATTTGCCACCGAGCCAAAAGCATCCTAGTCAAAATAAATTTTTGTTGCAGTGACGGCGGCTTGACATAACCGTGGTTCGCAACATATGGCATATTACACTAAAAGTCTTCACCGCGACCGGTTAAAGGTTTTTTTTTTGGAGAGCAAAAAAAATATTTTACATAAAAACGGAGGTGACCGGTAGCTCAGTGCGTAGAGGCATCGGTCTCATGTCTGACTACCGGTGTTCCGGGTACGAATCTGTAATAATGGACGGTTTGATGGGCATCCATAGATGCCCGTGGGGACGGAGCCTAATGATGCATATGACCGTGAAGGTCGGGCCGTGCCATCTGGTGAAGAAAAAGGCCCCTCAACGAGCTAAGCAGCGGTCTATGCTTGCTGTAGCTCAGTTCGGGAGATGTGGGCGGGATTTTCGCCGCTCGTTGCCCCTGTCTTTTACGTATTAACAAAAATTCATAAGCCTGGGGAAGACAGCACAAACAGGGGAGGTAAAAATGGGGAATGAAAAAAAAAATAGTCGATTCCTTATCGGAATGGTTGGCGGACGGATCAGACGCCCACGCGGTCGCACCTGGGTCCGGGTATAATGGGAGCCTCTGGACTACCAGACCATAATATGGTTCATTACAGGTGGTTCATTACAAATCCCGTCCACAACGATGTTCGTGATCGTGGAAGTTTGTGTTGTCTTCCCCCTGTGGTGCGAGGCATAGTAATAAGCCACAGCATCTCCAGACTTGTCGCAGGTAGGCGGCTAAATGAGGGAGCAAGATGTGCATGCTGGCAACTGCATCAACTGGGCCACATGGAACACTTGACGTGCTATGCTCCACAAGGGGTTAGGGTAATTGAGTATATTTCCGCATCTTAAATAGTTTTCAAGGTAATCTCACTTGGAAAACAGTTTTTGTCAAGTGCTTCTTTGTTCCTTTAAAAATCGTCGTTTTTAAGATGTGTTTCATTAAATAACGGATAAAATACTAGTCGCATGAAAAATATAAAGAGGACCGAATTTTTTCACAACTGAACCAGATTTAGTTTGAGATAAGTCAGATGACCAAAGATACTATACTCGTCAAAACAAAATAAGGGCCACTTGCATATTTTGACTTCAAGAACATTTCTTGACGATTTTAGTATCGAGAACTAATATTTATTAATGCCGTTATGTTCTCACGTGTTCTATTAACGATAACAGTGAAGTATTAGGAGCTGTTAGTCATTGCAGTGTGTTCAAACATTGTTTATTGCTCGCAGACCATTAAGTGGGTGATTTTAGTTATTTTTTTATTTCGATTTCGGATTAGTTTGTGATAAGTTGCTTGACTCTTACGGTGATTTTTGGAATAATAACGTGTATTTAAATCATTTATGATTAAAATGCCAGCAAATCGTCGACATTTAGATAGGGATTCTGCTACAAGAGCCGTAATGATGTTGGAAGGCGGTCAATCTCAACGTACCGTGGGTTTACAGTTCGGATGCTCGCGAAGGGCTATCCAAAACTTTTGGAACCGGTATCAGGAGACAGGAAGTGTGTCCCGCCGTAGTGGATCGGGCAGAGTTCGAGCTACCACCGCCGTGGATGACCGTTACATACGACTATCTGCGCGACGTGATCGGAATGTGCCTGCGGCCGCATTGCAAAACCGCTTCCTCCGGGCAACTGGTACCCTTGTCAGCGATCAGACCATCAGGAATCGTATACACGAACACCAGCAACGATCACGGAGGCCTGTAGCTACCATAAGGCTGACTAGAACTCATCGTGCAAACCGTTTAAGATTTGCACGTCAACATCTTGAATGGGGCTTGGAAGAATGGCGTAAAGTGCTTTTCACGGATGAGTGTAAAGTGAAGTTTAACAGTGAAGATCGACGTATGAGAGTGTGGAGAAGAAACGGGGAAAGATTCTGTGATCCTTGCTTACACGAACGTGACAGATTCGGTGGTCCCAGTGTGATGATCTGGGGTGGCATCAGCTTGCAAGGTAAAACTGACCTTGTTTTTCTTAATGAGGGTACTGTAACATCTCAGAGTTACATTGAACGGATTGTCAGACCTCATGTCATCCCATTTGCACAACGAGTACTGCACGGTTTCAGACTCAGGCAGGATAATGCACGGCCGCACACAGCCCGGGCGACCATCTCTGTTTTGGAGGAGGCTAACATTGAGGTCATAGCGTGGCCTGCCAACAGCCCAGACCTAAATCCCATTGAACACCTTTGGGACCAATTAAAACGTCGTGTCCGAGCAGCTGAAGAAGATGTCCACAACCAGCAACAGCTGATTCAGCTGTTTAAAAGATGCTGGGAGGAGATTCCAGAGGAAACCATCCGCCATCTTATTGGGAGCATGCCATCCAGGCTCCGAGAATGCATTTCGAAAACAGGAGGACATACCAGATATTAAGCAAAAAAAAAAAGAAGCAGCTCATCTGGCGTCTTAAGCATATAATTAACTGTTATTCTTGAGTCTTAACTGCTTTAAAAATGTATAAAAAAAGAAAAAAACCGAAAAATTGAGATTTTTTTGTTGAATTGGATTAAATTTGATTAAATTTATTGAGAAACATATTCTTTTATTAAATTTGAATAACGGGATCCCGATTCTCCTCTTCCACAGAAAAATAATCAGAAAAGTGTTGGTGGCCCTTATTTTGTTTTGACTAGTATATAATAGTTGCTTAAAAAAATATATGATATATGTAGCTCAAAAAATGGACTTCACGAAGCACAAATGTAAACATCGCTTAATAACTCCTAAGGGTGACCACAGAGTGAAAGCTGGTGCTGGCTCTTGTGCTGGTGTTTTGATTCTGAACACTCAGTGAAGAGAAACGTTTACGTGAAACGTGCTCATGGAGCTTTCCCTGCCAATGTTGCTGAAGATCACATTCGTAATTGTCCGGTGTATTCGTTTCATTTTTATGTGTGTTATGAATGGATTTTATGTAGAAAATCACCGGACAATTACGAATGCGATCTTGAGCTTTAGCAACAGCATGGGCAGGGTAGGCTCCATGAGCACGTTTCACGTGAATGTTTCTCTTCATTGAGTGTTCACAATCAACACACCAGCACAAGCATCAGCACCAGCTTTCACTCTGTGGTCGCCCTAAGGCATGTGTTTTGCTGAAAAATCGTCTACTACTTTTTAAAAGAGTATTAAATTTCCCAAAATCCTATATAAAAAGCTTCTCCGAACGCGTAAGCTTTTCTGAAGAAAAGCTCTTTGAACGTTGAAAATACTTTCCGAAAAGCGAAAATTGTCCGTTTTAGATCCTAGTTTTTTCATGAACTAGGTTTTTTGTTTAAACTAGTTCACTTAAATTAACGAAAACTAACATTTCTTTCTGACAACTAATTTCAAAATTGCGAGTTCTTATACAACACCGATATTTCGTTCACTGCAGAAAAACTCCATTTTCACGGCTTGTCATAGTTTCGGAAATGAAAGGAAAACAAAAGCGAGTACACTACACTATTACCCGCAGACCAGTAGCAGAAAGGAAATAAATTATTGTATTGTGGACAATAGTGCAATTACATAGTATTGTTTAAAAAAGTTTCCTATTTCTTCGTGACACGCAAATTTAATTCGTCTATCTGTAATACATAACCAGCCCGCTCTATGCATGCAGAGAATACTCATTTCAACGTTTTGTTGACGGTTCCGTGCCATTTCGAGGTGTGAACGAACATTGTGTATAGACAATGTCATTTGAATATCATGGTTGCGTGTTGTGCAGGCTAAGGAGAGACCCAATTTAAAAATGAAAAATTGAATTAAACATGATGGACAGTGCACTTTTCTGATGATTTGAGAAAACTTTCAAGCTAATTAGTTTCGTGAATGTAACCATCAAATTTTTCAAAAATAAGACATTTCCATTCAAATTTTAAATTAATTTTGACCAAAACCTAAATTTGCATATTGCAGAAATACTACGTATATGTATGGGTTGAATGATGGCTCATCAACATTTTGAACACGTGAAATTCAAATAAAAATGTGTGTATTGTAGCTTCAATATAATGAAGAAGCTCCTTCGTTCATTCAATTTCTTGAGCACGCTTAATAAGGCTCATTTAAATGCAGAAACTAGGGTCATTTAGCATTTGGTATACAAAATATACGAGTAGATAACGCAAACATGTTGCCATAACTCATTGTTGAGTTTCCTTCCGTAATCCGGACATTTTTTTTTTGTTATAGTTATGCATCTTATCTAAGGAGTCCACCAGAGTGACGTTATTATTCAGGTCGGTGTTGATGGAGTACGTATTGTCGTTTTGGTGGGACCCAGTAGCAAAATAAGAAAAAAATAGTCAATTTTCGTACCGTTCGCTTACATAGGTATCACTTAGTCTAAATATTTACGTTATTTTTTTTAACAGACAATGGGTCAGCTCGCTGGTAAAAGTTACAACTTGATTTAGTTGTTATTATCGTAAATTATACTACTATTGTTATTCTCATAGTATTTACAACATTTTGGCTCAATTTACTCATGTACGTGCGATTAAGTTATTTTCCCATTGCTTCATCAACCGACCCATTATGATTTGTTTTAATGTTTTATTGTTGGTCAGCGTGATTGTGTATCTATGTCATGAGATTGCTTTGATTCAGGTATGATTTTTAATGATATTACGCCTGTTTTGGGGTCTTAGTACAAACGTGTGGTAATTGTATAATAAATATTTGCGGTTGTACCGTTAATGGTTGGGAAATTTTGTACATACTGAATTTCAATTAAATTAATAAATTAGGAGCCATTTTTAGTGTTTGCTGGGAAATTAGCATCACTTTGTTGGATTTAAAAAAAAAAACTGATTTGAGCAGAACGATTCTTATAACATTAGGCGCGTTTTTTTTAACAGCCATGAAGAGCCGGGCAGATTAAGACCATACAATTACACCAATTATTTTCATCTGACCTGCTCTAGATAGAAGGTTAGTGCAAGAATTCTACTCTGTTAAGTGTTTGCGTTTTGAAATGCAGGCGGCGCAGATGTCGAAGTTTTTGAGCAGTTTACAGTTTGGGAAGCACATTAAATTCAATAAAATTTTCGTTTTGTGTCATTATATGGAATAGTAAACATACAAAATGATTCTGGTGCCTAGAGGAAATTTGTCCGATAGTATCTGTACTAAGGATTTAAGTTTCCTCTTGAAATTTGAGTTTACGTTTGAATGCTAAACTAAACCAAGAAACATTCCCAGCAAAGACGTTTTCGTTTTCGCCATTCTTTTTGTCGCTTATCCTGCTCTACTCTACTCTGTGAAAACAACCCAGCTATTGTTGCTAGAGTATATACGAAAATATAGTCTCATCTAAAAACATCACAGCTTTTTCTAGATCTCGTTGATATTGTACAGAAACAAGAATAAATAAAACCGGAATACAGAGGGCTGCGCCCGCAATCCGAAGGTGGTTTTGTAGTGAGCATTTATTTTTGGATGTAAATATCGGCTCTTCGCTTCTCTTGGTACCACTCAGATGGATAGATTAGGTAAGGCTAGGTTAAAAGCGCTGCTTAAAAACACTAACTCGTAGACCACCACTGGGTTCGTTGTGAAACCCCTAGACTTAGCAGCCTGAGACCAACTCAATCGTTAAACCGACTTTTGGACCGGTCGTTCCTATGGAAGCTATATGACATAGCGTTCCGATTCCGTTGGTTCCGACATACCTACATACAGCGTGCAATAGAAAGAAGGCTTCGTGCAAAATTTCAGGTCGATAGCTTCCAAACTGAGAGACTAGTTTGCACAAAAACAGACGGACAGACAGACGGACAAAGCTTAATCAACTCATCTCGTCATACTGACCAAGAATATATACTTTATATGGTCGGAGATGCTTCCTTCTGTTAGTTGCAAACTTCATGGCAAAGTTAATATACCGTGTCACATTCGTGAAGGGTATAAAAAAAAACCAATTGCTCTTTCATCTTTAGTTCTATGTAGCCAAATTTACCATTATGTTAGAAACTAATATGTATTTTAAAATGTTACGTTCCACCTTTCTGCAGTAACACCAACAATTTCAGACTCGGTTCATTATTCACTTTAACCGGAAGAATGCGCCGTTTTTATTGGTCCGCCTTTAAGTGGTTTGCTGTGAGTAGAAAAACGAAAAATCGCCTCAAAATTTAATACTGCCTAAGGCGGAATTCTGTCTGAAACTTTGAACAGTGGGTTCGCACGGCATAAAGCTGAGAACTACAGGCGCATATTACTAGTTTGTACGTCCTATAAAATTTTGGCCAAAATTCTGGAAAATAGAATAAAACCGTACGCATAACGAATCATTGGCGAATATCAGAGCGGTTTCACACCTGGTCGCTCACAACCGATCAGCTCTTTATGGTCAAACTGATACTCCAGAAGTGTTGGGAATACAACGTCAACGCATACCAGATCTTTGTCGATTTCAAGTAGACATACGGAGTGGAGTACTGTATAGGTACAACATCATGCTGCAATTTGGTATACCGGCCAAATTAGTGCGACAATTAGCAGCGTACTCCGACGACATCAACATTATGTCCCGAAGATTGGCCGACGCAGAAGAACTTCTGCATATGCTCGATACCACACGGATACAGTTAGCTAGCTAATAAGCCTTTTTTCTCGGTTCTCCCTATAATGAAATCGAAGCATGTGCACAGAAACATGAAGCACCGCGTGTACAAAACCATTATACGACCAGTGCTATGCTATGGCTGCGAAGCATAGACCCTACCTCAAGCCTCCGGAAACACGCTAGACACCTTTGGACGTAAGGTTCTACGGCGAATTTTCGGGGCTGTTTGCGATCGAGATGGATGGCGCATCCGGTACAATCATGAGTTGTATGAACTGTACGATGAGCTGGAAGTTTCGCAAAACGTCAAACTACAACTTCAATGGGCATGTACATGTACAACGAATGGACGATGATCGCATGCCAAAGAGAGTAATGAATACAAAACGATTTGACGGAGCGAGACTGCCTAGACGACCGAGATCTCGTTGGGAGAGGTCAGTATACGTGGACGCCGAACAGCTACTGGGCCTCCAGGATTGGAGGACGCGGTCACGTGGCCGAGATAATTGGAGGACAACGATCCAGGCGGCCAAGGCCCGACGCCGGGCTGACGCGCCACGATGATGAAGATGAATACTTTCAAACTCAAACTCAAAAAAAATTATGTTTTTTGTCCATTTTGCGACACTGTGCAACGGTTTATTTTGAACTATTGACTCCTCGGATTGGACGGATCAACAACGACGACCACGCAAACGAATAAAGGATTATTCTTTCGGATCCTGGAATGTACGCTCCCTGAACAAACCGGGGGCCGAGAAGGCCCTCCTTCAACAGGTCGAAAAGTACAAACTGAGCATTACTGCAGTCCAGGAAACAAATTGGCTTGGCAGCGAGATTAATGACAATTTTTACAAGTGGCAAACCATCGGGCCGCAAGGAGTTTGGAGTAGCATTTATAGTGAACAATCCTCAAACCGCATATTACTGACTTCAAACCCATAAATGAACGGCTGTGTGCGATTCGCATCAAGACTCGATTTTTCAATCTCTGGCTCATCAATGTGCATGCCCCCACTGAAGTTAAAGAAGACGCAGTAAAAGACGAGTTCTACGCCCGCCTTGAAACTCTCTTCGACTCACTTCCAACAAACGACGTCAAATTGCTGCTGGGAGACTTTAACGCGAAAGTCGGGAATGAAAGTTGGCATCGGGGGACCTCTGGAGGCCACAGCCTCCATGAAGAATGTAACGATAACGGCCAGCGACTTATCGACTTCGCCTGCAGCAGGAATCTAGTCGTAAGCTCTACGTGTTTCCCGCATCGACGCATTCACAAGCAGACCTGGAAGTCTCCAGACGCACATACCGTCAACCAAATTGACCACGTCCTCATTTGCAGGAGATGGGCGTCTAGTGTCATGGATGTCCGCTCCTATCGAGGAGCAAACTGCGACTCAGATCATCACTTGGTGAAGACGACCTACAGACAGGGATTCGGAGCGATGCGATTTTTCCGCTCCGCTCCGCTCCCGCTCCACAATACAGGGAACCGCTCCGCTCCACCGCTCCGCTCCGGGTAAATAGTTTCGCTCCGCTCCGCTCCCCGCTCCGCTCCGCTCCGGACAAATGAAAATTTCGAGTGTAGCATTTGTTCGCATATACCATACAATAAGGTATCTATAGTTTTAGAACTAGAGTAGGGTGCGTTCCATTCATATAAAAAAAAAATCAGTATTATCTCAGTCTCAGCAAACCAAAAAACGAATGTTGGCCAGAAACGAATGTTCCGCGAAAGTGGTTCCCTTCTAGACATATCAGCTGCGTTTTTTTTCGTACAGAGCAGAGTAGAGCAGGTTAAGCGGTGAAAAAAAACGATCGAGAGCAAGTTTGGGTAGCGGAGACAAAAACGGGGCATGTCTTTGTTTGGGAGTGTGTCTTGGTTTAGTTGAAATTCAAATGTCAACTCAAATTTCAAGAGGAAACTTAAATCCTTGGTGCAGATACAACCTGACAAATTTCCTTTAGGCAGCAAAATTATTTTATATGTTTACTATTCCAAATAATTACACAAAACGAACATTTTATTGACTTAAAATGAACTATAAGTGCTTCCCAAACTAACTCGTCGAAAACTTCCAGCTCCTGCGCCGTCAAATGTGGAACTATTTAACAAAGTGGAAGTCCTGGACTAACTTTCTATCGAGAGCAGCTCAGATCAAATTGTTAGTGTAATTGTGTGGTCTTTACCTACTCTGCTCTATATAAATCTTGAAAGAACGCGTCTATCAATTGCATGTGTTTATCCCAAATAAACACCCTAGAGCTAGAACTATAGTGCTTTCAAGAATCGAAAATCGAAGATCTCTCTAATGATTTCCCCCATAAACCAAGTGGTCATTAATTTCTCGTTGAAACTAAGAAGACCGACACGTCGACGACCCTTTGTTGTTTTTGCTCATGTGCACAGATAAGAAAAAATCTACAAGATAAACAATCGCTGCATCACATATCAAGTCGCCACGTGATCATGATGTGCCTACAATATTGGCACATAAGAAATTTAAAGATACAAGATACATTCTGGATTACATCGAATCAATTTTCGGAGATTTATAAAATTTTGCACCCAATCTTCAATTTAATCTCCGATTTACTATACGTTACTTGATAAGACGAACGAAGTGTGATCAAAACCGCGCTATATGGAAACGGTCCTCTACTACCCACCAGTTTTCAATTTTCAATTTCTTCTAATGTAATGCACATTAAATTTCTTGATATAATGTCGTATAAACAAAATTTAGAGTGCTTAAATTCTAGGGCTCTGCCATACAAACGAAAATGAAAAAAAAAAATCGGAGCGGAGCGATTTCACCAAAAAAAATCGCTCCACTCCGCTCCGCTCCTCTTTGTTAAAACCGCTCCACGCTCGCTCCTTCGCTCCGGCTTTTCATGCCCGCTCCACTCCGCTCCGGCGCTCCACTCCGCTCCGCTCCGAATCCCTGCCTACAGATGTAGAATTTCCTCAGTGCACCAGTCAAGAATCAGCCCTCTCAAAATGTTTGCGGTTGATAAGCTCTTGAGTGATGCTACAGCGGTGGCGTATACTACCGCCCTTGAGGAAAAACTATCACCTATGCTACACAACATCAGCAACACAGGCGTCCATGGGTTCTGGGAAGAACTCAAGGGTACCATCAAGGATGTCGCAGAGAAGGTCGTGGGATATAAAGCCCGACGAGCGCGAAATGACTGGTTCGACGAAGAATGCAAAAATTCACTTGACGCGAAAAACGAGGCCTACAGACAATGGATTCAACGAGGAACCAGAGCCAGAAGAGAAAAATATGACGAGCTACGGCGAATATCGAATAGAATAATTAGACGTAAGAAACGTAAATACTTTGACGAGCAGTTGCTGAACATAAACGAAAACTTAGCTAATAGGAACACCAGACAAGCGTACAAACTAGTAAATACAATTAAGAACGGCTACCAACCCAGGACTAGCCTTTGTAAGGACAAGGATGGAAACATCATCAGCGACACCGATGGTATTAACAAACGATGGGCCTCTTATTTTGAAGAGCTTCTAAACCGACCATCTAACATCCCCACACAGGAAGCTCTCGACGATATTGTTGATCTAGGCCCACCCATTCAACCCCCGACAGTAGAGGAAGTTGATCTCGCGTTGCGGTCACTAAAACGAAATAAAGCGCCGGGCGCTGACGAGATCCCAGCTGAACTGCTAAGATTCGGTGGAACGAGTCTAGTTGATGCCATACATCAATTACTCCTGCGAGTATGGGAGAACGAGGAGATCCCAGACGATTGGCGCAGAAGCATCATCTGTCCAATTCATAAAAAGGGAGATAAACTGCGGTGTGAGAATTACAGGGGCATCTCACTTGTTTGTACGTCCTATAAAATTTTGACGAAAATTCTGGAAAATAGAATAAAACCGTACGCAGAACGAGTCATTGGCCAATATCAAAGCGGTTTCAGACCTGGTCGCTCCACAACCGATCAGCTCTTCTCAGTCAAACTGATACTTCAGAAGTGCTGGGAATACAACGTAAACGTATACCAAATCTTTGTCGACTTCAAGCAGGCATACGACAGTATCGATCGTGGAGTACTGTACAACATCATGCTGCAATTTGGTATACCGGCAAAATTAGTGCGACTGACAAAGATGACGATGACCAACTCCGTCTCACAAGTCAGGATCCAGAATAGACTTACTGATCTATTTGAAAAAACGCACTGGAAACAGGGCGATGGACTGGCGCCGACGCTCTTCAACCTAACACTGGAGTACGCTATTCGGGCTATGAATATGGACAACAGCAAGACGCTACTCATCAAGTCGACACAATTAGCAGCGTACGCCGACGACATCAACATCATGTCCCGAAGATTGGCCGACGCAGAAGAACCTCTGCATATGCTCGATACCGCTGCAAAAGAAGTTGGACTACGTATCAACGAGGGTAAAACTAAAATAATGATGCAGTCGATGACAAGGACACCTGCACAACCGAGCATCAATGTGGGGAACCTCAACATCGAGTTCGTGAACGACTCCATATACCTGGGTTGCAACTTGTCAAGGGACGCCAACGAAACTGACGAAATCAGGCGAAGGATACAGTTAGCTAATAAGACTTTTTTCTTGGTTCTCCCCATAATGAAATCGAAGCATGTGCACAGAAACATGAAGCACCGCGTGTACAAACCCATTATACGACCAGTGCTATGCTATGGCTGCGAAGCATGGACCCTACCTCAAGCCTCCGGAAACACGCTAGACACCTTTGGACGTAAGGTTCTACGGCGAATTTTCGGGGCTGTTTGCGATCGAGATGGATGGCGCATCCGGTACAACCATGAGTTGTATGAACTGTACGATGAGCTGGAAGTTTCGCAAATCATCAAACTACAACTTCAATGGGCATGTACATGTACAACGAATGGACGATGATCGCATGCCAAAGAGAGTAATGAATACAAAACGATTTGACGGAGCGAGACTGCCTAGACGACCGAGATCTCGTTGGGAGAGGTCAGTATACGTGGACGCCGAACAGCTACTGGGCCTCCAGGATTGGAGGACGCGGTCACGTGGCCGAGATAATTGGAGGACAACGATCCAGGCGGCCAAGGCCCGACGCCGGGCTGACGCGCCACGATGATGAAGATGAATACTTTCAAACTAAATTTAAAAAAATTATGTTTTTTTGTCCATTTTGCGACACTGTGCAACGGTTTATTTTGAACTATTGACCCAAAATGACCTTTTATCTCAAAGTTTGATGGACTATTGCTTCAAATTTCGGTAGATAATGAATAATCGTCAAAACTTATACAAAATGTTAGGGGCGATTGTTCATTTAGGAGCGATACTGGGACGTCTATTAAAAGAGCCATACAGTCTTAGATTTGCACACTTCTTTCTAACACACGACCTAGTTAAAGTGTATTTTTATAGGTATTAATAAGCAGAGAATTTGAACCTCGTAACAATCACATAAATTATCATCCTAACGCCATTCAAATTTAATGGTGAAATATTTTCTAAAGACCAATGTATGTATATTCCATTTAATCCATTAATTTATGTTGTTTTACAATTTTACACGCAATTGACCTTTTCCTTTATTTAAATACGGACGTACGACTAAGTCAAAACACGAGCCTCTTAAAATAATACGTTTCTTGTTTTTTTTTCGTTACTCGGTATTAAAGTAATTGTAACTTTGCCACTAGAAGCGTACTGTTATGCCATTCGTAGGCTCACAATTTCCTTTTGTTTGCGACTATATATTTTACAATAAATTACAATATCAAATGTCGTTGTTTATTTAAACAATTCCACTATTTATTCTGTTTCGTTCTATGTTTTTCACTTTCAACTGAATTGTGTTACGCATAAGCTAAAATTAATTATATTCTTTGTACTGAATTAGAAACAACTGGAACGGTGAGGAACGCAATAAATGCTGCGTATCTTGATTTTCAATTGAAGTAAAGTAAGGCCAAATGTAAGAGTTTAGATTAATTGGAGAAATAAAACAAGGAAAACATTTGAAACGCAAATGCGTAATTGTAATTACTAAATAAATTAACTAAAATCTCAAGGATGGAAAATTGCGTTCAACTCTTTAATAAAAATCATTTAATATTTTTGTAACAACATTGCCAGAATTGAAACGCACTGAAAGGTACTTTCAACAAAAGATCAATATTTTGCGCCTATTCGTGATAGCCTCTTGAGAAATGTTTCTGAGTGCAACTGTGCACAGTTTAGGTGAATTTATTACAAGTACACAAAAAAGATACTCGCAAATTATAAAAGATGTTTACTACTTTGCCTTAACCCCTAGCGGGGCATAGCGCGTCAACTACTCCTGCGCGCCATCGTACTCTGTTCTGGGCAATGGGGCGCAACTCCCCAAAAGACTTACCCAGTACCTGACACTCCTTTGCCACAGATCGACGCCATGTGATTGGAGGACCCCCTCTTGGTCGGCCTTGGTTGGAAATGGGGTTCCATTTCATCGCATGCATAGCAATGCAGTTATCACTCTTCCGCAATGTGTGACCTATCCACTGCCATTTTCGCCTGCGTATCAATTCGTCGATTGGCATCTGACCCGTACGCCGACTTAGCTCTTCATTTGATATTGTTTCGGGCCAGAAAATTCTTAAAATTCGACGAAGACATGAGTTGACGAAAACTTGCAGCTTTCTGGTAACTCCTACGGAAACTTTCCATGTACTGCTCCCATACAAAAGCACTGATAGTACCAGGGAGCGAAACAGGCCCAGCTTGGTCTTGATGCTGAGATAACTGCTCTATGAGGGGGAACTTCACCAGAGGTTACACGGTTCAAGACAGCAGCGAAGTGTTCTTTCCACCGCCTCATGTGATCTTCTTCCAAGATAAGTAGCTTTCCATCACTATCTTTCACCGGATGTTGGCAGGAGTTACGACCACCTGTAAACTCCTTGATGACACCGTATACGGCGTTTAAGTTGTTACTTCTAGCGGCTTCTTCTGCTGACGCTAAAAGAGAATTGGCATAAACTCTTTTATCGCGTCGCACACTACGCTGAACTTCTCGAGCTTTCTGACGGTAAAGGAGTTCGATGCTGCTTCGATTGTCGTCTGATGCTGCAACCAAACGAACTTTCAGCTCCTTTCTTTCAACAATCCGCTGCCATGAAGCATCGGACATCCAGGGCTTATTCCGGCAATCCGGGTTTGGGCGAAGGATGGTATTTGCGCTATCAATGTACGCATTTTTTATGGCATCCCAGTTTTCTTTTATGTCACTATCTGGGTGACTAGTTATCTCAGCCGCTTTTTGCGCAAGATGGTCATTATATTGTTGTAAGACAGCTGGATTTTTTAGTCGAGCGGTGTTGAATTTGCGGGGCCTGGATCTTTCGTCGCTGGGGCGGCGCACGGCTGCAATACGCAATCGAACATTAGCGATCATAAGATAATGGTCTCTTCCCATCCCAATATCGGCACCCTTCTTGTTTCGCACGTCCAGGAGGCAACTCTTGAATCTTTTACTAATGGCAAAATGGTCGATCTGATTTTGTGTTCTGCGCCGATCAACAGAGGACCAACTGATTTTGTGGTGGTCCTTATGCTCAAACATAGTACCACCGATGAAGAGACTGTGAAAGTTGCAGAACTCTACAAATCTTTCACCGTTGTCATTACGATCACCAAGACCGTGTCTCCCAATCACATGTCTGAGCCCATAGTTATCAGCGCCAACTTTCGCATTCAAATCACCCATAACCATTATAATGTCACCTTTAGGTGTTCTGCTCTGAACGGCGTTTAGTTCTTCGTAGAAGGAGTCTTTTGCCAAGACATTGTCGGGTTCAGTAGGGGCATAACATTGTATTATTGAGATGTTCCTCATTTTGGTCCGGAACCTGGCGGTCAAGACCCTGTCAGAGACCGGTTCCCAGGATAAGAGACAGTTTCGCGCGGCTCTGGTTAAAAGGAGCCCCACACCTGACTCACGGCGACTACCGGTAGCTTTACCGGAATACAACATTACAGTGCTGCCCGTTGGAGAGATGAATTCTCCGCTGTTCCACCATCTTATCTCACTAACTCCTAAGATATTTAATTTGTACCTCAGAAATTCACTCTCTAATTGAAGAAATCGTGCGTTCTGGGGACCTTCTGATCCATTGTCCAGGAGAGTACGCACATTCCAGATGTTTGCAAATTGAAAAAATTATTTCAATTTCCACACCCATTGATTGTACTTAACTTTTTCTTTGTCTTATCTTGAATTATTAATTTTCTAAACGACATACAATTCTCCATTGGTGGGGAGTGCAGATGTACTGTATATTCGAAAGGTCATGTAAATAATTGATCTGAGCGGATATTTCACTACTCACCTACTTTATGCAAATTTTCCATATTCAGTGTACATTATTAATGCTAAATAGGATTTTTGATCATCTACACGAGTCAGAGAGAGCCAAAGATACATCCAAGTGAGTTTAACGTTCCGACTAAATTGAAATAGGTCAAAGGATAAGAAGATACCGAGTTGGTATCCTGTGCCCATCTTGTATAAATAAATAAATGAATATTATTCAGATCCAAAGGACATAGTATGGATTGCAAAGTTGTGTCCTGTCGACTGAATAAGACAGATTTCCTGGTGGAGGCTAGAAGATTAAGAAAGGGTGAATTGATTAATCCAGGTAAAACAAAAGTTCAGGACTTTTATAATTCCGAAGGAAATGGAGGAAAAGAACCATTAGAAGACGGAGATAATAATTCTTTGGGGTACAGAATTAATTTTGGTATTTTTCTTGTTATGGTAAGTAGTGGGCAGCAGCTAACTGGGTATTAGTACTAGGGAGCGAGAGAGAAATAAACTTTCCGACATTTTTGGTGAAATTTTAATTAATTTTATTTTAGCATTCATTTATCATGCAATATTTAAAATTCGGGGGAAAAATAATTTTGCATTTGAATTGAATGTCAGTAATTGAAAGAGAATTTAATACTTGGTCTTCTGTATGAAGAAATTATTATTGATCTTTCTTTAAGGTAAATACATTTATACATGTATCCACATCTATAGAGAAGCAGAAATAGAAAACAGACCAGCTACTGGCTTTATTCTATTAATCCGGATTAAATTCCTTTCGTCTGTTCAGTGTGAATAAGAACAGTCAACAAAGGCGACTGAAAAGTCTCAGAAAAATTGCAATCCTATGGCAAAAGATTTAGAGATTCCAAATATATTCTATTGATTTGGTATCCAATTCCATTGGCCTTTCTTTTTTTTTATTAAAAAAATCAATCGAATATCAATAGATATCCTAATCCAAAATATTGAAGATATCAGTTTCATTAGTTGCTCCATAATAATTATTATTTGGTCTTTTCTTGCCGAGACGAATAATAGTATGGATGACACAATAAACCCGTTAATTCTCAACTTTTTTCTTTATTATTTCCTGAAATATACGTTATGTGATCAACTATCTATATGTGTAAATAAGTATTACTAGTACAAATGCGAATCTTCCCATTGGGAAAAGGCCCGCTTCGGAGTATTTTATGAGTCCAGTGGCGGATCTAGAAATCGAATTTGAAGAGGCCTAACTTGGTTTACTACCTCGAGCCCTAAGTGCACTTTCACACGAAGAGTCGCACGGCTCTCGCTCGCGAGTAAGAGCCTTTTCCGCTCTCACCTTCCATTCATTCACACGAAGAGCCGTACGGCTCTCGCTCGTGAATGGGAGCGAGGCGCGTACGACTGAAATGCAAAGAATACACTTCAGCTTTCACACGGGGAGCACGAGCCTTTACCACGCGCGAGTGAGAGCCGTGTATCTCGAGCCGTCGCGTCGCGCCTTTTGGTCTAAATGCACAGCAAGAAGTGCCGGCATTCACACGGGAAGAGCGACAAAGGCTCTCGCTCCTCAGTCCCCGCTACCCGCTAGGATGGACCCAATACGCTTTGGAACGTTGATGTTTTTGTCTTCGAAGACGGCGTCGACGGTAAAGAAGATACATAGTCACAACACGTCTGCAAGGCGTATTTTGCAACTGAAAGCATAGCGAGAGCCATTGCCGCTCTTCTCGTGTGAATGCCGGCACTCCTCGCTTTGCATTTCTATCAACAGCCGCGACGCACGGCTCGAGATGCACGAGCCGTACCGGCTCTCACTCGCGCGACGTAAAGGCTCGCGCTCCCCGTGTGAAAGCTGCAGTGTATTCCTTGCATTTCAGTCTTACGCGCCTCGCTCTCACTCGCGAGCGAGAGCCGTGCGGCTCTTCGTGTGAAAGCGCACTCAGGGTATGACCGCACTTCTTCGACTTTCGGTCCGAAAGAGAGATATGTCTATTGAAGACGCGGAAGCATTTCTTATTGTGGAAAAGCAGCAATGATGAACATTCAAAACCTTGAATCATGGTTAGGTTGCTGCTAAGGGCTGCTGTATTTTAAGGGGGGAAACCACATTAGGAGGTTTTTAAAATCTAATGTTTTCTTACTGCATAAATTGTTAGCTTAACAATCTAATACGCTGCTAAAATTTCAAACCGAAATTCGCATTCGTTTAGATTTTATGAAAATAGAACCGAGCGCTCATAGGGCATAGTCTACAGGATCGGAGCACTACCTCAGGTAGTCGCTTTATGTACTTACGTAGCTTTGTAGGGAAACCCCACTTTTGCATCTTTGTTTTCAAATAACAGTATAGAATGTACTAGACGCATCAACAAAAGCGATTATTTCGTTTAAATTTTGTTTTCCAAATGCGTTTTTTTCAAAATGACTTTTTTCACATTTGCGGGACTTCTAACACATGAACCGATCATCATGAAAATTGGAAGTATGATTATTTACAAAATTATGAAGAATATGCACCAACATTCGGGATGATGTCATATTTTTAAGGGTGTTTTTTGCATAATTAGTGGGAAAAAATGTTGAAAATTGAATTTTTTTTTCAACACGTGCCAAGTTTTTAATTTCCATTATTTTCACCTGCACTGAGGTTCATATTCTTAGAAAATAAGTTAACAATGTAAAACTAATACCTTTTCGATTTCGGATAAAAATTGAAATCGCTACACGTCCCGCAATTGGACAACTCTAGTTACGGCCTTCAGCGAATATCAGTGCGTAGCTTTCTTATTTTTTGCTTAAATTATTCAAAAAAATCACATAAGTTATTCGAAATATGAGTAAAAGGATGTGAAAATTTGATTGAATTCTAAATTATTCTTCCCACCCAAAAAAAAAAAAAAATCAGTGAAAATCAAACTCCTAATGTGGTTTCCCCCCTTAAACAACACGCATGGACTGCAGGCTGCAATAGGTTTCGTTTTGTTACCAACAAAAACTCATTAGTCGACAAGCATTATAACTGAACAGAACTTTTAATAAAATGATTGAGTTTCCCTATTCATCATTAGCTACATCATTAAGTTCAGCGAAGAAGCGGGATCCAAGGAATGCCTTCTTCCTTTTTGCCATAGCAGTACAAGTGCAGAGAAGATAGAAATACACTCCTTTTTATACGTAAACTCTACAGTAGTCATTACAGAAGATGCGAAGCCTAGCGGCATCCTCGGCAGCTATGCAATACCCAGTGATGACTTCCATCGCTTGCTGTACCGTCTGGAAGACTTGTCTGCACTACAGTTACAAGGGGAACCGGGACCCAGAAAACAATCGCACTCATCACCGTAATCATTAACTGACAATCCGCCACGGTTATAGTCAGACCCTGTTCGAGGTATTTAATTACAGTGATGAACAGGGCCGGTCAAATTAGGGCGAAGGCAAGTAAATTTTGGCGCCCTCCATTCTTCTAGCATGTTTTTAAAATAGTTTAGCGGAGAGTGACTTTTCAAGCACCACTTTTATCCAAGCGGTTTCGCTTCATACTCATACTCAACTTAAAATTGTCAAACGAAGCGACAACGAACAACGTGCAAATAGAATCCATCATTTTAAAAATCCATCGAGCTTTTGACATTTTAAAAATCCATCGAGCTTTTGACATTTTAAAAATCCGTCGAGCTTTTGAATGCGAGGAAGATCGAAAAAGAAAAGTCCCTCAAGTAGACAACTCCAAAAACATCGAAAACAGAAACACGGGTGCAAATCATCTCTGAAGTCGTAGTAACTAAATCATCGGAAGTGTTCAGTGAAGAAGAAATGGCCTTATTGAATAAAGGACTTAACTTCGCGGTTCCTAATGGTAAGATCTCAACAGATGATGTCATAATCAATGTCGAAGCCGCCTTAAGACACTTGGCAAAATAAGAACGAGACAGTGCGAGGGACATAGTGAAGAACATCATCCGCCAACAAGGTGCAGGTCCGAACACAATACACAGCAATGAACAACGAATCATCAAAGAACTCAACAATAAGCCAGTTTTTACCCGTGTTTACCGACTGATGGCAACACTGACGCAAAATGTTTATGCCATCATGTAGCGCCATCTTTACAATGACAACTGTGAAAATTTCAGACCGATTTACCGGGTAGTTTTGTTTTGACGGCTGTTGAAATTCATCAAGTTCGTGTTGATTTGCAATCATGGAGAAAGAGCAATATCGATCAGCGATTCGATTTCTTTTTTTGGATGGGAAGACGTGTGAGGAAATCAAAGTGAAGTTGCATGCCGTTTATAAGGACCATGCACCTTCGATGACTACCATCAGATATTGGTTTAATCAATTCAAGCGTGGCCGAACATCCGTTTTTGATGAAGAGCGCCGTAATTAGGTGTTTCTATAGCAAAAACACGGGGCGGAAATTTTCAAAAGAATGCGACAGATGCGCATAGATAACGTACGTAAGGACTTATCAATGTATGTACATCAGTTATTTTATCTTTATTCTATTGTATCTGGTGTGATAACAAAAAATCAGACACAATACTACAAGTGAATAGTCAAATTAATTCTGATTGTCATATGTAATTAAAATCGGTATCAACGGTTCTTCCGTCTATCATCAACGTTTTATCTTTCAAACATTAAGCGAACGTTACAACTTATAGCTGATATGATGTGGTATAAAAATACAAACTTTTTTCGTATGTGTGTTTCTTTAGCCCAATTTCGAAACACTAGCATACACGTGAACTACGTAAACAGACATAATTCAACAACATGTCCCTCTTCTGTTACGAAACACTAGAAAGCAAACAAATTAGCAAACCGCATTTAAACTATACCCGCCAGATAGATATGCATCTAACACGCACAGACAAAAGTCTATTGTGTATTATGTGTATTATACAGAGTATTATGCTATTTCATAATCTGTCTACTAGTGTTTGCTTTTAATCTCAAAATTACAAAAGTTTATAATTTAGGTATATGTGTACCTCTGTAGTCGTATATCTGGCCTAGTACATTTGTGTTGTGTGTATCTTGTAGCTAAGAAAACGAGCGCAGAGCATGTATGCAGCAAACGGAGGACCAGAATAGGCTCTTGAAGACAAATAAGCTCAATTATTATTATCCTCTGGAATTAGTGCAGAAGATGCGTCTAGATACATAAGCATACATTAGTAAAGTTTTAAAACGGAATATACATGAAGGTCGAGGAGATTATGTTGGGAATGTCGTGAATGGTTTAGATAAATGGTACACAGATTGAAGACGGCGTGAGGCATGAAACCCTTATCCAACACTTAGCGGATATGGGAACTCATCCCCAATACTCGTCAAGACGTCTTGTACTAAAATGCGGAAAAATCGTTTGTAGTCCCCTAAGTATCACCAAACTCATCCGGCATTTAAAGCTAGCCCCAAACAATTCAGAAATTAAACACCAGCTAATTGGATAGGGCGGCTCTTTAACCTATAGTCCTGTTCGTCCTGCCAGCTAGGTAAATAACGGGACTTTGCACTTCTTAGTATGACTCAAATCATGAATCAAATAAAGGATATAAACATTGTCAGCCTTAACTATTTTAGCAAATTGTTTGACTAACAGAAAATCGTTCGTCACATTTTTGAATAGTCCTTAAAAATGGATATTAGGCATACACATTATGGCCCGCTTCGAAATGACTGTACCTGTAGAAGCTGATCCTAAATTTGCTGTCCCGTGGTGCCTTTCTTAGCCAGCCTCTCCTACCGAACACCTAGAGAAAATTATACTCAAAATAAATTGTTAGCGTAAGAGAAAGGAACTTCTGAGACCGGTAGTTCCAAAAGGTATCCATGTCTAAACTGTTGCTGATGCAAAAACATATGAAGATAAAACAACATAGTCACTGCCTATTGGGAAATTGGTGTGGGAAAGGGTACATTAAAAGAGAGAGAAAAAAATAGTCAGAGTCTGTAAGACCCTGTATGCGTGAAGCACAAATATTAGGAAAGGACTTTAAAAATTTATCGAATGGCACCCAACGTGGGGCCCAATAATTTACTGTTAACACTGTTACGTACACAGTCACACTAGGTTCCAAATCAACTATAACGGTAAATTGTTAGGCCCCACGTTGCGTGCCATTCGATAACTTAAAGTACAGTCCTAATATTTGTGCTTCCTACACACAGGGCCTTACAGACTCCGGCGCTCTTTTTCCATTTTTTTCTCTTAATCCTTATTCCATCCATGTTGCTTGTAGAATAGGATTTCCTCCAGTATAGTGTCACCTGGAAGTCCTATGTTAGGTCCCGCTTCCGAAGTTTGATAACTTTTGAGGTTCACATTTGTGTTCACCGGGTGGAAGTGCGCGGTGCTCCAAACACAATCATGACACACCTTTGTCAGTTGCAGGGACGAAAATCGGTTAACTCGTTTATGTACAGCAATCGGGCGAACGCGCGGGACGGTCCAGACGACCTTCGCGATGTCTCCTGCCTCCGGTTTGTATTTGATACGAACAGAACCCAAATAGGCCAATCCATTTACATAGGTTAGGTTGGAAGGCCGCTGCATCAGCGCAGCTCACTTAGACCAAAAACGTAGATCCGTTGTGATACACTAAGACTGCAATTCCAGCCTACCTTTAAAGTTAAAACCATCCCGAGCCAGTCCCAAAACGGACGAGTTAACCCACATCCACTTCTGATAATTCCGCCAGATGATCGAAAAAGTAGTCACCGAGACCGAGAGTTGCCCTTCTTCCACTTGCCAGCGCCGGACATTCACAAACCAAATGAAAAATAGTTTCTTCCTCATCCACGTTTCCACAGCTCCTACAGAAATCGTTATGCGGAAGCCGAAGCTTCTTAGCGTGCTCACCAATGATACAGTGCCCAGTGGCCATGCCCGTGTTGGACCGATCTGTTGTTTCGATATCGACAGTATCTAACCTTGGTCAGATCTGCTTGTCCATACGACATGTAAGGCATTCAGATCATCTTAAGTTGACCCTTTGAGATAGGGAGACCCCATCTCCATGTTACTACTAATCTGCTGCGTTGCATCGGATGCTGCCTTTTTAGCGAGCGCATTAGCCCTACAATTTCCTACAAGACCACAATGACGAGGAATCCAGCAAAGCACAATATTGAAAAAGTAGCACATCTCTCTAAGAAATAGTCTTCCAGACTCTCACTCCCGGGAAGGAATACTGATGTTGCAGAAATGCTGGACTATGTGGTGAAGTCAAGGGAGATTATGTAGAAAAATAAAATCATTTTTTACTGAAAATCGCAGCCTTTCGTTGTCAGGCCGAGAACTTTTTTACCCTCGTAAGAATTTCGAATTTTTAAATCTAGCGCTTAATTTATTAGATTTTATTTAGATTTATTCGCGCCCCTACATACTGGTAGCCTGTTTAAATGCATAACCTGCACATATAGCGGGCTTGGATAGAGATTAAGGACGTGTAAACCCTACACCCTAGTTTCTATCCAGCACAACATCCAATAACACTGCTTTGCCTAGTCTACAACGAAGACGTCTATCCTGTCCGAACTCTTAAATCTAATTTTCTATTATCCAATTTCAAAAATGTATTACATGCTTTTTGGGCATAAGTTCACCCGACCTCTTCCACGTGGCATCATTATCTCAGTGACTCAAACTATCACCCTCCCTTGTCGCCTTTGTTCATTTCATCGACCAGAAGAGTCCAGAAGATTGTAATAATAAAATCCCCAAAATCGCTGTAAAGCACGATGATATTGAGGACGACAACTTTATGACGCTAATTTCTAGGACAAAGAGAAAAACAGAAAAATCTTAGATGCATGCATATAAATATAGCCAAGTCGGTCATCAACAGATTCTGTGTAACCCCACACTTCTATTCTACGCCACCCTCAAACAAAGCTATATCGTCTTCGTGTAACACTAAAGACAAAGGTTGGCTTGAGTAAATGCGCCGTGAGGAATTGGGTTACTTAGGGCTTCACTATTGCCCGACATTCAACGTCTTTGTCCACGTCCTCGCAACTCTGTTTCGTCCTTGGTCCTTCATTCAGGCTTATTGACGACTTTGGTGAGGAAGGGTTGCATGGGGCGGCGGTTGAAGCGATGGAAGTAATTTCAATCTGGCAAATAGTTGCCTGTAAAAAGAAACTAAAACGGTCTCATGACGAGGACGATGTCTTATATGTACAGATTCCTTTACTTTTTTTTGTGAATAAATAAAGGTTATAGATGTTGGAATCGGTTCACCTCCAACCCACTTGTTCCGTTTTTTCTGAATTTTTTCCAGCACGCTTACTACTTTACCGACATTCCTGCACAGCTTTGAATACGCGAGTGGTGATGGTAAGAAAAGGATTTTCCAGAAAATTTCATCACTATTGTATCTGAATTAGTGGATGTTCACACTGCGTGCGATGCGGAGCCGAGCCGGGTCGAGCGATGCAATGCGATTACAAGCTTTTAAAGCAAGAAAATGGAAAGTCTTCAATTTTAAATGGAATCACGCTTTGAGTGTACACACTGCGCGCGATGCAATGACGAGCCGAGCGATGGCCCGATGTTTTCACAAACTTCTTTGCTTTTTCGTGCGAGTACCGGCTGCTGATTTTTTGCGATGGAATTTAATGGGCTTTGCGATGGAGTTTATGGGCTTTGCGATGCTTTGCGATGTGAAGCTTTTTGGAGCCAGTATGGTGCAAGTACGAGCTGTAAAGTAATATGTGATGTAAGATCACACTGAAAAAAATGCATGTATGTCTGCTTTTATACCCTAGACTTTTTGGCGCGGCGGTGTGGCAGTGTATACATGGAAATTATGAGGGTCATCTCCTGATTCGATTTAGCCATATCTGTCTGTCTGTCTGTCCGTTTGCACGATAACTTTCGATAGAATGAAGTTAGAAACTTGAAATTTTGGTCAAATGTTGTAGCATGATCTTGTTGGTTGGTATTGAAAATGGGCAAGATCCGACCAAAGGAACCCCCCCCCTACAGATGAAATTTCAAAATGAGCGATAACTTTCGATACAATGATGCTAGCGACTTGCAAAATGCGACAAATATTTATAGTGTGGGTTGGTTAGTTGATTAGCGATAACTTTCCATACAATGATGCTAGCGACTTGCAAAATGCGACAAATATTTATAGTGTAGGTTGTTAATATAGTTGATTTTGAGAATGGGCAAGATCCTATTGAATGAACGGCAACCTTCCCTATAAACGTTAGCTCAAATGTAAATATCCAAAATTCGAATGGATGAACAATGAAACTTTTCATTGGATCCACGCCCACAGCTCAAACTGACCATATGGGAAATTCACTTTTAATGCAATGGCCGTTGCCAGTTGGAAGTTTTGGTATCACAACTAGGTCTGTACAAATCTAGGGTATATACGCTTTGGACTCCGGTTTTGATTCAGTATGGCTCAAATGAAAGGTTATTACAACCGTAATAAGGTCGCGTGGTTTCACAAGCGGTTTGAGCAGCGGACACCGCTGCGTATAAAGGCATAGAGCAGAAGCGGCGGTTTACATATTTAGTGCCGGTGCACATGGACGTTGAAATGCCGTCTGACGCTGCGTCACTTTCAATCGGATAGGAAGAAATACATTACGGGCAATGAAGCGATGCACATGGCCGCAGATAGCTATCCGATAACTATCGGCGGCATTTTGCCGCCGCGATAGCTATCTGGGATGACGCTGGTTTCTGCTCCTATCTGCGTCATTTCACGCGTCCGCATATCAATTTTTGATAAACCAGCTCACATACATTCGAACCCGGAACACGGACACGGTCACAATGTTTGATTTGTATGATGTTTCTTAAACCATTCGCTTAAGGATCACTTTTAAGTGCCAATTAATTAATTGTTAATCGTTGATCGTGACTACTATATTACAATTGACAATTAATTTTGAGAAAAAAAAATGGTGGGGAGGGAGCTCTCAGCTCGGACGGGGGTTTGTAAGGGGGGGGGGGGGGGAATGGTGTTAAAAATGCGATATTCCTTATACTTTAGAAGTTATGGCCAAAAAACAGTTTATTTAAAACTAAAAATAACAAAAGTTGTAAATTCAGGTTCGCTATTATGTGGCCCGGCTTATATAATACAGAGTGGCGCTGTGTCCTATCGCATCATGTGAATTGAAATGCAGATAGGTATCAAAGAGGGAGGAGCTTAAGTGACGAGGCGTCAGCCGCTCCACAAACCGTGGCCGTGGCCGCAACGGCGAGTCGAGCGGTTTATACATTCATCGTCCTAAAGCCGCCGCGGCTGCCGATTTTCGCGTTTATACACAGCGGTGCGCCGCTGCTCAATCCGCTTGTGAAACCTCTCGTCTGAGGTCGCGGAAGAGATGATGAAATTCACCAACACTGGGCCTTTCTTCATTAATGGGATGCACCCAATGGCGACGCCCTTCCATTTTTAGAGCACTGTTTTGAAACAGAAATAAATTTACTGGGTCAAGCACAAACGACATGATGTCGAACACTATTCCTTGAACTAAATTGGTCTCTACTCTCCATCATTGCGTGCAGTGAACATCCCGGATCATCTTTGCATCGCAAGCCATCGCTCGGATCATCTTTGCATCGCAAGCCATCGTTCGGCTCGGCATCGCACGGCGTGCAATGTGAACACCCACCACATCCCATCGCTCGACCCGGCTCGGCTCGGCTCGGCATCGCACGCAGTGTGAACATCCACTTACACTTGAAATTCTTGTAAAGTGTAGGCGAGCGATAGTGTTAGGGAAGAGACTAGCTTTCAGGCGTATGCCACAATTTAATCTTTGTATGATATCGAAAGGATACGATTTTGAGCACAAGACAATTTAATGTTTCTTTCATGTGTCTGCTGCTGTCGACCCGGATGAAAGGCAGCCATTTGGATAGTTACCGAGATACGAGTATCTTTTTCGAATCATTTCAGACCACCCATTAGGATCCTTTTCTCCCGCCGGCCGAACAATTGACATTCTTCGATAACGTGGTGAATCTAAATGGGTGATTGAGAGTCGAGAAAAAAAAGGTCAAATCACTTTTCCCCGAGAGATAAGAATGCAGACGATGTTTAAACATTGAATGGATCTTGTAAAAAGCCTGGGAACATCAATGATTGTCCGTTTGAATTTGTACGCCTGAAAAAGGTTCCTGGTCCTTCAGATAGCACGATGAAAAATAAAACCTATTTATAGAACAAAAAAGAAGAAGACATCAAGGATATAGCATACTTACGCAACAAGACCGCCAAGAAATGCAACTGGACCGCCACCAATCAAACGAATTTTCCGATGACATGAATCGAACAATGATGTTCGTGTTGTTGTCGTCTGCTGCTGTTGTTGTCCATTTTGATTTCCCGATCCGGATCGTGATCGATTTGTAGTACCATTCGGTGATCCACCACCAGCACCACGGGCACTTCCATTTAAGGCTCCTTGTGTCGTCGCATGTTGTGTCGTATTGGATGAGGGCGACGATGTTGGACCATGACCCACAATATGTGTGGGCGATCGCAACATCTTCTTACAAAGAAGCAAAAATACTTCCACTATTTTGCCGTTTTTTCCTTCCACCGTGTTGTGATTTGTGGTTGAATCGATTTTCGTTTCGGTTACGCCCCCCCCCGTCGGGCGTCGAGAACGAAACAAGTTGCTGACGTATCAAATCGAAATTAGGAATTTCAATAAGCAAGGGATAGCAGGGTAAAGGGGAGAGGTTTTAGGGTTTTTTGGTTTTGGAAGACTTCGTTTCTTTTGACTATGGTCTAAGCATTCGTAGAAATTTTCTGCAATTTCTTGCTTTCCCGGGTGAAAAACGAAAAAATTCAAAATGTTTAAATAAAAAAAAATTATAAGAAACTATGGGGAGTTATCCTTTGTGCGTTGAAGATACATTTGCTACCGTCGTTGCGGTACACGTTTCACAGATTGTGCACAGTGTAGGCCTGAATAGATGCGATGGAAATATTGTATCCACATTCCAATTCCTGTATAGTGATGGAGAGAGAAAAGTGTATGGGGTGGTCAGTAAGGGTTTCGTGTGTAAAGTTTTCTCATCCCTTTTCCGTTTTTGACGACGTGCGAAGAAGAATTTTCCTTTTTATGACGAAGAATTTTCTTTTTTATGACGACGAATTTTCCGTATTTACATTTAAATAGTAGTTAAAGTGGTTTTGGCGCGATTCGATTGATTGAATTTTTCTTTAAATAATATAATTGGGAAGAAAATAAAATTACGGGATAAAAGGAGAGTGAAAGCTGTAGTTAGTTATAATTTACAAACCATAGTAGTAATAGGACTCCATTCAAATCATTCCACTTTCAAATTGAATGGAACGGTTAAATAGAAAAATTTCGGTGATTGCTTCACTACACTACTACTAGTGACATAACGACCAAAAAGAGGGGGGGGGGGGGGGCAATAGGGTTATTACTTTAAGGGAAACGTTAAACAATTTATGATTTCGGGACCATATGACTCAAAATGCCTTCAACAGTACCCCATTGGTTGCATTGGTTTCATACTCCAAATCTGGAAATAGCTATATTTGCAAGGTTTCACTTCATGACCAAACCGAACCTTTTGTCCTGGGCCAAAGACTCAAAATGCTTTCAACATTACTTATGTATATAGGTTTGATCAGGGACGGTCAAAGTCTAACTTAAGGCACAGGTAAGGACATTTTTGACGCAATGTGTGTGCAGATGTAGTACCACTGCCTTCTTTATACAAAAATACTCAATGATGTCATAATGACGTCGTTCATGGAGTCAGAGTTTCAATGTGTGCTGGCGAGTTGTTTTCTACAGTTTGGCGACCCCCCAATTCCCATGAAAACGGGGTTGCGACCCTTCTTTTTTGTTGTCTTTTTTTGACCCCAGATTCTGAGTCAGCAACCCCCCAATGCCTTTTAATTCGAGCCAGCCAAATCGGACCACTATTCCCCATTAAAACGGGGTTGCCAATCTGGGATGGGCGACCCCGACCCCAATTTTGTCTCCTGTTTTTTGACCCCAGATTCTGAATCAGCGACTCCCCAATGCCCTTTAGTTCGAGCCAGCCAGATCATACCACTATTTCACACGAGTCCGGGGTTGCCAATATGGGATGGGCTCTGTTGACTCGTTTGAACGATATGACACGATACGATTTTGACTCTTTTTGAACGATTTGAATTTGTATCGTTATTTTGAACGACTCTTTTTGAACGATTCGATTTTGTATCGTTCTTCTATGCTGTATGTATTACATCAGCTGGAATCTTGAACTTGCTCTCACTGTAGCTGTAGTTGAAGTGACAGTTATGGGTTTTTGTTTGGTTTGATCTAAAGTTGAGCTTGGGATGATAATACAATACTTTTGCTTTAGAATGGGTGCATTCGGGCGTCACGGAAAAAAGCGTAATGCGCTGCATAGAAATAGCGAATTCCTAAGCAGCACATAACAATTTTTATTGTGACGCCCGAATGGTATGCTGGCTCACCTGTTGTAAATTGACATGCCTGCATTCACAAATCGGTAGCGCTACTTGAGCGCTCCTATTTTTGTCCCCAATTTTGCACTGAATTACAACAACAAAAATGGGAGCGCTCGGGTAGCGGTATGATTTGTGAATGCAGGCAGTTCGTTCGAACTGTCAAATCTCCGCTAAGCCAAGACAGCGAACAAATTTTGTGCTGCCTAAAAGTGTTAGCGCCTAGCTATTTGCGCTAAGTTTAGCAGTGGTTTAGCGCAACATTCGGAATACAAATCACGAGGCAGCACTTAATGCTAGCTAGCAACCGTGACTCCCGAATGCACCCAATGTTGCGATTGTTTTCTGTATTTGAGAAACTTGGATGAGCGGTGCGAAGTAAGTAAATGATTATTGATTTGCTTGCAGTCAGCATGGGTTGTTGTGTATATATATGAGAGTATACAGAATGTGTACATTGCATACTGCGACCGGTAGCGCAGTGTGTTGAGGCATCAGTCTCATGTTTGACTACTGGCGTTTCGGATTCGAATCCCGTCCACGACGATGTTCGTGGTCATGGATGTGCAGGAGGTGCATGCTGGCAACTGCATTCCCCGAAACCAGTTTATGCCGACGAAACGTCAACTGGGCCACATGGAACAGTTGACGCGCTATGCTCCACAAGGGGTTAGGGCAATTAAGAGAGAGAGATACTGCATAGAGATGATTATGAATGGATTTAGATAGGATGGGCTTGGTAGATAGATAATGGTGGTTTTAGTTTTATCATAGATAGATAATGGGATGAGATGTGACTGAATGTAGTACATTATATTAGGTGTACAGCTTTGCTTCCGCCGTTGTTTCCTGGAATTTAAAGCTTAATTGTCAAAAAGTACTATTCAAAGTACTGTCCATCGCTAGTGACAACTTTCGCCCATCTCTCCGGCAATTTTCGGATTCCATTTCGGAAAAAGGAGGCGTCTTTCTACGCGATCCATGATTGGATCCATTTTTCGACTTCCTCGTACGAACGAAAATTCTGATCAGCCAGGCTGTGCGCCATGGAAGGAAACAGATGTTAGTCGGAAGGAGAGATGTCTGGGGAGTACGGCGAGTGGGGCAAGATTTCCCATTTCAGGGTTTCCAAGTATGTCTTGACCACTTTTGCGACGTGTGGCCGAGCATTGTCATGGTGGAGGATGACTTTGTCGTGTCTCTCTTGGTAGTTTGGTCGTTTTTCCTTTAATGTTCGACTTAAACGCATCAATTGCGTTCGGTACCGATCTCCTGTGATAGTTTCATTCGGTTTCAGTAGCTCGTAGTATATCACACCGAGCTGGTCCCGCCAAATGCAATGCATAACTTTGGCGCCGTGAATATTCGGTTTTGCCGTCGACATTGAGGCATGTCCGGGCATTCCCCATGACTTTCTGCGCTTGGGATTATCGTAACAGACCCATTTTTCGTCGCCGGTTACGATGCGATGTAGAAATCCGTTCCGATTCTGCCTTTGAAGCAGTTGTTCGCATCCAAATAATCGTCGTTCAATATCTCTCGGTTTTAACTCGTACGGAACCCAATTTCCTTGTTTCTGAATCATGCCCATGGCCTTGAGGCGTTTCGAGATGGCTTGCTGAGTCACTCCCAGTGATTCAACTAATTCTTCTTGCGTTTGGCACGAATCTTTATCAAACAGTGCTTCCAATTCGTCGTCTTTGAAATTTTTTTCTCTCCCACCACCATGCTTGTTCTCTACATTGAAATCGCCACTTTTAAAACGTTGAAATTATTCACGACATGTTCTGTCACTCAGAGCAACCTCACCGTAAGTATCTGAGAGCATTCGATGAGCCTCAGCTGCAGTTTTTTTTTTCAAATGGAAGCAGAAGATCAAAACTTCCCGCAAATGACGAGAAAACAGACATTTTGAATCGCGAATCTTATTAAAAATGCGAACAACTTTTACTAATGCGGGGATGTCGATACGTTCACAGCCGTCCAAACTCACTTTGTGACAGTTTCGAGCTACGTATTTTGACCAGCCCTCACCGTTGCAGCCGTCTGTCGGAAAACGGCGGAAGCAAAGTTGAACATAATCGATCGGGTTGGTTTAGAGCTGTCAAAGAATATAGTATTCATATTACTTCTGACTTTAAAAACCCTCGTTTCATCTCGAAACTCCAACCAGATTCGATAGGCTCCAAATGCTTTTGCTGATCGGGGTAGTGTGTCTTCTGAATAAAATGGAGCTTTCCGCTAGGGAATTCAGACGTTACCTTAGACATGTCCTTTGATTTTCACATTTTCCATTCGCTTGCAATGCCTGTTCTTTCTCCTTATATCTCGGGTATTTTTTATGTGAGATATTATCTTCGGCTCAGTGTCAAGTGCAGAGTCAATCACCTACCACCTTCCGACTTCCCAAAAAAAAAATCGAGTGAATTCAATCAATTTCTTTACAGTATCGAGTTAAGGCTTGAAAATCTCAAGTGATTGGAATTACTCAGATTTGATCCTTTGTCAAAGAACAAAGTTTTCTTCTTTCTCGGGGCTTTTTCCCCCAAACTCTTTCCAATTAGCTCCTTCATTCTGTATTCAATGCTCTCACATATGTATGTCGTGTCACATTTGTTCGATTCCTGGCTTCGTTTTAATGCAACTCACGTATCACTGTGAGTACTGTCTGATCTTAAAATTTCCCTTGTCCAATTTATCCATAGCATGGCACGAAACAGTCTCTTCATCAAAGTCGTTGCTACGTCGGTTGCAAATGGTAACAGTCATAGAAAACGATTGAAGAGGTCTAGCTAGTAGCCAGACCATGGCACCATAAGATTGAAATTCATTCTAAAATCCATTATAATCGTGTGGATGCAAGACACACCGCCATGGTGGTTCCGACGCTCAGGTGGTGGTTGAAGAAGCAGAAGAAAGCACGCTGTTTGTTTCGCAAAAGAAGGAACACCGCACGTAACATCACACACATCGTATGAACATAACAAATCGCTTCAATTTCCGCAGACAATTTAAAAGGAGCAGTGCAATTTCAGATGGATGTACTGCTGGAACATAAGACATAGGATGGATATGATGTCGGATACCCTCTGCCTGCGCCCCTAACTCCAAGTCCCCATCGGTTTAGGTTTTTCCGCTGAACTCGTAGGATTTTGGCGATACCCTCAGTTTGCTAGCCTGCTTGAGACCGTAAAGTTTTCTCCATCATTTGAGCGCTTATCATTTTGCCGGATAGACAAGAAGGCTCCTTCAACGACGGTCGCTGTTAGTTGAGGTGGTTGCGGTGGTACTCTGCAATCCCAGCATCTAGGACAGAGTACACAAATTTCCCAACATGCTAGCCCTCTACGAACAGATTGATTCGCCAAGATGCTAATAAATGTCTTTCCGCTTGTTGCCATGTGACGGAACGCGCAATATACAAATCTAATGATTCGGTCGACCAAGTGGTTTGGTTTAGGTTGTCTATGGTACGTTTACTCGAGGTCGACGAATGACTCCCGTCGAGATTGGAGACCGCCATGCCAGCTTGTTTATTGCTTCCCAATATTGCGGCACTTCACAATATTATTGGGATAATGAGAAAATGAGTATCTTTCACGACAACCGACCAGTACACGTTGTTGGAACTGTTGTTTTGCCCACTTAATTGCTTGTTAAGTTTTCGCAACAAAATGGTAATTGGCGGTATAATGCAGCCAATATAACGTCGTTAGAGAGTTTACAAAACCAGACTGTGGACTGATTTACGGTGTTCTTTGTTTGGCGGCTGGACATTGAAACTGGGTGTTTTTGAGAAGATGCAAAACTCGGTGTTGAAAGCTGGTTGTCATAGTGATCACGATTTTATAATATGTAGGTTGGTCACTGGAGGTCAGATTGACCCGGTGGATCTAGCTTTTTGGACTGGGGTTTCAAGGACTCGACAACCAGTTAATTCAACAGGGTGACATCATAGGTATTTGGTGCGCCAAACCAACTCGCTGATGGAACTGCCGAAGAAGCCTCCAGACGTATTTGCGCTGAAGAGAGTTCTTAGAGCTAGAATTTGGGAAATGCTTAAGATCCAACTCTACGTGATATAAATTGAATTATGGAATCGATGCCCCCGGTTGAGAATGGGAAATAGTGTCGTCGCTGGGGATGTGGTAGTGCTTTCGCCATAAATACAGACGAACAATTGCCCTACATTTTTAGAAATTATCGTCCCAAGCCCCCTTTTTTAGAAAAACAAAAATCATCCCAAAACGTTGGGACTGCCTGAAGCGGTAATTCACTTTAAGATTTTGGATTTCCGTGGGATCGTATTAATTAATGCGGAAATCCACTCTGGGAGCACGTAGCTCGTATTGCCTAAAGGGTAGTACTAACGTTTTCGTGTGAAAATGTTGCACGTACCTCCTTCACGAAAAAGTGACAGTGGAAACTCCCACACAACACATATCCGCGGCGCTCTACACGACACTTGAATTTCGCCTTCTCACTCAAAAGAAAGCGATCACAATAGTGTTGACCGGTTTTCGCACGAAATAGGTTAGGTAAGGTACAGGGGCTGCCGTGATGTATCACAGCACACTTGGACCAACATTGGGTCGATTGTGGTACCAGTACTATCACCTTCATTGGAACCTACGTATCAAACCAGCCTGTGCTGGCGATGTAACGATTAAGCCGTGTGGCGATCGTGTCCTTAAATTCATCTAGATTCAGACCGGAGAATTCAGAAACTTCCTTCTCCTGCCAGCTAAGGACGAGCGATAACAGATAACCGATAACCTTCTCATCCACATCGCCACAACTCCTGCAGATGTCGTGATGAGGAAGATGGAGCCTCCAGGCAAACTCCCCTATTGATCAGTGCCCTGTGATAACTCCTACTACCCTAGCAATGTGCTTCCTGTTCAGCGACAGCAATGTGGCAGAACGGCGGGGATGAATTTTCCCACATGAAATAAAATGCAAAGGAATTGTTTTCGCGTGGAAATTGCTCACAACTGTGTGAAGATTTTTTTCAATGTGTGCGTTTTCGTCTGAAATATTTTAGTATTGAGGCAGCGACATTTTTTCGTGCGATATAAACATTACCCAGCTTAAAGCGAAAATGCCCCTTGGGACTTCCCAGGGTGGATTTCCGTTTTCGGTAGTACGATCCAACGAAATTCTACTCTGGTAAATCTCAAAGAGAATTTCCGCTTTAAGGAAGGTACCAACCTCTTTTTCTCGTGCGAAGTACCACATAAAAACGGTAAAAAATCCGGTTCGCATTAAAATTTTCGCTTTCCCGGTACTCAGTTCTTTGCACGAAAATCCCATACACAGATAAAAGTCCCCACACCGTTATGGGTAATTTCCAGGCGAAAACAATTCCTTTACATTTTATTTCGTGTGGAAACCGGCCATTACAGTGGTGATCGCTCTCTTTTGAGTGAGAAGGGGAAATTCAAGTGTTGTGTAGAACACCGCGGTAATATGCAGTGTGCAAGTTTACCTTGTAACTTCTTCGTGGGAGAGATAAGTGCAACAGTTTTGCATGAAAAGGTTAGTCTAAGCCTTAAAGCGGAAATCCACTCTGGGAGCATGAAGATCGTACTGCCTAAGGTTGATACTAATCCTTTCGTCCGAAAATGTTTCACTTGCATGAGATTTCGCGCATAAAACGAAGGTAAGTACCCAGCTTAAAGCAGGCTTAAAATGGCTCTTGGGATTTCCCAGAGAGGATTTCCGATTTTGGTAGCACAATCCAACGGTATTTAAATGCTAACTTATTAAAGACATCTGTAAATTTTCAGTTTCATCGCTCGGAAGTAAGATCACACTCTTTGTTATCAATTCAATTTGGTGACAACATCATGACAAAGACATAAACTCCGTTGATAGCATTCTTAAACATAATTCAAGACCGGCACTTTATCAGTTACGAAACTTCTCCAACACAATACAGAACACAGTCTGGCAAAGTACACGATAAGATATGATAGAATAAAAACATAACATCGTGGCTTTATCGTTTATGGTCTTTGCATGGAGGAGGATCCTTTGTTGTTCAATTGTTTATCTCATATCTCAACTAACCGCACACACCTGGCTGTCATTGTATAAACGTACAGAACGTAACTTCCACCCGAAAAAAAATGAAAAAAAAATGTTCTAGCACTCAAGAACATATTTTTATGCAAACATATGGGAAAAAACAAATATTCACTATCGAAAGTGCAGTTGGTCCGATATCCTAGTGTGACTAAGATTAGCACCAGTCATCCATCATGAAGCAAGCAAAACATTTGCCACTTCTGATAGGGAACCGTTTTATAAAGTCAATCAGACTGATTCACTTACTCATCGATCTGGAACCTTTGATCTACAGTGGTTCGCTACTATGGATCGGTCAGCTCCTACAGTTTAACTTAAATTCTAGAACTGCAAGGTAAAATTTCACAGCACCACGAACACAATCATGTCTATCGTCCGTCCATCATCTGTTGGGAGGTTAGAGCTGTCGACAGAACCGTGGCCTGCTGCGTTTCAAACAAAAACGTTACGCCATAGACTGCAGGCGGGCTGCAGTCGAACTGCAGATGTGCAACCGAACTGATCTTGACAACAATATCCTTCAGCGGACTCCAACAGTTTAACTGAAAATCAAGAACTGATTGGAAAACTGTAACGCTAAATTTTAAAGGACAACGAACACAATCATGTCCGTTCATTGTCTATCCAGAGGTTAGAGCTGTCGGCAGAACCGTGGCCTGCTGCGTTTCAAATAAAAACGTTACGCTATAGACTGCAGGCGGGATGCAGTCCAACTGCAGATGTGCAACCGATCTGATCTTGACAACAATATCTTTGGGACACACTTGCAGTTTCAGTCGCCCTGCAGTTCAGGATATAAAGGCCATCTTAAGTCCAACTGTAGGTTGTCAAACACGGTTATCTTCAAATGACCTCCTTTATACCCGATGCTCACATGCGTTTTATTGTGTCGCTACTGCACAGCAATCAGTGTCTGAACTCCATGCAAAGACGTCACTGCACCGTTGTGCTTATCGCACAATTCTCTGTATCTAAACGCCGTTGTCCATTAGCGTTTTTTTTTTGGCTCGCGGCGGTTTGGCGTTTCTCCTATGAATTAAGTTATTGCACAACAACAAAATACATAGGAAAACCGCCAACCCTAGCTAGAAATACCGCTCATGGAGACAATAATGTCGGTACCTCAACGACAAAGAAGACGCAAGTGGCCATCCGGTTAAAAGACCTTCCAATAGGACAAACCAAGGATCGTATATATGGGTCCCACTTTTCCGAGCTAGTGTGAAGCAGATTAACCTGGCAATCAATACAATACTGGAGGCAACTAAGTTCGCATTAAATGCGATAATTTTTAGTGCACATATATGACACACAATTTGAAATTATGACCATATGGCACTTATTTGCATGCAGATAAGAAGGTTGCAGTGATTCAAATGTACTGGCAAAAGCACCCCATTTATGAGAAAAAAAAACAATTATTGCGTTATGCGTTGTAACAGCGACACCGATTGGCAACTATCTATGGCACTCCATTTCAAAGGGCAGATAAAAAAAATGTTCACCAGTTATTCGATCGTCAAAACAGTTTTTATGGAATATTTATGAATCGTTTTATCGTGACGACTCAGTTATCCGGAAATAATAAAACAGGCACCCATCGCCATTTATATGACCGCAATATTTTTCATGCATATTTCCAGTGTCATTTTCTACGAAGTTTGCGTAAATATGCTAGAAAAAGCGATGATTTGGCAAGGGCTCATAATTAAAATTCTTACTCACTTCAGCGGTGTATGATGATGATTGATGGTCGGCCGGATAGGCTAAGAAGACATGTCCCAATACGATACATGAAGGTGGGTCCCAATACGAAACATGAAAAATTGTCCCAATACGAAAGATGAAACTATGTCCCAATACGAAATACATATTTCATGGCGAAGTAACGAAGATGCGGCTAAAGCCTCTTAGTGTGCTTATGACTCGCTCTGGTATATACTCGTATGTATAGACGTCGTCAGAGCTCTTTTCAATGGATCATAGTTGCCAACAGGAAGAAAAAGGTATAAGATACCTCCGATCTGATAAGGTTAGATCCCAGGATCTTATGCTAAACAAAAAGCTAGAATGGAAGGTTTATGTCAATTGCCTTGTGGTTTTCTACTATGCTGCCGCGTTAATAAAATAAGTCCGGAATAATTAAAATTTAAATGATAAATCGTCAAATCGTCGACTGAAAACTTGACTGTAAGGGAAGTTAACTGCATAGGATCGATGCCACTGGCGGCATTCTAGAAAATATATATCACAAAAAATCCACGTGTGGTTTTCGTTAAGATATATGGTATATACTACTACTACTAAATTGCCTTAACCCCTTGTGGGGCATAGCGCGTCTACTACACCTACGCGCCATCGCGTTCGGTTTTCGGCCATATTACGTATCTCACCTCAAGTTTTCCCCAGTGACTTACACTCACCGTCCACTGATCTACGCCACGAGATTCTAGGACGACCCCTTCGTCCCCCTCTTTGGGAAAAGGGATTCCATCGCATAGCGCGTCCAGCAATGCAATTATCGCCCTTACGCAACGTGTGACCAATCCACAGCCACTTTCGCCTGCGAATCAATTCGTCGATAGGCATCTGACCCGTGCGCCGATTAAGTTCTTCATTCGAAATTGTTTCGGGCCAGAAAATTCTTAAGATTTGACGAAGACAGCAATTGACGAAAGCCTCCAATTTTCTGGTCTCTTACTTTCCATGTGCTGCTCCCATACAGCAGCACAGACAGAACCAGGGCGCGGAACAGGCCCAGTTTGGTCTTAACACTGAGATAACTGCTTTGCCAGATTTTAAACAACATGCCGAAAGCGCATTTAGCCTGGTCGATGCGACGAGCGATATCCTGCTCAGTGCCACCATTAACGGTAACAATGCTGCCTAGGTAGACAAATTCGTCCACCAGGCTGCCCATTAATATTAATGGGGTGAGTTGGATTTCCAGCCAGGCTAAGAACTTTGGTCTTGTTAGTGCTGATCTTTAGCCCAACCTTGTTTGCCTCTCTCTCCAGATCCAAAGCCATTTCGCTCAGATCCATGATTTTGTGGGAGAGTAGGCATATATCGTCAGCGTAATCTAGGTGTTGTAAGTGAGACATCAAGGTTCATTGAATTCCACGGCATCCCACGGGGAGAGCTGCACCAATTACTAAGAGGAATAGGATCGGTGAGAGGATACAACTCTGCCGAACTCTGCTTTGAACTTCAAAGTCCCCCGACACCTTACCCTTATGGAGTACGTGACATCTCGCGCCGACGTAGGTTGCCTTAATAATAACCACAAGCTTTTCAGGGACACCTGTCCTGCGCAAAGCAGCCCAGATACAATCTCGGTTCACACTATCGAAATCCTTCTCGAAATCAATGAAGAGCAAGTGCAGCGGAGATCTAAACTCGGCGCATTGTTCGATTACAATCCGCACGGTGTTTATGTGGTCGACACGGGAGGAACCGGATCGAAACCCAGCCTGTTCTTCATCGATTGTGCTTTCTAAGTGGAACTTCAGCCTATCCAATATTATTCTAGCAATTATTTTGGCAACCGAGGGTAGCACACAAATACCCCGCCAATTATTGCATTCTGTAAGGCTGCCCTTCTTCGGAAGTTTGATTACCAAACCTTCCTTCCACTCAGTGGGAAAAGTTTCTGCGTCCCACGCTTTACCAATAAGTGGATGCAGTAACTCGGCTGTGATGCTTGGTAAAGTTCGGCAGGAATGCCATCGAGCCCAGCAGCCTTGCTTCGCTTTAGTGCAATAATGGCATTGGCTATTTCCTCTTTAGTCGGAGCAGTTGACCGTGTACGTGCATTTTGATGGCAAGCTAAGTTATCTACATAAGGAGGAGCTTCGCCAGATGTCACACGGTTGAAAACATGTTCTTTCTAACGCCTCATCTGATCTTCTTCTAAGATAAGTAGCTTTCCATCACTATCTTTCACTGGATGTCGATAGGAGCAACGACCTTTACACTCCTTGATGACACTGTATATACGGTGTTTAGATCATTATTTCTTGCCGCTTCCTCTGTCATGACAAGGAGAGAATTTGCATGCTCTCTTTTGTCACGACGCACACTACGCTGGACTTCTCGAGCCTTCATGCGGTACAGGACCTCGATGTTGTTACGATTGCCGTCTGTCGTTGTTGCAAGACGAAGCCTCAGTTCCTTTCGTTCGACAATCCGCTGCCATGTAGCGTCGGACATCCAAGGCTTGTTCCGGCAAGCCGGGTTTGGACCAAGAATGGTATCTGCGCTATCTAGTATGTATGTATATAGTATACCACAAATAACAATACTGACATGGCCTAGATTGGATTCTAGCCATTCTGTTGCAATATTGTCGCTAAGCTGGGTGTAGATGAGGAGAGAAGCCCCTTCTTCCTCCACTCTGCATTGCTTCTGTCCTAGATAAAAGAACGATAAAGTCTGGCTATTCTGATTCTGATAAAAACAATGTATAGTAGAAAGCTGTTGTTGCTGACGAAGTCAAGTTAATCTAACAACTGAGGTCTGATAACAGCTAAGCCCAAGTCTTTCCCAACATTGGCCTCTTCACCTTCTCAAATTCCTCCACAGGTAGAGCTTACAATTCGACCAATAACCTTTCCGATAATCGTCTAAATCGAATTTTAATATTGCCCAGAATAAAAAAGAGATTCAGTATTCTAACTTCTTACAATAAAATTAAATAAATCTCGAAACACACCTAATTTTAACACGCTCACTTGGATCAAAATTGTGTGCGGTCGTCGTCGTTGGTGAAGATCTTTTCTGCGTTCCATACGTTCTTTTCCGATAGATTCTTGATTCGTTACTTTTTTCTAAGCTCCGTCCAACAACCCCCTGATTGAGTTTGGATTCCCTATTTCCATTTCATGGATTTTTTCACCACTCTTGATAATTTTTTCTTCCACCAACTTTGCCAGCAATGTATGTAAAAGAATCTACAAAACACAGATTAAGTCTGAATAGGAAAAAGAAGGTTCATGGGCTTGACCAGTGTCAGACCATTTTTCTTTTTTGCCCCAGCCATGACGATGCGGTCTATCGCCATATATAATTTCCATGACGATAAACGATCGGACCATCCATCTATCTATCTATCGATCTGTCGACGTCAATAGCGCGTCAAAAGACGAAATGATTGGTTCCGTTTTTTGTTGTTATTGTTGTTGTTGAATTGTATATTAATCCAAGCCAACAAAAGACTATGGTGATCCATGATCAGTCGACTTTTTATCGCTCGTATGGTGTGCCCGTGCAGATACGGATAGATAAAAAGATGCGATTGAGGCGGAGAGGCAGATGATTTGATAATAAAGTCGCGCTCCCCTTTTTTTAGGTGTCGTTTATTCTCCTTTCTGATCGATATCTTGATAACCGCATCTCCATGTGCTGCTCCCAATTCGATTGACCGAGAAACTCCATCGCGGCTCATTAACATTTCAGTTGATTTCAACAACAATTTACATAGGCAGACATGCTGCTGAAATTGCTATTTCCGGATCCGATATTCAATTTTTATTTATTTTTTTATTAGTGTCGATCGGATAGTCATGAATTTCGTGCGGTCAGGTATATTTATTTTAAACGATTTTTTCCGGGCTCTCGGACGTAATGCTGTTTTGTTAACAGTTGATATGTGTAGAAACTTGAAAAAATATTGCAGCGCAATCGATTTGCATGATTTTTTTCGAAATTGATTATATTTTTAGAAAAAATAAAATAAAAAATAAATGTGCCGTGCCGTTTTTAGAAACGTTGCTGGGTTTATAAGTTTTTTGTTTGTAAACAATATCAAATGTCGTAATAAAGTGCCTCTCAAAGCCTCATAAAACGACGGTAATTGAAATGTGTTTGCATCGTGGTCCAAATTTAGATGGCCTTCGAGGTGCAGAGTCATCATTTCTTGGCTTTGTCTAGTGCATAAACAGACGTTAATAGGTTCCAGATATTCCCACATTAGGCGCGTTTTTTTAACCATGCCATGCCATGCAGAGCAGATTAACACCAAACAATTACACTAACAATTTGATCTGAACTGCTCTGGATATAAGGTTAGTGCAAGAATTCTACTCCGTTAAGTAGTTTGCGTTTTGAAATTCAGGCGGCGCAGGTGTCGAAGTTTTTCGGGCAGTTTACAGTTTAGGAAGCACTCAAAATTCATTTGTTGTCAATAAAATGTTCGTTTTGTGTAATTACATATGTATATGGAATAGTAAACATAAAAATGATTCTGCAGCCTAACAGAAATTTGTCGGATTGTATCTGTACTAAGGATTAAATTTCATCTTGAAATCTGAGTTGACGTTTGAAAGCTAAACTAAACCAAGACATACTCCCAGCAAAGACATGCCCCGTTTTCGTCTTCGCTGCTCTAATATGCTCTATAGCGTTTTTTGCCGTTTATCCTGCTCTACTCTGCTCTGTATAAAAAAAAACGCAGCAATTGTTGCACATGTTTCTACAGGACATCCTTCACAGTAAAAAAAATTGCCTAGGAAAAATTCACCAATTCGGTGTGCAATTATGACAGTTCTTTTTTTCGGTGTAAGTTAAATACCTTTTATGCGGATAATATTTATACACCTACAGGTGAAGTTCAAAATAACCCGAATGGATGAAATATTATCCATCAAAACGGTAAAAACAAATTATATTAACCCTATATATGTAATTTTTATTCAAATGATAACAAAAATCGGACAACAAATGATGCCAGAGCTGATTTTGAACCCTCGAATGGAAGGATGAATACATCGGACTGACGCCTAAACGCACCAAGCTATCGGCTCACTGATATGGAGATACGTGAGGAATAGAGGTTACATGATGTACATACGACGGCGGTCCGATAAGTACTTAGCCTACAAAAAAAAACGAAAATTTTGCAAAAGTGGCGATTTATTTCTCAACATAGCTCGATACACGTGACCCAGCGATGCTCCAACTTCTTTAACCCGTCTGAAAAATACGTTTTCTCGAGGTCTGCAAAGTAGGCCTCCGTAGCGGCGATGACCTCCTCATTCCACTCAAATTTCTGCCCGGCGAGTGTCTTTTTCAAGTTTGGAAACACAAAGAAGTAGCACGGGGCCAAATCTGGAGAATTTTTTTCTTCGCCAAATGGGGCCGTTTTTTCTGCAATTCGGCGTCTTATCGGCCCAATAATTCGGCATAGTAGAGCCCTGTGACCGTTTTGCCCTTCTCCAGGTAGTCGATGTAGATCACACCTTGTGAATCCCAGAAAACTGTGGCCATCACCTTTCCGGCCGATAGGACAGTCTTTACCTTCTCCGGAGCACGTTCGCTGGGTGAAGTCCACTGTTTCGACTGTTCCTTGGTCTCTGGTGTGTACCAGTGAATCCATATTTCGTCGACGGTCACGAAACGACGCAGAAACTCCTTCGGATTGCGCTTAAACAGCGTCAAACACTGCTCTGAATACCCGAGCGTTCAAGATTCGGGTATGGTCGACGACGATGGTGAAATCGAGGAAGACAGCAGCGCCGAGCACGGCGCATAGAGCAGGGTGGCCGAGTTGTGGTGTCAATATTTTGAATTTTGAGCAATAGCTAGAGAATGGGCAGCAGCTAGAGAACCACATGACAGCGACGAAAGCGAGAAAAGAAGAAAAAGGATGACGACGCGCAACCTAGCTTTGTTTTATGTATCGCTTTCTATATTTTTTTTCTTTTTCGAATAAATTGTTATCGTTACAAAACTCGTATCACTAACTGAAGCCCGTCTCGAACATGTATAAAAAAAGTGATATTGACAGCTCCACCAGGTCTGTTCGTTCATGAACTGAATATGTATACTACACCTCTCGAAACTGTTAAATGTGTTCCACGCCTAAGAATTTAATGTCCAAATATTGGCGCGATCTGCACATTTTTTTTTATAGATCACGGACACGATATAGACGGAAACGACACAATGTTTGATCCCAAAAAAAAAAATCTAATTTACTATTAAAAACCGAACAAGAAAGAAAAAGAGCTAATAATTGTTCAAGAACCAGTTGAACCGGCTCAAAACCGAAACTAAGTTTGTAAAGATCCCGATTTTGCCGCTGTGGGAAATTAGAATGGAGGCGGATTGGATGATGCCGCAAATTCATCTTCTTTTCATGTCCAGTTTTTATTTAGCAAGACCAAAGAAAAGAAAACACCATCATCCAATGAGATCTAGATATCTATCTAACTAGCACTCTCGGCTAGATATGTGGTCCGGTTTTTTGGTGGCCCACTAAAATATTATGCTCGTCTTCTCGGTCATCTAACGTTTCAAACGTACGAGAATAAGAAAAATTTGTGTGTATTCCATCATTGTGATCATACTTTGGGCCTCTTTTTTGTTACGTTAAAACACAAATTTCCTAAATAGAGAAATAAGCAAATCAAAACGAGCCGGAAACACACCAATCAAAATCAAAACAGACTATGTATATAATAGTGAATAAAAAAAAAATCGTTAAAAAGGTTAAAATCGCAACGTATCTTGCCAATTTAATTTGGCAATGAGCCGCAAAAATTTACAACCATCTGCGTTTGATTTTCGTCGAATTTCAGATTTTTTTTTTATTGAAGCAAAATAAATTGAAATATTTGGAAATATTCACTGTCAAAATTTATAATGAATGGTAGCAACGAGGTGAAATCTTTTGGACGCGTGTAGCGGTTTTTCTGGGGTTTTGGGTTTTCAAAGTCAATTTATTGCACTTGAACTCGAAAACACGGTGATTTTTCGTGGTTGAGTTTTTGGCTGAATCGGCTCGAATTGCAAGGTGAGAGATTAGATATAGCCTTTGGGCGTGTTGAATGGAGTAAATGGCGCGTTATTGTGTTACGGTTTTGTAACGTTTCGTGTGGTATAGTGTGGCTGGTGTGGTGTATTTGATAAGCTCAGGGTTACACAGAAGTATCTCTTTGCCTCTTGTTATGCACGCAGTTAATGGGTACGGAGTTATGTGAGCATTCACTAAACATTAGGCACTCAATGACAACGACAAAAATAAAGAACCCTGTGCTGATATCAAGAAAATTACGTTTAGAAAGAATTGGATAAGAAATTCCCAGTCACAAAATACTTAAACCATAATAAAAAAAAAAAACTCCCCAAACTCAAAACCCCAATAAAAATAATAAGGGTAGGCTAAGCGACCATGAGATCTATTGTGCCACTGCCTTAATTAATCCAAAAGACTCTTAACAAGCCTAATGAAGGCTAGTAGGTCCTTTGCTCCTTACGACCGCTGAGCTCACGATGGAGTCTCCAAGAAACAAGAACCTGGAACGGGCTACCGCCGGACATTCGCAGACAAGATGTTTAGTGGACGCTGTGTCCTCCAGGCAAAGCCGGCACTTCGTATCAGTGGATTTGTTAAGGTGATATCTCATCCACTCAGGTCTGCTCTGCCCAGGGGTTGGTTTCCTTGAGACCGTAATGTTTTATAAGATCTTTGGACTGCCGCAGTTCTGGAAGACAATCTCAGTGAAGCAGTCTTTCATTGACAAACCACCCCCTCAACAGTGTGATCTGGTTTTAGCCCAACTCAGACCACAGTAAGGATCAGGCCCGATAATTATCCGAAGAGCCCTGTCTTACAAGTTCATCGGCGGATCCGTTACAAGGAATGCCCTGGTGACCTGATACCCAACATAAAGTAACCCGATTGATATAAGTGAGACACTGAAAGGTATAAAAACACTCACTAATTTCGATTAGAAGCTTTGTGAAAAAAGAGCCTTAATGGCTGCCTGACTATCAGTGCAGATAGCGATGTTAACACCCTTGAGTTCCTTGTCCAGAATTTCTCTGGCGCAGGCCACAATGGCATGGATTTCAGCTTGAAAACGCTAGGCCAGAAATCATTAAACTAAGCCGCAAGGGAAAGTAAAATTTTGCCCTATAAAGTAAATGGAAAATTTAAATGACGAACTTTTCAGTATATTGGCTAATTTCCGGTATAGGTGATTCTGAATTTCCTGCGAATTTTGAGTTTGGGGATCGTGAACTCGTATTTTGGGGCTTTGTGTTTGGGGATTCTGTTTCTAGAGATTTTTCTACTAATTCAGGAGTTCAAGCTAAAAAAAAAAAGAAACTCAAAGGGAAGATAGATAAGTGACTTCTCCAGAAAAGCATTTCGTTTCTCGTCAAAGACTACGCTTATTGAGAGGAACTAACCGTTCGACAGATGAAATTCGAATGTTATGGTACCGTGAAGAATTGGCGGTGTTACAAAGGCTCTTCAAAGAACCCACACGTGGTTTATGTAGCTCTTATGTTTTCGACATGGTTTTTGCCGCTCGATACACCGGTCCCTCACAGACACTCACATGTGTACGGACATTATGGCTAGTGGTTGGATAGGGTAGCCCTCACGAATGAAGTTCTTAGGTACCTTGACGCTCAGACGAAGACGAAGGGGGGAGAGAAGAGGGGGGAGAGAAGAGGGGGGAGAGAAGAGGGGGGAGAGAAGAGGGGGAGAGAAGAGGGGGAGAGAAGAAGGGGAGAGAAGAGGGGGAGAGAAGAGGGGGAGAGAAGAGGGGGAGAGAAGAAGGGGAGAGAAGAGGGGGAGAGAAGAGGGGGAGAGAAGAGGGGGAGAGAAGAGGGGGAGAGAAGAGGGGGAAAGAAGGGTGATAAGAAGAAAGAAGGGTGATAAGAAGAAAGAAGGGTGATAAGAAGAAAGAAAGGAGATAAGAAGAAAGAAAGGAGATAAGAGGAAAGAAGGAAGATAAGAGGAAAGAAGGAAGATAAGACGAAAGAAGGAAGATAAGACGAAAGAAGGAAGATAAGACGAAAGAAGGAAGATAAGAGGCAAGACGAAAGAAGGAAGATAAGAGGCAAGAGGAAAGAAGGAAGATAAGAGGCAAGAGGAAAGAAGGAAGATAAGAGGCAAGAGGAAAGAAGGAAGATAAGAGGCAAGAGGAAAGAAGGAAGATAAGAGGCAAGAGGAAAGAAGGAAGATAAGAGGCAAGAGGAAAGAAGGAAGATGAGAGGCAAGAGGAAAGAAGGAAGATAAGAGGAAAGAAGGAAGATAAGAGGCAAGAGGAAAGAAGGAAGATAAGAGGTAAGAGGAAAGAAGGAAGATAAGAGGCAAGAGGAAAGAAGGAAGATAAGAGGCAAGAGGAAAGAAGGAAGATAAGAGGCAAGAGGAAAGAAGGAAGATAAGAGGCAAGAGGAAAGAAGGAAGATAAGAGGCAAGAGGAAAGAAGGAAGATAAGAGGCAAGAGGAAAGAAGGAAGATAAGAGGCAAGAGGAAAGAAGGAAGATAAGAGGCAAGAGGAAAGAAGGAAGATAAGAGGCAAGAGGAAAGAAGGAAGATAAGAGGCAAGAGGAAAGAAGGAAGATAAGAGGCAAGAGGAAAGAAGGAAGATAAGAGGCAAGAGGAAAGAAGGAAGATAAGAGGCAAGAGGAAAGAAGGAAGATAAGAGGCAAGAGGAAAGAAGGGAGATAAGAGGAAAGAAGGGAGATAAGAGGAAAGAAGGAAGGTAAGAGGAAAGAAGGGAGATAAGAAGAAAGAAGGGAGACAAGAGGAAAGAAGGAAGATAAGAGGAAAGAAGGGAGATAAGAAGAAAGAAGAGAGACAAGAGGAAAGAATAGAGACAAGAGGAAAGAATAGAGACAAGAGGAAAGAAAGGAGATAAGAGGAAAGAAGGGAGATAAGGGGAAAGAAGGGAGATAAGAGGAAAGAGGAGATGGGAAGTGGAGGAGAGAAAATGAGAAGAGAAGGAGATAAGGGGAGGCGAGAAAAGGAGATAAGAGGAGGAGATAAGAGGAGGAGATAAGGGGAGGAGATAAGGGGAGGAGATAAGGGGAGGAGATAAGAAGAGGAGAGAAGCGGAGGAAGTGGGAGGAAAAAGGAAAAGGGGCTGGTCTAATACCATATCTAGGAGCTATTTATTATATCATCTAAGACGAGTTCCAAACCTTATTTGGCGTTTTAGCACCCTTCATCCAAGACCAGTTCCAAACCTTGTGCAGAGCCCAACAGAGCAGCAGCTACGTGAGTGTAGGGATTGAAGGATACAGCGGCAATAATTAACTTCGAAATTCTTACGCTAATCTCATTTACAGCGTCATCCCCACCCGGGCTTAACGGACCAAAGATTTGTGTCAACCATCCCAGAAATTTGTCTTCTTTCCTCAACACTTAATCCGATTGCAAATCACTACTCTGTCCAACATTTCCCACAAACAGTACACTTCAGTCCAATTATTTTGATTGGATTTAGAATTATCGTTAACCACGAAGCACATTCCATCCAATTTGGATATTTTAAACTCCGCACCATGACATTCTCACAGTAATCGATAAATCGAAGCTTCTAAAAAAAAGCACCCACAGTTAAAAGCAGTAACGAACGAAACCTTCTCATTCTCCTTGAGAATCTGTGATTCGTCCAGTTCTTTTAGATGATTCTCAAAGAAGCGCCGGACTACAGGCAGCATCGAGCTCGCTGAAAAGAACATTAAGAAAATCGGTCTTGCGTGAAAGCTTAAGAAAAAAAAAAGTAGGAATAAATCGCTCTTAGTATTTTAGACCAAGTGAATATTCCATCGGTGTTATGCAAAAGGATTCGGCACTATATAATACATAGATATCAAAAAATGGATAGAACTGTAGCGAGGCAAGAGATGGAAAAAGGAACTAACTCTAGAGAATTTATGTAAGATAGCATTAAAAATTCACGGTATAATAAGTGAGATGTAACAATTAACCGGTGAACTGTATTAAGAAGAAGGCTGGAGTGGTTATGAAGGAGATTTGAGACGAAAGATTATGCCAGGATTTTCAGATTTAGTTGGAGGAGTGTAGCATAAGTTGAGTAAAAAAAAAACTTTTTTTTAAGGAATCATTGGAAAATCAGTTAGAGAGGGTTGGGTCCTACTTTCATAAGTCTAGTTCTCGAACAGAAATTCTCGTGAGCGGCAACTATGTATGTTCAGCCGGATCGCAAGTTTCTCGTCTGGATATTGCTTGCAAACTTCTCTTGCTACGTAGAGCTACATTTGTTTTTAAATTATCTCTCCTGAACGAATACTTCTATAGGAATGGATCGCCGAGCAAGTTGCTTCCATGCAATTTGGAGGAATGGGCCTTTTTGTGGAGGTCGTCGATGGTAAGTATTTAGAAGGGATAAGTTCCACGGGACTCTATGCTCTAGCTAGAGTCTAGCTCTAGACCATAAAGAAATACTCCAAATGGAGGAAAAATGCAACTCAATCCTTATTGTCTTTCACTCTTTGCCTTACGAACTGGCGCCAGACTACACGCGACTCCAAATAATCAAAGCAGAATTTCTGACCCTCGGAGTCAACATTCTCCCTTATAAATTACACAACAATCTCTCCACCACACATTGCATCACACATCATCATCAGCATAATTTCAATTGAAGACCGGACCAGAAATTTTTGCGCCGTCTTAATATTATTTTCGAAGACTTGCATGCACTGGTCGTTTTCAAGTTTCATAATTTTCCCCCAAATACATCGTCTTGCTTCTCGCCATCATCCATCAACCCAGAGCAGAAACGTGAGAGCACATGATGCTGGTCTGAACTGAATCAATTATTGTCCAGACGAAGGTAGTGATATAATTGAGCCATGATTTAAAGTCGACTCAAGAGTCGTACTCGACAACGAGTACCTATATTTAAACGTGTGCTTGAATATTGAATATGTACGAGTATACATTTTTGCCAGATCTTCGGATACAATACACGGCAGTAGCACTGCATTGGACGCAATCAAAAAAATCTTGAACCTAAAGCCCCAAGGGAACTGCATGACGAAATTCCTCCAGAAGCAGATATGATGACGTCCAGTATTAACCTGAAAGCCAAAAATTCTATTCAATCATGGGAATATTTTGAAAAATTGGGCACATGTGTTTCCCAGGGGATTGCAGACACATCACATCGATTTGGGTTAGGAGTCCAGTAGTTTTCGTTTTAATTGATTCGTGACGATTGAAATAAATTTTGTTTTGAAGGGAAGACAATTATCGCTAAAGCGTTGCGCAAGACTGCTGAAAAATTTTGTAAATGCAACTTGAGCTGTTGAAATGTTTTTTTTTCCAAGTTTTCGATACCGACTGCAATATTAGGCTGGAAAATGTCTGGGATCGAAGCTGGGCCAAATATCAATTCAGAGAAAATTAATGCGGAAAGGCACTATCAATTCTGGCGACCTATTGTAAAACGATGTATGTAAGTAGTCTAGTCTGATGAATTATCGGAGCCACGCCTGAACGATTCCAATGACTAAGAATTTACAAAAAATTTGCCGAATAAGAGCCCTCCAAGTTTGTGCAGGTATGTATATGAAACCAGTGACCGAAGAACAACGCCTTCGAGGAGAGGTGTACTGATACGAGAAAGCTCGATAGGCCTAAAAAGGAATGAGAGCCGTCACTCCAAGAAGATAGTGGACAACTCGTAGTGTGAAACAGGAATCAGCAGTGTAGGGACCCAGACGAATTGAGGCAAGCTAGAGAAGGCATGCCTCCTAATTAAATAGTCAGAATAGAATAAGACAGGTAATTAACATAAATTAATTAGCATAAAACCAACAAAACCTCTCGCTTAGAATCCAGTTGCTTATTCTTTGCAAAAAGTTAAAAAGGAATTCTAATATTCAGTATTGCGAGAAAAAGACTTAGTTTAGGTTAGAGCCTGAACATCCTCCAAATGAAGGAAGAAAGAATCCCCAGAAGGACCTGCCTCCTCGTAGTCGAGGCAGGACAGGAGCATATGAAGGGTAATCTCCTCATCGTCAGCATCCTCGCAGCTATTACAGTAATCATTGTAGGGTAGGCGAAAACTTACAGCGTGCTCCCCATGTGATAACATTTACCACCATTTCAAACTAACGCCTCATCTCATCAGGAAGCATGCCACTGACCGGTCTCGCGAAGTCACAATGCTATAGCGGTAAAAGATTTAGAAGAATTTCCAGGCCTGCGGATGGAGTGGATCTGAAAACCCTGATTGCAGTAATCGTCGCCAATTACCTTCCCCAGTAGACTCCTGTGAGTTACCATTCTAATCGCCGTCCGCCAAACAAGAATGGGCCAAAGAACTGATGTGTATAGCCACAAAATCACCTTTAGCTGTAGCTCCAGTTCCGTCCTATCGCCTTTCTACAGGCGTAGAGTGCTATAGTGGCTTTATCAACACATTCCGGAATATTTGGTCTCTATTCCAGCTTCCTATTTAGGATGAGACCAAAGAACTTAGCCTTGTCAAGACAAGCCAGTGTGACACCCTCCAGTATCGGAGGTTCGATACCCGAAGGTAGATTGTGTCTCCTTGTAAAGAGTATAAGTTTCGTTTTGTCAGGATTAACCCTGACACAACTCCGACTAGCCCAACTGACCAGAGTCGATATAGCTTCTGCACCACCTCACTAAGAACGCTCGGAAAATTAGCTGTAACTGCGATGACAACATCGTCAGCATAGAAGACAACGCTGCATCCCAGACTCTCAAGATCCAAAAGCAGTCTATTGATTGCTGGACTCCATTACAGCGGTGGAAGCACACCACCTTGAGGTGTGCCCCTACAGACGAACCTACGCCCAGTAGATTCTCCCAAACTGAACTGTATAACCGTGACGTCCAGAAAAATCACCATGATGTATTCCTTGTGACTGAAAGATTTTTCAATGTAGCTAACCAAATAGTGAAAGCGGGCTGCCCTTCCAGTAAGCGTGCTGCGAAGTGGACAGCAGTCGAGATGGAATACTACCATGTAAATAGATGTCAATTAATCTCCCAAAAGTCTTAATGATGGTGGAGTATGGACGCCTGAAGTGATTAGGGCGTACATGTGAGCTCTTACTGCCTTGGGTATTATAGTCACTTTAACCTTTCACCAGTCTTTATTTTTACTAGATATTAACGGTGTGTGTGTGTTTTTTTTTACCACAGGCACAGATCAGCAACAAGCTCAACTGAGTTATTTACCCTAAATAGGTGCTCATTTACTAGCTGAGCGGACTCATAGTCTGGCACGTAAATCCCCTTTTTTATCGAATACTACAGCATTCAGTAGAAATCGAACCGGGGCCCAGTGCATAGAAGGCGAACGTGCTAACCGTTGCGCCATCCGGACTACTATACTATTGAAAAAAAAAGGAACTATAGACATAAACTGGAGTCTGCTACTTACTATTCTGCTGGCTTTACGTATGTTGTCTGGTGTAAGGCATTTAGCATAGTTCGGAATTCAAAAACCCACCAACGGCTGGAATACAAGAGCCATAGTCATTGAACGACTCTTTGAACGACTCCAGCAGCCAGTGTTGGCACAGTAAAAAGAGTCACTGTCAGAGTCAAATTCTGTTAACAATAGCGTGCAATTTTATGTCCCTTAAAACGTCTCCTCGTATACTCAATATTTAGAGGTTTCTTGAAACTATAGCACAGCTGATCCAGTCTTTGTTTATACCAAAATAAAACCAACAATGAAATGACAAATATTTTTTCCATAAGAAAAAAACAATCAAAATAAATGTTCGTCTTACCAAAAGACGCTACTTCTCCAACGACTCATATGACCCATATATCCCCCATTGGCTCGTGTCATTAATTATTCTGACTTACTTTCACTTCTATTAGCACATTTTCCGCACCCATGTCCAATGTTTTCTTACGACTTTTTGCCCGTTTTTTGCCATTGTTACTGCTTTTTGTCACCCGCTTGTTTTTTGTTGGTTCTTTTCATTTTGCTTTTTTTGTATATTCAGGCAAACAACGGACAGACACAAAAGCGTGAAGACTGTCATTTTGATTTAGCCCCTTGACGGTTTTTTTTGGCAATTTCAGACTTCATCAATTCGTCGATGGTGAAAGAAAAATCTTTCTATCTCTCATTTATGAATGATGAGATCACAGCTTGAATTGTTATTTTTGAAAGAATAGATGCGAGTTTATACAGATTCAGTTCCAGAGTCTCAAATATGCCACAGTCGTGACTTTGTTGCGTTTTATTGTAATCATGTCATGGTTTTGCAATGCCCGTGTAACGCAACATGCTGGATTGATACATACTTCCAAACAATATTAATTCGAGATGAGCAAATCTTTGACGAGGATAAACCTTCACTGCACGAAACTTGATTGACCGATCATCGATCGACTCATTGAACCATCCGCAATAAAAAATCAACCCACAACACTCTGTACGTACTCTCGCTTGTTGACCATAAGAGGTCAATCATTTTCAATCTGACCGGTTATTAATCGTGTGTGCGATCTGTGATGGTGCGCTGTTTCACTTTCATTTAAATGTTGGCGTAGTCGTTGTCGTCGTCATGACTTGACAACAAAGCGGAGGTACCAACCAAAAAAGTTGTCTGCAATCTTGTGGATCAACATTAAAAATCTGATGCGAGAATGATAAATTTGTCTTTAATATAAAAAAAAACACTGTGTCGAGGGGAAAAAAATGAAAGCATTTACAAACCGGACTACTACGTAATCGCGTCAACTGTATAGTAAACGCAGTAGTACAGAACCAGCAACGATCAATCGTTACAACAACCATAGAGCCAAACTACAATGGTCAACTGACGCCTCAAGATTACTCGTTCAATTTCATTATAATTGATCACGATGCTATCAAATCGTCCTGGATCACTGAAAGATCACGATCACAAAAGATCGATTAAGATTTGACAACACCATGAGCAATCATAGCCAAATTAAAAGAGTAATTTTGAAGCGTCATATGACCATTGTAGTTAGGCTCAAAGTCGGGCGAGTATCTTGGGCCAGGTATTTGGAGACGACCAGTGTCCAGTCCAGCAGCCGTGGGTTGATCTGACAAATTTTCCACAACAATCGGACAAAGTTAACACTGGACAATGGTAGTTGGGATTTGTTTTTTGTGACTGACTAAAGTAACACTTTATTCAATGGCAGTTTGATTGATGATCAATGTGACGCAGACTGACAAATGTTGAGCGGAGAGTGCAAGTGAATTTTTGAATCGAACTTCCGGATTATGCCTTTTTTATTAGGTAGATATTTTCCATTTTTTAACAAAAATAGAGATACAAATACAAGCCGGATGGAATTTTGAAAAGATCTGACTATCTTTGAACCTCAATCGTTCAGGTGAAAGAGTCGAAGAAGAAAGTGACTTTTTTAGACTAAGAGCTTTTCAAAAATTTGGACCAGAAACATCAGATAGCTAATCTGGAGATGGTATCGTGGTAAGAAAAGGTCGACCGCGAAGATTGCATTTTCTGACAATGCTTTTCAAGCATTGTACCTAAAAGCGTTGGCATCACTGAATGTAATACTTAGTAGTAGGGGTTCTAAACTTTACAGCAGATTTTATCTCCAGAGTTGCATTTGAATCCGTTACTTCCTGCGGAAAAGTTCTTATCTAGTATTTAAGATTTAAGCAAAATGAGTAAAGAATGTCGAAAATGGATATACTCGTACATAGTATTACCAGTACAAACGCGATCAACGTTTGAAGTGCAATGGATGCAGGAGAGAAAACTGAATACGACCCATCTCAAATAAAAACATTATACTGTACTATTGCATCTGTCACAAGAGAGACCTTCATAAGGAGTGCGATCGCATTTATTTTCTGTTCGATTTTATTAGATTTAGGCCCGTTTTCTCAATGTCCGGTTAAACTGCCAGTTAGCTATCCGGGACACTAAATTTAATCTTAGCGCATGCAACGCTCAAAATATGATAATGCAGTCCACGGCGCAGTAGAAAGTCAGCTGATTTTCTTGGCGGAATTCTGCCACCTGTTCAATTCTATTCCACGTCTGTGCCACCTCTCAGCAGCTTAGTTGGTTTCAGATACATTTCCTTCAAATGAATATCCAGAACTCTGTTCCTTGTGACCAGTTTAATTGTCTCATTTGAATGTGCAAACGTACACAGTTCTAGCTGTCAAAATCTCAGCAGTACGTATCAGCTGTTTGGAATTATTGTCCGATAAATTCTTAACCGGAGGATGAGCGCCGGTTAGCGTTTATCTACAGGATAATATTTAACCAGACATTGAGAAAACGGCCCATAGCGTGGTGAAGGCTATAAAACATGGTGATAGCTGTCAGAAAGCGGAGCTTTGACAATGTTGATCTCTCAATTGCCCTAACGCCTTGTGGGATATAGTGCGTCAACTGTTCCATGTGGCACAGTTGACTTTCGACGGCATAAACTGGTTTCCTGCACATCCATGGCCACGAACGTCGTCGTGGACGGGATTCGAACCCCAAACGCCGGTGGTCAAACACAAAACTGATGCCTCAACACGCTGCGCTACTGGTCGCCCCCCCCCCCCCCCAAAAAAATACTGTTGGTTCGAAGCAAAGTGCATCTAGGATGACCACATCTATCCTTCTGTCTGCGATGTGGAGCGCAAGGTTGATGCACTCAATTTACCGTTATGCAACCAGAATCATGCTGAATCGAATTTTGCTGCGAGTGTGTTTGCGCTTATCGTACCACATTTGACGAGGCGGTCTGCGTTAATGTCGGATTTCACAACCTTGAGCGCGTCAACATCTCATGCATAGGTATGCCTTGCTTACGGTTCGATAGCACGAGGCATGAGGCGTATATTACTGACAAACTTGAAACGCTGTGAAGATTATAATGGTACCCGCAGATAGTTTTTATTAACGCGCCGGGATTCAGCCCCTGCTCTCTAGATGCAGCATGGTAGAGTGGCTACGCCCCACAAGGGGTTAGGGCAATTGAGTAATCGCGTTTTCATGTACCAGAGCGAAAATGCGGATCAGCGACTGGTCTGCACTTTTTTGTCAGCATAACTGAAATAAACTCCCAGGGCTGCGTCAATCGAAGGAGCTGATAATGCCCTTCAAATTTAAAGGCGATATTCTGACGAGTATGGCTCATCTAAGACTTCTGGGGTGGGGAGGTACTTATCGGGCCTTCACCATATCATCTAAACAAGATGCGTCTGTCCAGCGAGACTGAATTCCGCCTCTGCCTGAAGGAGGTGGAAACAACCAAACACATCTCTTGCGAATGTCCCGCTATCGCGCGTTATAGGATGTCATTCCTCAGACAGACTACTATCAGCTCTGCAGATTTCAGGTTGATTCCTGCAAAAGATATACTGTCCTTCATTAGGAGGATCGATGATCTTTTGACAGTTTAATGGACTACGGCACAATAGACCTCTTATGGTTGCAGTGCCTACCAGCTGGATCAGTAGTCCGCTGTATTATCTATCTGTCTTTATAATACTTCTTATGAAATCGCGGGAAATAGCGCATAAATATGGCAAGTTTGAAAATTTGCTTTTTATCGATTCACCAGAAAATTTTCTTGTTGATAACTTAGGATGGGCAAAAAAATTTTCGTAGGCAAACATGGACCTACGATGGCAAACGAATTGCACAAATTGCGTGAAGAAATGTTTAAGGTTGCGTTTTTTTTTTAAAAAGTGTTTTGTTTTTCAAATAAAAAAAAATGAAGAGTGGGCGTACGAAAATAAAGGTTGGCCATTCCTGGGCTAACGTTGGGCAAAAAAGATAATGTATAAAAGCGCAAAAAAACGGAATTTGTGTTTGCAGTGGTTCCCAACCTTTAAAAAAATACTTTTATTAATAACTTTTTTTCTAAGGTTGGGCCAACTTCACAGACCTGTGAAAGTTCATGAACATGGGCTGGAAGTCGATCATAGGTGAAAAATTCGGAATAAAAGAATACACATTGTACCTTTTTTGGGGCGCTGAACATGATTCTGAGTTTTCTTAATGACTGATGAATTTTTACCCGCTCAGGCTTTATCGATTCATTGCCAGCTCTGGCTGGTTCAATGAATAGTAATTTCAATGGGATAGGGTTTATCCTGGTAGGTATCACAACTGGCCCTTTGGTGGCCTATGTGTGCCGCGTCATCTGCGTCAGCCGTTTAACCTAACCTAATACCCAGGTATCATGATGTCGCTAATGTCGATATCCTCATAGTGAGACACATCGGTCAACACAACATACCAAAACCTACAGGTCAGACGAAAGTGTAAGAGAAAAACACTGCGACCCTGGTCAAAAGTCAACAAAACAGAATCTTTTCGTATTATATTGAGTCCCGGAAGTTATAAAAATTGCTTGCTTGAGGGTATTAATAAGTCACTCAAGCGTCTTCGAGCGTTATTTTTAGGAACTTCTGATCTTCATATTCATAAGATAAATGTAGCTCCCAACTAGAGTTTTCAGCCACCAATAGAAGGACAATTTAACTCTGATCGGATATTTCAGAGACTGTAAGTAAATCTGCGCGTGTAGATCAAGGTTTACGTTTACGCTTTCAGGTCGAAATGGTGTGAGCCCCTTCTACTCTCTTTCTTAATACGCCTCAAGCAAATGCTTTTAAGCAAGTCAACATGTCAATCGTTGTAGTTGCAGCAATTCGGACGCGTATACTAAGCCAGGCAAAATTGGCACATATGACTGACCGCCGTTAATTGTGATCTAAAGCACGACACACTTGGTGAACCAAATGGTTCGCAACCACCACCGAACCACTCGTCAAAATAAATAGAACGGGCGGAAAAAAGAATCTTCTCATTTCCACTGTTCTATTGATTTTGACATGATTCGATGGTGATCGCGAACCATTTGGTTCGCCATGCGTGCCGAGCTTTAGAGCCCTTGCTCTATCATATGCGCAGACTTTGTATTTGAACAGGGCGTAATTAGGTAGGGGTGAGAAATCTCCCGCTTAATTAAACAATAAGTTAGATTTTGAAATACAAAAGCTAACCTTAAGGTAAGGTATAAAAAAGGTATCGATTTTAGTGCTTTGTAATTAAAAAAGCTTGAAGCGGAACTTAACTGTTAGCCAAACAACAAACCGCCCGGCCATAATACCTGGCGGTGCAGTCATGGGGGAAAATGGTAAGAGATGTGGGTTTGACTGGGTAAGTATTCGCTAGCTGATAAAATTTGGTTGTCATTCCCTAAGGCAGATAGGGTTGCACTACCAATGACACTGGCAGTGCCTCGTGAATAATGAGATTTCATGACTCCTTAAAAAATCGCGTTAAGGCTGACATACCTTCAATATTTACTGCAGCGCTAACTTCTCATATAAAAAAGAAAACTGCACTTGCCGCGTTGAAATTATCAGTAAAGATTGTTCCGATTCCACTGTTCCTATGGGAGAAGCGCAGTTCATAGCAGAACAAGATTTGCACGCGTCTCTTACAAAATTGCTCTGTATTGAGCCGGTGGGAGGTATATGAATTAGTAAGCGAATTTTAACCAAATTGGGATAAAGGGTTTGGCGATAGATAAAAAAAATTCCAAAAAAAAACTTACTATTGGACCGGTCGTTCGTTCCTATGACAGCTATATGAAGCAAGGTTGGGCTAAAGATTAATACCAACAAGACCAAGCTTCTTAGCCCGCCGTTGCGAAAAAGAAATCCGACACCTATTGCCATCAATATTAATGGGCAGCCTGTGGAGAAGGTGGACAACTTCGTCTACCTGGGTAGCATTGTTGCCGAAAATGGTGGTACGGAGCAGGACATCGCTCGTCGTATCAACCAGGCTAAACGTGCATACGGCATGCTGTCCAAAATCTGGCAGGGCAGTTATCTCAGCATTAAGACCAAGCTGGGCCTGTTTCGCTCCCTGGTACTATCAGTGCTTTTGTATGGGAGCAGTACATGGAAAGTTTGCGTAGGAGTTACCAGAAAGCTGCAAGTTTTCGTCAACTCATGTCTTCGTCGAATTTTAAGAATTTTCTGGCCCGAAACAATATCAAATGAAGAGCTAAGTCGGCGTACGGGTCAGATGCCAATCGACGAATTGATACGCAGGCGAAAATGGCAGTGGATAGGTCACACATTGCGGAAGAGTGATAACTGCATTGCTATGCATGCCATGAAATGGAACCCCATTTCCAACCAAGGCCGACCAAGAGGGGGTCCTCGAATCACATGGCGTCGATCTGTGGCAAAGGAGTGTCAGGTACTGGGTAAGTCTTTTGGGGAGTTGCGCCCCATTGCCCAGAACAGAGTACGATGGCGCGCAGGAGTAGTTGACGCGCTATGCCCCGCTAGGGGTTAAGGCAAAGTAGTAGTATATGATATACCACTCCAATTTCCACCAATTCGGGAATGTGGTTTGGCATTAGATAAGATTGAATAATATGAAATTTGGTAAAGATATCTTCAGAAACAAACAAGTTTTTCTAACAAAAACCAACTTTTGGACGGGTAGTTTTTATGGCAGCTATATGACGTAGTGGTTCGATTCCGTTGGTTATATACAGCGTGTAATAAAAAGAAGGCTTCGTACAAAATCTACAAAATATCACATTCGTGAAGGGAATAACAAGGCTCTACCTAATCGATTGGATCCTGATTCACATGGACCATTAGTTTGGAAGCTGTATTATGATCGTCGATTCGAATCGACAGGAAATCTGTCAAACACCGATCATTGATACAAACAGTCTTGAGCAAAAACTACAACCGAATATCCGCATAGTTATGTAGCGCGACATAAGAAACCGATTTCGTTAATAAAGCGGTTCCTAAAGTCAAAAAATCCTTTACTTCACCACGAATAAAACAACCGCGCGTCATGTCAAAAGACCATTAAACAAAAACTGCGAAAATAACTCGAAATGATACTCACTCTGCCTAAAATGTAGCTTGGGGGGGCAAAAACTCCTCTTCCATAGTCCTCCGCGTATGTGCGTACTCTCCTGGACAATGGATCAGAAGGTCCCCAGAACGCACGATTTCTTCAATTAGAGAGTGAATTTCTGAGGTACAAATTAAATATCTTAGGAGTTAGTGAGATAAGATGGTGGAACAGCGGAGAATTCATCTCCCCAACGGGCAGCACTGTAATGTTGTACTCCGGTAAAGCTACCGGTAGTCGCCGTGAGTCAGGTGTGGGGCTCCTTTTAACCAGAGCCGCGCGAAACTGTCTCTTATCCTGGGAACCGGTCTCTGACAGGGTCTTGACCGCCAGGTTCCGGACCAAAATGAGGAACATCTCAATAATACAATGTTATGCCCCTACTGAACCCGACAATGTCTTGGCAAAAGACTCCTTCTACGAAGAACTAAACGCCGTTCAGAGCAGAACACCTAAAGGTGACATTATAATGGTTATGGGTGATTTGAATGCGAAAGTTGGCGCTGATAACTATGGGCTCAGACATGTGATGGGGAGACACGGTCTTGGTGATCGTAATGACAACGGTGAAAGATTTGTAGAGTTCTGCAACTTTCACAGTCTCTTCATCGGTGGTACTATGTTTGAGCATAAGGACCACCACAAAATCAGTTGGTCCTCTGTTGATCGGCGCAGAACACAAAATCAGATCGACCATTTTGCCATTAGTAAAAGATTCAAGAGTTGCCTCCTGGACGTGCGAAACAAGAAGGGTGCCGATATTGGGATGGGAAGAGACCATTATCTTATGATCGCTAATGTTCGATTGCGTATTGCAGCCGTGCGCCGCCCCAGCGACGAAAGATCCAGGCCCCGCAAATTCAACACCGCTCGACTAAAAAATCCAGCTGTCTTACAACAATATAATGACCATCTTGCGCAAAAAGCGGCTGAGATAACTAGTCACCCAGATAGTGACATAAACGAAAACTGGGATGCCATAAAAAATGCGTACATTGATAGCGCAAATACCATCCTTGGCCCAAACCCGGATTGCCGGAATAAGCCCTGGATGTCCGACGCTTCATGGCAGCGGATTGTTGAAAGAAAGGAGCTGAAAGTTCGTTTGGCTGCAGCAGCAGACGACAATCGAAGCAGCATCGAACTCCTTTACCGTCAGAAAGCTCGAGAAGTTCAGCGTAGTGTGCGACGCGATAAAAGAGTTTATGCCAATTCTCTTTTAGCGTCAGCAGAAGAAGCCGCTAGAAGTAACAACTTAAACGCCGTATACGGTGTCATCAAGGAGTTTACAGGTTGTCGTAACTCCTGCCAACATCCGGTGAAAGATAGTAATGGAAAGCTACTTATCTTGGAAGAAGATCAAATGAGGCGGTGGAAAGAACACTTCGCCGCGGTCTTGAACCGTGTAACCTCTGGTGAAGTTCCCCCTCATATAAATAATTTAGCTAACCATCAAAATGTGCGTATACGGTCCACTGCCCCGACTAAAGAGGAAATAGTCACTGCAATTATTGCACTAAAACGAGGAAAGGCCGCCGGACTTGACGGCATCCCTGCCAAACTTTATCAAGCAGCGCCAAGCGTAACTGCCGATTTGCTGCACCCACTTGTTGATAAAGCGTGGAATACAGAGACCTTTCCCACTGAGTGGAAGGAAGGTTTGATCATCAAACTTCCAAAGAAGGGTAGCCTCACAGACTGTAATAATTGGAGAGGCATTTGTGTGCTTCCTGCCGTTGCCAAGATAATAGCTAAAATCGTCCTGGAAAGACTAAAGGCCCACTTAGAAAGCACAATTGATGAAGAGCAGGCTGGCTTTCGATCCGGATTCTCCTGTGTCGATCACATTAACACCTTGCGAATCATCATCGAGCAATGCGTTGAATACGATTCTCCGCTTCACTTGCTTTTCATCGATTTCGAAAAGGCTTTCGATAGTGTGAACCGGGATTCTATATGGGCGGCCTTGCGCAGGAGAGACATCCCTGAGAAGCTTGTGGCTATTATTAAGGCAACCTATGACGGCGCGAAATGTCGCGTTCTGCATAAAGGTAAGGTGTCGGGGGACTTTGAGATTCGCAGTGGAGTTCGGCAGGGGTGCATCCTCTCACCGATCCTATTCCTCATTGTGATCGGCGATGTGTTGCATGCAGCCCTATCCGGACTCGACAGAGGAATTCAATGGACTTTGACATCTTATTTTATCTACAACATCTTGACTACGCTGACGACATATGCCTACTCTCCCACAAAATCATGGATCTGTCCGCAATGGCGTTTAATCTCGAGAGGGAGGCAAGCAAGGTTGGGCTAAAGATTAATACCAACAAGACCAAGGTTCTTAGCCCGCCGTTGCGAAAAAGAAATCCGACACCTATTGCCATCAATATTAATGGGCAGCCTGTGGAGAAGGTGGACAACTTCGTCTACCTGGGTAGCATTGTTGCCGAAAATGGTGGTACGGAGCAGGACATCGCTCGTTGTATCAACCAGGCTAAACGCGCATACGGCATGCTGTCCAAAATCTGGCAGGGCAGTTATCTCAGCATCAAGACCAAGCTGGGCCTGTTTCGCTCCCTGGTACTATCAGTGCTTTTGTATGGGAGCAGTACATGGAAAGTTTCCGTAGGAGTTACCAGAAAGCTGCAAGTTTTCGTCAACTCATGTCTTCGTCGAATTCTAAGAATTTTCTGGCCCGAAACAATATCAAATGAAGAGCTAAGTCGGCGTACGGGTCAGATGCCAATCGACGAATTGATACGCAGGCGAAAATGGCAGTGGATAGGTCACACATTGCGGAAGAGTGATAACTGCATTGCTTTGCATGCCATGAAATGGAACCCCATTTCCAACCAAGGCCGACCAAGAGGGGGTCCTCGAATCACATGGCGTCGATCTGTGGCAAAGGAGTGTCAGGTACTGGGTAAATCTTTTGGGGAGTTGCGCCCCATTGCCCAGAACAGAGTACGATGGCGCGCAGGAGTAGTTGACGCGCTATGCCCCGCTAGGGGTTAAGGCAAAGTAGTAAAATGTAGCTGAAATTGAATAGACCCACTTTGACATTCGATTTCCAAGTTTCCTTTTTCCCGTTTCCTATTTTTCAACTTTCTATTTTTCGTTTCCCATTTTCAATTTATTATTTTCCCTTAGTGTAATGTAATGCCCGGAACGTGACGTGACGCAAAATTTATAGTCTGACCCCACAGCCAAAATACATATCCATGTCAAAAAAAATTTATATATATTCACCCCTCTAGTGTTTGACAAGAAAACAACCCATCGTAGAGAGCCTGCAAGCATCTCACCTCGCTGCCAGTATCCCTTAATAAGAAATGCTGTTGGACATAGTTGGAGAGAAATTGAAAAATCCGGTCCCTAGTTATAAATATTAAAATTTCGTAACATACAGAATTACAGCAGGCTAGACAGCCAACCAGACTTTTCTAATTCGTATTTTGCCTACGTTCTGTTCTTTTCCATTTCTCTGGCCTTTATTGGTTGACGCAATTTCTACTATTGCCATGCATAAAATAAGCATAAATCTACGGCGTAATTCAGGTCATTGAAGTAGAGAGTGAGAACAATTTCTGTTCACGAGCAACTTTTCTGTCCTCGAAAACAAGTATAGTTCGTTCACTAGCATACAGCAGTCAACAAAGTATCCAATTAGCAGAACTTTGTGAAGGTGCTAAAACGTCTAACCACCAGTTGATGGTACCACAAAATGCTATTTGTTACACAATGGACATTTTAAAATCCCGTCTCTGTATTTCGCAACGTGTTTCCCATTAAAACTGAAAAATTAAAATTAAAAAAGCAACCTTGTCTTGTATAGGTGTTGTAGCCCGATATTCAGTCAGCCATTAGACTGTTAGCATTATGTTAATAGCCCATTAGGTTTGCACTGGCTATTATGCTTAATTTTTATTGTTTAAGGAAAATTCCGAATATTGCACAGCTACAGTATAACCTCCTTCCAACCATCTTCTGGGCTATTGTGTCTTAATTGTATTCGAAGAACAAGGTGGTTTTACAAAATGTAAACTGCGGCGAATTAAAAAAAATAAATAAACAAGAAACAAAACAGCTGCTTCTTCGACGACTTCGCGACACACCGAGAACAGCTGAAAAGAGGCAACAGCAGCAAAAGTGGGCAAGGTTACTCGGTTTTGTCGCGCGAATTGTCCATTAAATTAGTAAAGTCGCCGTCGCTGTTGCCCATTCTGTTGTAATTAGTCAACATTTGTTGTTCTGCCTGCCTGCTGTTATTTTTGCGAAATCCCATATAAATGCAAAGTTACATGCAATTGAGGAAATGCATAATTAATACGCCTTGTTTTTCTTTTTCTGAAGTCATATCTACGAGCATATGAATGGTGTCAAAATGGATACGCCGATGACTGGAGCTGTTGTTTACTGTTTTCTCACCTGCCTATAATTTGTTTTACTTTTTTTCTCTACGAGATGTTTTTATACGTACATAGTAAAAGTGCACATTAATTAATGAATATGCTAACGCAGAGGGTGTGAGGACAAATCCGTATTACAATTAAGTGCTCTGTTCATGCTTGTACAGAATTGACGTGTTGTTTGGACTTTTTCTAGTAATCGATATTTAAATTCGAAGTAATCAGGAAGTTGGTACGATAAAATAATTGCTATTTCCAGCGAATGTGACTTTGATAGGTGTTCATTGTAAGGGAAAAATCACATCAATTTAAGCGAAAAATGTGTTTTCGCAGAATTGTCAGTGATGTTGATGCTTGTTATTTGCTCTAATAGCAATATAACTATTATCTAGAGCAGGAGTCGCTAACCAGCGGCCCGCGGGCCGCATAAGCCTTTAATAACGCTTTGTGTGGCCCGCGGTGGGAATAATTATTACTTTGAGTTAGGATCTGCAAAACGCGAATAAGGTTTCAATGCAGCCTTGTAGGTTTGAGAAAAATGTGAAGTCCATTGTAGCACTAGAAAAAAAAACACCTGGCGCAGTACAGCCAGAGGAACTCATTTTTGATGTGTACTTATTTGGAATAATTTCCAAGTTTATGTAATTTAAGATATGGGGAGTCATGTATGAGGGTAAGGTGAAAAGTTTTCGGCCTAACAATTAAAGACTGCGATTTTCAATTAAAAAATGATTTTAATTGTCTACATAATCTCTAAAAAGCAAAAGACCTTTTCCATAGTCCTCCACGTGGGAGCCCCCTGGTAACGGCAGTGTATCAAGTCGCTGACAGCCAAGTCTTAGCGATAAGACAGTTTGGAAAAAGGCAGATAGCTGTAGCCTGAATGGCTGACCAACACCTAAGCGTCTCAGGTTTAGTAGGATGGAATGACTGGCGTAGTTGGACCTGCAACATAGTTGCGTGAACTCCAGCACGTTTATTATACCATCTGAAGCAGCTATCTTCCGAGGCCACCCCCTGAATGGGATTAAGCGATGTGCTGACAACTTGTCCTTGTAAAAACCACTCTACGTCAAGAAACCTGGAACAAAAGCCTCGGATTGGACGGATTAACAACGACGACCATGCAAACGACTAAAGGATTATTCTTTCGGATCTTGGAATGTAAAATACGCTCCCTGAACAACCCGGGAGCCGAGAAGGCCTTCCTTCAACAGGTCGAAAAGTACAAACTGAGCATTACTGCAGTCCAGCAAACAAATCGGCTTGTCAGTGAGATCAATGACGAGAAATCGCACACAATTTTTACAAGTGACAAACCATCGGGCCGTAAGGAGTTTGGCTCATCAATGTGCACGCCCCCACTGAAGTTAAAGAAGACGCAGTAAAAGAGTTCTACACGCGCCTTGAGATCAATCTATATCCGATAACTTCTTGTGAATAAAACCAGTTCCGTTTTGGATGGATTAAATTTAAGACCTCAGCTGTTTGCCCAGCTAACTAGGACAGAGAGGACTTTTGCAGAACCTCCCTTAGGGTGCCTGGACACTTTCCCGAAATGGCAATGGCAAAGTCATCCGCGTAGGCAACCACTTTACAGCCCAGCCCTTCCAGGGCGAAAAGCAGGCTATTGACGGCTTTATTCCAGAGCAAGGGAGAGACGACACCACCTTGCGATGTACCCCTACTCAATTACCTTCTTTTCCAGCATGTTCCGATACTAGTGCACACAACAAGTTAACGTAAGATTGATTAGTTCCACCAGGGAGTCCTCCACATTCAGGAGCTCTTTGACGATTGCTTCAGGTTTTATATTGTTGAAGGCACCCTCAACCCACCACGGTGTACTCCTTAGAGATCAAAGATTCAATATAGCTGACAACGGAGTGCCAAGCTGACTGACCTACCCAGTCGACACAGCTTATTATAGTTTTTAAGAATAAAGTGGAGTGGGTCATTGCGAGTCTAAGTCAAAAAAGACTCAAACTCGCTCTCCACTACCACACAAAAATTAATCAGCTTAACGCCAATTCCTCCTGTCACTTGGTTTCGTCCACACCATGGATTCACTCTTCATGAGCTGCCATAATCCATGAGGGAAGCAGCTCGACCAAGCCCTTATTATAGGCATGTTGTGCAGCTGATAGGAGATTCTGTGGAATGATTTTTTTTTTAATAGAGGCTGCAAGCAAAATTCAATACACAAGAGATTTTCGTCGATGTTTTCCACGCCTATAGCAATACTAAATGAAAAACGTTGATTTTTCCTGAGACGGAATTCTTTTTTATTTATTTGTGAATGCGCATTTCGGACACCAGTTGTGTCCTTCTTCAGTACAATTCAACTCGTCTCAAGTTGAATTGTACTGAAGAAGGACACAACTGGTGTCCGAAATGCGCATTTACAAATAAATAAAAAAGAATCCCGTCTTAGGAAAAATCAACGTTTTTCATTTAGTAAAATTCAATAGTTCAAGAACTGTCTATGAAACAAAAATTGGCCCTTTCTCAACATACATCAATTAATCTATCCTTAAGTTTAACCTATGGCTCGTCTCCCCGCAATAAATTTCCGTTCAATTCCAAACCGACCTATTAACCCATTTGTTCGTGAACCCATTAACCGCAGTCGGAGTTAAGTTATCTACTCCCGAGGTTCCACCTACTTCCATAGCACTATCGTGCCAAGCCCTCGTTTAGGCCTCAAAATGGAAACATAAAGTCGCAGCAGATAGGCAATAAAGTTAGAGCGTGTCATGATGGAGCACATATCACCCATAATCAGAGCAATAGCGTTTTTGCCCTTTAAGGTCACACCACCCGATGACTACGTCAACATTTTCTTGGGTTTTTTTTTCGTGTCTGTTTTTGATTGTGAAAATAGAAAATATGTGTGATGTGCGTCGTCCGACTCTACTCTCGAATTACGCTAATTTCTCACGCTCGTGTCAGCTGATTTTTATGTCCACAAGTCTGCACGGGGCTCTCGGAAAAGCTAGTGGAGTAGACTAGAGGACTGGCAAACCATGTTGGGATGTCGTTTTATAAATAAAACGGGCCATTAGGGCACAACAATAATCATCAAACGAGTCGAGCGCGCTACATCTACCGCGAAATCGCGGAGCGGATGGATGAGAGCCACAAGAAGATGTAAAGGTGGCCGAGGGAAAGGTGTTGACTATGTACTCGTATGTAGTGCACAAAAATGCTAGAGCATTGGCTGTGCCATCGAGACGAGCACATAGTCGTCGTACTTGCCATACCAGATGAAGACCAGGTGCACTTACATAAGAAGTTGCTTTAAGGGAAAAACGCAAGAGGAGGAGGCAAACAACCAGCATGACTAGCCATACCGTCAACATACTGAAAAAAAAAGAACAACAACAACGACGAGGAAAATTCAAAAGGAAAATTCTTCTTCATGTGCCAATGTGTACACAGACACCATAACGTGTAGTCGATAGTCGTCATTAACCACCACGGCCAGGTAGAAACCGGACAGGTGGCAAGGAACGAACGATGGGACTATCAAGGCGCGGAAAATTCGTCAACGGAAAGAGGATGAGAATCAAAGAAAATTTTGGAATTGAGAAAAATTATAAAAATTACATCACTCGTTCAATGGTTCTGTTGCCGTGTATGCAGTACGGTGACAACAGCTGACTACTCTCACAAAGCTGCTGGCTCCCAACAATTCACCGGAGGGATGCTGCGGTCGAGTGGCTTTCTGGAGCACTAGCACTTCTTTCAATCGGACAACAATCGCGGCGATGCCGTTAATCCAAGAAACATGTCGTCGTCGTCGTTGCTGTGATTGTTGTTTCCCGCACTATTTTTCCACTTTATTTTTTCCAATTTTCTTTCATTGAACCGACTTTTGTGCGAAAGAATTTTCTCTTCTTCTGGCTGCTTGCTCCCGGGCCAATGCGCTCGTGTGGGGTCCGGGTCACAGCGAATTTTTTTTCTATCGTCACTTCAAAAACACACCACAACGTCGAGAGATTTTACATTTGGCATCGAAAAGATTTTCTCAAATTTTTGGCATTGAATTCGCGAAATCCGGTGAAAATGTGCGATGCGACACAAAGCCGTGAGGGTCTGGGAGGGATTAGATCAGCACACGCACACACAATTCAATTTTGCGATATCTTTGTACCTGGTACAGGTGCACCGATTTGGGATACTTTTCTTCCACTCAGGACACTGTTGAACTTGAAAAATGAAACTGCACAGACATACACAAAATCACTTTCGGAACAAAATCAGGGAATAAACGAAACCAACCAAAAAAAAACAAGGGAATCGGTTTTTCTAATTACCACGCGTGAATTGCGCGGTACACGTCGCTTCTTCCTTTTCAATTGCCAGGCTCAACATTCGCTCGATGGAAATTTCGATTACGAGACGTGACCACGAACGGGTCAAATATTCAAATCAAATTTCGCGCCACGAGCGAGATTCACTCGCAACAAAAGCTAAAAACGAACTGAGCACACGAGTGTAACGAGTACACTGGCCGGCGCGGCGAAGCTTTCACACACGATACACGGAAACACGCGAGCGAGTGTTGCGGACATATGATGAGAAGACAGTGCACAGGGGCACAGAGTAACACTGAACACTCCGTATGGTTGGCACTTGGCCAGACCACATGATGGACAGACATTGCAAGACACCCTGCACACCATTACCATCTCCGCCGCCGTATGTTGCGCCCGCGCAGCAATATGCATGCAGAGCAAAACCGGAATTGCGAAATGTTGCCGAGCTGTGACGCGGGAACAGGTCGTCGTCGGTGTCGTTGCGACGATGGTGGATGCTGTGTGGTGTGTTGCAGAGGACCATGTTGCGGGAGGAAGGTCATGGGTGCATGGATGTGTGTGAGTGTTAGACACAGGCAACATGTCGCCCATCTGTTTCAAGATGTTGGATTTTAACCCTTTGAGTGAGTTACTGTAGCAAAGTAGAATGGTAAGGCGGACGAGTGGCCCAAACCAAAGTCAATACTCGTCAGCATCTTAAACAATTACAAATTTAGATACAAATCGGTTTTTCGTTCGAGTACAACAAATGGAAAATAGAAGAGAGAGAAAGAAAAAAAAAACTACTCGCGACCGACTAAACAAAAGGCCTGATTTCTCACCCTTACGTGTACATTTATTGCTTCATTCAAAACTCATCGTTTTGTTTTTCACCTGGACGAGTTTTGACATGGATATGTCTTATAGCTGGGGGTCATCCTAAAAATCTGTCCGTCACACGAAATGTCTGTTTTTCTACTCGGGGGTCAGAAGAGGAAACAAGCCCATTGAAAATTTTTCTTTTCTGGTTGTGCATGTCGTTTGAGTGAAGTGGTCATTGTGCATGGCTGTTGCTTGTAGATCCGCGCCGGCGGCGCGCATGCGGGGATCCTGTGTGTACATGTTGGGATGTTGATTTGATAGCGATAAAGGTTGACGTTGTGGACGGCAAGAAATAACATAGTGTACGGGTGAACAGGCGCTCTCTGTCCCACGTTCCCAGTCAACGCGACGCCATAATCAAAACTCCTGCATACACACCATACCATACATTCAAAATCCTCAAAAATATAGAGTACGCTCCGTACTACCTAACTTGACTAGGCCCCCAGAACACGTCGCAAGAAGTCGTCTGCTCTCCTCGCTTGACATGCTCACACGCAATTTATGGTCTCTGAATGTATGCGAAATTTCGCTCAGGGTAGCGGACCTCCTCCTCTCATTCATTCATATCATTCTCATTCTCACCATTTCATTAAACAAATTGTGCACTCCCGACATGCACATGCATAGACCCAATCTGAGGTCACAATGAATGAAAGTTCATTTTTACTCATTATTTAGGTCAAGGACGCCCAAGGACTTTCAATGACCTTCAATTTCCGCCAATTCCCATTCATCATTTAATAAAATAGCCCGTGTTGTACTATCTGAATCACTAGGGTCTCAGAAAAAGTAGCAAGTAGTCAGTTCGACTAACATTTGGACATGCGCAGACGCAATTTGAGAGAGTGTACATAGTTCCCGCCCCCCGAAGATGAGCGAGAGCGGATGAAGTTCATTCGAGCCAAATCGGGTGATCCAGCGACTGTGTTTGTGCATTTGCAATGGCGGCGATTTGAGGTCTGACTGGCCCACAATGTGGGCCACCACCACACGTGCAATAAACATATTATAAAACAAAATGGCGGATTCGTGTTGCGCGAGTTGAAATCTCCCAAGCCCCGAAATAGAGAAATATTCGTCGCAGGATGTTATAGTTCCGGGCAGCTCATCGTGACATGATGTACATTCAGAGGTCTGCAGAAGATCAAATGCCCCCCCCCCCCCCCCCCCTCTTATGCAAAAATTCCAAAATTTGTCTTGTGCATTTTCTTTGTGCGTGTGTTGGAATGTTTTGTTTACTTTTCTGTTTGCCGGACACAATCGCAAAGAGTCACACGCGTTACTTGAGAAACGGATTGTGTGTACCGGACCCGGACTGTTGATTAAAGGGGCGGGATGAGGCGGATAGTGTGGGAGCGATTTTGCAATAGATACACAAACACAATACACGTCCGATTGGGAAAAGATGGTGGGAAGCGTGATTGCGATTAGCAAAAACTTACTCAGAGAAATGTCGATAGGCTGCAGTCTGCAAACTGTACCGAACGGGTAGATGGAACAGGGTGCACGAGAGGAGGAGAATATTGCACACACGCGATGCAAACGAAAACGAAACGATCCCGCGAGAGAAAGGAGCCCGAGCGGACAGGACAAAGCAAAGCAGAATTTATGACGAGTATCTACACTGCCACCAGATACATGGGTACATGGATATGTCTTATGCCTACCGAAAGCGTGGGACGTGTTTTTTCGAATGATTTCATCCAGTATAACTATATTGGGATCTTTATAAAACTTCGTCGATATCTTCAACACAACAGGTTCCACGCAGTCGGTAGTCATAGACATATCCATGTTCCGATGTATCTGCATGCAGTGTAGATACTTTGCCTCTTTTTGATTTTGTTTAGGGAATTTTTTCCTCTTTGTCTCTCCTGATCTGGTTGTCTTCCGGTGAGCTTGTGCTCTTCATTAGTGTTGGACCGGATTTATTTAGGTCAGCCAAAGATTGTTTTTTTATGCATTGTTTTGCACTTGAAAGGAGAGATATCACTTTGTTATTATAGTATTACGCACGTTGTCTTCCATGTGTTCCGTTACTTGCCGTTAGTGCTAGTGGAAGTACTCCATACTTAAAAGTATGCAGTTTGGAGAACTGTACGACAGACCAGGGGTCGGCAAACTGTTTCTGAAAGGGGCAAGATTGTTGGGATTTTGGGATCAGCGGACTGGAAAGGAGACTCAAAGTGTAAATGCTTACCGGTGTGGTGAAGGCACTACTGATTGAAGGTTCGACCCAATCCCATAGTTGTGCAGTCAAATGGACTTTGGGGAAGGCGTGACCGGGCACAAGCCAGGTCGGATTGTGTATTGCCTTATATTGAGTAGCAGACACAACAAGGGTGGGAATTCATTTCAAGTGGAAATCGCAATCACACACTAGTTTTTAGGGTTTTGTAGTAAAACAAAACCCTTATGAAATCGGTCAAATGTCTGTCTGTCCGTCTGTCCATGGAATATCTCACGAACGGCTGAAGCTACATACATGAAATTTTGTAGGAATGTGTAGAATTACTATAATTCGCCGGAGAAAGCGAATCGTCGTAATAGGTCAACTTTAAGGGGAGGTCCCCATAGAGGGGAAATGAAGGTCGAAATTTTTTTTTCGTTTGGTACAGGCAAGTGGGGTATCATAAGAAAGGTACCGTCAAGTACATTCCATTTTTGAATTTTTTTTCAAATTTGAAGAAACGGGAAAAGAGGGAGAGGGGAAAATATGTCATCCGAGTTTGTCCCCCCCCCTTGCATTTCGAGACCGTTATACTTAGAAATATGAAAATTTACAGAAAAGTGCCATTTTACTAGTGTAGAAAACCTAGATTTCTAGAATTTTGAAATTTCATCAGAAAAGGTTAATAATAGTACATTTCTATAGTTTCAGTTAGCACAGCCCTGCACCCCTTACGCGTACCCGAGGTCAAAAATATTGATGGCCAATGATAACCAACATCATAGGCAATAATATCTCTAAGTTTCATTATAATCACATAATATTTAATAATAGTACATTCATATAAAGTTCGGCATTTTGACACTATCCACACAAAAAATACACCTACCGGCCTCATAGGTGTGAGTACTACTATACTTTCATGTTGTTTTTCGTAGTGCGAATTGCAGTTATTTAATTAATCATTTTTTAAAGGGTAAAGACTGGTTGGGGGCGCTGTGTCTTAATTGGCCAACTTTACCGGGTGGAAGGAAGGGGGGTAAGGGAAGGGGGGTAAGGGAAGGGGGTCCACATAGAGGCTAAATTAAGGTCAAATTTTTTTATCGACTGATATAAGCAAATGAGGTGTCGTGAGAAAAGTAATGATGAGTACATTCCATTTTTTCGCATTTTCTCGAAATTTATAGAAAGGGGAACTGTGGGGGAGGAGAAAATATTAGTTCGTAATTTGACCCCCCCCCCCTTGCCTGCATTTTGAGACCGTTATACTTAGAATTATGAAAACTTACAGGAAGTGGGTTTCGAAAAACATATAAAATGGAAAATAGTGGAATTTGTATATCTTCTCAGAATAGGTCAATAATAGTTTATTTGTATAGTTACAGTTAGCACACCCTTGCACGCCTTAAACACGTTCGAGGTCAAAAGTATTGATGGCCAACGATAACCAACACCTTAAGCAATAATATGTTCTAAGTTTCGTTACAATCACGTAATATGAATTAGCATGTAAAATGTAAGTGGGTAAGACATTTTAATTACGTTTTTTCTATCCATCTGAGTGATGTCAAGAAGAGCAAGGAGCCGATATTTATATACCAAAATAAGCGCTTGCTACAAAACCCTCGGATTGCGGGCGTAGCCCTCTATATTCCGGTTTCATTTACACATTCTACAGATTCCACGGTTTGACAGCGTACCGCGATATAAGATATATAAAAAAAGACATATAAAAACACGGAATGTGTTCATTAAAAATAACCTCTAAAAAAATGTACATTAATGTCAATAGAGGTCACTTTAAAATTCAAACAAAGTTCATGAAAGTCAATGGTTGAATTCCTGAAAACCCTGAAAATAATCAGGAACTTGATTTATGTAGATTTAGTGAGTGACTGTGTGCAACAGAGATTGTAAGGCTTTGTGTATCTATAAGTTTGTCATATATGCGTGTCTGAACGCACCCTAACCAAACAATAATTATGTATACATTGCTAAATGTCAGTCTCTCAATAAAGATACTTCGAATAGAGCGCACGTCTTGTTCCTGTCTTTACGCTCGAGTTATCACATGGTGTCAGAAGTGGTTTTAAAATTGAACAAAAGATTGAGTCAAATTAAGAATTAAAATAGTTGCGCTAAAAAAAGAATAATATTGCGTAAAGTATTATCCGATACTCATATTCACAATTCGCAAAATACATAACCTCAAAGTAGTGATTTCTACTCGCGCGAGCTAAACCCAAAGCGATATTCACTCAACTTACGAGAACGTAGTACATAAAAGTCGGTAAAGTAAATATAATACAAAATGTCGTCGGGAATTAAACCACCGAAAAATTTGTTCGTGAATCAAGACGAAGACATGAATCAAGTTTGGACAGAATGGAAAGAGGCGTTTCAGTACTACAGCATCGCTACGGAGTTAAATAAGAAAGGAGAAGAAATTCAGGCAGCTACATTATTAGCAACTCTAGGCCAAGCAGCTCTTCGGATATAAAACAATTTGGGTCTAAGCGCGGCGGAGAAAAAGGTATCAAAAACGATAATTGATAAATTGACAGACTATTTTGCGCCATCGCGTAATAAGACATTCGAAAGATATCAATTTCATAGGATCAAACAACAGCAAACAGAGGGGTTTGAAGAATTCTTACTGCGACTGCAAAACCAAGTGAAACGTTGTGGATATCGACAAGAAGATACAGATGAATTCATCATGGACCAGATTGTAGTGGGTATAAAATCCGAGCAGACACGCCAAAAATTGTGGGTGGAAGACAGTCTGAACCTAGAAAAAGCGAAAAAGATATGCCCAGCCGCCGAGAGAGCAGAGAGCGCACGTCTTGTTCCTGTCTTTACGCTCGAGTTATCACAAAGTTAAAGAGCGACTCTTTATCATTATCGAAGCATCAACATATCCCGAGAGCAGAATGATACGTAGTCGTCCAATTTGCTGAATGCGGCTCGACCCTCATTGAGACGGGGATGTCGCTTAATACTATCTTGTGCTGGATTCCGGACCACAGTGGTTTTGGTGGCAGCTGCTACCAATTCATGCAGGCTGTATTTTAAATCCGAGGCTATTAATAAGGGGAATGCTAGGCAGTTGAATGGCAGCATTTGTAATGCAACTAGATGGTTGTGGCCTTGCCTAAACCCTGCAAGCTCATGGCAACTTACAAATATCGTTAAAAAGACAGTACATTAGCGCTATGTCGTGGGAGTGTGTACTGGCCACTGCCTTATTGGGGAGCATACTAGGACGCTCCGTCTTCCTTTTAATGATTTATACAGAAGCTGTGGAGACGCGCATGAGGAGGAGAGTTATTATCATCTGTTTTTTCTTGTCCGGCCCTGGGAGTTATGAAGGGATCGGATCTTGACTCCTATTTTTTCTCGCAAGTGGAGGATCTGTGGAATATCAATATCGTTTGCATTTAAATACAATGTACGAGTATATTTGGAAACCGCGGCGGCTGCCGCTTGTTTGCCTTTATAGGCAGCGGGAGTCGCTGCTCAAATCGCTTGTTAAACTGGAGCTTTTAAACGGGGTCTAAAGATCCAGTCAGATATAGCGACACTCTCTCTTTTACTACGGTTATACAATACTTTATATCGCTGTTACTCACTGTAATTTTTTCGGATCCTATGAAGTTCGCCAAAACGCAGCCAATGTTACTTCATTGGTCGCGGTCCTGAAAGCCGGATCTGGAACAAACTTTTTCGATTTCTCCTCCATATGCTTTCCCCTTCGGTAAAATGTAAGTGTCAACTGTCAAATGTTGGATCAGAATACTTTTTAGATCAGTTCCAAAATGTGACAGTTGACAGTACATATTTTACCGAAGCGGAAAGCATATGGAGGAGACATCGAAAAAGTCAGTTTCAGAGCCAAATCTCGATGGGCTTTCAGGACCCAAACCATTGTGTCACGAAGTCTTCAATTCCCTTCCAACGATAAACGGATGACGTCTAACTCACATATAAACTATTGTTTGAGGAACCAAACTTGGACAGCTGTTTTGTTAGTTTAGCTTGAATGACCTTACCTCAGTTGGCAGTTCGTTGAAGTAAAATTTATGGAAAATGGAAATCTCATTCCACACATAAAAGAATTGAACGCGTCCTTAAAGATGTGCGGAACCGTGGTATTGTGTTGGAATGAATATGGCACACCTGTATTTTTAATAAAACAACTGTTTTCATTCGCGGGCCATTGCTCGTCCGTCGCAAGCTAAACATATGCACGTGCGTCATTTTGACCATTGGGCTCATTCATATTGTTGAGCGGCTACTACACCTCCGGATCGAAAAATGCGAAAGTCCCGTAAATAAAATATTTTGTATTCGTTTCGCGGTTGTCGCGTTGTATTTCAGTGTAAATTTCATAAAATCGTGGAAAACGGAAGTTTTTGGCTTGATAAGACGTTCTGTTTGTTCGGAACATATGCCATGTGAAGCCCGATAGTGAACAGAATCACAAAGCTAGGTAACTGTTTCAAAACGTATGCTCCGGAGCAGCAGGAGTTGCTCATGTTTGGTGATTGAGCCCATGAAAAAGAGGCAGTGTTGGTGCGCACAACGACATGAAGAAATGGTTCCCGAAATTTTTGTTTAGGCTAGATCCTGTATTCTTTCATCATAGTACCTTTCATCCAACTTATACCAATCCTTACAAGGACTATTTTTCGTTTTCCCGAATAAATCTATAAAATACGAGTATTTACACATCTTTCCTTGAAATTATCACATGCGGAGAAGAAAAAAAATGTACATACGTATCTCTATAGACTGAAAAAGATATTCCATATGAAAAAGAGCCAAGACTATTGTTACTCGGGGGCCTTTTGTGATCTTGCCGAAAAATCATTCACTTCTAATGTTGTGTAGGTTGTGTTGTATGGACTTTTCATAACTGATGGGACTGCAGGACATGAGTCGAATGTTTGCAAAGTAGGACAACAAAGGCAATTTTGTTTTCTTTATAGATTTAACTGTTGTGTGACTAATTTTGAGACTAGTAGCTCCATTGTACCGAATCAAGGACGAAGGACTTGCTTCTACGGATAAGATTTTCTATATAGCAAGAAAATAACATTGCTTTATTTGACAGAAGTGACACAAGTTAAAGTTAAACGGATTAACGGAAATGTTCGAAGGAAGTGATATAGCTGAGGTCATCCATCACCTGCGAACCAATTGTTGAGTGAGGGTATACTATAATTACGGAGTCCAAATGAGATTCCTCGGTAAATCAAATCCCTCCTTTCCTCGTACGGTCTGAGGAGTAGCTTAGCTACCATCGTACCTTCTTCTACCATCATTCTGTTTCAGTCCTGTTATATAGTATAAGGCCCGTTCTTTTCATTCGAACAAAGATCAGGAGTGAAAACAACGGCACGGATCATACGACGAGCGAACTCAACAGCCACCATACAGATGAATCGCCGCGTGGCACAGTACATCGAATGTATGGAAAAAGTGGTCAAGTGGTCGGAAACAGAAAACGATACCGCGTCGAAATAGTTCCGCCCCATGGGAGTTAAGACAAAATAGTAATTCACACCGTATTTTCAATTTGGCGTCATTCATAACGCGATGAGATCTTTACACATAGACCTCACAGAAACAGATCGTTTCGTGTTTTTTTAATGTAAGAGCCATGGTGCGTCCTGCCTGCCGTCTTGAGATCATGCATATAATATATTACGACTTAGTTGCGTATGTGTCAGCGACAGTATCTTTAACAATTTTAAGATAAATTCCCATTGATTCGGTGAAAATTCCCTTTCTTCAATTTACGACTGGTTCAAGACCGTCCATCGGATGTTATCGCCTCTAACGAATTTCTTTATCCCTAATTGATCTCCTATTATCTAATTAGTAAGCCTTTGTTTCTACCTTCCGATATTGATCGTGACTCTCACCGCACATATACCGCTATGGCACTCTAGATCCAGGGAGATTTGAAGTCTTAGACCACCTGTGTGGATAACAAACAGAATTTATTTCCTAATGACCTAATATTTATGACTAATGACAACAACTAGGTATATCTTCACCTGTATGCATTACGAAACAAAGGCCTGTAAAGCGTGTGTAAGATAGAGAGACCGTTTATAGGGCGCCTTAGGGTGATGATCTTACCTAGTACCTAAAGAGCGATCTCGATCCGGTAGTGCACGGAATAATTATTTGAGCTTTTCAGGTTTTCCCTCTGTACAGTATTGCGAGTATTTAGTCATGAACAAGTGCATATGTCAATCATATTATAACGGTTTTCCACAAGAGAAAAAAAAGGCCAAGATAACAGACAGGTGGAAATCTACGTAACATGCGGAGATAGAAATACCTCGACACATGTACAATGAACCCTCACCTCAATATTGTATCTTTTATGCGTGTTTGTTAATGATCTGTTCAATGCATGTAAGAGGGCAAAAAGTAGGTGAGGCTCCTTAAGTATTGTTTCAGAGCGATTGTTATCAAAGTACTGCATTACGATCATTTATGTTTAATTTGTGCATTATGATGTGGAATGGTAATATTGGGGGTAGCTGTAAATTGTGACAAATAAGGTGTACCAGAATTATCTAGATCTTGGATTTTTCTTAAGTCAACTAGAGTTATTGAACTGTAAACCAACTGTTTACATACATAATTCAAAGAAATTTTTTTTTTCTGGAAAAAAAAAAAAATATCGATGAATGTTTTTGGCCCGTTCCATATAAAAATATAACGGACGTGCATATAGTCCGAGGCATGTTGTACGTTTGTTCATTTATGCATTTGTCCGGGTACTTCCCGTATTCTGATCTTAACCAAATTTGGTATGTAGGTTCCTGTGTCCCTCTGAGCACAAATCGCGGACCGCAATTTTGACCATCGACTGGACTGACGGTAGATTCTGTCTACTGAGTTTCTCGCCTAAGTCTTTTTGAATATTTTTCCTCCAGGCATTTCATTTAGGGGGGCAAAAACTCCTCTTCCATAGTCCTCCGCGTGGGCGCCCCCTGGAACGGCAGTGGTCACTGACCATTGCCAACCAACGTCAAGCCGCCAGTGATGGCGGTGCGATGATTTGGTTGAGGTACCCCTGTGGTGTGGGGTGTGAAAAAAATACCACGGCCTTTCCCTTTGAGGGCCTGTCGTTAAAACCGACAATCAAAGGACAGGATGTGTATGCCAGCAACTTGCACTATCCGAAATCTTTATATGCTAACGAAACGTCAACTATGCCTCGGATAAGGACTGACTCAACGGTTACGACTTTTAGCTATCGTACAATGACAAAGATTGGATTCTGGAATGTGCGTACTCTCCTGGACAATGGATCAGAAGGTCCCCAGAACGCACGATTTCTTCAATTAGAGAGTGAATTTCTGAGGTACAAATTAAATATCTTAGGAGTTAGTGAGATAAGATGGTGGAACAGCGGAGAATTCATCTCTCCAACGGGCAGCACTGTAATGTTGTACTCCGGTAAAGCTACCGGTAGTCGCCGTGAGTCAGGTGTGGGGCTCCTTTTAACCAGAGCCGCGCGAAACTGTCTCTTATCCTGGGAACCGGTCTCTGACAGGGTCTTGACCGCCAGGTTCCGGACCAAAATGAGGAACATCTCAATAATACAATGTTATGCCCCTACTGAACCCGACAATGTCTTGGCAAAAGACTCCTTCTACGAAGAACTAAACGCCGTTCAGAGCAGAACACCTAAAGGTGACATTATAATGGTTATGGGTGATTTGAATGCGAAAGTTGGCGCTGATAACTATGGGCTCAGACATGTGATGGGGAGACACGGTCTTGGTGATCGTAATGACAACGGTGAAAGATTTGTGGAGTTCTGCAACTTTCACAGTCTCTTCATCGGTGGTACTATGTTTGAGCATAAGGACCACCACAAAATCAGTTGGTCCTCTGTTGATCGGCGCAGAACACAAAATCAAATCGACCATTTTGCCATTAGTAAAAGATTCAAGAGTTGCCTCCTGGACGTGCGAAACAAGAAGGGTGCCGATATTGGGATGGGAAGAGACCATTATCTTATGATCGCTAATGTTCGATTGCGTATTGCAGCCGTGCGCCGCCCCAGCGACGAAAGATCCAGGCCCCGCAAATTCAACACCGCTCGACTAAAAAATCCAGCTGTCTTACAACAATATAATGACCATCTTGCGCAAAAAGCGGCTGAGATAACTAGTCACCCAGATAGTGACATAAACGAAAACTGGGATGCCATAAAAAATGCGTACATTGATAGCGCAAATACCATCCTTGGCCCAAACCCGGATTGCCGGAATAAGCCCTGGATGTCCGACGCTTCATGGCAGCGGATTGTTGAAAGAAAGGAGCTGAAAGTTCGTTTGGCTGCAGCCTCAGACGACAATCGAAGCAGCATCGAACTCCTTTACCGTCAGAAAGCTCGAGAAGTTCAGCGTAGTGTGCGACGCGATAAAAGAGTTTATGCCAATTCTCTTTTAGCGTCAGCAGAAGAAGCCGCTAGAAGTAACAACTTAAACGCCGTATACGGTGTCATCAAGGAGTTTACAGGTGGTCGTAACTCCTGCCAACATCCGGTAAAAGATAGTGATGGAAAGCTACTTATCTTGGAAGAAGATCAAATGAGGCGGTGGAAAGAACACTTCGCCGCGGTCTTGAACCGTGTAACCTCTGGTGAAGTTCCCCCTCATATAGATAATTTAGCTAACCATCAAAATGTGCGTATACGGTCCACTGCCCCGACTAAAGAGGAAATAGTCACTGCAATTATTGCACTAAAACGAGGAAAGGCCGCCGGACTTGACGGCATCCCTGCCGAACTTTATCAAGCAGCCCCAAGCGTAACTGCCGATTTGCTGCACCCACTTGTTGATAAAGCGTGGAATACAGAGACCTTTCCCACTGAGTGGAAGGAAGGTTTGATCATCAAACTTCCAAAGAAGGGTAGCCTCACAGACTGTAATAATTGGAGAGGCATTTGTGTGCTTCCTGCCGTTGCCAAGATAATAGCTAAAATCGTCCTGGAAAGACTAAAGGCCCACTTAGAAAGCACAATTGATGAAGAGCAGGCTGGCTTTCGATCCGGATTCTCCTGTGTCGATCACATTAACACCTTGCGAATCATCATCGAGCAATGCGCTGAATACGATTCTCCGCTTCACTTGCTTTTCATCGATTTCGAAAAGGCTTTCGATAGTGTGAACCGGGATTCCATATGGGCGGCCTTGCGCAGGAGAGGCATCCCTGAGAAGCTTGTGGCTATTATTAAGGCAACCTATGACGGCGCGAAATGTCGCGTTCTGCATAAAGGTAAGGTGTCGGGGGACTTTGAGATTCGCAGTGGAGTTCGGCAGGGGTGCATCCTCTCACCGATCCTATTCCTCATTGTGATCGGCGATGTGTTGCATGCAGCCCTATCCGGACTCGACAGAGGAATTCAATGGACTTTGACATCTTATCTACAACATCTTGACTACGCTGACGACATATGCCTACTCTCCCACAAAATCATGGATCTGTCCGCAATGGCGTTAGATCTCGAGAGGGAGGCAAGCAAGGTTGGGCTAAAGATTAATACCAACAAGACCAAGGTTCTTAGCCCGCCGTTGCGAAAAAGAAATCCGACACCTATTGCCATCAATATTAATGGGCAGCCTGTGGAGAAGGTGGACAACTTCGTCTACCTGGGTAGCATTGTTGCCGAAAATGGTGGTACGGAGCAGGACATCGCTCGTCGTATCAACCAGGCTAAACGTGCATACGGCATGCTGTCCAAAATCTGGCAGGGCAGTTATCTCAGCATCAAGACCAAGCTGGGCCTGTTTCGCTCCCTGGTACTATCAGTACTTTTGTATGGGAGCAGTACATGGAAAGTTTCCGTAGGAGTTACCAGAAAGCTGCAAGTTTTCGTCAACTCATGTCTTCGTCGAATTTTAAGAATTTTCTGGCCCGAAACAATATCAAATGAAGAGCTAAGTCGGCGTACGGGTCAGATGCCAATCGACGAATTGATACGCAGGCGAAAATGGCAGTGGATAGGTCACACATTGCGGAAGAGTGATAACTGCATTGCTTTGCATGCCATGAAATGGAACCCCATTTCCAACCAAGGCCGACCAAGAGGGGGTCCTCGAATCACATGGCGTCGATCTGTGGCAAAGGAGTGTCAGGTACTGGGTAAGTCTTTTGGGGAGTTGCGCCCCATTGCCCAGAACAGAGTACGATGGCGCGCAGGAGTAGTTGACGCGCTATGCCCCGCTAGGGGTTAAGGCAAAGTAGTAGATTTCAACTAAATTTTATACGTAGTTTCCTTGGGTTGTTACAAGTACGATACGGTGATATTTTGGTCCTCCTGCATGTGTGCGTCAGAAAAAAACACTCTTTTTCTCATGAAATCAAACTGAAACCAAACCTGATGGGTTCCTCCTGATTCGGGGTGATGAGACCAATTCACTCGAGTACCGTTGAAGGCATTTTGAGTCCTGTAGTGTGTAAAAAGGACATTCTTGGCGATGAAGTGATATCTCGGCTAGATGGGTGTTATATGACTGGCGGCATTGAAGCGAATGCACTAGACTACTGTTGAAGGCATTTCGAGTCCTTTAGTAGGGACTAATGGCATTCTGGGTCCTTTGGTGTGGAAAAAAAGGACATTCCTGGCGATGAAGTGATACCTAGGCAAGATGGGTATCATATGACTGGGGATTTTGAGGCGAATTTACTAAACTTCTTTTTTTTATGTGGAAAAAAGGACATTCTTTGCGATGAAGCGATATCTACGCAAGATGGATCTTATGTTATGACTGAGGAAGTAAAGGCAAATGCACTAAACTACTGTTGAATGCATTTTGAGTCCTTTGGTGTGGAAAAAAAGAATTCTAAGCCATGAAATAATATCTAAGCAAGATAAGTATCATATGATTGTGGATGCTGATGTGAATGCACTTGACTACTGTTAGTGGTATTCTGAATCCTTGGGTCAGAAAATAAAGACATTCTTGCATTCGCCTGGTAAAAAATGGGAATCTCCTGAATCGAGCCGATGAGGACAACTTTCTTCAATGCAAATCATAGACAACATGACACGGGCCTAAAGTGTCGATGAACATCATTCTCATTTGCCCTAACCCCTAGTGGGGCATAGCGCGTTAACTAATCCATGTGGCTTAGCTGACGTTTCGTTGGCATAAACCAGTTTCGGACGACGCACGTTGCCAGCATGCACCTCCTGCTCCCATTTACCCGCCTACTTAAGACAAGTCGGGAGATGTGGCTTATTATTACGCTCCGAACCACAGGGGGAGGAGAACACAAATATCCATGGCCAAAAAAGCCGTTGACGGGGCTTGAACCCGTAACGACCGTAGACAGTCATGAGATTGACGCTTCTACGCACTAAGCTACCGGTCGCCGTATCAATTTGCTGGACAATAACAACACACAAGGAGCCATAATCGGTGGATACTAGCAGCTAAGTCCCTAGGCTTAGTTTTGATATCGACAAAGCTGGCAGCGTTTTACAATTAAAAAGGAGAGTAAGTTAAGGTCTCGAAGGTTTTTCTTGTATAAGCAGGGCACTGCAACGAAAACTTCTTACCGTATTTGATATACCCTAAGGTTTTGAAAACGGCATACCCTTTTTTTAACGATCTATCGAAGTTAGACGCACTTACCTGAAAAGAAAGAAAGCAATAATAATAAATATGTGAATAACATTTTTTGGAACAAAGTTGCGTTAAGCAAAAAAAAAAAAAAATTAGCTAGGTGATAGATTATATCAGTAGGCGCCGTGCGTTCAAGTTTAAAATCGACATTGCCTACCGAACCGAACGATTCAGCTTTCATACGAACGTGCTCCTCTTTCTCAGACTTAAGGTTGACATTCACTACTGTTGTTGTTGTGGTTGTATCAAAAGTAGCTACATCCGAGGCAGCTTGTTTGTTGAGCAACCGATCACTGAAAAGCTCGAAGATCGTCGTATGGATTGGTATTGCAATGTCCTAAGGCATCCACCTGAGAACCCAGTCATGAAGGAACTACATATCAATGAATGTTCGGTTTGAGACCCGAACCCTGAGGCAGACGGAAACACACGTGGATCGATCAGATGAAGAAGCAACAACAACGCATTAATCTGGGCGATAATACGATCCAAGACCGAGATGCCTGCAGAAAGAAGCTGAGATTATACCGCCAGAATGGGCGAAGGGACAACCCCATAGACAGAGTAATGCGCAGCCACAGAGTGGTATGAAATGGCAAGGAAGGAATGCAACACAACCAAAATTTTGAGGGGGCAACTGCCCGTATTTTGTCATAATAATTTTTCCCTCCCAAACAAAATCGTTTTGTTGCGCTCAACTAATTTTCAGTGGTTTAAAATTAACCCTGATTTTTTTTATTAAATTCGGCTAGCATCCACAGGAAGTTGAAGATGCGTGTAGGTGCTGGAATGGCAATAATAGTATCGTCCTCAGCACTCAGGCATTCTTTAAGCAAGGTTATGCTGAATTTTCCATAGGCTCAAATGCGGCATTGTTTCCAAAAACACCATCTGCTAATATTAATCATCAAACCGTATCTATTTATTCATCCTTCTTATTCACAGGAAATGTTCATTTCAAATAAATTGAATTGCATCTGTATCCGTGTGTATCTTTTCGCTCTACCCCATTCGGCCGCCACGCACCGCCATAACAAATTCGACCTACTCATAAACAAGCTACGCAATAAATTTAATTGTTTATTGAACGGATCATATGATTTAGTCGTTTTAATAATTCAGTGTTTGATCCTATTTATAGATTGAATCGGAGATTCACAGAACATTTTAAAAGAAAATCTGAGACGAAGCCCGAAAATGACAACATACGTACTAGAATTAGACAACAGGGAGAGGGGGTTGTTTGTCTGCATTTGAGGCCACCATAAATCCATAATGTAGGCTATAGATATAATAGAAAGCAACATCAGGGATGATGGGCGGTTTGGGGCTCGTCTATTTAAACAAATTTCTTTTTTAAACATAAATCCCCTGAGCATTTAAATAAATTATTTTGATTTGATGTGTGTACTTTTCTAGACTATATATCTCTAATTCTGTATCCGTATATGTATATTTAATTGCCTTTCTTGTTAGCAATAGCCAATAAGTGCCAGCGAGATGACGATATACTTGTAAATTGGTACTTTGATATGATTTACTGACGAAAAAGCCTGCTTGTGCGTATGTATTTAGCACATTCGAAAAGAATTGAAAATTCGAAAATACATTAAAAAAAAAAGAATCTCAAAAACTCGATAATCACTAGATTATCGAGTTTTTGAGATTCTTTTCTTTTGTGAGATTGACGTGTGATATTCAAAATATTCAGTGTTAATTCTATTTGGTTCATCAGATTGATGTTATTTATCATTGGCCATGATCTTGAAAGTTTCTCCATGGGCTTAGGTAAGCAGGGTTGAGTCGCGGGTGTTTCTATTCTAGTTTCAGAGAAGAGTCGAAATTTCATGGAGTCATTTGTTGAAATCTGTGGTAATAATTAAAATTTATAGGGTATCTTTATACCCTTCACGGATGTGATAGGGTATATTAACTTTGTCATGAAGTTTGCAACGCACAGAAGGAAGCATCTCCGACCATATATATTCTTGGTCAGTATGATGAGTCGAGTCGATTAAGCTTTGTCCGTCTGTCTGTCTGTTTCTATGCAAACTAGTCCCTCAGTTTTAAAGCTATCAAGCTGAAATTTTGTAGAGAGCCTTCTTTCTATTGCAGGCAGTATATATGTCGGAACCAATGGAATCGGACTACTACGTCATATAGCTGCCATAGGAACGACCGGTCCAGAAATTCGTCTTTGTGAGAAAAACTTTTTTATTTCTAAAGATATCTTTTTCAGATTTCACAGAAATCAACAGTATCTATAGCCAACTCACTTTTACGAATTTGGTTGAAATCGGACCACTACGTCATATAGCTGCCATAGGAACGACCGGTCCAAAAATTCGTCTTTGTGAGAAAAACTTTTTTATTTCTGAAGATATCGTTTTTAGATTTCACACTAATGAATAGTATCTTTAGCTAAATCACATTCCTGAATTTGGTTGAAATCGGACCACTATGTCATATAGCTGCCATAGGAACGACCGGTCCAAAATTCGTCTTTGTGAGAAAAACTTTTTTATTTCTTAAGGTATTGTTTTCATAATTCACATTAATCAATAGTATCTTACGCGAAATCATATTTCCGAATTTGGCTGAAAGCGGACTACTCGATCATATAGCTGTCATAGGAACGACCGTCCCAAAAACAAGTTTTTGTCAGAAAAACTTTTTTTATTTCTGAAGGTATCTTTACGAAATTGCATATTATTCAATCGTATTGACTGCTAAGCCACGTTCCTAAATTTGGTTGAAATTGGCCCATTATTTCATATACCTCTTATAGGAACAGTGAAATCGGAACAAGTTTTACTACTAATTTCAAAAAGGCAAATGAACCACAAAACACAACGATACCTTCACGCTTCGCGTGAAGGGTATCATACCTTGTTTTCCTTAATTTATTAGACATCATTTGTCATTTTATCAGCCTTTTGCCTTTTTTATCAATGTCATAATCATGGGTGCCTGGATGCATTGTTCTAGTCGCGGGACTGATCTAACTTATGCAATATCGAATTGTATGATGAAAATATGCATGACCGCTAAACGAACCGAAACGCGAGTATCATTGACGAATTCATCCACCCGTAGTTGATGAAATAATCGATGAAAGTCATTGACAAACTCTTCAGACCGTCATTAGCAACGTCATCGAGACAACCAAAATATTTACTCGGGCCAGAACTTGGATCCGCCGCCACCTCTCGAATAACAGATCGATTCTCTTCCCATCGTGCTACCATAGCTGTCTTCTTCTAAAGATAAATGAACAAATATCAAAGTCCTCGATGAATGTTTTGATCAAAAATTGAAAATAGTCACCATCTACTTAGCAGGTGACCTCGCCCCCTTCTCAGAAGTCTGGAGCGTTAATAGGGGGTGAATAATTTAAGCAAAATAAGTGGATATGCGTATATTGCCTACAAATATCTTCCAAAAATTTTGCGACCCGTGCTACTCTTCGGCAAAAGAAATGGTCGACTGATGAGCGATGGTTAGCAGGATGGCGTATCGGGCGTGCGAGAAGAAGGTAATGAGATAAATTCTCAGTGGTGGCTACCCTCAAATTTACTTAGATTAAATATTTAAACAGCATAATGTAGTAATGTAAAATTTGATGTGCTGCGAATCAGTTTTAAAATATATCCAGGATTTCGTATTTTTCCATCATTTAGAGGTTTTTTGAGCCGGAAACGGTATGGCGCCCAACGTGGGGCATGAGCTCACGATCCTGAAATAAGAGTCAGAACGAAGATTGCCTTGAGGGTGGACATGTGGTGTTGGGATTTGTTGAGTTGGCGCCGTTATTGTAAGAAAAAAATGTTCGATTCGTTGGTCCATCCAGGACATGAGGCATCGAGCCAGGTGGGAGTTTGGTCAAAAATAATTTCGTTGCAGTTAGCCAGTAGTGGAAAAAAATCCTAGATTTCAAAATACTTGAAACGTGTTTTTTTTTATTAATTTTTATCATAGTATACATTAATAAAAATATCAATAGAAAAAAATAAAAAGGAAAAAAAGATAAGAATTTGCTGGGGATCGAACCCGCGACCCATTTAGATAGAGCTACACTTGTGACTATCACTGATAAAGAACACGTTTGAATGATGTTTGTTAAGTTAGAGCGGAACGTCGAGTTTATAAACGTTCCCCGTCGCAATAAATAAACGGTCCGATAATCAAACTGACATTTCAACCGAATTTGTAATTTATTTTCATCACTTGACATCAGGGTAGACAACTTGACGATTCGGAATTTAACCTGGGTGCTACACTAGAGGGTATTTTCGTGCAACCAGGGCAGGGACCCTACACGGTTACGCCAAAAAAACGCACCTGTTATCTTTCATGGGAATTCCCCCTTAAAAAATCGCCATAGCATAAAACCCAGTAGATTCAATCAACTTGAAAATGGTTCAATACGATTTAAGACGACAAAATACAGTAGAGTTCGCTTATAACGAACCCGGTTATAACGAACTTCCGGTTATAGCGATCCAATTTCAAATGATCGAACGAAAAATATATAAATTCAGTACATTTCCTACCGGATATTACGAACCCGCTTTTAACGAACTATCCGGATATAGCGAACCAAATCCAACAAAAAAAGGTCCAATGTTCCGCTTATAACGAACTTTTATACGTATAATTGGGGTATTCTCCGGGGTGCGGTTGGGTAAGTCAACAATAGCTAAAATATGGAAAAATCGTGAAACCATCATACGTAGTTTCGAGAACAGAAATTCGGATACGAAGAAATTAAAGAAGTCCAAACATTATCAGCTGGATCAAGGACTTATAAAATGGTTTTCGCAACGGCGAAATTCGAATGTCCCTATAACAGGCGCTGCCTTACAATCGAAAGCGAACGAGTTCGGAGAAAAACTTGAAGATAATGACGAATTTTCTTGTAGCAAGAGCTGGATTGAACGATTTAAAAAGCGCCATGGTATCGTTTCCGGAAAATTAATCGGAGAATCTGCAGCGGTAGATAAGGATGTGGTTGATGACTGGCTACAAAACAAATGGCCCGCGTTTAAAGAAAATTATAAAATAGAAGCTGTGACATTTTCAACGCAGATGAAACCGGCTTATTTTATAAGCTCACGCCAAACAAGACACTAAAATTTAAAGGAGAATCCTGCTACGATGGAAAGCTTTCAAAAGAGCGAATAACGGTTCTTGTTGCAGCAAATCTATTGGAAACTGAAAAAAGAAAATTGCTTGTCATTGGCAAATCTAAAAATCCGAGATGCTTCAAAAATAGGAATTTACCCGTCGACTATGAAGCCAATTCTAGAGCCTGGATGACGGCTGATATTTTTGCGAATCATTTGCGGCAGTGGGATAAAGAGTTATCCCGAATAGATCGGAAAACTCTATTATTACTGGATAATTGCCCTGCTCACCCCGATCTGAAAGATTTAAGGTGCATTAAATTGGTTTTCATGCCACCTGACACTAGTGCGAAGTTACAACCAATGGATCAGGGGGTGATTCATGGCTTGAAAAGCAATTACAGGCGCATTTTTCTAGCGAAGTGGATTCATGCTATTGACGACGGCAAAGACAAGTTAGCTGTTACCCTTTTAGATGCAATAAATTTCCTTCACATGGCATGGGAAAAAGTTTCGACACGAACAATCGCGAACTGTTACGCTCATGCCGGATTTTTGGAGGAATACAATTCTGACGGATTTGACGCAGAAGACGACATTCCACTTGCTGAGTTGCTGAGACAAAGTAGCGAAACGATGATGCCTGGCATAGACGTAGAGTTCAGTGAGTATATCCGAGTTGACGAGGATCTTATTAGCACCGAACATCTAACCGATGAGCAAATTTTGTCAAGTGTTTCATCGGCAGAAAGTGACGACGACGATGAAGATCCCGTAGAATATCACAACACTATACATTCAGCTCCGCCGATTATCGATGTAATTCGCGATTTTTTGCAACTTTGAAATGCACCAATCGACATACTTAATAGTTTTGCGCGAGTTGAGTCACACATAAATGAATCATATTTAACTTCCAAAAATAAGCAATCGACAATTTTGAACTTTTTTTTCTTAAAATACTTCCATTATGTACATGCGTATGAATATTGATATGACTATGTTTAAAATAAAAATAATTTTGTAATAGTTCTTCTACTTTTGTATCTTTTGATGAAATACAACATTTAAATATCAAATACGAATGCTATATGTATTTCCCTTATATGTTCCGTTTATAGCGAACTCCGGATATAACGAACCAAATCAGCCGGTCCCTTGAGGTTCGTTATATGCGGACTCTACTGTATATACATTAGGACTGACACCAGAAAAAAAGCAATTGATGATTCTAAACGAATTTGGGAGGTTTTTTTTTTACCATTTTTTGGGTATTTTGCCCCACTGTGCGGCGGCCCACCAAAGTCGTCGATCGCAACAAGGAACCCTCTGTGCGGAAATTGGACTTCATTGGAAAGGATCAGAGCTGGGTTACACTTATACTTAAGTCCTAGCTGCGATAGGCGCAACTTAGTATAGAAAAAATTACTGGAACCTGATTACCTGCAACGAGCAGTACTTTTTCGATAAAACAGAAGCTAGAGGCTTATAAAATATTTTGTGAAGATGTAGAAGATTGAAAGTGATGCTGGTAATGATATGATGTTTTTGTTGTGTGTTGAATCGAATGGGAGGTCCCCCTACTCGACACGCAGTCCTTCAATCATGTACTATACCACCCATCAAAATGGCGAACATAAAAGGCCAGTGCCACTATGATCCCATCACAAAAATCATATCAAATCGACCTGATCTAGCATATTAGAAATCCAGAGAAAATTTGTGTAGAAGAAGAAGATTGCGTCATTCGCCTACGCACAGAACAGTTTCACCAATTCAAACTATCAAATTTCAAATTCACAATTTGCATTTGACCGATGATCACAACACCCAACAAACTATCTTCTATGTCGGTCGCAATTCTTGAACAAGACCGATGATGATGGGTGATACAGTGATCACCCCCGATCTAATCGTTGGGAGGTCTTTGCGCTCGATCGGCCATCTCATGAAAATCGGCCAAAACCAAAAGTCAGAGTCCGCTGAAATACCGGAATTACCGATCATTAGGCATACGCATGTGATTCGTGGGTGTGTAGTGTGTTTTTTTGCCAGCTCACACCATACTTGTATAATACAAGTATATGTACGATACGCGATTTGTCGCTTGTGTGATCGATCAGATGTAAGATTCGATCATCGAAATTTAAACTGTACGACAGGTGTTATGACGCACCGTCACTACAAATATGATCGTGCGCTGTCTACCGTTTGTCAACCTGCTTCTGGGCGAGAATACTGAACATGTAAAATAGTATGAATTCAACGAGCGTGTAGCATGTGCCAGGGAATTTCGGGTGGGTGTCCACATGTTGTCATACGTATTGCACCATAAAACCAGTAAGCCAAGTCAGGTTTGCGTGTGTTTTCTTTCCTGTTTTTTTCGGGAAGACTCATAAGATGATAGTGATGATCATGTTGCACATGGTACCAGTTGACGCATTGAATAAACATTGACTGGTTTACATAAAAGCAGTGCAGTCAGTCAACTCGTATGAAGTACGTACTCTTGGAAACTTGAATACCAGCCCCTGTCTGGGTACTTTGAACCACCATGGTCACTTTCGAGTTTGAGTCTTTGCATCCAGTTGATAAGTGGAAACTTTTTTTTCTGTTTTTCGCTTTCTTGAAGCTGCTGAACTGCTGCTGGCCAAGAATAACCATCGTGATTTGCCCTCCGTGTAAGCATGAGCTGAGCTCCAGGGGATGTACAAAAAGAACCCAAATGGAAGGCGATGTACTCGTTTATAGTAATGTTGCGATCGTGATCATGTTGCTAAGGCCCAACCATTATCCATGTTCTATGTATCAAAGTATCTGAGACGGTTCACATTTTACCTGGATCCCAGACTCAGGTTCTTTGTTGGATGTGGATTGTTTTAGTTTTCTTGACTTCTCCGATATTCGTTTTGGTTCTGTTTGCTTCCATGATGTTTCTCAGCATACATGTGTGAACATGGAGGGTTAGTTTTGAAATTGTATCTGCTGAGAGAAGGTTTGTTCCTCTAAACCGGTTTACAAATTGTTCAGATATCGATTAGTCATGAAGTGTATGTGCGAGTATGACGTGATCAACCGGTGTTTTCCCTTTTTTTCGATTAGGCCAGGACAACGATTCCCGTCGATCGGACGACTTAATGCGATAATGATGATTGTGCCGGTAGAACGTTTTTTCTGTTGTTGCGAAATTTGCGGAGAGCTGATTGCAAAGATTTTTTGGGAGGTTACTAGCAAATAAGAGTTGTATTTTAATTACATCAGGTTGGGAGCAATTTGTTTCGAAATGAAAAATTGTATTCTTGCCGTTCCATGCCATCAGCTACAACGACTTGGGAGGTATGGCGAATAAACTCGGTCTTATTGGAGCCGTTTGTAACCGGATTTCACGGTTGCTAGCCAAATAAAATAATTTGTTTCAATTTGTCGGGATACTGCTTTACCTTAACCCCTAGTGGGACATAGCGTGTCAACTACCCCTGCGCGCCATCGTACTCTGTTCTGGGCAACGGGGTGCTACTCCCCAACACTCCTTTGTCACCGATCGACGCCATGTAATTTTAGGACCCCCTCTTGGTCGGCCTTGGTTGGAAGTTGGGTTCCATTTCAAGGCATGCAAAGCAATAAAGTTATCACTCTTTCGCGATGTGTGACATATCCACTGCCATTTTCGCCTGCGAATCAATTCGTCCATTGGCATCTGACCCGTACGTCGACTTAGCTCTTCATTTGATATTGTTTCGGGCCAGAAATTTATTAGAATTCGACAAAGACATAAAAAACTTGCAGCTTTCTGGTAACTCTTATGGAGACTTCCCATGTACTCCTCCCATACAAAAGCACAGACAGTACCAGAGAGCGAAACAGACCCAGTTTGATCTTGATGATGAGATAATTTGTCGGGATAGCTTCCTTAAAAAGTTACAACTGTAGGCATTTAGGACTAAGCTGTCACAAGCGTTATAAAATAGTCAAATGAAAAAGAGGATGGGGTTATTAGAAGCAGCGGAATAAATGCAATTGTTTATTATTGTTGGTGATTAACGAAACGACGAAAAACCTTTACAAAAAAAAAAAAACCTTGAAACGAAGGTATGAGAGATGTGGAGCCACGTCCAGTTCGTGCCTCGCATTGTAAATAAAACCATATTCACAGATTTTAGGAAATTTTATTCATTTAAAGGGGAGACGGATACTAAGATTTTCACCTTTTCCTTTCCCTTCAACTTTCATTGACTTGAATTGATATCGGGATCATCAGGGAGAGAGGAGAGAGAGAGAGAGATACACGGCATGTTCGCACTGCCTAAAGCAGAAATATATTTGAAGAGGATTTCCGCTTTAGAGTGTTGCATTCTACCGTGTCACATCACCCAGAAAACGGAGTGTTCCTACTAATTAAAGCCGAAGTCCAGTTCCCACAAATAAGTGAATTTCGGCTTTAGGGGGTACAATATTTCAGGCACAGCTAGCGAAACGCGATCCTCACTCGATTTTTTCGTTTAAATACTAGTTTAGGTATGAAGCTATAGGAAAGAAGCTTCTATATATATATATATATATATATATTTGGCCCATGAGGATTGTACGAGTACCATTGAATCTTGTGCTTTAACAAGGCTTGATAACCATCAATCTCCCGGGTCATGAGAACCCGTGTGATATTAGCCCGGATCACAATGGTCATACGAGGTACAAGATCTCGTCCTTCAATTTGGTTATAATTCTTCAAAACTTAATGGATCTTTTGTGCTAACTAAAATATAATCATCTTCAGAACGGTTAAAATATTTGAATCTGGATTTAATTAAAATTTAACTCATTAGTTTTGGGTTATCATACAAAAAAGTAATATGGTTCCATCTACAAATGCTTGAAAAATTGACCTGGATTCTAATTCTTAAAAACAAACGTCATCTCAATACAACGCTGATGATTTGCATGGTTCGGACCGTACAACTCCAGACTTGACGAATGAATCGGTTCCAAATTGATTCGCCACAATCATGAAACCATTTTGATTGACTGTATGAGACTGTACATTCGTATCGATATCAAATATTTGCCTGCTTAAAAGGTGGACACACAATTGCGTCCATTTGGACGCGGATCAAAATGGATCCGTTCCGAATGACCGGGATCCAAATTTCGGGGTCGCACACAGTAGAGCAGATCCATCGCGAACCAAACATAATTTTAAAAGTCAAGTTCGATGACGAACTCAATTTTTAATTTGTCCGATTTAATTTCACGCACCATCAGTTGGATTGAAATTTGGATTTTGCATAAATACATACCTTGGCGGCCACCAACACGCAAAAACGATTTCATTGTTGCTATTTAACAGTGACAACATGAAACATAAACCAAATTTGACTCCGTTCAGTTCGGATTCGCGTACAAGTGCCGTGGAATTCCCGGTTCGTGGATTTTGGGCGAGTCGAATATTCAAATTGGATCGCGGTAGATCGCGGAGCCATAAACTTGAACCCCAAACATTACCGATTTTGGTTCGAACCAGGAACAGTTTGGCTTAAGACGTGGACTTTCTTACCTAGGGCTATTGGGTCGATCTGTTCGTGGACCCATCATCAGTCAAATTTTTTTTAAGTACAAGAGATACGTTAACTGTTACAATATTTCCTCCAAGAATTGATCCGTTTATTGTGAGCATACTACTATTTGCCCTAAGCCCTAGTGGGTCATAGTGCGTCAACAATTCCCATGTGGGTTAGTTGACGTTTCGTTAGCATAAACTGATTTCGGGCGATGCATGTTGCTAGCATGTACCTCTTGCCCATTTAGTCGTGGCTTATTGTCACGCCCCACACCACAGGCGGTAGACAACGCAAACATCCATGTCGACAACGTGGACGGGACTCGAAACCGCAACTGACAGGTATCCGTAGCATTAGATATTAGACTTACGCCTCAAGGCACTGAGCTACGCCTCAATTCACAAAAAGTTCACATAAGCAATCAATCTGACAGTCAATCAAAAACATACGAAAAGTTCTTGTGACACCCCCCCCCCCCCCCCCCCCCCTCCACAATATTTTTTAACAGTTGGCGCCTCTGGATATATGTATGTACCTATATGTTAAACTAAAGGCGTAGGTTACGTTAGGAGAAAAACCTTCCGTAACGGTCACAGTACACATAGGCCACTACAGGGCCCGTTGTGACATCTTCTAAAATGCCTCACCTCACACTTGAGTGACGAACCTTTCCGTTAACGTTTTCAGTTTTATCTCAAGACATCAGAAATAAATTAGAATTTGGGCTTTTAAAACTTGTTGGGGGGAAATATTGAATTAAAGATATCAACTTAATATGATGGGCTGTGAATCGAGATGATGAGACCAAGGCACTGGACTACTATTGAAGGCAGGCACTTTGAGTCTTTTGGTCAAGACAAAAGAAACTTCTTGGCAATGTTTCTTTTGAATCGGGGTGATGAGGCCAAGGTACTCCTACTAAGAATTTTTTCCTCTTTTAAGACTGTTCCAGAGTCTTATAAGAGCCAGCACGAAGAGTTCTGCTCTTGTAATCTAACTCCTGTAGAATATTATAAGTCTTATGAGTTTTATGAGAGTTAAATGGCGCACTTTCTGAGAGCTATTTTATCATGAAGCAAGAGTTCAAATATCCTAATAAGAGCTACATATGTCTCATAAGACTTTTTTCGACGCGCTCAGTGGCCGGATGCTCACGGTCTGAATCGGGGTTATGAGGCACTATGTAGTATAGATCGGAATATGCTCGGCATTACGGGTTTCTTTCAAATTGTGCGATCCTGTAATTCTATGATAGATTAAAGACTATTGGCCGCGTTTTGGCGACGATCATGATTCTAAACTTCTCTCCTAGACCTTTCCCTACTCTTTCGGATGCGATTAAACATGTGCCCTCAACTGTCAATTGTGAAATCTAAATATTTTTCCGGTCAATTTGTGGAATTCATTAATGATTTTGACAGTTCACAGATGTCAGTGGCGCGGTCATCATGTCAAATTTAATCAAATGCAGAGCAGCATGAGTTGAAAACGGCTATTTGAAAGACATATTTTGAGTGCATCAGGTGTGGTTTGACAAGGCGACGGGATAGGTTGCCGGTAAGACGGAAAATGCTCTACGAATCAAGGCAACAGTAATTCCAGATCTACCGAATCATAGTGCTAGTAAAAACGCCGCCATTATTGAAGGAGCATTAAGATTCAGTTCAAAGTGCCCGGCGTTTTTCACTAGTGATTCGCCCACAGCAAACACATATACGGATAGGTTGTTAATAAAATTGCTTCAATAACAAGACAAACAACCCGTAAAATAATGAATTGAATGCAACCAATTAGGTCAGATTCTCGCCATTCATCTTTATTTGATAATTATTTTACAATATTATCCAACACATCTGCGATCGCGCGCATCTTTCTCAATCCAAATGAACCGCCGACAGGCTACTTTCACTCCGGAATCAGTTTGATCTCAAAAGATACGAGTATAATCATTAACTGTTCAATAACTGACTACTTTACTGTACAACTACTGTACGTTTACGTTCTGACTGGCGTATCCCATCAAAGATACTTGTACAGATCTCGTACATACACACCTCAGAGCAAATCTTTACCTTGACGAATACAAATACGTATCTGAAAAATGAGATGAAGAATTCTTGTTGAAGAGGTGAAGATAAGTACACACCACATAATGGTAGCAGCAGCAACTAAGAAGACAACGACTATGAGGAAAAAAGAACGTAGACCTGGGAACTATTTTCTTACGTTAGTCTGCACATGACCCGGAGTGAATGTACCATAGTACAAATAGATAGCAAAGAGTACTGTGTATCTGATCTCTGATGTTTGTACAGTTGTCTGCTCAAGATCCGGGGTTCTTCTCACTTCGAGTGCCACGAACGACGGAACCTTCCACCAATTCAATTATCACTAGGCACATCCGTATTTTAACCATAACGGGTCGACAATTCCTTGGAAGTTGTTGGGACGTATGAGTCGAAAGGCTGACTTGTTAGTTGGCAGACTGGAGGATGAGCGATACCATAAATTTTTGAAAATGGTTAGTGCACAGGTAACCTTCCCGTGTGGGCACAGGTTGCAGCGATGATGAGAACATCCGTATCTTTTCCAAAAAAGATTTAAAGGTGATTTATTTCGTGGCTATGCACCCCTAAGAATCATGGCTATATTAACTCCAATGCTGGTTATCTAGTCGCGGCCCAGGGATTCGGGATATGTATCTTGTCTTCAAAGTCTGTTGGATTTATGTTCACAAATCTAGTTTAAGGAGAAGTGAGTCAGTAGATTTATGAAAGATGAGTTTCTTTTTGTAAAGCATTTTTTTTTCTAACAAAAATTCACGATTTACTTTTCGAAGAAGCAAACCGTTCTCGATGAGTTTCAGTGATACAATTTTGCTGATAAGATGCTGAATTAATCACTTTTAAGAGCTGAATCTTTAAACATCGCAATTTCCATGTAACGACTATTAAAATAAAATTGCCCTACTCAAGCACATGTACGAGTATACTATCTATCGCGGATTAGGATTTCTCGCGACATACTTACATATGCTAATGATAGTGCCGATGATACGACCGGAGAATGTAAACGTGTTAACACCTAATTCATATTCATGAGACTGTTTCGACTTGGAACGATTGTTTTGTTTGTTAGTGTCGAGAGAGGGGCCGAGGTTTGTGTTCCTCTCACTGTAGATACAAACTCTACAACCATTTTATCGAATTTAACTAAACTGAACGATTGCAATGCAAAACGGTTGGTCGGGCATCAGCGGTGATACATTGAGTACGTTTAGACCGTGCGAACTACTTGGAAGATTAACTAATACGAAGAAACTCACTGCGGTCTAAACGTACCTGATTAGTTAGTGCTACGACTAACTTTAACTCCACTTGCCATGCGATACTGAGCTGACTACAGCTGTCATCGCGTGTAACGTTTGCGTTTTCTGCTAAGAACCTGAATTCGAACGTCCGGCTCAAAGTTAGCAATTCGCCTGGATTAAGAGCAGTCCCGAAATGACCGAAAATGCAATAAAACCACAGCTGACATCGGTAATACTTGGTGCACCTGTCGGTCTAAACACACCAAGAACTTGTACTAACTCGAATACACCACAGTTAGTACTACGAATTTTACCACGGTCTAAACGTAGTCATTGTCTACAAGGAAACGCCCTAGAATCAGAACATTTTTTGCAGGCTCGTTCTTCATTTCAAAAATTTTACCATAAGTCTAGACCTGAGTACTGCATCTCCTCGTTTGCCAGTTTCTAGTCTCTTGGCTATCTTTTAGGAAAGAAGAAACCAGAGTGCTGGTTTATGTTTATTTTACATATGAGGACACGACGAAGATCGACTTCATATGAAAGTAAACGCAGGAGGCTATAATCGTGCCATGAAAGGTAAAGTATATCTTACTGAATACTAGTCTGGATTAATGAAAGCGCCACTGAATGTAATAATAGTGATTCGATTTGTGCTACCTGTTAATAAGATACTTTGGTTGGGTGAGACTATTAATTTCGATGAAATTTGAAATGCTGAAATTTCGAGTTAGCTGTTTTAGACGTTTAATGATAACATTAAAGTGGCTATTTAAAAAATGGGAGCCGAAAAAGATGAAGAAGTCACCTTTTTGATTAGATGATGAGTACGGTGGTCAGAGGCGTTCAAATGGGCAGAAGTTAAAGAAGAATGGCACCTGGAAGAAATGTGAAGTAGGTCGAAGAAGATTACAATGGAATATTAAATAGGCGCTGAAATTAAATAGTTGCTGGGTTTCTGGCTGATTTAGATTTTCTATTGTATGTAATGCAAGTGAAGTTTGCGCATTCTCAAATACATGGAACGAAAGAAAAGATTAGGATTAGGCTACAGAGGTCATGCTGCCCATCTATGTAACTGTTTATACGAAAGCGGTTTTGTAGAATTAATTATTTCCATTCCAGAGGTAAATGTAATGTAGTATGTATGCGACACAATGGAAATCTATATATATTAGGTTGGTGCAGATGAAATGTCGGATTCAATAGCAAATTTATGTACTAAAGCTATAACTTTTTATAAAGACAATTTTATTAATCGAAATAGGTACCAGCGGATGCGAAACACTTTTCCCGACGAGATACAAGCGCATTTATTCCTGTTTTGTAGAAGTGCGAGTTTATGGTTCGAAGAAACTCCTCGAAGGCATTTTTGACAGCTGCTTCATTGTTAAACTGTTTTCCTGTCAGAAAGTGATCCAAATGTGTAAAGAAATGGTAATCTGTTGGGCGAGAGGTCTGGTGAATATGGCGGGTGAGGAAGAGTCTCATAGCGCAAGATCCTTTATGGTTTGGCGGGGGTCAGACTCCACTAATGCACGCAGCTCGTCGTTATCGATCGATGGTCCTGGGTGTCCACGTGGCTCATTTCGAAGGTTCATATCTCCGGATCGAAATTTTTCGAACCACCGCTGAGTGATTCGTTCGTTAACCGTATCAGGTCCAAATGCCCTGTTGATATTCCTCGTTGCTTCCGTTGCGTTGTGCTCTATAGATTAAATTCGTAAAGGAAAAGTAGCCGTTTTTGACTCGCTTCCATGTTCTTCTTCTTTTTTTTTCACCGATCACCATGAAGTGCAAAAACGAAATGAATCCATAAGCCAACGTAGCAGTACTTATATACTTCAATATGTTATATCACTAGCGCCACCTGGTGGCAGTTTGATACATAAAAATTGCAGCCAACTTCATGTCATTGCAAAATCCGACATTCCATCTTCATCAACCTAATATAAAAGTGGAGTGTTTGTTGGTTTTATTGCGGTCAAAGTGGCTCGATCGATTTCCATGAAAATTTCATAAACATTCGTCATAATCCAGAATAGGTTCTAGCGTTTTGAATTTTTCGATTTGGCCACATTCACCAATGTCTCCAAAATGACCGAGATTAGTGTCAAAACATTGGTTTTGTGGGTCGTTGAGATTAATGGTGACCCTTTCCCCCCCTTTCTCCCATCTAAATGACCGTAAAAAATTGCCAAAATGAACAAAATTAGTGTCGAATTAATACTTTCTGTGTCCCTAAGATGTATGTATGACACTCCCGAAAACCCATCTCGCCTCCCGCCCCACTCCTTCAATTAAGTGACTGTGCAAAAAATTACTAGTATGGCCGGGATAAGTAGAAAATCCTTGGTTTTTGGGCCCGTTGAGATTAATAATGGCATTCCCCTCCACTCCATTTCTAGCCCCTCCTTCTCCCAGGAATGAGTGGGAGGGAAAAAATGTCCAAAATGGCATTCGAGTAGATTAGTGTCGATTTCATAGTTTTCGAGGTCGCTAAGATGTATGGTGACACAACAACCCCCAAAAGTTAAAAAATAGTACCAAGAAGAAGTAGCACCGACACCATGAAATAAGCCATTTGGAAATAAGCCATTGGACAATTTCGGCTGAATCCGAAGGTGGCATGGCCACTTTCGATTCGCATTCAATGTTCAATCTTTTGTTTAAAAACGAAAGTGAGTATGTACGTGGCTATTTTCGCTTTCCTTCGCATACCTCATTTCGGTTTGAAATTGTACCTACATAGATACAAAAAAAATTCCGGAAGCAGATATGATAGGACGAAACGGATGCAGATACATGTAGAAGGAGTGAAACGGGCAACCCAGGGCAATATACGGGGGGTCGCAACCGTCTAGGGGTGGAGCTAGCCCAGCTCGTTTCAAACCGAAATTGTCCATGCACACTTTGTGCGATACTGCGGGTTGTGAATCAACAGTCGCTTGTGTGGGCTTTAATCGCCACGCTCGCTCCGCGCTTAAGGGATCACAACCCTCAGTATTGCACAAACATGAACGCTCGCTTCGCTCGCTCTGGGTACAACAGTTTCTTCTGTGGAGATCTATGGAGTGATCGCTCTTGTAGAATATCAATCCTCCTCTTTGCTCCTGCCAACATTCGATGAGGGAGTGATGGAAAACTACTTATATTGCAGGAAGATCAAATGAGATGGTGGAAAGCACACTTCGCTGCGGTCTTGAATCATGTAACCTCTGGAGTTCCCCCTCATATAGATAATTTAGCTTTCCATCAAAATGTGCGGATCCACTGTCCTGACTAAAGAGAAATTAGTCGCACTATATCCCTGCCGAACTTTACCAAGCAGCGCGAAGTGTAACTGCCGAGTTGCTGCACCCACTTGTCGATAAAGTGTGTACTACAGAGACCTTTCCCACTCAGTGGGAGAAAGGTTTGATCATCAAACTTACGAAGAAAGGTATACAGACTATAATAATTGGGGGAAGGGCGCGTCAACATCTATAGCATTTTTATGGCTCGTTGACGTTTCGATAGCATATCTACTTTTCGGTAGTGCAGTTGCTAGCAGGCAACTCCTATCCACGCCGTCTTTATCCCGACAAGCTCGGAGCACTGTGAGAGTTCTATTAGCACTCACAGGCAACTCCGAGCTCTAGATTAGCAGTCCAGGCTACGAGAGAAGAATAGGAAAAAAAATGGTGTAGTGTTGAAATTTAGCACAATTGTTGGGGACAGTCCCCTGAAAATGTGATCAAAAGTCTCCGATGATAGGGGGCCCGGAAGTGTAGGGGAGAGGGGGTCAAAGGTACTTTTTTCAGTTTTTCTTGATTATTTTACAAAAATATGGATTTTACAAAAATATGTCTCAGGGCTGGATCAAAGCACATCGAATTTCCTACAATATAATATACCCTAGACTATATAAAGGTTTATTATACTCTAGACCATGAAATATACTATTTACATTGATTTATTCACAAGAGAAAACCGCACGATAACTCCCGATAGAATACAGTTAGAGATATCAAAATTTGGCAAAATATTCCTACTAGTATCTAGTTGGTTTGTGTCGGAAATGGGGACGATCTGACCAAAGGTACTCCTACCTCCCCTACAAATATTATTTTTACAAACATGCCAATAACTCAGCACCGAATAAAAGCAGGCAAGTCAAATTCGAGTTGATGACTGCCTATGGCCTTTCACACTTTTCCGTAAAAAATAGTTCAATCGGATGCGAAATGAAGGCTACCTCCCATACAAAGTGCCCCAAACTACCCTACTTTTTCGAATTTTATTAGCTTTGACATGTAAATAAAAATAGGAAAAAAATTATGAAGCTTTGAAATTTGATACAATTGATGAGAACAATACTCCAAATACGTACTCAAAGTCCCCGTTGATAGGGGGTCAGGAACTGTCAGAAAAAAAGGGGTCGAAAGCCCTTTCTTCAGGTTTTCCTTGCAAGCTCAGTTTTGGTGACATTGCCTTTGCTGTGCGGCTTTCTGCATTTATCGGGAAAAAGACATTCACTATTTTACGGCAGGGGATACTGTCACCCGTTACTGCTAAAAGTAAAGCGCCGTCGGGTACAATGTTTTCCGTCATCGTCTTGATTCAATTTACAGTGGCGTTGTTCTCGCACTCGAATAACAAGTAGCCAGGTTTGAGGCGTTCTTTCTTTCTTTAAAAATAGAATACAGCCTCGAGTCGCTGGAAGGACTTTTTTTTTCGAGAAATACCTGCAACATTCCATGAAAAACTCACACGACACGATCCACCTTTACTATCCACGTAGATCCGATTCGGGGCCATGACATCCATCATTTTTATAGGTGCATATATCGTTGTTATGACCCCAACCACATGTCTACTGCAGTTTTCAAAAAACATATCCAAAATGCAGTGCACATAAACGCCGTATACACCTATATTCGTATGCTTCGAAGGATTGCAATTTGCGCTGCAGTTTTCCTCGGTCGGTGGTCGGTTCCTATAGGGATATATCGGAACATTTAGTCTGTCTGTATTCACGTTCATGTCAAGCAAACTCGCCTGTTAGTATTGCAGTGGAACATTCCATACAATAATTTTGGGTAACCCTCAAACCCCTGCACGCCACCACCACCCCCCTGGACTAAACGTTTCATTGCGAACGAGTAAAACCAAATTTTCCATTTAAACTCTAGAATTTGGGAACATCAATGTAGCACCATGTTCCCATTATTTCAAATGGTTTATTACCACAAAACAATTGCTCTATAATAACTCTCCTATTTGGTTTGCATCGCAACTTTAAATACTACGACGATGCACAGGCAGGAAATGCGGCATGGTTTTACCATGCCTGTGCGGGATATAGTCCTGATTTTAGTGTAAATGTCGTCGTTGTAGTGAGTTTAAAAGGAACTGGTATTACCATATTAATTTATACCGAGGAAAAGGCCAATTAAAAACTGAAAAGCGTAGAAAAATGTTCGACTCCCTAATCTCTGACGGTCGGCCACAAATCACCAGTAGCATTTCTGAAGAGAAAAATGTTAATATGGCGTGTTTTCAGTATATTATACGTTCCAGTTATTGCACGTACACCGTTTTACATCATCGACCTACCTCCACGTTTCTCTGGCCCATCCATTTACCGAGAAGCGACAAAATCGTCCTATCAGCTGTTTTCAAGTGCCGCATTGTCGCGGAAAAATCGATTTTGCCCGCTTTTCTCACACATCAGTGCTTATTGAGCCTTATTTACATTTCGCCCGATTCTCGCCCCGATCCGCACGGTCACAGCTCGACGACGACGGCTCGATAGCGAAGGAAAGCTTTCCATCGCCATTCTGCCCCACTTACAGTCATCGCGCCTCTAGTGTCCTTGTGCCCGCATTGTATACATTTTCCGGGAATAGGAGGAGTTGACGAAACCCAGTAACAGACTGTGAAAGTATGCAAACAGAGAGATGTGAGTGGGTGACTTCAGTGGGCCAATGTGTTTATAATAGACATATTCCTGACGAAGGCTCGGTTCGTAGTCGGTAGTCCTCTCGGCTGTACACGAAAGCTTTTCTACGCGACTTATCTGTTTTCAGTGCTATATAGTGTTCCAACAGTTTTCACGGTCATCGCTGGCTTTTTTCGGGAGGGAATCGCTTGCGAGATAGAACCGTGACAGGAAGCTGCATCATCTGTCGCGAGCGACAGGGGGAATGGATGTTGTTTTACTGGCGAAAGAAAACAAGTCCTTCCATTTCACAAATATTTTTCAGGACGACATTGCACAAACATATACCAACATCCCAGTCCAGAAGCGACAACTCGAGAGATATGCAAGGGGTGGTGGTGATGGAATTGGAAAACTTCTCGATAGTAAATATCCGGCAGTATGCCGAAGAACGTGATGGATGATACTAGCGACTTTCCTAGGATTAGTCACGTATAGCCGTCGTCGTGGGTCTGTTTTCAACTTAAGCGAGAGAACTACGAGTATATTCGCCTAAACGTATACATTTGAACCAAGGAACCCACAGAACTATATGCAGATAAACAACAACGTTGTATTTACAAATCATTCGAAAAAAAAAGCTTCGGCGAAAATTCAGGACATGAGATACCGTCAGGAAGAAAAGTAGTAGCCGTGAGGCAAGGAAAATATGCAAATGACAGGATAATGTTTGGTTTCGGGGAATGAAGTGAAAACAAAAAATGAAAGAAAGGAAATCATGTTGATGAGCGTAATGTTTTTCGTTCAGCTTCTGTTAAGGACGAGGACAGCACGTGTAAGGTATACTTGCTTTGCTATATTATGTACGCACAAAAAAAAAACAGCACTGTGGAGAGGAATGATTACATTGTGTCCTTTTTTCGTATTACCTTGAAAAGATTGACATCGTTTGGATGATAGCTAGATGGCTATGAGATAAGAGTGTCAATTTGACTGAAGGATATTTTTAATATTTGATAAATTTTCAAGACCGAATTTTAGAGGATTAACAATCATGTAATATTCAACGTTTTGAGATAAAGCAAGCTTATTGGTATATCTGGAGATTTATACGCATGGTTGAAGGTATATAAACGAGAAATTTAGATTAAAAATTGTCAGGTTGAAGCTTTGGAATTTTAATGGTAGCCTTGAGGATCAACGTCCCTTTTTTCAAGTCAGGAGGAGATTAAAGAGTTTACGATCCTTACTTCTAAAAAAATATTTAGCTGTTGAAGGGAAAGTACCTAGGGGACGGTATTAAAGTCAAGGCTCTTTAGGAAGCTTGATGACATACGAATTGTAAGATTCTGTTATTGTTTTTATGACAGCCAGACGCATTTATTTATTTTTTCCAACGGAAATTCCGTTAGTATGTAACTCCGCCGAAGTCTGTCCCAAATCATAGTTGTGAAAAGAGGAGGGAATGATAACTGTAGCCTAACTGGCTGAGTTACAACTAAGCGTCTCGGGTCATTAGGGTGGCATTAATCACGTAGTCAGACATGCAACATAGTTGTGTTATTTCCTGCACGTTATGAACCACCTGAAGGAGCTATCACCAAGACCACCCCTGAATAGGGTATAGCGATGGCCGACAACCCATCGTTGTGGAAACTACTCCATGTCAAGACACCTGAAAAAAGCCTCGAATTGGATGGATCAACAACGACGAACACGCAAACGTTTTACTGATTATTCTTCCGGATCCTGGAATGTACGCTCCTTGAACAAACCGCTGGCTTAAAGGCCCAACAGGTCGTGAAATACATATAAAGTGAGCATCACTGCAGTCCAGGAAACAAGTTGGCTTGAGAGCAAGATCAACGACGATCAAACCGAACGTTATTGACTTGATCTATCAATGCACGAATCGTATTAAGTGTCAATTTTTCAACCTCTGGCTCATCAATGTGCACGTCCTCACTGAAGTGAAGTAAGAAGCAGTGAAAGACCTGTCTTCCGACCGCCTGGAGGCATTGTTCGACACACTGCCAACAAACGACTTCAAAAAATACTGCTGGGAGATTTCAATGCGAAAGTTGGGAACGAGAGTTGGCATCGAGGAACCACAGAAGGACATAGCCTCCACAAGAGACGTAATGACAACGACTAACCGACAAGCTGTCAACGGATGCCAAAGAAACTGACGAAATCAAGCCACGGATACAGCTAGCAAATAAGACTTTCTTCTGAGTTGTCCCCATAATGAAATCGAAGCATGTGCACAGAAACACGAAGCTCCGCGTATACAAAACCATCATACGCCCAGTGTTATTGTATGGCTGCGAAACCTGGACCCTTATCCAAGCCTTCGAAAACATGCTCAACACATTCGAACGGAAAGTCCTTCGGCGAATTTTCGGAGCTGTTTACGATCGAGATGTATGGCGCATCCGGTACAACCAGACTTGTATGAACTGTAAGATGAGCTGGAAGTGTCGAAAATCGTCAAACTACAACGTCTTTAATGGGCAGGGCATGTACAACGAATGAACGATGTTCGCATGCCTAAACAAGTAATAAACGGACGACGGAGCGAGACTGCCAGGAAGATCTTCGTTGGAAGAGCTCAGTATAAGCTGACGCCGAGCAACGACTGGGCTTGCAAGATTGCAGGACGCGGTCGCGGTCGCGTGACGGAGATAATTGGAGTACAACGATCCAGGCGGTCAGAGCCCGACGTCGGGCTGTTGCGCCACGATGATGATGATGCTGATCGGCCGTTTCTCACGAGCCTTAATTATCAAAAATACGTGAAGTCATTTCGAAAATTATCAAAAATAGTTTCTTTTACAAACGTGTTTTGCTTTTTATATCCTTTTTTTTAAAATCTGCACGTACCTGCAAGAAAAGGAGAAAAACAAATATTAGCAAATCGAACATTTTAGATTTAAACAAATTTTAACTGATAGGTACCTATTTACATATTTAAGTGAATGAATAAAAACTTAAAGTACACATCGCAAAACAATTAAAGGACAACTTGCAAAAGTCCAAAATTCTTCCTGCTGAATAGAATAAGGAAGGATATAAGTGTTAGTGTAGGGAGGGGAAACAGTATAGAACCGTTTCGAAAATTAATTTCTAAAATAACGGTATATTTCATATAAATTTTACAAACTCTTAAAAAAAGTCAACATCCCGCAATATTTTATGATTTCTTATTTCTTTTTTTTTTGTTTTATCGTTCTTTAATCTGCTGCTTAGTAGTGCGTACTGCCGCCACGAGCTCAAATAACAGCTTCAATTCGCCTAGGTATGCTTATTAGGAGATCCCTGACATCACCATGGAGAATTTTCGACCATTCGTCCTTTAGGGCTTGTTCCAGTTCTACTAAGGTCTGAGAAGGGTTTATACGGGCTGACGAGTTACACCAGCTGGTCCCATAAATGTTCAATGGCTTTTAAGTCTGGACTGCACGCTGGCCAGTTACGAAGATCGACATTGTTGGCCATGAGAAACTCACGCACTAGGTTTGCAAGAAAGCCCTTCTTGTTAATCGCGGAGCATTTACTGGATATCAGGAAAGCAGGCCACTTTTTCCCCAAACGAGGGGGGCATAACGGGAGCATCTCTAATCTCTCTAATTGCCTTGACCCCTCCAGGGGCATGGGCGCGTCAACATCTCTAGCATTTCTATGCCTTGTTGACGTTTCAATAGCATATCTACTTTTCGGAAGTGCAGTTGCTAGCATGCACCTCCTATCCGCGCCGTCTTTATACTGACAAGCCCGGAGCACTGTGAGAGTTCTATTAGTACTCACAGGCAGTTTGTGATCGCGCCGAGATTTGATCTCCGAGCTCTAGATTAGTATCGTAGAGCGGTGACCGAACGATCACGGCCACCGAGCGCCGGTGTTTCGGAACTAGCACGTATTACATATGTATATAAGGTAATAAGTGTTATTTTCCGCTCACTTATTTTCACATAAAATCCTTTGGGAACGCTTCATTGCATTTACTTTATACCTGTCTCTTAATAATTGTACTACCAAAAGTAAGTAGTAAATATTTTATTGTGCCAAGCCTTCCTACTGTTCGGAAGCTTGCGACATTTGGTTTGTTGTGTAATTAATAAGGGTTGTGAAAAGCCCGGAACCAGGCCCGTTTGTTTCATCTGGATAAAGATCCAGAGTGAATCGGGCGCCACGATATGGCAACCAGTGAATTCAAACAGCCACGACACAGATTGTGGAAAAAATGGAGGAAATCCGTTGATTCCATCAGTGTCAACACTGAACGATATGACACACTGAACGATATGGGATGTGGGACACTGAACGATATGGGAACACGATTTCCGTTCGTTTCATCTAATGCTGGCACCACATTATTCGTGACTCACTCAAGCACCTTGCGAACGAATGCCGACATGCTAATGGTATACATACGCTGTGGATATTGCGAACAACCGCCAAAAATCGCCCAATTTGTTCACACGATGAATCGCTGGACGGGAGAGATGCAAGGCGCTTGGTTCGTGACCCGGCGAGTCACGAATAATTTGGCGCGGGCATAAAGTTAAGATTGAGATGATACGAGTACATAAGACGGTTACTTCTATTTTAGAATGCTGCTTGCTTCTCTGGGCTGTTTTATGTATTTAGAGAAAATTGGGTGTGCGGTTCAACTCGACGTCGAATTTACGCTACACTGGAGTTGGTTTGTGGCTGTATCGTTCTATCGTCAAAAGATAAGCATTTCGACGGAATGAGTGTTGTTAATCTCCATACTTAAATAAATAAACAACTGGCGCAACAGTCCAATTTGAACCATGGCCTCGAAATGAGTTAGCACCACCTCATTTTCTAGATCGTGACGGTCTTGTGCAGAGGTGTGTGATCAGCAACACGCTCAACCGAGTTATTTACCCCATAAATGGGTACTCATTTAACAGCTGAGTGGGCTCATAGTCAGTCATGTAAATTCCCTTTTTATCGAAGACTATCGCGTTCAGTAGGAATCGAACCGGGGCCCAGTGCGTAGAAGGCGAACGTGCTAACAGTTCCGCCATCTGGACTGCCATACTCCATACTTGAAGTGACTAAAAATATCAGAAATTAAATTAGGATAGTTTGCGTGAAAATCGACCTATAAAATTATCAATGCAAAAACATATGAAATCTCCTGAACACAGCCCTGTTATAAATATTGTAATTCTCCGCCGAGAAAAACATTTTAGCCGAATAATCCGACCGAAAGAGTATGTTCGACGCTTGGCGTCTCCTTCTTAGATGTAACCTTCATACATACTGAACCCTGCTTAAAATCGTTGATTTCATTAAAATCTGGCGGGGAGCTTCGTGGGTTGACACCAAGTGTTTTTGCCCCCTTGCCCCGAATTCAGTTTTAAAAGCAACCCAATATAAAGCTTTCCCCACACCAACGTGATTTATTCGCTGCGGATTCGCAAATTTGTTAACATAGAGGTTTGAAAAAAAGCAAATAACATTTTTGATCCAGTATTTTTCCTGATAAGGAAAAAGTTTTTAAATCACTTTTCTCTTTTTTTAAACAAAAGGAAAAAAATCGAAAAATTATTTTTTACATGCAACTGAAGCCTAACCAGAACCTATGAAAATTGTAAATTACAATAAGTGGTTCATTTGTTAATCAAATTCGTGCTCAAAAAATCATCTCTTCACCAGCACACTCCTTCAAAAAGTCACAGTTCATGGAATATAAATGTAGGCTGAAGTGTAGGCTACAATATGAAGGACGTCGGGAATTAATTGTATAGCTGAGAATTATGAATGGCAATTAATTGAAACTCGTGTCCTGCGCGATGTGCAGAACTACGATAATTTGAATATGGCTCATGTAAGATCTAGAATTCGCCAAAAATTTCTACTTTCATTACTTTTTTGTTTAATTTGAAGCCTCTTACCAACTGTACTTCATAATATGCTTTAATTTATATATACGAGTAGCTACTGCTACGCTTGAACGAATAATTCATTCACGGCTACTTAGCAGCTAAGCTCGTGCTCATGGTTTCATGCCTGGACGAATATTGTTCTTTCAATGTGTTTCGAAAATTTCCAACGAGTAGCTAATTTCGAAGGCTTACTGTGCTCCATTACTCATATAATATCCGTCAGTAGCTCTCTTTATTGTTTCAAAGTCAATCCACTAATAGGCATTAGGTAATAATCATCTTTTCATATTACAAAACATATTTAATGATCGACAATAATCGTTACATTGTATTGTATATTTTATCTTTCTCGATATTTTTTGTAATGGACAATTATTAATGGGTCGTTCATAAAGCTCCATATAGCAGGCTTCAACGCCTAAATAAAATAAATTATAATAATGATTGAAGTGACCTTTCCTATCCAAAGGGGGCTCTACTCCAGTTGGATGATTCAGATTCAAGATAAATGCCACAAAAGCCCATTGCATTTATGTTGCGGTTCATGTACACAATCATGCTAAGTGAGTGCATAGTAAAGTGTGTATCTTTGTATCTATGCATTCAATTGCAATGAATCAAATAGATTTTCCGAGGTTTTATGCTTTCACTTTGGATAGAATATGACCTAAAAGTCATATTAATTCGACATTGATGGCAATCATAATCCATTGCGCAAATGTTTGCAGAAAAAAAAAAATAATAAAGATAGCACAATCCGAGAAGAAATAATCGATTTTAATTCAATGTTGGGAGGTTAAGGCCGAGTTTAGAAGCGGCGGCAGCATCTGCGGTTTACAAATTTACATTGGATTTAAATGGAACAAACCGTTCAGCCGCCGCGGTTCGTTGAGCGGCAAGATTACATTTGAATTCAATGTAAATTTGTAAACTGTGGCGGCTCCCATAGCGATTACCACGACAGATTTCATGACGGGTACCGTGGCGGCTCCCATAGCGGTTACCGCGGCGGCTTCCGCGGTTGGGATAAACTCAGGCTAAGCGGCTGCTTATGGTATTTCGTTGGCTTATTACGTATGCAAAGTTACTGACGGGTAGTTCAATGTTGAATTATTGAATTGTTGCGGATTTTGAATTTTCATAATCTCGTGCAGGTGTTATCATTTGCTTGAAAATTTGAATTTCCAAATCTACATAACACCACATGGTATCGTTTAGTGATTAATAGTTACTTACTATGCCTCTCGGTTATGCGGAAATAATGACTAAACTTAACAACTTCACGTAACGTGTATCGGTAATGCGAAATAGGGTTTGCATTTAGTTCGTCGTCATCTGCTATGAACATTTATAGCACAGAGTTAGTCATGAAACTTAACAATTTGTGTGGATTCATCAAAACTTTTTTTTTTAAATTTGTGTGAAGCTTTACAAAAATTTTAAATTACATTGCAGGAAATAATAATTTAAAATTAATAATACAAAAATTACACAGACAATTTTTCCTTGTTGTTGTAAAAAATATTGGATCATGGATGTGTCTTCTCTTCAACTTGTAAATGTCAAGTTGGAGCATTGTAACGGAGCCCTCCATTCACTTTACGCTATCATAAACTCCAACAGACTGAGCAACAAAAGAAAATTTAGGCACTGCTCACACGGAGATACTCAAGTCTCCAATACTCGGCGACTGAGAGACGGAGACTTGGAGTCTCGAGATTGTAGTCGCCCGTCATCTTCACACGGCCGCTATTAATGTCGCGAGTTGTGCATGTCGGCTGAGTGAAGTGGTAATTGTGTACGGCTATTATTTGTGGGTCCGCGGGGTCGGCTTGCGAGACATATCGAATCCAGCACAGGGAGATGTTGAAGAGTTTTCCCATCTCGAAGAGAGACAGAGATAGCAGCGATTCCCACCAAAAAGATCCTACAGAAGGCAAGGAGAAGCAGTATATATAATAATTCAGAGTAAATACTCATCCGTACTCTTTCATCCGTCTTAGAGTCGTCAGTATAGATGATTAAAGCATCTGACTCCGAGAAGACAAGACAAGTTATATGCTTGATCGTCCCTTAAAGAATGACTTGTAGTCCGTCTTCGTCTCTCAGAAATATCGGGGCTGCTTAGAACAAAAACGTGATTGTCATGGTAAACTGGCCAGCCTCATGTGGGTTGCTGGCTGCAGCCAATATTTGCCACAGAGTACACAAGCCTCGTCCTGTCTAACGTTTGTGAAGTAAACAAGTTCCTTTTTGATTGGATTCACGCTAACCCCTTGGTACACCCAACTTCAACTCTCCGGCTTCAACCAAGGATTGAGAGGGCGCTCTGCATAATGTTCCCAAGGACACAGGGAACCATACCCGAGATGGCAATGGCAACGACTCCACACCTTCAGGTCGGAAAACAGCTTGTTACCGTGCTTCGATACACTTTCATTTAAAAGCGGAATCTAAAATGGCAATCGCCAGACCTGTAGCAGACGACCCTATATAAAGCTAAATCCAGTACAGCTTAGTTGACTCAATGACAGCTATGTCACAAGAATGTCATCTGACCATCTTGTGAAGCAAATATCATGCAAGCAACGTTCACCGCCATAATAAAATATATAAAACACTGACAGGATAATTATGCCAATCTTCCCCTCACACTATCAAATAGTTGACGGATGGCTCGGAAACCAATGAAGGTACAGGTGCAGGCAATGTGGGCCCAATCAACGGGTGGCGAACTTACCCATGGATATGAAACCATGGGTAAGTTCGCCACTATCTTCGATGGCATGCACTTCAGCTAAGTGCATGCCATCGAAGTATGTGCTGAATTATGCCTGAAGAGCGGCTACCGCAACAACAAATTTAGCAATGCTCCACCAAAGCGCCATCATCGTCACAAAGTCAATAACATCTAAGATCGTATGTTAATAACCTTAACCCCTCCAGGGGCATGGGTGCGTTAACATCTCTAGCATTTCTATGCCTTGTTGACGATTTGCTGGAATATCTACTTTTCGGACGTGCAGTTGCTAGCATGCAATTCCTATCTGCGCCACCTTTATACTGACAAGCTCCGAGCGCAGTGGGAGTTCTATTAGTACCCACAGTCAGTTTTTGTTCGCGCCGAGGATCGAACCTCCATTCTCTAGAAGAGCGTAGAGCGATTACCGAACAAACACGGCCACCGAGCGCGTGTGTAGTTGTCAAAAAGTACTACATAAAGTAGGCTCTTTTGATAGAGTATCACTATCCCGGGTCCCTGGCCAAATTGCCGACAACTGTAATGAACAGGCTCACCCTTTTGTGAACCCGAGCCCTTTTGCGGGATTCCGACCTGCACAATCAAGAACCCTATCAGAGACTGACAGCGCAGTGAAACTACTGCCCATTATCACTCAGGGTTGAGACAGGCTAAACTTTCCATCTCAGGTATAGTAGATCGACTGACATGCTAAAGTTGAACCAGAACAAGGTAAGAGTCACCTATGGTCTTATGACTGGATGCTCATACCTGAGAGAAGAACACCTGAAACCATAGGTATTGTATGGGACTCGAGCTGTCGTTTCTGCGAAAAACTTTTTCTGCGATCAAACTTTTTCGACAGGCTTCGGCTGGCTAATAGACTCAGGGCAATAGTACAATGGGCTATACGGCCTATGTGCTCTGAACCCTACGGGGATGCCCATCTTTAATCTAATCTAATCTAACCGCCAAGTTCCAAAGAAGAGTGGAGAGAACGCCACCCAGAGGAGTTCCAGCAATTGGACTAGAAGTCTGCAGAGTGAGTAATCTACATTCAATCAATGATGAACCGGTTTAATATCAGATAAAATTGGCAGATATCCCGGCTTATCTCTAGCTTAAGTTCGGGTGGCGCCACCAGATAGAGCACACCCTTTGAAAAAGTTCATGGAGGAGTCGACATAAAGCTGTAAACAAAGCAACCGAATCAGTTCCCGATAAAATTTCAAGACGCTTTCCTTTAAAATCCCCAGTCCACCTCAAAATATGTCATAGGCCTAATCGTGACGCGTGACTCCAACACACTGTCATCGCGATGAAAAATGAAGAAAAGACGCTGCTCTCTCTCTTTTATATATTATTTTAAAATTATTGATCATGTGCCCTATAACCAACCGCCATCAATAACCAAAGCCGTCATTCTCACCTGGTAACTTCGGCATGGCCCAGATTATCCTTGCGGTGTTATGCGACGACTATTCGTCACCCTTTCGCCATCATTCTTCATCATCATCATCATCGTCATCATGGTTTATGAATCTTTTTGATTTTGGTATGTAAATCATACGCGGCAATGTTTCGCATCATCAGCCGCAAGTCACAAGAATGATTTGAGATGATGGGGGCAACGATAAAATCACAATAAGAAGTCATTGATCACTTGAATGGCAGAAGGAACTTCGCAGCGCAGTGGTCGTAATTGTATAGAGGCTGAGTGTAATAGCGACTTTATGAGCCCAAAGATGAATCAAAAGTGCACATAATGATAATCATCACTGGTACATCATCATCTATGTGTAGCGTGCCAGGAATCCTTAATCGTTTCCTTATGATGACAATTTCAGTTATCGATGGTGATGGGTCGATGACTGTTTTTGCGACAAAAGATTTTTTGCAGTCGTACGTGAAACGTGATGTTTGTAGGATCGATTGATATGGAGCGCAAATGTTATGATTATTGTGGTTGAATGTGATGACTGGTAGTTGTCATAACAATGGTTAGACGGTCTTTTTCCGTAATTGTCTTCAGAGTCTTAATATGGTCTGTGTCCGTTTATTGACTTTAAAATAAATATATACGAGTATATGTACATCTACAGTTATTAAAAAAGTTCAATAAAATGCTTTCGTAAACAGAGAACTATTTTGAGATACTTCGCTGGTAGCCAGAAAATGACAGCGAAGCTTTTCTGAGTAATAAATAACAAGTTTTCTTGGAATCACACTGACCTATCTACAACGTCCATGATAACCGTAATTTTCTCTGGGAATAGGTACTGTACGGCTAAGACCGCTTTAGTGACCGAACGGATCCTCTTTGCCATCAGGGGGCTCCCGTGCGATTCGGGCTTCGTAGGTCCGTTTTTATACCCTAAACTTTATAAAAGGTTTTATAATAAGGGCGTAGTCCGGATGGCGCAACGGTTAGCACGTTCGCCTTCAACGCACTGGGCCCCGGTTCGATTCCGGGGATTTACGTGTCGGACTATGAGCCCACTCAGCTGTTAAATGAGTACCCATTATGGGGTAAATAACTCGGTTGAGCGTGTTGCTGATCACATACCTCTGCATAAAAAACCGTCACGATCTAGAAAATGAGATGATGCTAACTCATCTCGAGGCCGTGGTTCAAATTGGACTGTTGCGCCAGTTATTTATTTTATTAATAAGGGCGGGTCGATGTTGAAATGGAATAAAACAAGCTGTGTGTGATTTTTTATTTGAAAGCCCATGTATGTCATTATGTATGGAATATGACATCGTTTAAATGTACGCCGCAGCTTCGCACGGTGGCACGAATCCGAGAGGTCCAATTTTCAATAAGTCTGCCACATAGATCCGGCTGAATTTGAGTGATGGCCTGGGTTATGCTGACTTTAAGGGCATCGATCGATTGCGGCTTATGGGCATAGACGTGCGACTTTACAAAACCCCACAAGAAAAAGTCTAGCGAGGTCAAATCGCACGATCTTGGTGGCGAATTCACGTTATCTCCGCAAGAGATAACCATACCCTCAAATCGTTCATGCAGAATGTCCATCGTGGCGTTCATTGTGTGACACGTAGCACCGTCCATCGTATGTCGTCCACGTTCATATCGTTCAATTCGAGTCAAAAGAAATTGGTTATCATCGATCTTTAGCGTCGTTGACGGTGATGGCCTCACCAACGTCGTTTTCGAAGAAGTACGGACCAATGACGCAGCCGGCCCAAACTCCGCACCAAACAGTAACTTTCGTTGATGCAATGCCATCTGGTGAACCTCGTGTGGGTTGACGTCGTCCCATATACGGCAATTTTGCTTATTAAGGTAGCCATTCATCAAAAAATGCGCTTCGTCGCTAAAGAGGATTTTTCGGCCGAAATTGGGGTCCTCTTCCAAACGCTTCGAAGCCCAATCAGAGAACAAACGCCGTTGGCTATGGTCATTAAGTTTGAGCTCCTGGGTCAGTTGGATCTTGTACGGGTGCGGACCCAAGTCTCGACGCACAATTCGCCAAGTTGAAGTCTGCGAATGGCCGAGTTTTTACGTGCGAGGAATTGACTGCCTCGGGTTCTTCTGCACAGTTTCAAGGACAGCGGCGAAGTTCTCGACCGATCTGGCGTTCCTTTGACGTACGGGTGTTGGCCGATTGTTTACGGAGCCGGTCGTCTCGAATTTGGCCACCAAACGTTGGAGAGTCGACTTTGAAAGGCAACCGCGTCTATCGTAAAATGGGCACAACGCGCGCAACGTTTGCACCAACGAACACTCATTTTGATAATACAATTTGTGCTGAATCGTGTAAGTTGCCATATTGATTTGGCAATCAGTGACTGAATAATAAACAACAGATTTGGCAGGCGCCACCAAAACAGCCAGATGAAGGTTCTCCTGCTACTGGAAAAAAATCAAGGATCACACCCCGGTAGAGTGGGCCTAGTGATCGAGTGTTCGGTGTTGTACTTATTATAACCCACTCTAGGTAAATATTATAGCCCAAGGTCGAGATGAACCTTAAAGTTCGAGATGAACCTTAAGAATTCACTAAAAGTAAGTGATACTAATAATACGGTTCTGATTGTAATCATTAGTTCTTTTTGCACAGCATTACCTCCAAATTCATCAAGGACAATGCCAGAGATTCTCCTTCCCTTCCATCACAGTATATAAACCTGCCATTCTTTTATAAACTCAATGTAAATCTAAAGCAATCCCTCCAGCTTTCGTGCACAGTTTCGTCAACCGAAACGTCTCTGCTAGCCCACTCATGCACTGTACAATGATTTCGGCATTCTGGCCTGCGCTTTACTGCAGTAAAGCAAACTAAAAGGTTCGTTTTATCACCGACAAGGACCAAGTACGTACAAAACTACCTACCTTTTATATAGTGGCTGGCTTATATTCGCTATGTAGTTTATGCTCTCAGTTAACAATCGATTATTTCAAGGGGGCTCTTTGTCGGTATAGGCTGCAAACGGTGGAAGTTGAACTCTACTTGACTTCACTAGTGCTCCAATTTACCACATAGTGCTGGATGAATGCAGAATGCGCGCAATAGCCGTCCATACATACATTTTTTTCGTTTACTTCCTTGTTATTGTCCTACACCTCCCGTGTAGCCTGTTCAGCGAGGTAGCTTCCCTCTCTACAAGCATTTGTGTTGCTTAAACCTTTGCTTTATTCGGGAGAGTTGAAAACGAACGACAGAAAGCTCGACTCTCCGCACCACTCTCATCGGTTCGATCGATAGACTTAATCGCGAGAAAACTCACTCAACATATAAATTAATGAAGCTTTAATGAAATTAGCGATAAAAAAGGAAAAGCATAGGAGAAGTCAAGCAGAATGAAAAAGGACACGTTAATGTCATCGCCTATTCAAATTTCGCAAGATATATCCATCACACTTGATATATAACGACCAAGAGTGCTGACGTGGCAATTACGGATGAATTATCATGAGAGCAATAATGGAGATGAATACTTGGATAATTAGGAGCACTTTATCTTTAGTTGGTTTTTAGTACAAACAAATACAACTTAGATTCAATCTAAATGTCGGTATGGTGCGGCAGCCACGAAGGACCATTGTGTGGACGGGACCAAGAATGGACGAAATTTCAATGATAGCAAGCTGTCGGCTGGCTCACTTTGATGGATAGAATAGGAAATGTTAGCGCTCGTGTACCAAGCTATTCGACACAGATGTCGAGCGGCCAGAACTTCGTGACGTTATATAGCGTTCATTTGGCATTTCGATTTATAGTTGAGAAATTTCCTGACGTGAGAGCAGGATGTCTGGTTGACGGATTATCGTAATAGGATTTTGTGAAAGTTGGTTGTTTCGACGAAGTTTGGATTTTTGATTGAAATTTCGACGGAATTACGGTGAGAATTAATGGCAGTTCGAGTGTACCTTGGTCGCGAGTTGGTTCACGACACTCGATTGTGATTTTCCCGAATTTAACGGAAGTACATGGTCTAACCTGCAATGTTCGAACCTTCTTTTTCGTTTGCAGTAAAGCCCCGATCGCTTACTTTGAAATAACCCATTCTTACACTTATATCCAAAAGCAAAAAGACCAGCCGCGAAGCATTCTACATAGGAGCAGGCACTTAATTCTCTTTAATGAAATCCTAAACAAAAATTTAACCGGGTCCTGACGAAAACGTGAGGAATTTATTTATTTGATTCATTCATCAGGACTAGCGGCGCAACTACTGAACAGAGTAAAAAAAATAAATACAGAAATAAAAGGATATAAGGTAATTTTAAAATGGCCAAAAACCATATCTATCTCGTCTCCTTTAAGGGGGCGAGATCAAGAAGTAGAGAGTACATTTGCCGTTTAAAATAGCAATAAAACCTTGTTGAGTACGTCCCCCATTCAGTGACCAAATCGATACGGTTTTCTAGTCAATGGCCAAAAACCCGTATCCATCTCGTCCCTTTGAAGGGACGGGACTGAAACGTATTTTTGGGGGTATTTGTCATCTAAAATGGCATTTCTTGAATGACGCTTCAAAGTGCTTTAGGTGGCAAGAACACAGAGTCCACACCCGGGGATTTGTAGTTCCTAAAATTCTTATCACCTAAACCGAAAATACACTCTGAGTCTGTACTCAAGGAATTTCCGCTTTAGGAACTATAAATCCCCGTGTGGGGACCTAACGCGAACTCTGAGGCCGCACTCAAAGAATTTCCGCTTTAGAAACTACAATACAAATTCTCGTGTGTAGGTTTTAGGATCTTACTATCTGAAGCGGAAAGGGACTGTAAGCCAACACCCAAAGATTTTCTGCTTTAGGGACCACAAATCCACCATGAGTGCATCATTAGAATGGATTCATACAAAATTAGCTAGTTTGGGGACGTACTGAAAACGCCACTGTTGCCATTTTAGACGACAAATGCTAAAAAAAACTTTCGGTCCAGCCCTCTCAAAGGGACGAGATAGATTCGGGTTATCGACTATTTAATAACTAGAAACCCGTATCGATTTGGCCGCTGACTGGAGCACGTACTGAACAAGGTTTTATTGCCATTTTAGACGACAAATGCACTAAAAACCCTAGTCGATCTCGTACCCTCAAGAGACGAGATAGATACCGAGTTTTTGGCCATTTAGGCACTAAAAACCCTTCTCGATCTCGTCACCGGCTTGGGGACGTACTGAACCCGGTTTTCTAAATACGCGTTCCGGGCGGTCTACACGATCATTCTTCACAGCCTCCGACCTCGTCAAGGTTCGTCCTTGTTACAAAGGTCTGGTGCATATTTTTCGTCTTATTTCAGTCCCATTAATTGTTTTCAAACTACTCAATCCAAAGTCCAATTAAAACTCGCTGAACTTTACTACCATAACTCCCCGATCCTGCGAACTGAGAAAAAACAAAAGTCTGACCTAAAACACCCGAGAATCATACTGACGACTTTTCGTCGCCTCCAAAACTGATTACCACAAATTTGTCTTGTTATTTTTGTTCTTTCTGAAACAATTTTATTTCAGGTTCACAAACTTGTCTCCTAACGCCATTAGATAACGACCTAAAGTTGAAAGTGGCTCCGAATAATGCCTGATCCTTGTTTCTCGCCCTATTGATTCTCTGCGAACGAGAAAAACTTTTATCCGATTACTGTGCTCTTCGCGGAAAGAAAACCAGAAAAATAACTTTATACATCATCATCCCTTGGACGACTATGCAGTATCTGAAAAATATATTTTATGGCAAAAAATTCAGAGAGGGGGGGGGGGGGGGGGGTGATTGTGAAGAGACTTGAGCCAATATGCGACAAGAGTTGTAGTTCTGCGACAAGCAATAGTTTTTCAACAGACATTCTAAGTAAAATACTTCAAAGAAAAAATAAGAAAGATGTCTATCAGCGTTATTTTGAGTTTTGCCCATTCCGCTGGCGACGGGTGACTCTAGAAAAATTCAACAACTACAGAAAGCGCCGAGGATAACATCTATTGCATCCAACCGATGTCACCGACAAATTCTATTGAATTGAAAAGTCCTTGCTAAAAAAACAAAGTACACTTTGCACACGTGGAAATTATAGAGGCCGATCTGCCCTCGCACACATCCTTGAACATTTCGAGGGTAGTTTCGCTACATTTTACAACCACTTTGTGCCCAGGCAGTTTTCTAGGATTCCATTTATTTTCTATAATATGACCGCAAGGAGCAATCGGACGAATGGTGGGTGGTGGAAAACAGCAGAGGCGGCAGACACTCAAAAGGTTAACATCTTTTGAACAGAATTTTTTCTGGGAATTTATTGTTTTTTGTCGGGTCGGATGGGTCAAAGTTCAGCGAGTAGCACACCGAAACAAATGAGAGTAATTCTCGAAAGGACAAATAGAACGACCAGCAACAAGGCGTTCCAAAGAGACACAATAATTGATTCGAACATGTTGAAAGTTGACTTTAAGAAATTGATATTTTAGGTTTAATTTGATGGTTGGAAATCAGAAGGTCATTCGAGAGCATTTGATGTATTCTTCGGCTGGATTTGAATGTTAAAAGTGGTCGTTGTGAACATATAATGGGCGATTTCGAACGAATAATAACCCACGGAAGGATTTTATGAATGGTAGTGAATTTGTGGTATATTTAATTAAATGTCAAGCCTTGGGTTTAATGCATATAATTAAATTCGAACATAAGCTATAATATAACAGGTACCCTAAAAGACAATGTTGTTCGTTGAGTTGACTCATGATTTTCAATCATAATTTATTGTCATTCATTTCATTCATCCAAAGAAATGAAATTGATTTTCGAATTTTTACTTTTGAAATAAGTTTTTTCGAAATTATATTTTGGAATTTCGATTTTCGAATTTTGAAGAGTCCGATCAAGCGCTTAAAGCGATTTCTTATGTGCCGTAGTGCATTTTTCTTAAACAAAGAGCCTTTTTCCTTCGTCAATGCTAATGGTGAAAACATAGAGCAAATGCATAAGAAAGTTTTGTCACGTCACTATCTAAACAATTCCAGTCCCAGGACGTAACAAAAGGGAGTGAGAGTTTTATCTTAATTGGTTCAGTATGTTAGACGTCAATATCGATGTGAACCTCACTGTCACGCACTGGGTTGGAGTCGGTATGGGTGTCTGCTAGCATCCCGGCAAACGGAGTTTTTCCATGCAGAAGATTCAGAAATTGTGTCTGTGCAACTTTCGATTCGAAAGTATCCCCTTACCTTTTGTAATGAACCATATTATGGTCAGGTAGTGCTGCTTCTACCGGCAGATCTATGGCAGCACCTGATGAGTAAGGATCTGTCGGTGGTACGAAACCAGAGGCCCCATTACGCCTGGCTGGACCCTGATGCGAATGCGAGGGAATCTGCGCCGTCCGCCAACCATTCCATTCTTATCGCCTCATTTTTTTATCATTCCCTATTTTTACCTCCCCTGTTTGTGTTGTCTTCCCCAGGCCTATGAATTTTTATTAATACGTAAAGGACAGGGCAACGAGTGGCGACAACCCCGCCCACGTCTCCCGAACTAAGGTACAGCAAGCATAGGCCACGGCACGGTCCGACCTTCACGGTCACTATGCTACCTTAGGCTCCGTCCCTACGGGCATCTTCGGATGCCCACCAAATCGTCCATTACACTATCGACCATCAGCATGTACACACCAGATCAACGCATACGTTGAACTATGCATTCTGAGCAATACATACGTTTAAATATGCATTCTGGCTTACATGCACCGCAAACTACTTGACATGAACATAAAACCAACAGTTCATCTATGCATTCTGTTTGACGTGATGAAATTAATTGATTAGTGTTTTGGTTTGCTTTGTGTTTAATGGGCCATTAAATGACATGTTTTCCTTGTGGTATATTATCCTTTTTGTATTTTTTACAAGTCACCGTAAAAACTAGCGGATAGCTAATTCGAACAAACTGTCAAATTTTAATTTTAATCGGCCCAGTAGTTTGGGCACCAGTTCGGTGCACACAAAAAAAAGGGACTGCAATCCTGCCAGGAAATCCTTCATAACGTAGGATGTGCAGATAATCTTCCACTCTACTGGGCCTCTGGGCGCTCTGCTATCGAAGGGAAAGAACATGCAGACAAGCTTGCCAGACTGACCTCTATACTGCCTTTATTGATCCAAATCTTTTCAGTGGATTACCAATTTGCTACGTTAGAAAATAAATCTGGGACTAGGAGCGAGAGAGGGCTGCTTTGATGTGGGAAACTCTGCCTAGTCTGAGGCAGGAAAAATTATTCATCGCGGGTTATTCCCGTAGTTGAGCCCTAGATCTACTTGACTTCAGTAGAAATAGGGCCAGAATTACATATTTGTGGACTTTTCACAGGTCACTCTGACTCGAGAACACTTCAAACCCAATCACATCGTATCGAATGCAAGCTGCCGTTCGATTAAATCTTGTCATCTCAATCGATTCATCAAAAAAAGCAAGAGTTGAAGCAACATGGAAGAAATGAGTGAAATGAAGCACACACTATGCAACATTTTTTGACTTTTTTGCCCCTACGTCCCGTCGGCCACCAGTGTTTTTGATCACTTTTTTCAGCATGGTAACTTACTTCAAAGTAGGAAGGTTTTATTTGGCTTCAAAAGACTGTGATCCTTAAGGTCAGGATCAATAATGTCCAGGATACCTAAGCTGGCTAACAATTCTCTATATTCTCTTTACAGATTCCCCAGTTTCTAATCTTTTGTACGAGTTGTCTCGTATATAGGCACCCCATCATCATCGTGGCGCAGCCCGACGTCGGATCCTGGCCGCCTGGATAGGCACCTGACATCTGTTATATCGGAAGCACGTGCCGCTGCTCAGCATGTAATAGAGCTGTCGCCTTTTGGCGCTACCGGATATTCATGGTCACTTCGGCGTACGAAACATTAAAAAAAAATGTTGTTTTTTTTTTCTCGTTGTATAATTTGTTTAACAATTTAATATTTGCACTACCCACAATTTGAATAATGTTTTGAACAAATTTGCATAACCCACAAGAACGATCGATAGAGCATGTGTTACAAACCTGAGCAAACACACGCGAATTCACACATTTAAATTTAAACGCATCAGGTGGATAAGTGGATATAAAAAAAATATAAAAGAGAAACAAAAAAAGCGATCTTTGTATTTTAGAATAATTTGAAAGTTTTCACAGACTTTCGGCTGTTGTGGATATATACATAAATATATATATGTACACAAAAAATGACACGTTCAGGAGCCGTGAAGTCTCGATCGCAACTCTACGATACTCCACCTAGAGAAGCAGGGGTTCAACCCCCGGTGCGTTGCCCCTGGAGGGGCCAATGCGATTTCTCTGTTTTATCGTTTCAAATATAAAAAATAAACTGGGCGGATAATTGGGAGCAGGTAAAGTCGTCATCTAAAAAAAACTATGCGGATCAAATACTCGGATTAAGTGTCAAAAGTGAAGTGGATCCCCTGGCGTCAGTTTATTTTTTTCATTATTTTTAATTGTATTCGAGAGATTAAAAGTAAATAGCATATCCGGAAAAATATCTACAATAGTTGCGTTTTTCGCGACTTTATCCGGTTTAGCTTGATGTAACGAACAAACAACAACAACAAACGCTATCTTGTTCAGCAATAATCAGTTCATCAATAAACTTGATATCAAGAGTTAGATAAAAATAAATAACTGGGGTAACAGTCCAAATTTGGACCAAGGTCTCGAGATAAGTTGGCATCATGTTATTCACTAGATCGTGACGGTGTGTTTTGGGCAGAGGTATGTGATCAGCAACACGCTCAGCTATTTACCCCAAATGAGTACTCATTTAACAGATGAGTGGGCTCATAGTCTAACACGTAAATTCCTTTTTTTTAAGGAAGAGCACTGCATTCAGTAGAAATCGAACCGGGGCTCAGTGCGTTGAAGGCGAACGTGCTACCGTTGCGCCATCGGGACTATAAGTCGTGAACCAGATTAAACTACGAAAATTCGACTTCTTCATAATAATCAATTCGATATAAGGCGGAAAGATATTTCCTTTGTCTATGATATCAAGCGCTTTTAATAATAATACTGAGTCGTGAATAATTAACGAAACTAACCCGTGTGTCAGAAGTATTAATAATAATTGCCAGATGTACATTTTCTAAGATCATACGATGTCTTCTCCGTGTCGATGTCAGCGCCGCTCTGTGGCAGAAGTGGTGTCCATAATCGCCACAGATACAGCGATGCAGGCCACATCTTGTGATATATTTATCCGAGGTAGGTTTACTACTCCCTTTATTTCGCCAAGCGATATTTATTGACATATTTATCTGGGGTAGGTTTATTGTCCCTTCTGGTCTGTTCCTTTGAATTTTAAATTTAAGGATCTTAATATTAAGCTATATCACGAAAAAAATCATCTGCAAATCCTCTAGCGATTTTCGGTTAGGTAAAGAGGCTGCCGTGATACCACACAGTACACATAGTCTACCACTGGGTCCGTTTGATACCACCGAGATCATCTAATTAAACCTGGGTGCCAAACCAACCTGGTCCGGCGATAAAGCGATTGAGCTGTATTGCGCTCACATCCTCAAGGTCCTCCACTCCTTGGAAAAACCAAGAGCCCAGAAATGTCTTCCGCCTCTCGGACAAGGCTGAGCACTGAAATAGAAGATAGAGAACGCTCTCTTCCTCATCGCCATAACTCCTGCAATAGTCATTGTGGGGAATGCGGAGCATCCAGGCGAGCTTTCCCATGGAACAGTGCCCTGTGATAACCCGCACTATCCTGCCAATATCGTTCCTGTTCAGTGACAGTAGTGTGGCAGAGCTGCTAGGGTCTTGTATAAGCTCTGGCTACCGTAGCGGCTCTAGTTATAATACAAATTTGCGATTGACATTTTAATGTCTAGCGATTTTAAGTATGTGCAATCTATCAAAACTAATGTATTTGTCTATGAATCCCCCCCTCTGTCTTGGACTTCTGCTCACCACCAAATCGCGATAACTTTCTTTAATATCATGCAATTAATACGCACTTAATACGATTAGTGCGATTTATACATTTTTATTTAGCTTACACTTATCTCCACCTTTTTGTATCTGTCAAATGCGTCTCCTTATGTATCCGGATATTTTCATTTTCATTCATTCGAGAACACAATAGTTAGAAAATCTTTCAAAGTCACTTCGAGTAATCCTCTTTAATTCGCTTCGATTAATCATTATTACGTCTATATGTCAAATCAATCATTTGTCTAGCTATTCACGAGTGTATCTTATATTCCTCGTACCTATGGATTCTCGTATCTATATCTGGAACATACATGACAAGATTTATTAGACTTAATGAAATTGAAAGTTTCAAGTATAGACGACGACGACACCTTTGGGTTGATGAAACCAGTCAAACAAGCTGTTAAAGTAAATTTTATATGCACACATGCATGCGTTGCCCTTCAATTAAATATTTTTTACAAATATATGTTTGAGTGACTGGAAAAGCTTAATGTATATATAACTGCTACAGTTTGTACGATAAGAGATTGACAATGAACTGAAGGTAAGACTCAATATAAGAGTGTCGGCGCTGTAACTTTTAGAAAAAGACTTGGCGATGTACACTTTTGACAATTGTCAAGCGTACCCCAGAGGGCGTAATCATCGAGCCCAATCAGCTGGCCTGGATGTGCTTCTAAATATTTTACCGCTCGATATTTTTGTTGAATAGCAAGCAGCGATTATAGCATTGCAACTTCGCGAGACCGGTCAGTGGCGTGCGCTAAGCTCCGGCCACTCTGCTATTTTGACTAATCTTGGCCTCCCTGCATATACGGATTATATCTCTCCTAAGTATATGTTTGGTAAAAATTTTGTAAGCCAGATTCCCTCAATTGGGGCAATCACTCACCCAGACTCCATCGTTTTATATACTGACTGATCCAAAACGGAGTGGGAGCCGGTATCTTTTCGGAGACGTTGAAGATTAGTTTATCTTTCCGCATACACGATCATTGCAGCGTGCTGCAGGCAGAGATTTTAGCGATTTCAGAAGCTCTCGCCTGGCTGGGATGTAATGTCACAATTGGTAGGAAACTCACTATTTATACTGACAGTCAGGCTGCAATTCGATCACTTGAATCGCCTCTGTCGACATCGCAGACGGTTACGAACTGTCGATCGCTTCTTGATGAGATGGGGCGTTACTTTGAAATCACACTGTGCTGGATTCCAAGTCACAGTGCTTATGCTGGTAATTGTGTGGCTGATGAACTTGCTCGGGCTGGGACGACTGGGGCAATTGAGGATGGTCGTTGGGACATCGGAGTGCCTTTCGCCATCTGCAAGCGAATTATCAACTCTAAAGCGAAAAATAAAGCGAGCGCTAGATGGACTGATGATATCATCATAAATAAATAAATAAATAAATCATCGTGGCGCGACAGCCCGACGTCGGGTCTTAGCCGCCTGGACGGACTGATGACGGTGCGTGTCAAACCATGCAGAGGTTATGGCCCACAGCGGACCCCGGCCGTTCTGCTGCAATATTATCATTGAACAGGAATCATATTGATGTGGTGGTGAATGTTATTATTACTGGGCACTGTCTTATTGAGGAGCACACAAAAAGACTTCGTCTACCCTACAATAACTTCTGTAGAAGATGCGAGGATGCTGACGAGGAGGAGAGTTCCCTCCGTTTTCTATGCACCTGTCCTGTCTTGGCTGCGAGGCGGCGGGTCTTTCAGGGGAGATCTTTCTCCCTTCATTTGGAAGAGCTAAGGGCATGAGCCCGCTCAGGCTTTATCGGTTCATTGCCAGCTCTGGCTGGTTCAATGAATAGTAATTTCAGTGGGATAGGTTTTTACCCTGGTAGGTATCACAACGGGTTCTTTGGTGGCCTATGTGTGCTGCGTCATACGCGGCAGCCTTCTAACCTAACCTAGGATGCCTAGATCCAACCGGAGGAATTCAGGAAGTAAGAGAGAGTTGCTTTACTTCCTGAACTCGACACATCCCCTAGGTTGTCCAGAAAGGCCTTGACCAATGTACGATGTCTGGCCCAGGCAAGGCCCGGGCATACGCAAAGGAAGTGGGTGTGGGCTTCTTTATCATCTTCATTCCTGCAACTTTGGCAATGCGGATTGTACGGAATACCTGGCCTGATTGCATGATCTGCGATAGCCCAATGTCCCGTAATGACCGCCGTGAGCCTGGCGACATCTCTACGTGATTCGGCCATAAGCTCAGATGTTTTCCTCCTGTCATAGGAGGGCCATATCTTCCTTGATAGGGTGCAGGTGGACGGATTCCGCCAAAAAATCCGATAGGATTCAATAAATTGGCGTCGACTATTGAGGAAGTGTAGCATAGCGAACACATTTTGTTTTTCGCAAATATTTTACTCAATTACTCTAACCCCTAGTGGGGCATAGCGCGTCAACTGTTCCATGTGGCCCAGTTGATGTTTCGTTGGCATAAATTGGTTTCAGAGAATGCAGTTGCCAGCATGCACCTCCTGCACATCCATGGCCACGAACGTCGTCGTGGACGGGACTCGAACCCGAAACGCCGGTAGTCAAACATGAGACTGATGCCTCAACACACTGCGCTACCGGTCGCCCCACACTTAATATACTCCGTGTTAAAGACAGCCTTATTTTGTTGCTATTGACTTGATTCCTAGTACGAAGTGTAAGTGGTTCACATTTTCTCTTGTCAATGTGAAAAGTAGCATTGCATCATTGATTCCAATGCTGTTCTGCACATTTTTATTTGAGATACGCACCATACCACGGCGATACACATCGCTCGTGTTTAATTATTACTCACTAATGGTTGCAATTTACTTTTACACTATACACTGTATTGTTTCAGTATACGTTACGTACATACATCAATTAAAGATACTACCTAAAAAATGCAGCACAACACCGGAGAGAAGTTGTCATCTGTCATGTAGACAACTAATTTAAATTTAGCGTCATAAAGACGAGAAACGTGTTAATGGTTGAAAGCGAAAAACAATGCCTCCAGGTATCTTTCCTCGTACAAACGTTTTAGATTTGTACGCTTCTGGTCGTACATCCCATTTAAGTTTAATTTCGAAAATTTTCGTGTCCCTCACACATGCTGTGTTACTATGTATATTTTGAAAAGTAGAAATCAAAAGTGATGTATTCCGGAACGACCTCACTTCGTACCTTTCACACTTGTATCTGCCTAATAATTTATGAGACAAGCCTCTTAATAGTGTATAATGAGTACGGTAGGTCGTTCAACACGCTCTCAAAACTTGGCAAAATAAAATTTGAGGAAAACATTTTGTGACCTACTACTTGGATCTATGAAAGCGTGTATGTGGACGAGTTAAATTAAAGTGATGTATGTGCCATTTTCTTCGTTTTAATTCAGAAATTAATATAACGCAAAAAGTACTGCAGTAAATTCTGGAAATAGTTTTCTTTTTGTTGTGCTATGGTTTTGGACGGTTCACTAACATTTCAACTTAACTTAGAGCCTTGAATTTAATCGAATTTATGCAACGTACAATTTCTTATTGCTGGTGGAAATCATATACACCACCTTTTCTTAACTAATAAAAGTGGTGTATAAGCCATTTTCTTTGTTTTCAGGAAAATGGATAACGTAAATGGTACTTTAGTTGACCCGAGAATCAACTTTGGATATGTTATCATTTGGGGTTGCAGCTCCTTTGGCCCATTCTCTTCCTTTTACAGTATCGAGGCCCATCGACGGCGACACAGATGACGGTTGCGAGCCGCTTGATTCTGATGTGGCTATGTTAGATGAGACTTCGCAGCCGTCTCTAGCGTACGACTTCCTTGAATCCGCAACGGAAGGGGAAGCGAACGCCTCTGAGAGGCACGTATAAATAAACCTTCACCATTCGAAAGCAGCCTCGGCAGCAATTCTTCTTCATCTAGCTCGCAGTGAAGAAGATATCGCATCGATACAGGAACCTTAGGTTGTGCACGATCTCGTTATATTTTATAACAAAATCCAGGCAGGAAGTCTTAGATATCTTTCTTGCGTCGCGTCGGAGGATGTAATACAACGGATTAGAGACGAATTCATCATGCCTGGCTAATGAAATGCATGATGAAGGTCATCAGTGAATTCATCAAGCAGCATTTATGAGTGGATTACGGCCCGTTTTAAGAATGAAGAATGCAAAACGCAAAAAGGAATCTTTTCAAAGATACATATATCTATGAGAAGTCACCTTTTTGTGTTTTGGTTAAATGCGAATAGAGATTGGTGGAGGATGATGCTTGTGGTGATTATAGTTATAGTTTTTACAGTCTGTTCCGGATCAAAGGCAGACGAGTACTGAGTAGAAATGTTCTCGTTTATTGGGTTTGTTGGGATTTCTCTTTCTGATGGAAAGTGAGAAAATATATGCTAATGATTTATTTGATAGATGAGCTTTTTTCCATATTTCATGGAAGCAGTCGAATGCACGAGAAATTCATAAATATACATAGCGATCGAAGTAAATATGTGTATGTCTACACGCATATCTTTGCATGATTTTGCTTCTTCAGCTGCTTCTCTGCGAAAAAGAACTGTCGACTGGTAAATGTATCAGGGAATCGTTTACAAGCACAATGTTTGAATTTCAGACCACCACAAATAGACCAATCCGTAAAAATGAAATGAAACGGGCGTTTTGTTTAACAGAAAACCACCTTTTTTGTTGCGAATCGCTTATACACCACTGTTTCGTTATAAATGGCGTATACCCCACTTTTTCTATATGCAAAAAAAATGTATAGATATTTTCCAGAAAAACAGTTTTTTTTTATTTTCACGTTCACGGTGAAGTTTACAGCGGCCTTTAAACAAAAAGGTCGCTTCATTTTCATCACATTTTCAGCTGCCTGCTATCTCCAGTAAAATGAAGCTCTGACTCAGTTATTTTTTCGACAGCTGGACTTACGAGTATTAAGGGGTGATTTAGATATTTAAGTGACTTTTTTTTAAATGGCACACACACCACTTTAACCCTCAATGGCTGCGTTCCTGCGAACGAACTACGAATGCTCCTCCATATGCTTTCCCCTCCGGTAATGTACGGATAACTGTCAATTTTGATCTGAAAGTGTTCCCCTTCGGATCAGAATACTTTTCAGATCCGGAGGGGAACATTGAAACTGACAGTTGTCCGTACATATTTCGAGGAGAAATCGAGAAATGTCAAATCCTGGTTCGTTCGCAGCCAATGTAAATCTGGACAGTGCTAAAATATACATAAAATCTCGAGTCTCTCATCATCCATGTCTTTCTAATTCAGGCACAAAAATAAAAATTGTGTGTATAGTGCCAGCGCGAGTTTGTGCTCGGTCAAACGTAATATCCACAATAAAAAACCGAAATGGAACCAAGAAAAATAATAAAAATAGAAAGAATGCTAGTCGTACGACGACCATTTAATAAAGATCAGTGACCGACTTACTAAATGCTAACAATTGGACCGGGACGATGACAAATTATTTTAGCGACTCAACCACCATATCCATATACTTTGAAGAGAATGTCTTCCTGCTTATTATATTTATTGATCGTGAAATTTTAACGCTTATTATTTTTTTTCTACTTCTTTGAGTTTCTTCAATAATTGAATTTGCTTAGTGTCTTCCTTTTGTACTCGTACATCTGCAAGTCAACAACTCTTTCTGGAGTCTTGAACCGAGAAACTACGTAAGCGTGACTGTTAAATTAACATGAAGCCATTACTGCCGTTTGGGGGGAGCAAAAGCTATGGGGGTAGTGCCGAGGCCGATGATAGTGACAACAAAGAATCACAATGTATTGTTTGTATTCTCGCATTATTTATGTTTGCATAAATATTTAAGTAATAAGATAATTGGACACGTTTCAGATAAACCGAAAATGAAGTAGCTAGCGAATTAAAGTCACAGACCCCCGGAGGGATTAAGGCCAATGTTGTCTGTTTAATTAAAGAATGAATCAAGATTTGCGCCGAAATTCGTTGAACTCAGTGTTAATTTTGACACTACATGGGGGGGCTGTTCAAAGCATTTTTGAGTTTGTCTAATATAAAACTCAATAGTAAGGGCGCCACATCTAGAGTTAGTTGTCTTGGACACGGCATGACATAATGACACCATAACCGATGGGTTCAATTTTCTTTTATAAATTTATTCTTGCGGGGGTTCAATAAAGTATGCGAGTTGGGTGGTGCGGCGGTAGAGTTGGCTAGCTTGTTGGATTTGACAGGGAGGGATAGTCTCTCTCTCAATTGCCCTAACCCCTTGTGGGGCATAGCGCGTCAACTGTTCCTTGTGGCCCAGTTGACGTTTCTACGGCATAACACAACTTGTTTTTTTTTACACAGTACCTAAAGGAAAATTGCTCAAAACATTCCTCTAGGGGAACCGGAAAGGCCTCCGCCAATTCCTATACATATCCTGGGTCGTAAAGACTCCACGGACTTGATGCTACACAAGGAAGGTGGTATGTCGCGTTCGAATTTGAACTGCATCGCAATACCACTGACTTTCTGAAAGCATGGCATTGTGGGTGATGGGTAATTCTCAAGCAAACCAAAAACTGGGTTTCCCAGTCTCTTATTTGGTTTCTATAGTAGCAGAGTGGTATTCCACAAAAAGCTTCTGGGCCGTGGAAGGGGGCTTTCGAGGCTCGATATGCCAGCCTATTTGCTTGCTCATTGCCTTCCACTCCTGAGTGACCAGGGAACTATTAAAGAGTGAGTTTGTTCGTTGAATACACAGTATGGAGGACTTCTTGACAGGATAGCACCAGTGAAGCTGGTAAGTGCTTTGATGGAAGCCTGAATATCGGAAAATATTGTTATGTCCCTGTTTAAATAGCGGTTTGGCACAGCCTAGCACAGACCTCGATGGGGTGTATTACCGCTTGGAACACGGATAGCGTTTTACCCATCGGAATGAAGACTTAGGACCAATAATGCCTGCGTCTGACTGAACCATCTTCCTTTTTGGAGCCGTGTGAACCATTTGATCGTATTGGGTCAGAGAGAGTTGTAGCCATCCGCCCACCGAAACGAAAGCTTTTAAGAAGGTAGTCACAGTTGGCATGCTGAATACAATATCACTTTTTCAGCCTAAATGATTTGAGTTCAACTTGATCTCTATGTCACAGGCAGTCTGACCGTTGCCATTCGTGCCTCCGCTTCAATATGTGTATGCATCGGTGGTAAGTCGAGTAGAACCTGCAGAGCAACAGTTGCGCAAGGGTGCATGGCTCCAGTAATGGCGATCTGGATTTTCGTCAGAGCGGCTTTACCGGCTAAGATAGTGGCTTTCTTCCACCATAAAACTGCGCCATATTCTCTAGAGGTCTGACGATCGCTTTGTAGAATCAAAGAATTATGTGGGGTTTGATGCGCCCACGTCTTACCGACATATTGTCTACAGATTCATAAAACCTAACCGTCAGACCGTCGACTACGATGCACAACAGGACGGGAGATAATATTCCAACCTGCGGGCATCTCTGCATGATGTTCGCTGAGAGGTACACTTTCCTACCGTGGTGATGACCCTTCTAGAGGACAGCATACGTTTCACCCAGACCGTGGTGGTGAGATCGGTTCCTTCAGCTCGGAGGACACTTTCGATGGACACGATGGAGGTATTGTCGAAAGTGCCTTCAATGTCAAGAAATGCCGTTGTGTGTCGTTTCGTTAGCTGACAAAGCTCCTTTTATTTCTCCAACGAGGTTGTGAAGAACAGTTTCCAGGTTGATAGGCGAACTGTTTGGGGTGAAGCGGATTCCTCGCGAGGATCGATGTCCTGAGGATCTTCTCTATGGTCTTCAGCATGAATGATGTCATGCTGATAGGTCGGTACGATTCAGGGTCATCCATAGGTCTATTCCCCACTTTGGGAAACCACCCACACTGATCTACAAGCACTGGGAATATGATCTAGCGCGAAGCTACTTCTGAAGATGTGAACTAAATGTGGAATAAGTTCTCCCTGGCCTTTCTGTAGGAAGCTCGAACAATTCCATCTGTGCTAGGCGATTTATAGGGTTCAAAATATCCAATCGCCCACTTAACTTTGCCTTAAGTGAAAATTCTCCTCGCTGCCACCCAGTCAGAATGTTTGGCTCTGTGAGGTCTTGGTACCTCAGGTCATATTTATCATCTACAACAATTCTACGCCAATGGAAGTGAGTGTCCAGAAGAAGCATTCCCGTACTACCGTAGAATTGCCGTTCGATATTTTGATGGTGCTAAGAGCCTTTCTTTGCCAGGACACGGTGTAGTCTAGCAGCTTTGTTGGTGTTGCTAACATTCTCACAGAAAGTCATCCAGATACGACGTTTGGTATCTTTAATCTTTATAGTAAATTTAGTAAGAGTGAGACGGTATAGGTCCCACTCACCATTGCGTTTAGCCCTGCTGAACAATTTTCTATTCATTTTCCTTGCGAGGGGGAGTTCAGCGTTCCACAACGGAACTCCCCTGTTGTCCTTGACGGACTTTAAAGGGCAATTTTCTCCGTATGCTGTCAAAATGGCTCCGTGGTAACTCAGCCACCCAGAGGTTGTGTTAACTATCAGAGAGAGCTTTTCCGGCAGCGACTCGGAGCACCCGATCCAGTTCGTGCGTTGCGGGATTCGTCTGTCAGGTGTCAAGGTGTACCGTTACTACTACATAGATCTTGGTCTGCTTTATTTCTGGTTTAATTGTTGTAGGCTTTCCGATTAAAGATTTTGAGCTTACTAGAGCCTTATTTTCACGTTGATAAGACTATCAGATCTTGAAAGTAACGTACTTCACAACGAACCTATTGGAATGTGTAATGAAACCTAATTCTGGTAGTGCTGCTTCCACTGGCAGATTGAAGGAAGCACCTGATGAGTAGTGAAATGGTCGGTGGTGCGAAACCAGAGACAGGCTCCCATTACACCTGGACCCCGATGCGAGCGTGAGGGCATCTGATTCGTTCGCCAACCATTCTATCCTTATCGACCCATTTTTTTATTCCCCATTTTTGCCCGCCCTGCCGGTGTTGTCTAACCCAGGCCTATGAATTTTCATTAATACGTAAAGGACAGGAGCTATGAGCAGCGAAGATCCTGCCCACGTCTCCCGAACTGAGCTACAGCAAGCATAGGCCGCTGTTTAGCTTGTTGAGGGGCCGTTTTCTTCGCCAGATGGCACGGCCCGACCTTCACGGTCATTATGCTGCCTTAGCCTTCATCCCCATGGGCCCTCCGGATGCCCACCAAACCGTCCATTATAAATGTTATGACATCTGTATTGTTGTCGCTGTGGGCTGTGAGTGAGTACTTAATTCAATACTAAAACAAATTAAATTGAATTCATTTAAAACTAAAAATGCCTTCTATACATACATGAGACCGCATTATGCTGAATAATAACAAATTCCAATTTTTCAAATTAGCTGGAATATCGCTCGAGCAAAACTAGCATATTAGCGAACAAATCCGAAAAGTTTACTTGCACTAAATTACCTCCTGCGGAATCGCGAAATGCAGAGAGTACACTACGTTCACCTGCAACCCTCATATGCGGCCAAATATTCAATTTCAAAGTTTCAATGAGATTTTCCCGGGATTTTCCTTCGTTTCCCTTTTTTGATTAAATTCAACTCGATAGCATTGAAAGTAGCACCTGACAGTGTATCCTTGTAGCCTTCCGACTGCACACACACAGCAACAAACAATTTCTGACACTGCTGTAGCGGCACCACTGCTACACACACTATCACCCCCTCGAACCATCATCATCGTATGACTTCACTCTGCAAAATGAAAATTGCACTTTATCGGGCATTGTGGAATTGGGTTACCAGACATCATTCCCACACTGTTCCATGCTATGTCTCTCTGAGCCCCCGTGACAGAATGCACCACGTAACCCACCTCTCCCTAGTGGAGGTCGTTTAGGAGTGGCAGGAAACTATGAGTAGAATGAGGGCGACAGAACAAAGTCAGCAAAAGTCCCCAGAGAAAGGAGGCATACAGTCGTAGGAATAGCATTTTGCTAAATTGTTGTTATGAATGTAGAAGGAGCTAGGGTTGTGTTTGAAGGCGTAGAATAGGGGTTGCTGATGTTTTTGCGCTGCATACAGCTGACGTCTGATGATGGTAACAAGGTCACGGGAAAATTTTTTTTTCTTCTTCGAGCCGAAGACCTTTTTCTTCGTCGTCGGCCGAGAAAATTCGACGGAGTATTTCGTGTTTCCTTGACTTCTTGTCAAGTCTTGGGCGGAAATGGTAGTCACGACCAATTTAGGTTTTTTTTTCGTTGCCTTCAAGTTTTTTTTCCTCTATTTTAACCGTCATAATTTTGCATATTTTATTAGCACGCCTTCGCCATCTGTGCACAATGTCTGTGTAGTAGCAGGAGTGCATTAATTTCCTGCATAGGAAATTCAAAAAGTCGAAAAGGTTTTTAATAGTTTTAAGCTGTTGGCATGGGAAGTACGAGTATACCGGCAAGGCAAAAAGTTTGCCTGTGTTTCTGGGGTTTATTTCACACTGAGAACATTTGGATTGCTAAATTATTGCACTTAGGTTTTTTATTTCAGTCAGCTGTCCTTTGAATGAAGGTAGTTTGTTCAGTTCATATCAAAGGCTCATTTAAACCATTGTAAGTTCGTCAAAGGAGAGGCCATCAGGGTTCACCAGAGTTAACTGCATATTCGAATAAACACAATTTCAACGTCAAGTCATGAGAAAGGAGGTCAACTTGTTTCTGTATTTTCTCGTACATTAAATCGATCACAATCCTCTCTCAAATTTCTGATACCATACACTTCGTCAACAATCGCATACATAAAATGTTCAGACTAAGATGCCGTTCGTCAAAATTGACTTTAATGGTTTCCCATAAAATTGGCACAGCTCCACAAAGACGCCCGCAAAGTGGTGGCGGAGCCCAAAAGGGAGGTAAAGCGGAGGGAGTTTATGGCAAAGCAGAACGAGCAATTTTCCAATCATTTTCATTGGCATTGGACGAGTATGTATGATGAGACTCTAACTTCACCACTTTCCACCATCCGTTTTTATTATGTATGTTTTTCTAAGGCATATTGTGCTGATTTGTCCGTTTGTTTTTCCGTCTTTGGCTTAATGGCTGAAGAATATTATGAAGTGGAAAGAAAGAATAAAGTATTAAGTGTGCATACTTTTATTTGTTTTTTTTTCCCCACAGCGGAATAGGACACCCAGCGTTTGGTTGTCCCATTGCGATTAATTGTACGAGGGCGGTTCAAATATGATCGAGCAAACTCTGTAGATGGCGCGCCAATATGTTTTGAAGGTCGCGGCTTGAGTATGTGATAGCTGGGTCCCTTACGAATAGTGTGGCATAGTTTTCGTCGCGAACGCACGTTTCACGCGCGTGCTACGACCATGAGTGAACATCAAGTGCCGGCCGCCGTTGCGCAACGTATTGTCATTCGTTTTTTGGTGTGGGAAGATGTTAAAAACACGGAAATTCCTCGGCGTTTGCGAAATCAGTTCGGTAGTGAGTGCCTGAGTAGGTCTGCTGTGTTTAAATGGGCAAAAGCGATCAAAGATGGATGCGAAACCGTCGAGAATGAGCCGCATGATCGTCGACCGCGAACCAGCATAACACCAGACAACATTCGGCGCGTAGAACAACTCATTTTGGAGGACCGTAGGATGAATGTTTGAAACATTTCGGCTGAAGTCGGCATTAGTATTGGTAGTGTAGAGTCTATCATCCACGAACACCTTCATCGCAAAATAACGGCGCGATGGGTTCCCAAACTGTTGAACTTCGAGCGAAAATTCACGCGGTTGGAAGTTTGTCGCCGCTTGCTGACGCGATAAGAGGCGAAGGGTGACGGTTTTTTTGTCACGAATCTTCACTACAGACGAGACATGGGTACACTATTACACTCCCGAAAGCAAGGTGTCGTCTAAAAAGTGGAGGAAGAGGCGCCAGTCAAAGCGAAGACAACCAGGTCCGCGGGTAAGGTTATGTGTACGAGTACTGTATTCTGGGACCGGCGTGGCGGGGAGTGCTGTACGTTGACTTCCTGCGCACACAACGTTCCATCAATGCTGCATACTACTCTGACCTTCTGAAAACACACGTGAACCCCGCTTATCGCTCGAAACGGAGGAGCATTCCAGCGTGAAGTGCTATTCTTCTCCAGGATAACGCGCGACCTCATACCGCGCGTCTAATATAATATCAGAATTGGGGTGGGAGGTACTAGAACACCCCCTACAGTCCGGATTTATCACCCTGCTACTACCACATGTTTGGACCACTGAAAGAAGCCCTCGGAGGTCAAAGATTCAACCCCGACGACGAGGTAGAAGAGTTCGTGCGCACATGGCTGTCCAAGTTGCCCAAGGAATTCTTCGATACCGGCATCAAAAAACTTCCGGAGAGGTGGCAAAAATGTGTAACTAGTGAGGGGAATTACCTACAAAAACTGTAAATTTTTGTAAATATTAAATAGAGTAGAGTAGTGTCTTAGTATGGGCGACCGGTAGTGCAGTGTGTTGAGGCATCGGTCTCATGTTTGACTACCGTCGTTTCGGGTTCGAATCCCGTCCACGACGACGTTCGTGGCCATGGATGTGCAGGAGGTGCATGCTGGCAACTGCATTCTCCGAAACCAGTTTATGCCGTCGAAACGTCAACTGAGCCACATGGAATAGTTGACGCGTTATGCTAGGATTACACGATTGACGATTTGCGTCAATATTTACGCTTTTTTAATGTTCAATCGATATCAATCGTGTAAAGGCACAATTTTTTTACGTCAATCTACGCCAATTTGGTTGACGATTAGATTGTCCCCAATTTCCGTCAACCAAAATTTACGCGTTTACATCAGTCATGTAAACGAACCTTTTTGAAACACAAGTGTCAACCAACAGCTCAATTGCAACTAGTGGTTGACGTCTCGAGCATCAACCACAGACGTCAATGTTGGATCAATTTCTTGGGAAAATTTACAGATTTCGTGTCGGAGACAAATGTCTTGCTAGGTTTGTCTGATTGGGGAGAGTGAATTATAGGGAATTCAATTGGAGCTAATGAATACAAGCGTCAATCAATGATCAATTCGATTGACATAAACAGAGTCAATCGTGTCAATGGTTCGATTGTACGGTTGGCGGTTTACTCTTTTTTTAAATTGTGTCAATCGACATTTTGGTTGACGCTGTTAAAATTGACGTGTTTAAGTCAATCGTATAACTCGGGGGAACAATCTATTTACGCTTGTGTCTAAAATACGCCAACCGAGCGTAAAACAATTGACGCTAGATTTACGCTTTTCCGTCAATCGTGTAATCCTAGCATAATACCCCACAAGGGGTTAGGGCAATTGAGAGGAGAGAGAGTAGTGTAGGTTAGTGATAGGAGAGGACTTGTGCGTTAGGCATACGTCACGCCACAGGCATTTGAAAATGAATAGTTAAAATTAGTGAAATGAATTGAATTGAAAGAATAAATAAAAAATGGGGAACATGGGAAGTCGAAAATCGAAAATGAAAAACAGAGTAGAATACTATAGAGTAAAATTCGAAAATAGAAATTTAAAGTTGGAAAAACCAAATTCGAAAATCAAAATTTGAAAGTCGGACTTGAAAAATTCAAATTGAAATTTAAAATTCGAAAACCGATAAACGAAATGCGAAATTCAATATTAGAGAATGTCAGAACTGTCCAGCTCATCAATACAAGGCCAATATAAATATTGTGTCGGTTTTACACTATTTTTTTATGTCATATGCTATACATCAAAAACCCTAGGATGTTGTCTCAATTTTGTTGGAGATTTTCCTTCACTCAACAGACGGTTCAACTTATTTTCCATTGATTGGTTAATGTCGAATTCGGCCTTCCCGCCATAAGAAAAAAAACCAGTATCAACGTCTCAAGGTATGCTGATAAATGTTCACGCCAACGTTTTTATCCTCAAATTGATTGATTTGAAATCAGTGGTATTTCGAGGCTTTCAAGGTTACTCCTCGTAATTCTGTTTTCAGCCTTTCTTCCCCTGTTGCCCTCTCCTATTGGAATTGAATTTGCCATCGGTTCTTTCGCCTTGAATGACGTATTTATGTGGGTTAAGCGCACAAATCGTTCATTAGGTTATCTTCTTTGAGAGTGTCGGCACAATAGGCCACTCGAGATATCGTGTAAATTTCTCCGCTTTTAGATGATAGCAGGGCTAAAGGAATGCGGTGCTTCCTAGTTGTATGATTTTATCTCATCTCAGGAATGGCTATGTTTTGACGAACTCTAATTAAATATCATGAATCTGACTTCTTCCGATTTCTCCCCGATTTGCTTTCCCCTCCGATAAAATATGTACCGTCAACTGTCAACTTTTGGATTTGAAAATATTCCCCTCCGGATCAGAATACTTTTCAGTATATGGAGGAGAAATCGAGAAAAGTCGGATTCATGATATTCAATCCGAGTTCGCCAAAACGCAGCCAATGATAATTATCGTAGAAATCGATTTCGTAGCAAATTTAAGATTGTTCGCGTGCTACGTAATCATTTCGCACTACGGCAATTTGATTATTAAAAGGACCAAAAAAACTAGTGGACTAATCAAAGGATTGCCATCATTTGTCTGTTTCCATAAAGCGTAAAACACTGATTGGAAATATTCCACACCAGTACGAAACCTGAATGCCCAAAATAGACTCATAAAACTTGTGACTACGTCAAGCCTTCGGCACGAAATTAACTTAATCACTCATCGATTTTTGTGCTATTTTCGCAGCACGTACTGACTGCACGACGACGCGACGCAACGACGTTAGAAATCGTTTCTCATGTTTCTTTTATATACGCAGGAAAAATTCATTACAAATTTTTCCATCAGTCAGCTTGATTGTGTCTCATTTACACCCTTGCCAACACCTCTTGACGCCCACCACCAAGGATATGCACCATGGATCAAAGAATGTGGATGGATGGAAATGATTACTCAAATGGCAGGCATAGAGAACTAGAAAGGCCAAAGGAAAGAAATAGGATAAAGAGTTTTTCAATGTCAGAGGGTGGGCGCTGTTGTTTCAGTCGACCTTAGATTCTTTTCACATGCCATAAGTCTACCGACGCATTTCACTCCACGAACGCCTTCTCTTCGCCCACCGCAATTGTAACATGTTTAACCGAGCCGAGGCAAAAGGGACCGGATGCCCAGATGGGGGTGGTGGATGCGTGGGCCAAACGTCTTCTTCATGTCATCCACAAAGAGCAAGTGATCTCATCATTTTCATGGACTTTAAAACAAACGTTGTCAACACCGTGGCGCGTGTAATGAAAAGTGTGTAAACGAAAGGCTGGGCTGAATAGCGTGAGAGTTGGAGCAGCCTGGAAGCCAGCCGCCCTGTACTAAACCATAATCCTGATCCCACGCGGTGGATGGACATAATGTTGCTGATGAAAAGACAAGACAGTTCATTTGAATGGCGACATTATGGTGAATGGTGTGATAGTTAATGGGGGTCTTGAATTTATATTGGGCTATTTATCCGGTGGGCTTTTGATGTTGTAAACTTTTAGCAGGTCATATGTCCCTGACAACCATGCCGTGATAATAAGGATGATGATTTCAGGTACATATTTATAGTGTTGCTTCCACTGCAAAACGAACAGAGAGAGAGAGAGAGAGAGAGAGAGAGAGAGAGAGAGAGAGAGAGAGAGAGAGAGAGAGAGAGAGAGAGAGAGAGAGAGAGAGAGAGAGCGGTATTCATAGCAAATGAGTTTCGCTCTTTCATGGCTAGTAAATGTTGCCTTCTTCTGTATGAATACATGAGGAACGTTGTGAAATGCTGCGATATGAATGAGGTTAAACCGTTGGACCGATAGAGTCTAATGAATCTTGTAATCCTCAAGGAAAATGTCTCAGATAACTAATGGGAACTTGATATCCAGTTGTTATTTGATTATGTAGCCCTAATCGCTATGAATTACTCGTAATTAGATGACTCCACTGTGGGATACTTCATCAGCATCTCGGTTGGAAGACAGAGGAACTCTTCCGGAAGAATTGGATCAACACAATTTATTGCACAGAGATGTGAACGCTCTAATTAATTTCCAGTGAGTCAAATATTTACAAACGGATGGACAAATGGATTGGAATAGGCGAGAATTAACTGCAACAGTTTCTCTAGATGTACAAAGCACGTTACATATCTCGGAAAGTATGCGAAAACTTTTCAGTTCGTATTGCCTGCCGACTAAATTAACTAACTTCCACTGCGAATTTCAAATTCAACAGCAAACAAAAAATTCAGTCACATTATTGTCATGATTTTACGTTTATGGATTTTTGCATAATGCAATAAATTCAGAAAAAGAAAAAAATACGCGGAGAAAATTAGAATTTTCACCCATGGGTCCGTCCAAATAACCATACACTCGTATATCAATGTAATAATCCCAAAAGCTTTATTCTCGCCGTAAAAGATTCTTTCCAATCATAAATTTTTCAAAATGTGAAATAAAATGACACTGAACAGTATAAAGTATGCTACCATATTGCTTATGATTTTCTTTTGTTGTCCCTTTTGTCGCAAAGTTTGGCCTTACGGAAAGGAGTTCAGAGAAAATGGAAGAAACGAGGATAATATGAACATGAAAACTTTGGTCCATCTGTTCTCTTCGCGTAATAACCCTTGGTGCAGATACCTGAATTAAGGAGAGGAGATATTAATCCCTTCCACAGGTGGTGGAACGCCTGTATCTCCGAACTAAGAGCGGTGTGCAGGAAAAGTTTCAACAGGGCGAAGGCAACTAGGCTGGAGTCGGATTGGCAATCCTACAAGAGGCACTTGAGCTCGTTCAAGAAGGGATTAAAAGCTGCTAAGCGTATATCATGGAGGAGCTTTTGCGAACGAATTGAAGGGTCCGGTGAGTCATCCAGACTCTACAGACTCTTGTCGTCAAACCCCTCTACGCCAAGCTTTACACAAAAGCAAGATGGGACAAAAGCCTCGGATTGGACGGATCAACAACGACGACCACGCAAACGAATAAAGGATTATTCTTTCGGATCCTGAAATGTACGCTCCCTGAACAAACCGGGGGCCGAGAAGGCCCTCCTTCAACAGGTCGAAAAGTACAAACTGAGCATTACTGCAGTCCAGGAAACAAACTGGCTTGGCAGCGAGATTAATGACAAGAAATCGCACACAATTTTTACAAGTGGCAAACCATCGGGCCGCAAGGAGTTTGGAGTAGCATTTATAGTGGACAATCACCTCAAACCGCATATTACTGACTTCAAACCCATAAATGAACGGCTGTGTGCGATTCGCATCAAGACTCGATTTTTCAATCTCTGGCTCATCAATGTGCATGCCCCCACTGAAGTTAAAGAAGACGCAGTAAAAGACGAGTTCTACGCCCGCCTTGAAACTCTCTTCGACTCACTTCCAACAAACGACGTCAAATTGCTGCTGGGAGACTTTAACGCGAAAGTCGGGAATGAAAGTTGGCATCGGGGGACCACTGGAGGCCACAGCCTCCATGAAGAATGTAACGATAACGGCCAGCGACTTATCGACTTCGCCTGCAGCAGGAATCTAGTCGTAAGCTCTACGTGTTTCCCGCATCGACGCATTCACAAGCAGACCTGCAAGTCTCCAGACGCACATACCGTCAACCAAATTGACCACGTCCTCATTTGCAGGAGATGGGCGTCTAGTGTCATGGATGTCCGCTCCTATCGAGGAGCAAACTGCGACTCAGATCATCACTTGGTGAAGACGACCTACAGATGTAGAATTTCCTCAGTGCACCAGTTAAGAATCAGCCCTCCCAAAATCTTTGCGGTTGATAAGCTCTTGAGTGATGCTACAGCGGTGGCGTATACTACCGCCCTTGAGGAAAAACTATCACCTATGCTACACAACATCAGCAACACAGGCGTCCATGGGTTCTGGAAAGAACTCAAGGGTACCATCAAGGATGTCGCAGAGAAGGTCGTGGGATATAAAGCCCGGCGAGCGCGAAACGACTGGTTCGACGAAGAATGCAAAAATTCACTTGACGCGAAAAACGAGGCCTACAGACAATGGATTCAACGAGGAAACAGAGCCAGAAGAGAAAAATATGACGAGCTACGGCGAATATCGAATAGAATAATTAGACGTAAGAAACGTAAATACTTTGACGAGCAGTTGCTGAACATAAACGAAAACTTAGCTAATAGGAACACCAGACAAGCGTACAAACTAGTAAATACAATTAAGAACGGCTACCAACCCAGGACTAGCCTTTGTAAGGACAAGGATGGAAACATCATCAGCGACACCGATGGTATTAACAAACGATGGGCCTCTTATTTTGAAGAGCTTCTAAACCGACCATCTAACATCCCCACACAGGAAGCTCTCGACGATATTGTTGATCTAGGCCCACCCATTCAACCCCCGACAGTAGAGGAAGTTGATCTCGCCTTGCGGTCACTAAAACGAAATAAAGCGCCGGGCGCTGACGAGATTCCAGCTGAACTGCTAAGATTCGGTGGAACGAGTCTAGTTGATGCCATACATCAATTACTCCTGCGAGTATGGGAGAACGAGGAGATCCCAGACGATTGGCGCAGAAGCATCATCTGTCCAATTCATAAAAAGGGAGATAAACTGCGGTGTGAGAATTACAGGGGCATCTCACTAGTTTGTACGTCCTATAAAATTTTGACGAAAATTCTGGAAAATAGAATAAAACCGTACGCAGAACGAGTCATTGGCGAATATCAAAGCGGTTTCAGACCTGGTCGCTCCACAACCGATCAGCTCTTCTCAGTCAAACTGATACTCCAGAGGTGCTGGGAATACAACGTAAACGTATACCAAATCTTTGTCGACTTCAAGCAGGCATACGACAGTATCGATCGTGGAGTACTGTACAACATCATGCTGCAATTTGGTATACCAGCAAAATTAGTGCGACTGACAAAGATGACGATGACCAACTCCGTCTCACAAGTCAGGATCCAGAATAGACTTACTGATCTATTTGAAACACGCACTGGTTTGAAACAGGGCGATGGACTGGCACCGACGCTCTTCAACCTAGCACTGGAATACGTTATTCGGGCCATGAATATGGACAACAGCAAGACGCTACTCATCAAGTCGACACAATTAGCAGCGTACGCCGACGACATCAACATCATGTCCCGAAGATTGGCTGACGCAGAACAACTTCTGCATACGCTCGATACCGCTGCAAAGGAAGTTGGATTACGTATTAACGAGGGTAAAACTAAAATAATGATGCAATCGGTGACAAGGACACCTGCACAACCAAGCATCAATGTGGGGGACCTCAACATCGAGTTCGTGAACAACTTCATTTACCTGGGTTGCAACTTGTCAAGGGACGCCAACGAAATTGACGAAATCAAGCGACGGATACAGTTAGCTAATAAGACTTTTTTCTCGGTTCTCCCCATAATGAAATCGAAGTATGTGCACAGAAACACGAAGCTCCGCGTGTACAAAACCATTATACGACCAGTGCTATGCTATAGCTGTGAAGCATGGACCCTAACTCAAGCCTCCGAAAACATGCTAGACACTTTCGAACGTAAGGTTCTACGGCGAATTTTCGGGGCTGTTTGCGATCGAGATGGATGGCGCATCCGGTACAACCATGAGTTGTATGAAATGTACGATGAGCTGCAAGTCTCGAAAATCGTCAAACTACAACGACTTCAATGGGCAGGGCATGTACAAAGAATGGACGATGATCGCATGCCTAAGAGAGTAATGAATGCAGAACGAGTCGACGGAGCGAGACTGCGAGGACGACCGAGATCTCGTTGGGAGAGCTCAGTAGGTGTGGACGCCGCGCAGCTGCTGGGCTCCCAAAATTGGAGGACGCGGTCACGTGACCGAGATAATTGGAGGACAATGATCCAGGCGGCCAAGGCCCGACGTCGGGCTGTCGCGCCACGATGATGATGAAGATGGGACATGGATATCCTCGAGCAAGGAGACTCTTGAATTCTTGCTTGACTCGGCACTTTACCGGTAGTTCCGCAGTTTCGAATCTCGAGGCTAGCTTTACTCAGCGGATAGCGCCGTGTGATTTCGCATCTATCCTCTCTAAAGAAAGAATTCTGTGGGCAATCTCCAGCTTCCAGCCTTTTAAATCTGCTGGACCCGACGGCATTAATACGGCGGATTTACAGCAGTCTTCGGATATATTGTGTATCCATAGCTAGAGGCCATTCTAACGGCCTGCCTTAAGTTAGTCTATGTTCCTCGGACCTGGACCGAAGTGTTGGTCGTTTTCATCTCGAAAGCGGGTAAGAGTTCGCATGCACGACCGAACGATTTCAGACCCATTAGTCTCTCCTCCACCTTGCTTAAATTACTTGAGAGACTGATTGATATACATCTTCGCAGTACCATTCCGTCATGTCCTCTTTCCACTTCGCAGCATGCCTACTGGAAGGGCAGATCAGTGGACACGGCTCTTCACTCTCTGGTCGACCTTAGTCTCTCGCTGACAAGGAACTCACCATGGCTGTATTCCTGGATATTGAGGGCGCTTTCAACAATGTCCGACCCAGTACGATTGTTGAGGCACGTCGATGAGTCAGTCTGTGAGCTTATATATATGGTAAGCTGCTAACATCGAGGCTTATTCGTGCTACTCTGGGCACAGCATCTAGACGCATTTGTAAGCGGCACCCTCAAGGCGGAATATTTTCTCCAGTTCTTTGGAATCTGGTCGTCAATAAATTACATCTAGACCTGGAAAGGATGGGCTATAATTTCATTGCTTATGCGGATGATGTTGCAATTGCCGTCTCTGGTAAAGAGTGTCCTCAGTGAGGTACTACGGAATGATCTGTTCATTCTAACTGATCGTACCATTGTGGGGTTAGTGTTAAACCCGGACAAGACGGAGCCTGTGATTTTCACCAGAAGGCACATACTCTGTTCTATTGAACCTCTCATTCTGAACGGACAGAAATTGGTTTTTACTAACAAGGCCAAATTCTTGGTCTCTTTCTAGACCGCAAACTAATCTGGAAGCCCAACATTCCTCCGCGTGGGCGCCCCCTGGAACGGCAGTGGTCACTGACCATTGCCCACCAACGTCAAGCCGCCAGTGATGGCGGTGCGATGATTTGGTTGAGGTACCCCTGTGGTGTGGGGTGTGAAAAAAATACCACGGCCTTTCCCTTTGAGGGCCTGTCGTTAAAACCGACAATCAAAGGACAGGATGTGTATGCCAGCAACTTGCACTATCCGAAATCTTTATATGCTAACGAAACGTCAACTATGCCTCGGATAAGGACTGACTCAACGGTTACGACTTTTAGCTATCGTACAATGACAAAGATTGGATTCTGGAATGTGCGTACTCTCCTGGACAATGGATCAGAAGGTCCCCAGAACGCACGATTTCTTCAATTAGAGAGTGAATTTCTGAGGTACAAATTAAATATCTTAGGAGTTAGTGAGATAAGATGGTGGAACAGCGGAGAATTCATCTCTCCAACGGGCAGCACTGTAATGTTGTACTCCGGTAAAGCTACCGGTAGTCGCCGTGAGTCAGGTGTGGGGCTCCTTTTAACCAGAGCCGCGCGAAACTGTCTCTTATCCTGGGAACCGGTCTCTGACAGGGTCTTGACCGCCAGGTTCCGGACCAAAATGAGGAACATCTCAATTATACAATGTTATGGCCCTACTGAACCCGACAATGTCTTGGCAAAAGACTCCTTCTACGAAGAACTAAACGCCGTTCAGAGCAGAACACCTAAAGGTGACATTATAATGGTTATGGGTGATTTTAATGCGAAAGTTGGCGCTGATAACTATGGGCTCAGACATGTGATGGGGAGACACGGTCTTGGTGATCGTAATGACAACGGTGAAAGATTTGTGGAGTTCTGCAACTTTCACAGTCTCTTCATCGGTGGTACTATGTTTGAGCATAAGGACCACCACAAAATCAGTTGGTCCTCTGTTGATCGGCGCAGAACACAAAATCAAATCGACCATTTTGCCATTAGTAAAAGATTCAAGAGTTGCCTCCTGGACGTGCGAAACAAGAAGGGTGCCGATATTGGGATGGGAAGAGACCATTATCTTATGATCGCTAATGTTCGATTGCGTATTGCAGCCGTGCGCCGCCCCAGCGACGAAAGATCCAGGCCCCACAAATTCAACACCGCTCGACTAAAAAATCCAGCTGTCTTACAACAATATAATGACCATCTTGCGCAAAAAGCGGCTGAGATAACTAGTCACCCAGATAGTGACATAAACGAAAATTGGGATGCCATCAAAAATGCGTACATTGATAGCGCAAATACCATCCTTGGCCCAAACCCGGATTGCCGGAATAAGCCCTGGATGTCCGACGCTTCATGGCAGCGGATTGTTGAAAGAAAGGAGCTGAAAGTTCGTTTGGCTGCAGCCTCAGACGACAATCGAAGCAGCATCGAACTCCTTTACCGTCAGAAAGCTCGAGAAGTTCAGCGTAGTGTGCGACGCGATAAAAGAGTTAATGCCAATTCTCTTTTAGCGTCAGCAGAAGAAGCCGCTAGAAGTAACAACTTAAACGCCGTATACGGTGTCATCAAGGAATTTACAGGTGGTCGTAACTCCTGCCAACATCCGGTGAAAGATAGTGATGGAAAGCTACTTATCTTGGAAGAAGATCAAATGAGGCGGTGGAAAGAACACTTCGCCGCGGTCTTGAACCGTGTAACCTCTGGTGAAGTTCCCCCTCATATAGATAATTTAGCTAACCATCAAAATGTGCGTATACGGTCCACTGCCCCGACTAAAGAGGAAATAGTCACTGCAATTATTGCACTAAAACGAGGAAAGGCCGCCGGACTTGACGGCATCCCTGCCGAACTTTATCAAGCAGCCCCAAGCGTAACTGCCGATTTGCTGCACCCACTTGTTGATAAAGCGTGGAATACAGAGACCTTTCCCACTGAGTGGAAGGAAGGTTTGATCATCAAACTTCCAAAGAAGGGTAGCCTCACAGACTGTAATAATTGGAGAGGCATTTGTGTGCTTCCTGCCGTTGCCAAGATAATAGCTAAAATCGTCCTGGAAAGACTAAAGGCCCACTTAGAAAGCACAATTGATGAAGAGCAGGCTGGTTTTCGATCCGGATTCTCCTGTGTCGATCACATTAACACCTTGCGAATCATCATCGAGCAATGCGCTGAATACGATTCTCCGCTTCACTTGCTTTTCATCGATTTCGAAAAGGCTTTCGATAGTGTGAACCGGGATTCTATATGGGCGGCCTTGCGCAGGAGAGGCATCCCTGAGAAGCTTGTGGCTATTATTAAGGCAACCTATGACGGCGCGAAATGTCGCGTTCTGCATAAAGGTAAGGTGTCGGGGGACTTTGAGATTCGCAGTGGAGTTCGGCAGGGGTGCATCCTCTCACCGATCCTATTCCTCATTGTGATCGGCGATGTGTTGCATGCAGCCCTATCCGGACTCGACAGAGGAATTCAATGGACTTTGACATCTTATCTACAACATCTTGACTACGCTGACGACATATGCCTACTCTCCCACAAAATCATGGATCTGTCCGCAATGGCGTTAGATCTCGAGAGGGAGGCAAGCAAGGTTGGGCTAAAGATTAATACCAACAAGACCAAGGTTCTTAGCCCGCCGTTGCGAAAAAGAAATCCGACACCTATTGCCATCAATATTAATGGGCAGCCTGTGGAGAAGGTGGACAACTTCGTCTACCTGGGTAGCATTGTTGCCGAAAATGGTGGTACGGAGCAGGACATCGCTCGTCGTATCAACCAGGCTAAACGTGCATACGGCATGCTGTCCAAAATCTGGCAGGGCAGTTATCTCAGCATCAAGACCAAGCTGGGCCTGTTTCGCTCCCTGGTACTATCAGTACTTTTGTATGGGAGCAGTACATGGAAAGTTTCCGTAGGAGTTACCAGAAAGCTGCAAGTTTTCGGCAACTCATGTCTTCGTCGAATTTTAAGAATTTTCTGGCCCGAAACAATATCAAATGAAGAGCTAAGTCGGCGTACGGGTCAGATGCCAATCGACGAATTGATACGCAGGCGAAAATGGCAGTGGATAGGTCACACATTGCGGAAGAGTGATAACTGCATTGCTTTGCATGCCATGAAATGGAACCCCATTTCCAACCAAGGCCGACCAAGAGGGGGTCCTCGAATCACATGGCGTCGATCTGTGGCAAAGGAGTGTCAGGTACTGGGTAAGTCTTTTGGGGAGTTGCGCCCCATTGCCCAGAACAGAGTACGATGGCGCGCAGGAGTAGTTGACGCGCTATGCCCCGCTAGGGGTTAAGGCAAAGTAGTAACATTCAGGAGCAGATAAAAAAGGCAACTATTGCACTCTACTCGTGTAGAAAGGCCATCTGGGGCCTGCAGCCGAAGGTGGTACACTGGATATATACTGCTGTGGTGCGTACTATTTCCCTTTACGATATAAGCTTGTGGTGGACGGCACTCAAAGTAGCTGCCTACTGTAATTTGTTGGGAAAGGTGCTGCGTTGGCCATAATAGGGGCGTTCAGAACCACTCCGTCGGCCGGATTGGACATTCTACTCAACTTGCTCCCGCTGGATATTTTCGGCGAACAACTGGCGGCCAACACGGCACTACGCCTTTGCGAAACTACTGGGCACGCATCTATTTTGTGCAATCTAGATCTCCCTTCCGAGACCGACTACATCTCTCCGTAACAAACTTTTGATCGGAACTATTCCCTCTAGGAATCTCTGGGCTGATTATGTACCCTTAATGACTAATCCCATGTTCATGTACACGGACGGCTCTAAGACGCACGATGGAGGTGGGACCGAAATTTACTCGGAGAGGATTGGTATTAATATATAATTTCGTCTTTCTGACTTTTGTAGCGTTCTCCAGACCGAGGTTTTGGCGGTTTCAGAGCCTCTGAACTGGTTGGAAATTCACGTGATGACTGCCAGGGACATCACTACTTTTACGGACAGCCAAGCTGCAATACGTTCATTTGAGTCGGGTTTCACTACGTCCAAAACAGTTGCGAACTGTCGCACAGCCCTCACGGCAATGGGCGACGCTTGCTGGATACCCGATTACAGTGGCTTTACAGGCAATGTAGAGCAGATGAGCTTCCACGTGAGGGGATAATTGGCAATGAAGCTGGAATTCGGGATAGTATTAAAATGCCTTTTGCAGTATGTAAAGTGGTAACTAAGTCAGCCACTATTGATAGGGCCAACACAAGAGGACTCGGTGGCAACTCATGCCAAACGACAAGGGCGATTTGGCTTAGACTTGATCAGAGCCCTATTGTGGAGCTAGCCTGGAGGCTGCGCCTATCTCACCATGATTACTGCAGAAGCTGTGAGGACGTGAACGAGGAGGAGAGCGTTACTCATTTGCTGTGCCACACCAGACCTTTGGCGGACAGGAGGAGATTTGTTGGTTCCTCGTTCTTTTACGATTTGGAAGACCTCAACAACGCTAGCGCGACCAAGCTCAATCGTTTTATTGCTGGCACCAGCTGGTTTTAATACCTCAATAGTTTTTAGAGTAAGTCATTGCGGTCTAAGTGTGCTGTGATTTATCATGGCAGCCCCGGCACCTGACCGAACCTACCATATAACTGGTTTCGAACGTAACTCACAACTAAAACTGGACAAATTTTTGTTGGAGACGGTAAGCCCTTCACTATATCCGGGACCTGGGATAACAGCTTATGTAAAGGGTGTTTCTAGTTGTAATCTGTGACCTTCCCCCTGTTAATCGAGCCAAGTTTCCAACACTTTCTTCCGGACACACTTGCGAACAAATTCACCCACAATAGAAAGTATGTGTGTTGTCATAAAATAAACACTAAACTATACTAATAAATTCCCGTAGTTCGTCTGCAAATGAGATTATATAAAAACGAAACTCTCTTTCCTCATTTTAGTGCAGCCGGGTTAAAGCCTTTTGAACTATGGTGAGTTTGATGTTTAGGCTTCTGTAGGCTCATGTACGGCCCGAGTCGAACTATGCCATTTCGTTATGGCAAATACTCGTATATATGGTTCATATTGTTTTAACTTCCATAAACACGCGACAAACATGGACGATAATTTAATTAACGTCAATACGACGATGATGAAGAAAACTGAATACACACACACACACACACACACAACACACAACAACAAAACGGATGACTTAAACTGATTTAGTTGCCGTAATCTGTTTTCTTAACGACCGCTGTAGGTCTTCTTGCGTAAATTTGCATATTTGTATTATGTTGTTTCGCATGTTGTCGATAAAATTCTGAAATGTAGAGAGATTGGCAAAAAACAAAGGAGAAATAAGGGAAAGTAGTCCAGGATACAACCAATTTACATTTTAGGTCAGAGAGACGTAGAGTAACTCACGAGAAATTAGAACCTAATTAAGTACACTGCCAATAATTACGAATTAAACGAGTTTCAAGTTTAGAAAATATCTGGATAAAATGAATTCAAGTCCGGATAAAATCCGGATAAAACCATTATAACGTACACATAATAACATATAGCATAACTATTATAATTATGCGTCAGGAAAAAGCGTATGAAGAAAGGCAACGCAGAAAAAATTATTTTTTTGGATCAAAAATTACCTTATCCGGATAAAATAAGTAAGAATCGGATAAGGAATATTACGACAAATTACAAATCCGGATAAATGGCATTAGTTTCCCCGCAAGGAAACCGTTTTGCGGTCCACAAATATCCGGATGTTAGTCCGGATAAAATAAACTCCAGCCGGATAATGTTTGCAAAGGTCACTTCACTTCCTGAAATACCTGCAAAAGCACGTAACCGTCTCCTCGACATCCAGCGGTAACGTAATATGATCGTGTAACCGTGAACTTGATGGCGCCGAATTACGAGCTTGTGTTGCCGCTGCAGCTGCAGCGGCTGCTGCATCCATTGGTATAGCTGAGTAGCGAACAGCCAGAGCTTTTGTCACCCGATTGTTTCCCGCCAAATTTGAAATTGCCCACATCATTTTGATAAGCTTTTCTATATAAAAACCGACCGACAAGAACAACCCGAAACGAGACACTACAGGTAAACTGTGGTCACCTTGATTTCGTCGGAACGCAACGCATACGACCACGACTAGCTCAGAATGCAACAGCGAAATTTCATCTAAAATTAGGACCCGAACAGAAAATATTTTGCACCACCTATATAATTAATTAGAGCACAAACAGATACATATATATCTAGAGAAAAATAGCGCGACACATTACCGCCAACGACCGACCGAAGAAAAAAAGGTCGGCGTTGAAACGGCCGAAGTAACCGATACTACGGCAAAATGCAAACTATATCGCTACCGCGCTAATTGGGTGCATCGCGGAAAACTGTCTTTTTTTTCTTCCTCTAACGACTGTTTCTTTTCTAGCTTTTTAGTTAGTATATGGCGATAGTGTATCTTTTTTTATGTGACCCATAGACGCATTGTTGGTGAGTTTTCAAATGACAGGCTAGATGACGAAGTGAGTGAGTGAATGTGTGCGGTTGACGTTGGTTCAATTCTTTAATTGAATTAAATGTCAAGGATTTTTTCGCGAAACCGACAGCCAGCCCGGGGGCTTGGGCTACGTATGCGGATATATTACGAGAATGAGTGTAGCTTTTGCGAGACACATACTCTAAGCACTTTCTTATATCTGTCCAAGTTTGCTGGGATCATATGGGGGATGGTTAGGATAGTATCCAATAGTAGCTGCTTCTATGTTTTTTTCCATTGTATGAATCGATTTGTTACGGCATGGCACCATGAAATTCGCCCTTTTAAGATTAGCCATTAATGGACAATTTCACCCAATTAGCGCTGGTGTGCGCTGTTTTGATGCCACAAGCTTCGTAAGAGGAAAAGCACTGATAAAGTTTGTCTAGGGGGTTAACCGGGGAACTTCCTTAGATCCACCCTGTAGAATTTAGAAAATGAAGTATCTCGCCTATACCCTTAGAGAAGATCTCGGTTATGTCTGTGAAAAAGACACTGCCCAAAGCGCAATGCTGCGTCCTAGCTAGTTCTGGGCATTTACAAAGAAAGTGGAGCAGAGTCTCCTTGATCGCATTATCCTTGTAAATACGACAACACTCGTTGTAGGGAATACCAAGCGTTGAGTGCTCTCCCACTGGCCAGTGACCCGACGTGACCGCGACAATCCTAGCCACCTCTGGACGAGTCCTACTCAGAAGGCCATTAGTTCTTTGTGTGTTATAGGATGGCCATATTTTCCTAGAGGTGGTGCTCATTTCCTGCTATACACATGTGAACACGAGCCCAGAGAAGGGTGACTCTGTGAAGGATTGCCAGAGCGTTCAGCTCTTGATGGCATTGTTTTACCTTTTATGATGACACTGTCGCCGCCTCAAGGGCGGCCTGGCAACCAGTGAAAATTGCGATATCCTTTGTGGTAACCGTAATGCTAATGCCTAAAATACAACAGCAAAATCATCGAGGCGGAACAAGTCGGAGACTGCGAGGTTTTCAGGGAAGAATCCTGCACCGACTCCACAAGGCACTTTCGAGCCATGACTGAAAATCCTCAGGTCATATCTTAACATCACATCTTCGTCACACTAGTAGGGAAGTGGTTCACAAAGTCTGTTTCGGCGACGATATAGTCCATTGGTAGTATATCGTCACCACACCCTCTAGGGTGAACAGGATGTTTCGCCGTCCAGTTCGCAAACTCGCTAAGTCTGACCGCGTTATACGCGGCGTTAAACCTTAATTTTAGGTCGAAGGGAAGTAAGTGTAACATAACAGAGCACCTGTGACTCCGATGTATACAGTCCTTTGCACCTTGCTCAGCAGACCAATATTATATTTACTACGCACCGCTGGCCACCAGAACAGCGGCCCGTAAAAGAGTATCGGTCGCACAACAGCAGTGCACAACCTCCAGAATATTGCAGTCCCCAGTTCTTGCCGCGGGTTCTCTTCCAAGCGTAAAGAGCTAAATAGGTTTTCTTGATGCGATGCTTGACGTTCAGTTTCCATGAGAGCTTCGAGTCGAGAATCCCTCCCACGCATTTTACATTGGTCGATAAAGTCAGTGAGTGTCCGTTTAATTTAGGGAGCGAAAACTCCTCAATTTTCGTTTTTGTAGTGAAAAACACCAGTTCGGTTTTCTGTGGATTCACACTTAGACTCATTACTCATGATGTCACTCATCATAAGCAAAAATTTGCCAGAGATCAAGATTACTACAATATATCATCTGCAGAAGTGAGATCACACCACCCTGTGGCGTTCCTCTGCGTACATATTTAGTCATCCGACTATCGATCACCCTGGTACTCATCGTGACAATAACACGGGGGAACAGCATTTTGTTTATTTCGATTTGATATTCATTTCTAGCTAATTTTTGGTCGTAGAATCCGGAAATGCTAACCGTTTTTCTCCTATACGTCCAGTTTTTGAGATACAGGGGGCTCAAATTTTGGCCCCATACAAACCTTCCCTTCATTGAAATCAAAACAAACGAAACTCGTTACAATTTTTTTATTTATAAATTTTGATTTTACATCTTAACAATATTACCTAAGAACAAAAAAAAATTATGGCAAAAATTTTCGTTTGTAGCTTTTCCTGGAGTGTTCAATTTCAGGACAGTCCCGTTTTATGCTCCAACAATAGTCCGCCATCATATTCGCATCCCATCTGCCTTGATATCGAGCTTCCATGATTTTTAAATCTTGATGAAATCGCTCTCCCTGCTCATCACTCACAGCTCCAAGATTTTCCGGAAATTCATCTAGATGACTGTGTAAAAAGTGAACTTTGATGCTCATATTGCAGCCAAGCCTTTGAAAACTGTCCAATAGTTGCTCGACTACTATCGCATAATTCGATGCACGTACATATAGAAAGTTGTTCACTATATTCTTAAATGCCAGCCATGCTGTCTTTTCATTTTCTTCCATTGATTCAATAAAATTTGTATCTCTAAGAAGCTGTCGAATTTGTGGACCGTCAAATACACCAGCCTTTATTTTTTCGTATGATAGCGCAGGAAGTGCCGACAGAATATACTTAAAACAATTGCCTTCTGTTGGTAAGGCTTTCACAAATTGTTTCATCAGGCCTAGTTTTATATGCAACGGCGGGAAAATGCGGTTCATGAACAATATTCGGATCACCAGCCTTCAGATCAGATCTCGGGGGCCAATTCCTTTGTGTCCAGTGTTTATCACGAGCTCTGCTATCCCACATACACAAAAAGCACGGATATTTTGTATATCCACGTTGCTGACCGAGAAGGAAGCAAACCATCTTGAGGTCTACACATATGATCCATTTATGCTGGTTATAATTAATTATGTCCATTACCGTTTTAATGTCGTTGTATTCCTCGCGTAAACAAACGGAGTGACCTATTGGAACGGAACCAAATACGTTTCCATTGTTAAGCAGAACACATTTCAGGCTTCTTTTGGAACTGTCGATAAACAATCGCCAATCTGCCGGTATGTAGGAATTAATTCCCAGCTCTTTCATCAATCCCGAGATATTGTGGCAATAGACAAATGCTTTTTCGGTTCGGAAGTACTGCAGAAAAGAGGCCTCCCTGGAACGATAGAAGGATACTTTGGCTTCTGGTTCCAGGAGATGTTTTTCCTGTAGCCTAGACGCTAACAGTTCTGAAGCTTTTTTAGAAAGCCCCAGATCGCGCACTAGATCGTTCAGCTCGTTCTGTTTAAATCCTTTAGGTTGGTTCCTAGCGCTGAGTTCGGAGAGTGATGATGTCGACGGACTTAAAAGCATATTTACGTCCACGTCCAAAGAAGGCGAAGGAGATACTTGATATACTGGCACTGGAACTTCAGGATAATGAGCAACTGGTCTTTTCGCCGATTCTAAATTGGGATACTGTATCTTTTTTTTTGTTTTTGTCTGTGTACCCTGTTGTTTTAGTACAACAAAAGTAACAATCACTTGTGTGGTTTGAGGGCTCTCGCCATATCATTGGCAAACTAAATGGCAACTGAAGTCGTTCTGCTTTCGTCCAGGACCTCAAATGTGTGACACAGCACCTGCACACTTTGTGAGGGACCCACCATTTATCCTGATTGCAAATTGGAGTTTTGAAGTAGGCAAGATATGCCTGGTGAACAAAGGGGCCTATTTTTGTCCTCTGACTTAGAAATGTATAACTGCCACATATATAGCAAAATGAGTCCGGAGCGTTGAGACACTTTCGACGAGGGATAGTAGAGGCTTCCATTACACAAGTTAAGAGCACAATAATAGAGTAATATACTGGAACAGAGACTTTTAAATACATTTTTTTACATAAAAGAGCCTTAAAAATGGCCGAAGAATTTCACAACTTTTAACAAACAATCCAGGTAGCGAGAAATTACTTTTTAAGGTTTTGTAGTAAAACAAAACCCTTATGAAATCGGTCATGCGTCCGTCTGTCTGTCTGTCTGTCCATGGAATATCTCACGAACCGCTGAGGCTACATGTATGAAATTTAGTGAAAATATGTAGAAGTACTATAATTCTCTGGAGAAAGTGATGCATCGTTATAGGTCAACTTTGAGGGGGGGTCCCCATAGAGGGGAAATGAAGGACGAAATTTTTTTTTCATTTGGTATAGGCAAGTGGGGTATCGTAAGAAAGGTACCGTCGAGTACATTTCATTTCTGGAATTTTCTTCAAATTTGAACAAAGGGGAAAAGAGGGAGAGGGGAAAATATGTGATCCGAGTTTGTCCCCCCCCCCCCTTGCATTTCGAAACCGTTATAGTTAGAGATGTGAAAATTTACAGAAAAGCGGCATTTTACTAACATAGAAAACTATAAATAATAGAATTCCAAAATCTCATCAAAAAAGGTTAATAATAGTACATTTCTATTTTTTCAGTTAGCACACCCCTGCACCCCTTAAGTATACCCGAGGTCAAAAATATTGATGGCCAATGATAACCAACACCATAGGCAATAATGCCTCTACGTTTCATTACAACCATGTAATATTTAACAATAGTACATTCACTTAAAGTTAGACATTTTTACACTATTCATACAAAAAATACACCTACCGGCTTCAAAGGTGCGAGTACTACTTGCATGTTGTTTTTCGTAGTGCGAATCGCAGTTATTATTACATATTATGGTTAATCACATTTATGAAAGGGTAAAGATTGGTAGGGGGCGATGTGTGATAATTGGCCAACTGTAGCGGGCGGTGGAGGCGAGGGTTAAAATTAAGGTCAAATTTTGTTTATCGACTGGTATAGGCAAGTGGGGTGTTGTGAAAAAGGTAATGTTGAGTTTACTTTACTTATATTTGAAAAAAGGGGAACAATGAGGGAGGATAAATTATTAGATCGTAATTTGCCCCCCCCCCCCCCCACCCCTTGCATTTCCAGACCGTTACACTTAGAAAAATGAAAACTTCCAGGAAGGTGGGTTCCGAACAGTATATAAAATGGGAAATAATGGAATTTGTATATCTCCTCAAAATAGGTTAATAATAGTTTGTTTCCATAGTTACAGTTAGCGCATCCCTGCATCCCTTAAACACGTCCGAGATCAAAAGTACCGATGGCCAAGGATAACCAACACCATAGGCAATAATATCCGTATGTTCTAAGTTTCGTTACAAGCACGTAATATGATTGGGCATATAAGATACTATATTATGGGTCACACATTTTATTTTTTTATCCATCTAAGTGGTACCAAGAAGAGCAAGGAGCCGATACTTACATACCAAAATAAGTACTTGCTACAAAACCCTCGGATTGCGGGCGTAGCCCTCCATATTCCGGTTTCATTTTTATTGCTTTTAATTTTATTGTATACAGGTACTAGAAGGTCCTGCACAAGGATGCAGCCCCGTAGCTTTTAAAAAAAGTTGTTTTTTAAGGGGGCCTTTTGTAATTTTCCGTAAAATTAAAAAAAAACGATATCTCGAAAACCTGACGTATAGGGGAAAAACGGACTGCATTTTTGGAATCAGCGAGGCCGTTTTACTATAAATTAGGTGCAAAATTAAAAAAAAAAAACAGAAAAAATTTCAAAATTGTTCTCCCGTGTAATCCATCTGCTGAAATAGGCCTCGACTCATAACTCGATGAGAGCTTCCATTATAGTCGCAGTCCTGACATTATTAAAAGCACCTTCAATGTCTATGAAAGCCGCCAAAGCGTATAATTTGTAGTTTAAGTCATGTTCAATTGTGCGTACTACCTCGTGGAGAGCAGTTTCGGATGACTTCCCCTTGAGGTAGGCATGTTGGCATACTGATAATGTGTGCGTTCAGAAGGAACTGAGCAACTTCCGCTCAGTGAACATGTTCAGAACGAGCGGGTTCAGAAGTGACTGAGCAACTTCTGCTCGGGTGAGCATGATCAAATTTCACCGAGCAAGAAATATTTCTGCTCACTGATCAGTGCTCAGTGCTCAGGTTCTTCTTCTTCTTTTTCAACCTCACGCTCATGTTGCGAGTTTCCGAGTTTTGACAGTTATCAAATTGGTTGTTGTGTTTTCGCCGTTTTCGGCTTCTAGTTCTTTGGTTTTCGGGTGCTTTTGAATTTGTTTTCTCGTTGTTCGTGATTTTTGTAATGGGCAGCGTGGGATTCATGTATTTTCCACTTTTCGGCACTTGACGTCTAAAATTATCATCGTCAGCTTTCAGCTGGTCGATTTGTCAGCTGGTAAAGTAGCGTTCAGCAGGTGCAGACTCCAAACCGAGCAGCTCCGGAGCTGCTCGCGAGCAGTTGCGGAGCTGCTCGCGAGCGGTTTCTGCTCTTTTGCCACCTTCTGAACGCACTCATTGATGATTTCAGCAATAGCTGTCGAATATGGCTATCCAACAGTCGCTCCAACACACAGAAGAGAGAGTTAGAAGGAAATGAAGAAGAGCGAAAGAAACGAAGCAATTCTGAGCAAGGGTGGTAGTAGGAAGGGGGATGTGATGTTTGACATCTCATATGCTTCGACATGGATCGGGCGGGTGTTCCGCGGCAGAGCGACAAATTGAAATGTTATTGTTTACCAAGGGGAACTATGAGAGCGGGAATGCGAGTCTGACATCTCATGTGCTACTGTATGGACCAATATGGACTGAGCGGGTGTTGCGCAGCGGAGGGCGTGTGTCTCTCTGTTTACTTTTTCTAGTTCGTGTGTGGTGGAATTACGTCCAGAATTTAGTGTACAGTATATGGTGGTCTTATCTCCTTCTATATATCTCTGTTCTCCAACACCTTCAAGACAGAAGAGGTGAGGCTGATAGGTCGAAAGTCTTCCGCGGAGTCGAGACCGCGTTTTCCCCGCCTTTGGGATGGAGGGAACGCGAATTTGCCTCCGTGACATAAAATAAAATAAATAACTGGCGCAACAGTCCAATTTGAACCACGGCCTCGAGATGAGTTAGCATCATCTCATTTTCTAGATCGTGACGGTTTTTGTGCAAAGGTATGTGATCAGCAACACGCTCAACCGAGTTATTTACCCCATAATGGGTACTCATTTAACAGCTGAGTGGGCTCATAGTCCGACACGTAAATTCCCGGAATCGAACCGGGGCCCAGTGCGTTGAAGGCAAACGTGCTAACCGTTGCGCCATCCGGACTACTGCCTCCGTGACATAGTTCAGCGAAATACATCGCCTAAAAATGGTTACTAACCATGGGATTACTATATCCTCTGCCTGATGGAGCATGGCTGGAAGTATACCATCAAGGCCCGATGACTTATTAGGTGAAATGCTATTGATTGCCCACGCCAACTGGCTACTCACTGGACATGCCAGTATCATAGCAGAGATCCCCAATTCTTGGGAAGAGTGTCATAAGATCTTCTAGTGTTTCAGTAATAGATTGGATCCAGCACCGTCCGACTTCTTGATGAAAGACAAAAAACAATAAAACAATATTAACTCGCGGGCCAGACGGAAACCAGAAGCTGGCCGGATTTGGCCCACGGGTCGCAGTTTGCCGACCCCTGGTCTAAAATACTGTCCTTTTATCAAGACAAGCCTCTAAATCAGCCACTGGAGGGCGAACAAAAAAGCAAATGTGAGTGACACCGCAGCCAGCATGGTTCTCTCCATCATTTAATGAAAAGCGTATAAATCAATTAAATGTGCTTTTTATTGCTGTCACATAAATTCCCAATAAACTGAAGATTCTGAGAAATATGAAGCAAACACACAAACAATCTGACCCAGGAAAACAAAAAAAAACTTTTCAAGGTTCTGAATATATTTTTAAAGTCTTTCAATTGAACAGAAAAGCTATGAGGAGAATTGTATCGGACGACACTGATTCTTAAAAACCGAAAGTGATGGTATCCAATTACGAGTACGCGTTGCTGCCCAACTCATTGAAGAGAAAACCAGAAAAAAGAAGGCGAAGCTTAATAAACTGTGCAATAAATTTGACTGCGACTTTAAGGGGGAGTTCTTAGCGGAACTCCTTGGTCTGATTAAAGTGCAAGTGACACAAAGAAAACCCAACCTACCACATGCAAGTAGCAACTTTTTGAGACTGTTTGCCAATGCAGTGCGTATACCTCACTGCAAACTCTCTCGTCTCGAGTAGCCTCCCGGACCTTCCGGCCTAACAGGCAAACCACTACGGCTCAGGCAACCAGGAGACCGGAATCGTATGCTTTAATATAAATTTAAAGCACTTTAGGAGCGATGGCCGATGTTTGATATCAAGGTCGTTAATGACACGAGAATCACTTTGCCTTCCGAAACGTTGGAGGATCATGCAAAGCTGCGAATGTTAGCTGTTACACGTACAAGCCTGTTTCGCAGAAGTGAAATTTTTACTGAAGGACGTCCATCGTTCCTATGACGATGACGACGTTCTTGAGGAACGCAAAACGCTCTTCCGTGAGCAACACGGTCAACCGAGTTATTTACCTCATGAATGGGTACTCATTTAACAGTTGAGAGGGCTCATAGTTCGACACGTAAATCCCCTTTTTTTATCGAAAAACTACTGCATTCAGTAGGAATCGAACCGGGGTCTGGTGTGTAGAAGGCGAACGTGCTAATCGTTGCGCCATCCGGACTACCTCTCGCTCTCTTCTTAGGTTTTGCAAACTCTCCTTTTAGTACAATCTAGTTTAACCTGGACCTTAACCTATCAACTGAATATAAATGCCAATGAACAATTCATAGCTGAAGATAGATCTAGCGAACCTTTAGAGATAATGAGAGTCGAATCACATTGTCGTAATGTGTTGTAATAGTAATTGCTAAGAACAATCTTGTCGGACTAATCTAGTTCAGAAAACCGGATTTGTTTTTTTACATATAAGTACCATGGATTTTCCAAGTTGAACTCCTCCTCTGACGTCAATGATTTTTAATCGTCTAGAATATCCGTAAACACGAATCTAATTGCCCACTACAATTACAATTCTGTTGTTGAACAAGATTACATTAACAAGTGTCCATAACATTCGGGACGACTGATACATCATTCTGAACGGTCTCATCATCAAAGATGAACATCTCATCAAGTTCAGTTCATCTTCCTTATGTTTAATCTTAAAATTTGAGGCGGCGTTCATACTGCCTGGTATGCTATGCGATGACATGCGATGAAGTTTTTTGTTTTTAATTTGCGATGCGATACAATTTTTAGCTGGTGTTTATGTTGCACGCGATGCGATATTTGCAATGGATGCACGATTGAAGGACGCACGCAACGGGATAGGTGTTACGAATGCGTTGTATGCACCCGATGTGGTTAGGTGAATAGAACGCACCTTAGCTTCAGTGACAAAATCGGCTCGACAACATGTCGTTGACCATTGTAGAACGGGGGACGACCGGTAGCTCAGTGCGTAGAGGGGCGTCAGTCTCATATGTGACTACGGTCGTTACGGGTTCAAGTCTCATCCACGGCGTTCGAGGCCGTGGATGTTTATGTTGTCTTCTCCTATGGTGCTGGGTGTAATAATAAGCCACAACATCTCCCAATTTGTCGCAGGTAGGCGGCTAAATGGGAGCAGGAGGTGCATGGTGGCAACGTGCATCGTTCGAAACTGATTTCTGTCAACGAAACGTCAGCTAAGCCACATGGAATAGCTGACGCTAGCACCGATTATTACTTTTCGTTCACTGAATCACAATCAATTGACAAAGTGGTTTGTGATTGTACTTTATCGCACACAATCGTTCATCATCGAACAGCATCGCGCGCAATTTGCATGTTATTCGCTCGACTTTCCCTTTTTTACGATGAGCGCTTATAATCTCAAGCCATAGCACGGAGTGGCACCGCACTGCAGGTAGTGTGAACGCCGCCGTGAAAATCTGGTTTAGCGTGTGCATTGATGTCAGTGAGTCACACTTGCGCTTCTTTTGTGTATTATGAACACTCGTGCGGGGTCATAAAATGCAACTTTATGTGCGCTTGATGTGTTCACTGCGTGTTCATGATTTGAATTTAATGGAGATCAAAGAGAACACAAAGTCTTCCACCGACTGACCAGATTACTTACTACCCGACCAGATTACTTAGTGCCAATATAATTCCGCTAAACTACTCTAGCTCTGGCCATATGACATAAGACAAGAGTGTGATGAAGATTAGAGGCTGACCGCGAATAGTTTTGATGAGGAGGCCGTGTGTAAGATAATAGGCTGCCTAGAAACAGAAAGAATGGAGGTACTGAATCCAGGAAGATGGCGCTATGATTGATCATTTGAATACGGTTGGCTTGATCTAATCCGAAAACAGAAGAACTACACAGATGTAGTTTAATTTGCAGTTCTGGTCTATATTTTTTGGGAGGTAATTAGTGGTCAGACAATGAGACTTGTTGACCTACTTCCATTGGACAAGATTAATAGGAAGTAGCTAACCGAAGAGCATTTATGGTAATGTGGGAAAAAGGCGAAAATTGGAGCGTGAATCGGAAGAAGGTTTTCGACACAATCTTCTTTTTCTGCATTAGTTTCGGATCAAGGCGAGACCGAGAACGTTCCAAGCCTTATCAAAATATCAGTAGCCGACTATCAGGAGGCTGTTAGTAACGACAGTAGCCGCTATAATTTGGAAATTTTTAGTACTGCCCGGTGCTGGCAATTTTTTTACACAGTTCCTCAAAGAGTGGGCTTTTCTCGTACGTAGTTTAGTCGATTCTCATTATACACACTCTAGATCTTATAAGGTATATTGTTTTTGTCAAGATAAAAATATCTAAGACGCGGCATAGACTGTGCGATCCGTCGTCAGATCGATCTGACGGTGGATCGCCACAAAATATCTGACGATCAAAATTATATGGAACGCCAACGATATTCGCATACACGGTGCGATCGATCTGACGATCACAATATCGTCAGATCGATCTGACGACGGATCGTATATATGGGGGCTATAACACCTTAAATCCCTCAAACTAACACGATTTATTCGCTGCGGATTTGCAAATTTGCTTACATGGCGTCTTATGGAGTTGTTCACACCAACGCGACACGAATTCGCGGCGATTTTTATTTTTCCGTAAAACATTCGCATTACTATGGCTACTCGTACGTATTTCATTGAAATTTTGTTCGAACTGCAATAGCCAATAAATCACGTCTATGTGAACATAATCGCGAATCCGCAGCGAATAATCCGCCACGACGAAAGCATCCCTCAAACCAACGCGAATCGCAGTGAGCTAGGCAAGTTGGTGTTGGAGTCAATCCGGTCAAAACGGAACTTGTACTATTCGCCACCACCACCATTTCTGGAGGGGACCAGATGTGTTCTAAGCGAAAAAGCAAAATTTCTGGGACCTATATTCGATAAGAAGCTATCCTGGAAGGCAAATATTCAGGAGCGCATCACTAAGGCAACGATTGCTCTGTACTCTTGCAGGCAGGCTATTGGCCTGAAATAGGGCATGCGACCGAAGGTGGTTTTCTGGTTGTACATATCAGTCATACGCCCCATATTATTTTTTTTAGAATAAAGTGGAGTGTACCATTGCTAGCAATGATCCCCACCCAAAAATTTTCAGCCTAAGCCTATTCACTAGTGTCGTTTAATGCCCACTATATATACCGTGAGCATTGTGCGAAGTGACGTATATTGACGAAAGTTGAAATACACACTGGGCTTGGTCGAGCTACCTCCCCGATAGACTCAAGGTAGCTGCTGAAGAGTATAGTCTATCGGGTGACGAAACCATCTCAAGCACAAATCGAATAGGCTTAGGTTGAATTTTTTTTATTTTTTTTTGACAGTTCGCCGCCGCTGCTGCTGCATTTTGCGCTGAATCTGGTTCGGTCAAAAGTTGCAATTTGTGTCAGCTTTTTACAATATGTTTTTTTTTCATTGTCTACTTTCTCCCATCGGTTGCGGTATCATTGAAAATCACAACAAATTATTTGACAGCCGGGGGAACTTTTTTGTGGTGTGTGTAATATGTCTCAGTGTGTAAACGGATACCAAAAATCTTGGCTTATTTCACCGACGCGAAGTTAGCCCCCCCAATCTTACGGAATACGAATTTTTCAGTTCACATCGTTTGTCGGTCGTTTGTCGGTGATTGTCGGTCACTTTAAAAAGTTTGTCGGTCCGTAGTTTCTGACTTATAGACGTATCAAATATTTGCGTAAAGTTGGCCCCTCCTGAACTTGAAAATCGCCGTTAGGGAAAACAACTTGTTGGATTTCGATGCAAAATCGTTTGTCGGTCACGTTTCTCGTTTGTCGGTTCTGAAAAATGAGTATTTATATAAGAAATTAGTAATTAGAGTTTTGCTTACGAGCTGTCAAGCGGTTCCCCGTAGAGGTTCTCTGTAAACGCAGCATGGTTTGGATCTGTGCTATGGAGAATTTCATATGCTCGGTGTAGACCTGCGACCAGCTGATTTGACGATCAGATGATTTGCGTCACCAATATCTTGTATTTCTAAAATCTGAACCAAAAGTAATATTACGTTTACACTATCCCCAGATTACTTCATCTGCGCCGCCTGATTTGATCTGGAACTGTCAAATACATACAATTTTAAACTCACCACACCGAGATTAAGCAGCAGATGAAGTAATCTGGGGATAGTGTAAACGTAATATAAAAAGAAGAAGCAGATTCATCACGCCGTAAACGTCGTGTTGTAAAGTTGTGAGCTTTCGTCATTTTACTGTGGGGATTGCGGAAGCTTACGACCCCAGCGACAAAAACAATATATGCTTTACATTCTGAAGGTCTGGGGCTTAAAAAATGTATACAAACTCATTTATTCATTTGAACGCATATGCCTGTTTGTTCATATTGGTTAAAATAGGAAGAGACTAAAAATTCGAGGTAAAGGGGTTTAATGGCATCGTTTTTTACACAAAACGCATATGGGTCTGGCCAGACCACATGCTTTACGAACATAATGTACACAACAAAACATCCTTCTGATTACTCCTTGTATGGGTTTTTTTAATTGAACTTTGTGACTGTTGCGTTACTTTGTACCCGCATTCCTTAATGAGCACATGGTTACAAAAAGATCCTTTCGTCTATTGGGTATTTGCTCCACTAATGAGTTTTTCGTACTCGGTTTCTTAATTACCTGGGTTCAGTTTAAAATTTTGCGGACAGAAACGATTCGACAGTTTAAAATGCCTGAATCAGATTGAACGCAGAATGCAGCAGCAGCGGCAGCGAAATACAAAGATAGATATGCATTTCCCTTAACCTACCTAGATTGAATACAGCGGCAGCGACAGCGGCGAAAACAGATCTACCTGTTGTTGTTGCTGCCGCTGCTTTCACATATTCCGGAATAGCATCGCTTATAGCCGCCATACATTATCCGATCCGTCGTCCGATCGATCGGCCGATGGATCGCCACAAAATATCTGCCGATCTCCACTGCACACACACTGAGCGATTTTCGTGCGATGCGATAACGAATGACAATTCAAAAAATAGGTTATGATTCACTCCCAATCCAACCTACATTCATTTTTGTTAACTATTTGGATGTGTGTGGTATTTTCGTATACCACATATTTGATATTTCAATTGCAGTGCCATTTAATATTACGTTTACACTATCCCCAGATTACTTCATCTGCTGCTTAATCTGGGTGTGGTGAGTTTAAAATTGTATGTATTTGACAGTTCCAGATTAAATCAGCCGGCGCAGATGAAGTAATCTGGGGATAGTGTAAACGTAATATAAATCATTAGAATCCTTGAAATTTCATCATTTAATAATTTGGTAATTTGACATTCACTTGCGATAATCACATACACTAGCCAATCGATCGTCACCAATCGATCGCACGAAAATCGCACTAAAATATCGGCAGATCAAAATTGATCGCCCGATCGGTGCGATTTCCACATACACACGCCAATCCGTCGGCCGATATTGATTTCGGGCGACGGATCGGCCGATCGATCGGTGTGTGTATGGCACGTTTTAAGTTGTACAGTTGATTTGATGAGGTCTGATTGTAACGATTTGGCTCCTCAAACATATCAAATCCGATGAACGTTTATTGCAAACTGGAATCCAACAAGATATTTCCCATTTCAGAAACCATTCTTCTTCTTCTTTTTTATTGGCTTCCAACAAATCCAACAAGATATTTGGCTATGGTGCAAACCATCTGATCGTCAAAATCAGCTGGCTGCACATCTACGCATATGAAAGTCTCCATAGCACAGATCCGAACCATGCTCCGTTTACAGAGAAGCTCTACCACAGAGAATACCTATGGAGGAGCAATCCGCATATACTCAACACTAAACTACTTGAAGCAATTCCAGTCGTAAAAAGTAGAGAGAGAGACCCACGCCCTCCACTGCGCAACACCAGCGCAGTCTATATAAAAGCACAGGAAGCACGCAAGATGTCATCCCCTCTCCTACTTTTCCAATCGGAACAATAACATTCCAGTCTGTCTCCCTGCCGCGGAACACCCGCCCGGTCTATATAGAGCAAAAGAGATGTCAAATTTTCATCCCCCTTCCTACTTCCTCACTTGTGCCGAATTGCGTCGTTTCTCTCGCTCTTTTTCACTTCCTCATATACTCTCTCTTCAAAGAGCTCTACAAACGGGAGACAGTATGACAGCTCGTAAGCAAAGCTTTAATTACTAATTTCTTATATAAATACTCATTTTTCAGAACCGACAAACGAAAAACGTGACCGACAAACGATTTTGCATCGAAATCCAACAAGTTGTTTTCCCTAACGGTGATTTTTAAGTTCAGGAGGGGCCAACTTAACGCAAATATTTGATACGTCTATAAGTCAGTAACTACGGACCGACAAACGTTTTAAAGTGACCGACAATCACCGACAAACGACTGACAAACGATCTGAACTGAAAAATTCGTATTCCGTAAGATTGGGGGGGGGGGCTAACTTCGCGTCGGTGCTTATTTCCGTTCTTTATATAATCTTCATATTCTCAGGTGAAAAGTGACAAAAATCCGAGTGAAAAATGATTTCCCTAGCTCGGGCCCCGGAAACTTAGCCTGAATGATACGCCGATAACATTTGGCGCCTCAGACATCGAAGTCATGCCCAATTTAAAAAATAAATCGTGGTTGCGAAGTCGCCTTGTTGATTGTGTAATGGCTGCAACGGACAATGGCCCATCCTCGGCCATTTGAAGTCATAACCATTGTGTGGTCGGGCGGATGGCGTTCAGCGCGTAACCGTCATTACCGTCAATAGTGATGGGCCATGGGATGGCCACAAATGGCTACGAGAGCCATTTGCCATTTTCCTTCACGCGATGGCCCATCGCGCACACAACTTTAAAACAACTGATTTAAGTTGACAGACTACTACAGAATTATCGAAATGCTACTATCACCGACCTTCTCTCGTACGCGATCCGTTTGACTATAGCCGCCGTGACGCGCAGAGCGACAGCTTTCAATTTCAATGGACCACTATACGCAATTTCCAGATGGCCCATCGAAGACCATTGTGTGGACGGACGATATTTGAAAATATTTGAATTGACATTTGGTGTGTGATGGCGGCCATCAAAGTCATCATCCCGATGGGCCATTGTCTGTAGCAGCCATAAGATCTCAAGCAAATATGATTTCTTTCGTACGCTTGAGCAATGTTGACATGAAGTTGATGCGCATGCCTCACTATTCGATCTCCTGACGTCCATGTTTCGAACTCAGATGCAGGTTTTTCTGCAGCAACTGATCATTTGTATTAATTTTTAATACCAGAAGTCTTAAACTATAGGCGTGTTTTTTTGTACTGCGGTGCAGGTTAATTGGGGGCTATCCGGGTTAACTTATACACATTACACAAACAACATACCCTAGTTGTTTGTGTAATGTGTGGAAGTTAACCCGGATAGCCCCCAATTAACCTGCACCGCAGTACAAAAAAACACGCCTTATGTACATAAGTATATGGAAGGACATTTACGGAAACTACTACTACTACTTTGCCTTAACCCCTAGCGGGGCATAGCGCGTCAACTACTCCTGCGCGCCATCGTACTCTGTTCTGGGCAATGGGGCGCAACTCCCCAAAAGACTTACCCAGTACCTGACACTCCTTTGCCACAGATCGACGCCATGTGATTCGAGGACCCCCTCTTGGTCGGCCTTGGTTGGAAATGGGGTTCCATTTCATGGCATGCAAAGCAATGCAGTTATCACTCTTCCGCAATGTGTGACCTATCCACTGCCATTTTCGCCTGCGTATCAATTCGTCGATTGGCATCTGACCCGTACGCCGACTTAGCTCTTCATTTGATATTGTTTCGGGCCAGAAAATTCTTAAAATTCGACGAAGACATGAGTTGACGAAAACTTGCAGCTTTCTGGTAACTCCTACGGAAACTTTCCATGTACTGCTCCCATACAAAAGCACTGATAGTACCAGGGAGCGAAACAGGCCCAGCTTGGTCTTGATGCTGAGATAACTGCTCTGCCAGATTTTGGACAGCATGCCGTATGCGCGTTTAGCCTGGTTGATACGACGAGCGATGTCCTGCTCCGTACCACCATTTTCGGCAACAATGCTACCCAGGTAGACGAAGTTGTCCACCTTCTCCACAGGCTGCCCATTAATATTGATGGCAATAGGTGTCGGATTTCTTTTTCGCAACGGCGGGCTAAGAACCTTGGTCTTGTTGGTATTAATCTTTAGCCCAACCTTGCCTGCCTCCCTCTCGAGATCTAACGCCATTGCGGACAGATCCATGATTTCGTGGGAGAGTAGGCATATGTCGTCAGCGTAGTCAAGATGTTGTAGATAAGATGTCAAAGTCCATTGAATTCCTCTGTCGAGTCCGGATAGGGCTGCATGCAACACATCGCCGATCACAATGAGGAATAGGATCGGCGAGAGGATGCACCCCTGCCGAACTCCACTGCGAATCTCAAAGTCCCCCGACACCTTACCTTTATGCAGAACGCGACATTTCGCGCCGTCATAGGTTGCCTTAATGATAGCCACAAGCTTCTCAGGGATGCCTCTCCTGCACAAGGCCGCCCATATAGAATCCCGGTTCACACTATCGAAAGCCTTTTCGAAATCGATGAAAAGCAAGTGAAGCGGAGAATCGTATTCAGCGCATTGCTCGATGATGATTCGCAAGGTGTTAATGTGATCGACACAGGAGAATCCGGATCGAAAGCCAGCCTGCTCTTCATCAATTGTGCTTTCTAAGTGGGCCTTTAGTCTTTCCAGGACGATTTTAGCTATTATCTTGGCAATGGCAGGAAGCACACAAATGCCTCTCCAATTATTACAGTCTGTGAGGCTACCCTTCTTTGAAAGTTTGATGATCAAACCTTCCTTCCACTCAGTGGGAAAGGTCTCTGTATTCCACGCTTTATCAACAAGTGGGTGCAGCAAATCGTCAGTTACGCTTGGCGCTGCTTGATAAAGTTCAGCAGGGATACCGTCAAGTCCGGCGGCCTTTCCTCGTTTTAGTGCAATAATTGCAGTGACTATTTCCTCTTTAGTCGGGGCAGTGGACCGTATACGCACATTTTGATGGTTAGCTAAATTATCTATATGAGGGGGAACTTCACCAGAGGTTACACGGTTCAAGACCGCGGCGAAGTGTTCTTTCCACCGCCTCATTTGATCTTTTTCCAAGATAAGTAGCTTTCCATCACTATCTTTCACCGGATGTTGGCAGGAGTTACGACCACCTGTAAACTCCTTGATGACACTGTATACGGCGTTTAAGTTGTTACTTCTAGCGGCTTCTTCTGCTGACGCTAAAAGAGAATTGGCATAAACTCTTTTATCGCGTCGCACACTACGCTGAACTTCTCGAGCTTTCTGACGGTAAAGGAGTTCGATGCTGCTTTGATTGTCGTCTGATGCTGCAGCCAAACGAACTTTCAGCTCCTTTCTTTCAACAATCCGCTGCCATGAAGCGTCGGACATCCAGGGCTTATTCCGGCAATCCGGGTTTGGGCCAAGGATGGTATTTGCGCTATCAATGTACGCATTTTTTATGGCATCCCAGTTTTCGTTTATGTCACTATTTGGGTGACTAGTTATCTCAGCCGCTTTTTGCGCAAGATGGTCATTATATTGTTGTAAGACAGCTGGATTTTTTAGTCGAGCGGTATTGAATTTGCGGGGCCTGGATCTTTCGTCGCTGGGGCGGCGCACGGCTGCAATACGCAATCGAACATTAGCGATCATAAGATAATGGTCTCTTCCCATCACAATATCGGCACCCTTCTTGTTTCGCACGTCCAGGAGGCAACTCTTGAATCTTTTACTAATGGCAAAATGGTCGATCTGATTTTGTGTTCTGCGCCGATCAACAGAGGACCAACTGATTTTGTGGTGGTCCTTATGCTCAAACATAGTACCACCGATGAAGAGACTGTGAAAGTTGCAGAACTCTACAAATCTTTCACCGTTGTCATTACGATCACCAAGACCGTGTCTCCCCATCACATGTCTGAGCCCATAGTTATCAGCGCCAACTTTCGCATTCAAATCACCCATAACCATTATAATGTCACCTTTAGGTGTTCTGCTCTGAACGGCGTTTAGTTCTTCGTAGAAGGAGTCTTTTGCCAAGACATTGTCGGGTTCAGTAGGGGCATAACATTGTATTATTGAGATGTTCCTCATTTTGGTCCGGAACCTGGCGGTCAAGACCCTGTCAGAGACCGGTTCCCAGGATAAGAGACAGTTTCGCGCGGCTCTGGTTAAAAGGAGCCCCACACCTGACTCACGACGACTACCGGTAGCTTTACCGGAGTACAACATTACAGTGCTGCCCGTTGGAGAGATGAATTCTCCGCTGTTCCACCATCTTATCTCACTAACTCCTAAGATATTTAGTTTGTACCTCAGAAATTCACTCTCTAATTGAAGAAATCGTCCGTTCTGGGGACCTTCTGATCCATTGTCCAGGAGAGTACGCACATTCCAGAATCCAATCTTTGTCATTGTACGATAGCTAAAAGTCGTAACCGTTGAGTCAGTCCTTATCCGAGGCATAGTTGACGTTTCGTTAGCATATAAAAATTTCGGATAGTGCAAGTTGCTGGCATACACATCCTGTCCTTTGATTGTCGGTTTTAACGACAGGCCCTCAAAGGGAAAGGCCGTAGTATTTTTTTTCACACCCCACACCACAGGGGTACCTCAACCAAATCATCGCACCGCCATCACTGGCGGCTTGACGTTGGTTGGCAATGGTCAGTGACCACTGCCGTTCCAGGGGGCGCCCACGCGGAGGACTATGGAAGAGGAGTTTTTGCCCCCCAAGTTTAAAAAAAATGGCGGGTTGTTGATGCTCCTTCGTGGTTTGATTTTGTAACGCCAATCAGCGACCGACTCGGTGGTCCCAGTAAGAGAAAAATTTCCCCCAAAAATTCTTTCTCGAATTTTTCCATTGAATTACACAACTTTCAACTTCACCCAAAATCCTCACTCACTTCACCTGTTCCCGTCCGGAACACAAGTGCGGTGACGGTGGTTCCATGAAAATGCGAAAATCTCGTGACAGACGTCAAAACCAGATGAGATCGCACGTGTTTACACATCGTGCGAGGGAGACGAGGTACCACACACTCTACTGTTTCCAATTGGAAGACGACGACGCTGACGGACCAAATATCCAACAAAAACAAACGCCCTCTCTCGCTCCCACCACCGCCGGCCTACCAACGCCACCCACGAAATCAATAAAATCATTTTCGGCACCGGAGCCGGGGTGATAGAGGACGTACACCGCTCTGGGGGTCAAGTGGGGCCACACAACAACCACCGCGCGAAACGAAAACAACCAAAACAAACGAAATTTATTATCGTGCCACAAAAATAAGCGCAGAAATCTGGAAAATTCAGTGGTCGCGGCTAATTTTAGCGGCAAGCGGACTCGCGAAAGGTGATCCGTCGATATATGTGAGGCAGAGCGTGCGCGAAGAGGACGGCCCCATGCAAGTCCGCTCAAGCGGGACGCGTTGCAAGAAAAAAATAAATTCCAATTGGAGCGAAGCGCAAGCGACACTGCGTGCAAAGTGTCAGCGACGACGACCGTGCAAGTGCCAAGAAAATTGTTTGCCGAAAATGTTGGCAACGAAACTTACCCCATTAGCCAGTCGACGGTGTCCCGTAAATACTCGGGAATCCGCTCCATTGTTCAGTCGCCCAGGGACGATGACGATAGAGAGGAGGGGGTGGGGAAGAGGGCACCCGACTCGCGACCCCTTTCCTTTGTCCTCGTCGCGGTGACAGGTCACCGAAAGGGCACCCGGTGGCGGTGGTCGATGCGATCTTTCACACGACGTGCTCCCACTTGCCGGCGGCCAAAGCGGATCGAAAACCGAGACCGCGACGAAACGCGCACTCGCTCGTCGATCGACGACGCGGTGAAACAAAACAACAACAAAGCACTGCACCCCGCTCCGCGCCGCGAACCCACAAGAACACACTCACTCACGTCTTAGCACGGAGGCAGTGTGAATTTTCGCGACGTTCTTGACCCCGCGAAGAACGTTCCGTTCTGTTGGGCCCGCTAGTAGCCCTCGTCTGTTTGGCGGATTTTTTCACGCAATCGGTAACTGAATGCGAACGATTTTTCCGCTCAAATGGTCGCGTTGCGTGACTCGCTGGCGAACTCGTTGACGCAAAAATCACAAACGAGAAGTCTTCACACGCGACGCACCTGTGAAAATCGAAGGAGGTCCGTGTCGTGCCAGGCGACAAGGAGATTTGATGCATCACGGCGACGCATGGCAACGCATCGGTACGGTGTGAAGTTGGTGGCGAAAAACGGGGATTTTCTAATTGGAATTGGATAATCAGCTGAGCGGGAAAATCAATTGGCAAATGCGATTTCAATTAATTACAAATGAAATAAAATCATTCAAAATCACTGTCCGAAGCTAATCCACCATCCGGAAAGTTTGTAAATGTGCAAATTGACGTAACACGTGCTAAACTACGCCTTTCTTCCACAATCCACTAACTGACACCTGCCACAGTGGAGCTCATTCGTTTGACAGCTGTCGTTGTTTGTGTGGTGTTTTTGCTCAGGTTGCAGGGAGGAGTGATTGGATTTTCGTCGATTTTAGTTGTCCTGGATCAGTAGCTGTTCAGGATGTTGTTAATTAGATCGTTGCTGATCACGCTGCTGCTCGTTTGTGCATCCATTGTGATGTCAAATGGTCAGGGCAAAGCACCAAAGGTAAAAATTTTATTTCGTGTTTGGTTACGTGTATGCATGGTGGTTTCGCGGGGACACGTCACTTATTTGCCGGAGCCGGCTGATAAGAAAATACTTTTCTTGTATGGTTCCTTGCTTTTTGGGGCTGGGCCGGTAGTGGATTTTCTGATTTTTTATAAGATAAAGGGGATTTTGGGGCTTAAATTCAGAATGGAATTCTAGGGTTCTCAAAGGTTCATATTACTGGTTCCGATTGAATATTAGTAAAGTGGCTACTGGAGACTCGAACTCTGTTCAGCTAGGCTCGATTTTTTTGGCGGCTAGTACACTATAAAAGTTCTTTTGTGGACGATATTTTAAAAGATATTTTATAGTACTTAGTACTTAAAGTACTTGTAACAAGCAACGTTCATATCGCAAATCTTTACTATCGCAAATCTTTACTTAGGCAACTACTAAAGATTTAGGCAACTACTAAAGATTTGCGATATGAACGTTGCTTGTTTCAAGTACTTTTCTGACAAGCTCGCGCACCTTCCTCCTTAGGCGGCTATTATCACTTGAAAAGTTCTTTTAAAATATCTTAAAAGTCTGCGGATCACAAAAAACTTCAGCCGTGCCATTCGAATGGATTTTGGTTTGCACAAATGTCAAATCCGTGCCATTCGTAAAGGCGTTCACGAACCGCATCCCGGTTTCACTTTGGACGACATCCACATACATAGGGGCAATGTCGGAGGCAAACTTTTATAAGTACCTAGGAATTCTGCAGGGCGCGCATGCCCGCGTGGTTGACTTGAGAGAAGGACTGCTGGTGGAGTTTATGCACAGGTTGAAACTGGTTCTCAAGACGAACTTGTTGGGGAGAAATAAAATAAGCGCGATTAATCTCTATGCCATTCCTTCACTGACCTATTCATTCGGGATTGTGCCACGGTTTGCTACCGAACTGGAGACAGTCCAACGGCGGGTTCGTGTAACAATGACCAAATTCCGAATGTTACACCCAAAATCGGCAGTGGAGCGAATGTGTTTACCTGGAGACCCTGGTGGAACGAGGAATTGGCCCGCAAGCGAGCTAAAGTTAGGAGGATGTTCAACAAAGCCAAACGCTTCAATAGTGGGATGAGTACAGAACTGCTCTCACCGAGTACAACAAACTCATTAGGCATTCCAAACGAGAATGCTGGAAAAGACATTGTGATAGCATTCAGTCGCTACCGGAAGCGGCGCGCCTTCACAAAGCCCTTTCCAAAGGCTCAGCAAACGGGGTCGGCCTTCTATTGAGACCAGACGGTTCGTATACTGAAGGTCCAGAAGAAACATTAAAGTTGCTTCTTCAGACCCATTTCCCAGGGTCCGTACTGTCTGATGGTGACCCCTGCCCAACTGCAAGGCCACAACGGGTTCCCGTAAGCCGGGCTCGCAGTTTATCGGGGTCATCTTTGACATGGACAGAGTAAAATGGGCGATAGAATCCTTTGAGCCATTTAAAGCTCCCGGAGTAGACGGCATTTTCCCCGCTCTGTTACAAAACAGTTTGGAGATCATAATAACTCCGCTAATCGAACTTTTTAGGGCAAGTTACACCCTAGGGTACATACCACAACCTTGGAGGAAAGTTAATGTGGTCTTCATATCCAAAGCGGGCAATAAGCCGGAACATATGCCCAAATCCTATAGACCGATTAGCCTTACTTCCTTAAAACCATGGAAAAGTTGCTTGATTTGCATATCAGGCACAAGATGGAACTGTCGAGCCCCCTACATCGTATGCAATTCGCGTACACGAAGGGTAAGTCAACAGTAACCGCCTTGCATAGCCTTGTCAGTACAATCGAAAAGTCCCTCAGTGAAAAGGAAATCGCGTTGTGCGCGTTTCTTGACATTGAGGGGGCTTTCGATAATACCGGCTACGAGTGCATTTCCAGAGCACTGGAACTCAGGGACATCCCGCCCGCTACCATTGCATGGATAGATGCCATGCTCCGGGGACGGGATATTCACTCAACTCTAGTGGCGTTCTGTCACCCCTTTTGGGGTCCCTTGTCGTGGATGAGCTGATTTCCATGCTTAATGAGCGCGGTTATCTTACTATCGGATACGCGGATGATTTAACTATCATAGTCAGGGGCAAATTCGAATCTACCATCACTGAGGTGATGAGGTCGGCCCTTGACATAGTTCTACACTGGTGTGTGGCTGTGGGCTTACATGTAAACCCACAGAAAACTGTCGTTGTGCCGTTCACACGAAAACGAAACATAACATTGGATCCAATTTCGTTAGGCGGCACGACCTTAGATTATTCCACTGAAGTTAAATGTCTCGGGGTAACTCTAGACTCGAAACTCACCTGGAATACTCACATAGATAATGTACTTGGCAAAGCCACACGCACAATGTGGGCTTGCAGAAGTTTCTTTGGACGGACATGGGGGCTCACTCCAAAGATAACTGAGTGGTTATACACCATGCTGGTGCGGCCTATGGTGACCTACGCAGCGCTTGTGTGGTGGCCGAAAACTCAGCAATCTTCTGTCTTACTGAAGTGCAATAAGCTTCAACGCCTTGCCTGCCTTGGCATCACCGGAGCTATGCGCACTTGTCCTACGCCAGCCCTGAAGGCGATTATTGGACTTACTCCGTTGCATATATTCATTCAAGAATCAGCAGCTCTAAATGCTCTCAGACTTCGTTTAACTTCCGACGTGCGTAGTGAAGAAAGCGGTCACATGAGCATTCTGAATCAAATTGCTGACGTGCAGATCTGCTTGAGATCAGATTACATGATCACGGAGGTTTGCTTCGGCAGAAAATATTCAGTCCTCATCCCTAACCGCTCTGAATGGGTAAATGGCACACCCTGTCCAGACCCTAGATGTATCAAGTGGTTCACCGATGGGTCTAAAACAGAACAGGGTGTTGGTGCAGGTGTCTTTGGACCCAACACCAGGATTTCGATCGCAATGGGAGTCTCGCCCAGCGTTTTTCAAGCTGAGATCCACGCCATTGAGGTCTGCGCCAGGGTAATCTTGGAAACTGGACTTCGCGGCGCTCACATTGCTATCTACTCAGACAGCCAAGCAGCTATAAAAGCGCTCTCCTCATTTAAGGTCTCTTCAAAACTGGTGAAGGAGTGTTACAATCTCCTTCAACTGTTGGCAACCAAAAACCGAGTCTTCTTGTGTTGGGTGCCAGGCCACCAGGGCATTGAGGGGAACGAGGCTGCGGATGAACTTGCTAGACAAGGATCATCCAGTCGTTTTCATGGACCTGAGCCTTACTGTGACTTTGGACTGGCCTCGGCCAAACTGCGGATCACAGATTGGTTTGCACGATTGCGTCAACAGTACTGGGATAACCTTCCAGGGCTTCGTCAATCAAAGGAGCTGATAATGCCCTTCAGTCACAAGGGTACTACTCAAATGAGTAGAACCCACCTAAGACTCCTAGTGGGGTACTTATCTGGCCATCACTTGGTCAGATATCACCTGAACAAGATGGGTCTGTCAAGCGAGACTGAATGCCGTCTTTGTCTGGAAGACGTGGAAACGACCAAGCACCTCTTGTGCGAATGTCCCGCCATCGCGCGTTTTAGAATGTCACTCCTCGGGCAGGCTACTATCAGCACTGCAGAATTCAGGTTGATTCCTGCTAAAGACTTACTGCCCTTTATTAGAAGGGTGGACGGTCTTTTGGATTAATGAGCTACGGCACAATAGATCTTTATGGTCGCAGTGCCTTCCTGCTGGGAAAGTAGCTCGTATTTTTATATCTATCTATCTACCTGGAGACATCGGAGGTAGAGGTTAAGTCGACATTGCAGGTCAACACCATAGGCAGGTCGACTCACTTCGCGCTTATTTTTACGGCAAAACAACATCGAGTCCTCTGCATGACGCTGTCTGCAAGGCAGACGACGGTTTTACTTCGCTTAACTTAAAAGGATCAGTCATTTGCTCCTTTAAGTTTGGTGAAGTCCGACCAAGTGCGAATCGACGAATGGAAGGCAAAGACCTATGGCAGCTATTTGTTGATATGGGGGGCGACCGGTAGCGCAATGTGTTGAGGCATCAGTCTCATGTTTGACTATCGGCGTTTCGGGTTCGAATCCCGTCCACGACGATGTCCGTGGCCATGGATGTGCAGGAGGTGCATGCTGGCAACTGCATTCTCCGAAACCAATTTATGCCAACGAAACGTCAACTGGGCCACATGGAACAGTTGACGCGCTATGCCCCACAAGGGGTTAGGGCAATTGAGTATTTGTTGATATACACCTATCGAACAGATGGCTTCGTGCAGGGTATCTCTATGCCGAAACAGAAGGGTCTATGATTGCCATTCAGGATGGCGTGGTCCCCACCCGTGCATATCTTAAACATATTTGCAAGCAACGGGTAGATGATGACCGATGCAGAATGTGTGGTTCGGTGCTGGAAACACTAAGACCATCTCATCTCTGGCTGTTCTACAATCGCACCGACAGAGTACACGGATAGGCATAATGCGGTATGTAAGGTAATCCATCAACATCTTGCATACAAGCACGAGCTGATCAGTGAGACACTTCCGATCTACTAGTACACTCCGCAAGCAGTGCTTGACAGCACTCGCTTCACGATGTACTGGGATCGCCACTGATTATCACTGATCACTCTGTCGCCCACAACAAACCCGATGTACTCCTAGTCGACAAGACGAGTCGCTTCGCACACATAATCGATGTTGCTATCCCCCATAATAGCAATATCGAGAGAAAGCATGCGGAGAAGAGGGCGAACTATAGTGCACTGGCTCAAGAAATCAAACTCCTTTGGCATCTTGACCATGTGCCTATAATATTGTCGGCTACCGATATAGTTCCTAAGGCCCTTCTGACTGCCCTTGACAAACTGAACCTACTGCACAGCATTATCGACACAATGCAGAAGTATGCTATCCTGCATACTTGTGCAGTGGTAGGGAAGGTGCTTGGCAACCTCCATTAAACAATATTTTATACGTCAGGATGTCGGCGGAGCATCAGCCAATGCGTCCGAGCCCAGCAATTTGGTTTACCGTTTAAATAGCACTTTATTCAACTTTTAAATTCATTACATTTCATTGCTTAGGGCAACTAACTTATTATTATTATTTGATAAAGTTTAACAATTCACTTATGAACTATTCCTAAACTATATCTTAAAGTATATATCTGAAACGATAAGAGAAGAGTTAGCACATTTAGGTTTAAATAAAGATTACCTGTTTTGTCGGGGAAAACACAGAAAGAGTGGAAAAAACCCCTATTATTGAGGACCGCTAAGTGGGTGTGTAAGAGCTATGGGAGGGAGGGGGGTGGGTAATAAATAGAGGTGGGGACTGTACAGTATATACAGCTTAAGGACTAAAAGTTGACAGCTGTTTGCGCTGTCGAATAGATGGAGTTGTGGTCGTTTCTGTTGTTTCTCTTGTTGTAGAGTGTTATTCTTCCATCGGGGTCAATGAGTTGACCGTCTCGATGGAGAAAGAGTGGCTTGTGCGGATATTCGTGGTGTGGTGTGAGGTCCACAATGTGTGGAGTGGTGGCTTCGAAAGCGTTTCTTACAAGTGGGTTGGGGTGTTCTTCGCAGTTTGCGAGAAATTTAACGAGTAGTTTCACCATGAAGGCGTCTATTCGGATGGTGTTGGCTTTCTCGTAAAGAGACTCGTTGCTATAGTAATGTAATGTAATAGAGTTTCTATTGAAATTTAGGCACATTCGGAGGGCCTTTCTCTCCAGTATTCGGATGCGCTCCATTTGGTGGAAACTGAGATCGTTCCAGGAGACGAAGCCATGGCTAATTATGGATCTGATCAGCTGCTTGTAGCAGCAAAGTTTTAGGTCCGGTGAGAGTGGACTGTTGTACCTGATCGCGTGGTGGATCGAGGCGAGAGCTGTTTTAGCTTTGTTTATGGCTTTATTCACTTGCATGACTGGAGAGATGAATCTGTTCAAGATTACTCCTAGGTAGTCTACTTCTTTCTTTTGGGGGATAGTCGCCCCATAGAATTGTAGGCTTAGATTATTTATCTTCAGCTTTTTGGAGGCTGGAAGTTGTGCTTTGCCTCGGAAGCCTATTGCTTCACACTTTGAGGGATTGGGCTTTAGCTTCCATCTTTCGAAGTAAGCTTGTAGTTTTTGTAGGAACAGATTCATGTGGTCTTGATTGCTATCGATGTATCTCGAGGGTGAGTATAGGATGATGTCATCCGCATATTGGAGGATGCGGATAGGAAGGTTGGGTCTGGGGATGTCTGCTGTATAAATACAGAAGAGCAGGGCAGATAGGACAGACCCCTGGGGGATGCCGCAGGGGTTTGTGTAGGGTGTCGATTTACACGAGTCAATCTTGACCGCTGAGGTTCTGTTTTCTACGAAGCTTGATATGAGTGCGCATAGGTGCGGGTGGAATTTAAAAATAATCTTCATCTTGTAGATGAGACCTTCTTGCCAGACAGTATCAAACGCTTTTTCCAGGTCGATTAGACAAGCTATGGTGGGAGTGTCCGAGTTGGCTTTTTGCACTAGGTCTGTTTTCAAGACGAAGAGTGCGTGGTTTATGGAGTGCATCGGTTTGTTTGCAAACTGAAAGTCCGGTAGGATCTCGTTTGCCTTACAGTGTGCCATGATTGTGTCTTTGAGTATACACTCGAAGATTTTACTCGTAGTATTTAGTAATGATATGGGGCGGAAGCTGGATGCTTCGGTAGGGGGTTTGCGTTTCTTGAGTATAGGTACCACGTCTGCGTTCTTCCAGGCAGTCGGGAAGTATGCGTTGAGCATGCAGTGGTTAAATAAGTTAGCCAGGAACGGGCTGATGGTGAGCGCACATCTCTTGAGTACTATGTTGGGGATATTGTCATCTCCAGAAGATTTTTTGTTGTTGCGTGTTCTCAGAATAGTTGTGATGTATTCACTGGATGTAAGCTGTAATGGGGCAATGGTGCCCTGGAGGTGGGCGGGCGGGAGAATCGGAAATTCTCGATTTGCCGAAGTGTCTGAGTGAGGTTGGTCAGGGATTGACCTGGATTGGGTCGCCACCCTGGATATGACTTCCATGAGAGCCGGCTCTGATGTGGACGTTGTGTGGGAGTGTGCGCTCAAAAAGTGAGAGGCTAGGATGTTGGCTTTCTCTTCCGAGTTGGACTGTTGTCCGATGAGGATGTTTTGGTTTGGCTGGCGATCACGTTTCGGGTCAGTTTTCCGGACTTCGCGAAAGATATCCTTATGGCTGGTAATATTCCTAAGCTTGCAGTTCATGCTCGCCTTGAATATTTCATTAATGCCATTTGTGATCTCTTTTGTGAGCTCCTTAATGGCTGTGGAGAGGCGCGCGGCTTCGGGGGAGAACCGGTTGCGAATCAGTCGTCTTCTCAGAGACTGTTTGCTTCGAATTTTTTCCTCAATGTGTGGAGGAAGTGTAATGGCGTTCCTGTAATTTAGGGGCCTCATAGGGATGTGCTCTTGGCATGCTTGTTGTATTTTGTGTGTGTATATGCTGACCATGTGGTCGATTTCTGAGTTCGAAATTCTAGATTCCGTGAGGGAAATGTTTGCGAGTGTACCCTGGAGGTCTCTGTTGAGGTTCCTCCAGTTTGCTCTTTTGTAGTCGGCGACTAGGGTGGGGGGTGGCCGTGGAGGCCTTTTTCCAAGGCGAATTTTGAGTACTATGGCGTCATGATCTGAGCCGCTTTGGGCCGTCTCGAGAAATGGGACGGTGATAGTGTTGAACTGGATGGGGCAGTTAGTGTCAGTGACGAAGTAGTCGATGTGGGACTGGGCGTTCAGTCCGACGTAGGACGGTTGGGCCGAGTTTAGCACTTGGAAGTGTGTTTGGGTTGTTGCCCACTTGTAGAGGGTTTTGCCATTTTTGTTGGCGTAGTTGCCGAGCCAGGTGGGATGGGTGGCGTTTAGGTCACCACCAATAATTATAGTGGCCCTTTTGGGGGGCGAGGCCTGTTCACGGAGGAAGTCCGTGAGCTTGGGAAAGTCGTGTGCTTTTAAGCAGTTATACACGGCGTATACAGCTGCGAGGCAGATGGTGAGATCGTCGGACTCGATCAGTGCAAATGTGGGGCTGAGGTGGTCAAGCGTCCTGTCTGGGCGGTATATTTGCTTAAATGAAAATTTGTTAGTTATAAGGATGCCGGTGCCACCGCCAGGGTGGGACAAACGGTCGGTCCTTATGAAGCTGTAATTTTCGAACTGAACCCTGTGTTGGGGTTTCAGTTTTGTTTCCGATAGGAGGACAATGTCTGGAGAGTGTGTCCTAAGGAAGAGGTGGAACTCTTCCCTTTTGCGTCTGCCGACGAGGGAGTTAGGGTTAAATGCTAGTATCTTAATGTCCATAGTTAGCGAATTGAGTAATGAATGAGAGAAGGTGAAGTCTCTTTTCCATGGGGTTTGTGGTGGCGTGAAGCACAGGGATAAAACTGTGCAGTTGTTGCCCGAGTTGGGCGATGTCGCAGTTAAAGAGCGACTGGACTTCGTTGTTTAAGTTAAGGCTACTCCGTGCCGTTGAGGAGTAGGATATACCCGGCGCGATAGGGCGCGGGTTGGTAATGGGGCGGGGTGCTGGAGCGGTTGTCGGCCGTGTGGGCTTTGTGATTTGCCGATTTCGTCTCACGAAAGTCTGACAGTTCCTGAAGTTCGCCGGATGGTTTTGCCCGCAGTTGACGCACATTGGTGCTTCTTCGGCGGTTTTTGGGCAGTTGCCTGGGGCATGTTGGCCGGTGCATTTGATGCACCTATATGCCAGGTTGCAGTTCGTTGCAGCGTGGCCTAAGCGCTGGCAATTCCTGCATTGTGCAACTTCTGAGTTGCGGACATTCTCGAACTTAATCGTCCGTTTGAGGAGGGTTTCAATGGCTCGGAGACGGCCAATGTTAAAATCAGGTTGGAAAATCGCCAGCCATAGACCGAGTTCTCGCCCTTGACGGACTGAGCGGAGGGTCTGGTATTTTTTCACTTCAGTGATTTCACTGATGCCAGCGTCTCGCAGGGCAGAGACGATTTCTTCATTTTGATGATAGGCATGGAGGCCTCTAATTACCATCTTTATGGGCCGGGAATCTTTTGGCGTGTAAGTGAAGAAGCTTCTCTTCTCCTCCGCCAGATTTTTCTTCGTTAGCTTTGGTCGGGCGACAGCCATCGATTATCCTCATGTCGCCGCCCTTAACGATCGAATACGATCAACCTCTTGAGAGGATTATCGATGGCTGTCGCCCGACCAAAGTTTGTGTGTTGATGCCACTGGCGGCTAGTCAGAACACTATCATATCGTTAAGCGCATTAGACGCTTCAAGTGAGATATGATGATTTCCACCCATGTTGTGTTGGCCGGCCTATATAAGGCGAAACAACATCAGCCTGGTCATTCCCGGTCGCGCCTCTCACACTGACACGAGATACGAGGTGGAGGCGCCTGATGAGACGTATCTCGTGTCAGTGTTCGAAACCGGCGAACATTTTTTGGGTCTCCGTTGGGGAATTTATCCTCTCAAGAGGTTGATCGTATTCGATCGTTACGGGCGGCGGCATGCAAAGATCCATATAAGTTGTATGGAATCGATGGCTGTCGCCCGACCAAAGTTTGTGTGTTTCCAGTATTGTTTAAACTGAAAAAAGCAAAACATTATATCGTTTAGGAGTAGGAAGTGTACTCGACAGGAGGTCTTCAAGCAATTTCAAAATCAAGAGATGTAATTTTACGACACATCACCACCTAACAAACACCGAATTGTCTGAAGTCGTCAAGGTCATTGTTAGGAACATATTGACCCCACACACTTCGCTTTTTAAGGCTGCAGACAAAACGCTACCCAGTCCTCCCAGTCTGGAAGGTTTAGTCCGGGAGACGACCTCGTGTTTACTACTCCCGTCGTGTTTCCGTCTTTCCGGACGTGAAAGCTTGCCGGAAGTGGGTCGACCTGTAAAAATAAGTTTGCTCATATGCCCCAATTACCTTTCCTCACATCAACTTCCGGCAAGCTTTCGCGAGGCAGGCTTGGTTTTTCGGAAAGAGGACATCAAGACCTATGTTTTGACATTGTTTTTAGTTTTTGTTTAGTGGGTAGTTTGTCGATCCCAAACTTTATCTTTGCGGTCTCCCGCCAGGATGCTAAGGCAAGTTTAGACGAGGCAGGATCGGAAATTCCGACGCTCTGTCCAGCCCTCTACACTTTTATGCATTTTTGATTACAAATCGACATGAGGGTCGACCGACCCATTTTTTTTTTGTAATTCGCTAAAATGCGTTTCCGGCAGGATCATCCCAGGCAAAATGGATATTTTGTGATTGCACATATTAACTCTATAACCTAATTACAGTCCGGAAAGAAAACGCGATGAAAGCGTAATCAAACGGCTTCTTAATTGTGAAGCATTGCATCATTAGGGTTTTGTAGTAAAAACAAAGGCTTTATGAAATCGGTCAAATGTCTGTCTGTCCGCCTGTCCATAGAATATCTCACGAACGGCTGAAGCTACACACACGAAATTTTTTGGGAATGTGTAGAATTATTATAATTCGCCGGAGAAAGCGATGCACATAACAGGCCTCTGCTACATACTAGTACTACGAGTACTGCGTACTTGAGTATTGTTTATTGTTTTTCGTAGAGCGAATTGGAGTTAACCATTTCTGAAAGGGCAATGGTGGGATAGGAGTGGGAGGGGAGAGGAGTGGAAGCGATGAGAAGTGTGGGGCGGCGGGGGGTGGTAGGCTGGTCGCTGCCTCTACTTTCTATAATAATTCAAACTATTTTTAATATTTTTTTTATGCAAGCTTGCAATTTGCTATATCGTCTTAACATGAATGGTTAAGCACCTCCTATAGTAGGGCAGATCATCTTCTATTGGCATGGGACACTACAAAACCCTCGGGTTGCGGGCGAAACCCTCTACTTTCCGTTTTCATTTTTAAATTGCAACAGCAAAATCGTGATAACGTCTTTTAATCTAGCACCGAATAATTCCCATTTTCTTCCCATTTCAGCAAGGTCTCTCGCTAACCGAAAAAGTGCAAAATCTCCTCGACATGAACGCGAAAAAGTCCGTCCTCAAGCTGAACGGTAATAAGTTCCGCGAATACGTAAAACAATCGCCTCGTAACTACTCAATGATTGTCATGCTAACGGCTCTGGCACCAACACGTCAATGTTCAATATGTCGTCATGCTCACGACGAGTACACGATTGTGGCGAATTCGTATCGCTATTCGCCCATCTACAGCAACAAGCTGTTCTTCGCCATGGTCGATTTTGACGAGGGATCCGACGTATTCCAAATGCTACGTTTGAACACGGCTCCCGTTTTTATGCATTTCCCGGCCAAGGGCAAGCCAAAGAGTGCCGACACTATGGACATTCATCGGGTCGGATTCTCGGCGGAGGCTATCGGGAAATTCGTCCAGGAACGTACCGACGTTCAGATTCGTGTATTCCGACCGCCAAACTATTCGGGAACGGTGGCGGTGATCACGTTGGGAGCGCTGTTGGCCGGCTTCTTGTATTTGCGACGTAACAATTTGGAGTTTTTGTACAACAAACAATTGTGGGGAACGTTGGCCGTTTTGTTCTGTTTCGCTATGATCTCGGGACAAATGTGGAATCATATTCGTAGTCCGCCGTTGGTGCACAAGAGTCAGAGTGGCGGTATTGCGTATATACATGGATCGTCGCAAGGACAGTTGGTGATTGAGACGTATATTGTGATGTTTTTGAGTAAGTACATTTTTCGTATCGTCCTTTCTTCTGCATTAGATAAATATCCATTCCTTAACATACTCAACACAATTGTCTCAGTTGAAGGTTTTTAGACGGTCATTTTAGTCTCAGTTTTGTGTTTAGCAAAAGGCCATATATCGAGGGGCCCACACACATCTTGAGGCACATATTTTTTGGAACTCCACATTCTTGGGGCCTCAGACAGCAACTCAATATTTGACAACGCTAGAATGCCGCGGACATGACATATATTGAAATATATTATGTAACTCATTTTACAAGAACTTTTTTACCTTTTTGCACTTAGCAAAATGAGTTCGTCGGCTTTAAGAAAATGTTCGTCAAGGGTGGGGACCATTGGGCATTTGCCCGGTGGTCCAGTCCGCCCCTGGGACTATGCAACAAAATGAAGCACGAAGGTGGTTTGTGTACGCAAAGTGAAATTGCAACGTAATGCTGGACATTCACGCCAAATTTTCCCTGGTCGAAGCCAAAATTTCCCCGGTCGATGTATGGATTTGGCAGGGAAATTTTGGCTTCAACCAGGGAAAATTTGGCTTTGGATGGTCTGTGAATGTCACCCTTTAGAAGAAACATGGTCCAAATAGCACGAAAAAAATAGAGGCCCTAAGTCGACAACAATCTAAAAAATATTAGGGGCCCCAAGTCGAGTCCGGGACGTGTATAGGTATAATGTATTGCAGCTTGGGGCCCCGATACTAGCGCCAAAGCGTGAAATCTATTGTAGTTTAGGGCCTCAAAAGACTACAGAGCTTGTTGTTGTTGTAGTAGTAGCAATTTCAGAACTCTGCTACATGTGTGTGTCATAGTTTCTGACTCTCGGTATTGTTGTTGTTCTCCTCTAAGTCCAGGTGGAGAAAAGCAGCTGCCTTAATAGGGTTTTCCCATAGTGCGATGGGTGTTAAGGCGAACATACACCATCCGGAATTCCGGCCAGGCCGCCGGACAGGCGGTTTATTTCAATAGACGAATGTATTTGGTGTACAACTTTGTCCGCCGTTTTCCGGCACAGCCGTCTGTCAGAAAACAGCAGAAGCAAAGTTGTACACCTAATGCTATACATTCGTCTATTGAAATAAACGGCCTGTCCGGAATTCCGAATGGTGTATGTTCGCCTTTAGACGAGTGGGAGCTGCAGGACAGTTGAAAATGCGCTCAACATCATGCGGAGTGAGACCACAGGCTGGACAGGCGTTCTGAATGTTGTCATCGATGCGGGACAGGTCCGAGTTCAGACGCGATCACCACTCTGAGTGCAATTGAGCCAAGGTAGTCCTGGTCGCTCTTGATAGTCGAATTTCGTCTCAAGATACGGCAGGTGGTTGTGCATTAAATACTCTATTTGGTTTGAGGTCCGCTATCGAAGAAAGCACTTCTTCTCTGTGCAGTGTTGATATAGCTGATTTGTGACTGGCGTTATCGAAAGGAATTTTTCGACTTTCCTCTCGCGGTTCCTCAAATTACACCTAACGTGACGCGGTAGTGGGGTCTTGTCCATAAGATTATGGTTTCGATGGTCAGTCCGATAACAGCCAACTAAATACTGCTTAGTGAGAAGAGTGTTGTCGCTTCTTAAGGGCAGCGTTCTGGTTTCTTGGTGTAGGTGATCAGGTGATGACATTAGGTGGCAGCCAGTCACAGTCCGAAGAGCAGCATTCTGACAGGACCGTATGTTTTTCCATTGGGTGTCGCTCAGGTTCTCAAACCGAATAGGAGCCGCATAGTTGGCCACAGATCTCCCGATTGATTTATATGTCGCTAGTAGGGTCTCCTTATCTTTCCCCCAGGAACTGCCAGCTACAGCTTTGAGGATTTTGTTCCTGCTTCTCATCTTGTCACTAATGGTTGACGCATGGGCCGATAAAGTGACCATGCTGTCAAGGGTGACACCGAGCATTTTTGGATGATTGATGGCGGGAATTGTTTGACCATCTACTACGATATTCAGCTGCTGGTTCACTTCTTTGGTCCATTCGGTGAACAAGGTAGCGGAGGAACTCGGAGCTGATAAACTTAAGTTTTTTTTCGACGAAGAAGTTGTTGAGTTCGTCGAGATACCCGTTTATCTGTTCGCACATTTGAGTGATTTCGTTGCCAGCTGCCAGGATCGAACAGTCGTCGACATAGCTGATGATTTGTAGTCCGTCAGGTGGTACATGACATATATAAGTTAAACAGTGTGGGAGATAAGACTCCTCCTTGGGGGACACGCTGTTTAATTTTTCTAAGTTTAGATTTCCCAGTTCTAAACTCGGTGTAGAACTATCTGCCGGCAAAATAGTGGGCGATCCACTTAATACATTGCGACGGGATCGATGTACCACAGATGTCAGAAAGAAGCAATAAGTGGCTGACAGTGCCGAACACTCTCGACAGGTCTAACGCCACTAGAATGGTTCTTTGACATGGACGTGCTTGATTTAGGCCATTATGTATCGTTGTGGTTGTGGGGTCCAAAGCCGTCGTGGTGCTGTGCATCTTGCGGAAGTCGTGTTGGTAGTTGGCTAGTTGAATATGTGTCGCAATAATAGGGTGGAGTATTGCTTCCAATGTCTTCGCTACAGGAGATAGGAGAGGGATACTCAATTGCCCTAACCCCTTGTAGGGCATAGCGCGTCAACTCTTCCAAGTGGCCCAGTTGACGTTTCGTTGGCTTAAATTGGTTTCAGAGAATGCAGTTGCCAGCATGCACCTCCTGCACATAAATGGCCACGAACGTCGTCGTGAACGGGATTCGAACCCGAAACGCCGGTAGCCAAACATGAGACTGATGCAACACACTGCGCTACCGGTCGCCCCAAAGATAGGAGAGTGATGGGACGGTACGATTCGCCTAGGGTTAGATTCTTTCCAGGTTTTGGAATAGGGATCACCCTTCCTTTCTTCCAGTACTCAGGAATAATTGACGTCGAGATGGATACATTAATCGTGGCCGTTATGTATGGAACTGCTGGCGTGTCAAGATGTTTTAGCATGACCATCGAAATACCGTCCGGTCCTAGGGCTTTGGAATTTTTGGCTTTCCTTATAGCTGTGGCAACTTCTTCAGGTGAAGATTGAAGTTCTTGGTCAGCTACCCGGTTACGGATACTCCTAGTGATGATACGTATACGATTAAGTCTATCAGGTGGTGGATGTTCGATAAACTGTTTGTTGAAGTGGTTAGCGCATCTGGTGGGGTCATTAACCGTAGTGTTGCCGAATTGAATTGTAACCTGCCATTTCTGCCTGGTGGGATTTGTGAGGGCTCCGACAGTTGACCAAAGCTTGCTTACGCCAGTTGTTAGGTTGTAGCAGTCAAAGTGAGAATTCCATTTCCTTCTCCGTCAAGGTTTAGCTCCTTGGTTCTGGGATCATCCGGATTAGCACTGCGATCTCTTTCATCTGCTAATCTAGCTGCTGGTGTTGGAAAGTTTAGCCGAATTATGGGTATGCGGCCGGTTGGAGCATTTGGCAGCCGCCTCCTGTATAATGTGTCTTACATTTCGTTCCGCTATACGCACATCATGTGGAACTGCTAAGGCATCAAAGGCTTAATTGGTATAGGTTTTGAAACCTTCCCCGTCGGCTTTGTTGTGGCTGATCAGCAAACTGGGTGTTGGCTGGTTTGTCCAGTTTAATGATGGTTGGGAGATGATCGGCGTCGGGACTGGTTCCCATTGAGCATCATTGATTAATCCTGCGCTGGCAACTGAGATATCCGGCGAACTGGAACAGGTTCCAGCAATGCGAGTGGGCGTGTCGTTATTTAGTGGGCAGAAATCCGATGTATCAAGTTGCTCTGCTATAGACACCCTTCTAGCATCGTTGTCCAGGTTCTCTCTCTAATTGCCTTGACCCCTCCAGGGGCATGGGCGCGTCAACATATCTAGCATGTCTATGCCTTGTTGACGTTTCAATACCATATCTACTTTTCGGAAGTGCAGTTGCTAGCACCGTCTTTATACTGACAAGCTCGGAGCACTGTGAGAGTTCTATTAGTACTCACAAGCAGTTTTTGATCGCGCCGAGATTTGATCTCCGAACTCTAGATTAGTATCGGAACGATCAGGGCCACCGAGCGCGCAACACTCCAGGTTGTCCAGGTTGGAGTGCCACAACCCATGATGAGCATTAAGTCACCGAGAAAGAGTCGATGTTGTCCAGTGAGCAGCGAGCTGATATTGACGTTGTATCCTGAGGGACAGCCAGATACTGGTGAAATAAACATGTTGAAGATTTCCATATCAGTGTTGCCCGACTGAGTGACAATGGTCTGAACCTCCAGGATGTTGTCGGTGGCTGTGATGTCAATTTCATGGTATGACACTGAGTGATGAATTAGAAAAACTAATCCACCACCAGCGTTGGACACTCTGTCCTTTCTAACGATGTTGTAGGCGCCGTAGGAGTTGAGGGACGAGTTGGTGCTGAGCTTCGTCTCCTGTACAGCTCCAATTTTCATGTGAAATCTGTCCATAAATGCCGTTAGCTCGACGATTTTACGCTCCAGTTCGTTACAGTTGAGTTGCACAAAATAGACGGTGTTATAATTGTCGACAGGTGGTGGTCTAGTCATAAGGGACATCTGGGAAGTTGTTTGCACACTAACTCGCAGTACGTTAGGTGTTTGTGATGACGTTGTTGCTTGTTGTCCTCTATGTCTGCATTGGCTCGCTGTGAATGAGGGATTCCACTGCCTATGGTGATTTAGCCAAGAGCAGTTCCTTAAATGGCACCAATTGTTGCAGCATGTGCATATCACTGAAGTGGCGTTAGGGTGCAGTGTTTTATTGCATACGCAGCAGATCGGGATCCTGGGACCAGAGTTGAGCTCAATTCCGGCGCGATGGAGGAAAATTGAGAGCAGTTGCGCCATGATGAAAAACTCGCTGCCATGGGAACGCTACAGAACTTGTAATGTATTCTAGTTCAAAGTACCATAATGAAAAAAAAAACATTAATTTTTGAAAATCACAGACCCGGGCCCGGGGGGAATCACTCCGTTCCCCCTCCCCTTTCGTCAGGCCTGCCCTTACCTATTCAACGCTTCTTGTACTTTCACGTTTCACCTCAACTCTTATATTTCTTTGTAATTTTTACATTTTGTGTGGTTTTGTCAATTTGCGAAATTTCTATCTCATTTAATTAATTTTATTCGTTTCAGATGCCATGATTGTAATTGGAATGATTCTCTTGACCGAATCCGGTTATCAGGCAGAATTGCGTAAGGGTCGCATCATGGTCATATCCGGCCTGTGTCTAGTCGTCATATTCTTTTCAATTCTCTTGTCCGTTTTCCGATCGAAAGCACAAGGCTACCCGTACAGGTAAGAAGAAATCACGTTTTTAACGATTATGGTTTTATGAATAACCTATTCTATTTGTCCCTTTATAGTTTACTCTTCAAATAGACTTCATCATCCCCCTTCTACATCAAAATGGTTTGCTAATTTCTAATATTTCTGGCTAATTAATTGCGCAGGTTCATTGTACGAACAAAGGAAATATGATGACTCGTAATTTTTAAACCATTCAAAATTCTTCGGGAAGATCGACTTAATGAATAATTTATTTAATGGAGCGAAAGCAAATAAAATAGTGATGATAAATTAGTGCAAGTGTTGTGTGACAATAATATAATTGATGTTCATTCAACTACACAAATTGTATTTTACCCAATCACGTGGGTTTCAGTATGGTTTTAGGTTGTTTTTTCTCTCTCCCAAAGTTGAACATTTTCCTAATTTTTAAGATTTCATTTGACTGTCACATTTTGTGTTAGCTATTGAGTTTTCGTCCAAGATGCTCATCTTGTATTTGAATGCATTTATGTGTACACAAAATCTAAACACTGCACAAGAGTTATTGTTATAATAAGAACGTAATAGAATTTACCATTGACTCCACTAGGTGTGTCCTTCGAATAGTTGATACAATAAAAATAATAAATATTGTGTCTCGAATTAAATTTTTTTCTGTAATCCCAAACATGTTTTTCAGACGGAGATTCTGTTTTACTACTTTGCCTTGGGGTATAGCGCATTAAGTATTCCTGCACGCCATCGTATTCTGTTCTGGGCAATTGGACACAACTCTCCCCTACGTCTTACCCAGAGACTCACACTCTTTTGCCACAGAACGACGCCATGCAGTGGCATAGATAAGGGGGTGATTAAGGGAATCAATCCCCCCTCATGAGTTCTTATACAATCGCTAGTATTTTATGTATGATCCTTAATCTCTCTCTCTCTCTGGTTCCTGTTAACCACGCCTACTTTCCACCTCGTCCTGTTCATCTCCATCGCTTTCAGCTCACTCAACCACTTGCCTACTTAGGCACCCTCTCTTGTAACTGATCTTCTCCAGCTGTTACTAGGTCGTCCAACACGGCGACTTGCGTTTGTTCCCTGCGGGTTCCGATGGAGGGCCTGTTAAGCGATGTTGTTCGGCCCTTTTCGGAGAGTATGACCTATCCTTTGTCACTTTCGCCTATGGTATCGCAAATGTAGTCAGCGTTTTTGGTAAGGAAGCATTCAGACCAGTTACAGGTAAAGACCCATCTTGATCATTCACAGGATGTTCTGTCGCAAAAGTTTTGCCAGTTAATGGTTAACTGCCACTGCGGCAAGCCGCTTCCTCTGCCTTCACCGCTAATGCGTTGATGTAGTTTTGCTTGTCCTGTCTCACGCTTCTTTGCACGTCATTCTGTAATGAACAGTATTCAGCTCAGAGTTGGTCTTTGGCTGAGTCGTCAGCAGCTGAGTCAATCTGTTCCTTAACCCTCTTGCATGCTGAGATTAGAGACCATGTAGAGTCGCTCCTACCGCGCTCCAATCGACCCGCAAATGTTAGGTCACACGAAATAAATGTAATTGTAGGATTCTCACAAGGTGGTGGTGCAATAGCTCTCTCGTGCAAGACGGTGGAATATGCACGTCTTATAGATAGGTCTTTAAGCTTTTGCACATTAAAACGTGGCAAGATTCGTGCATTTTAACACATTGGTGGTCGCTGCCAACATCAGCATCTCGCTTCGACCTGACGTCCAAGAGATAATTCCTCCATGTCGTGAAAACTGCTATATGGTCAATTACGTTTTCTGTTCTGCTACCGGAGAGCTCCAGGTTATTAAGTAGCAGCGTTTGTGCTTGAACAGGGTACCGCCAATGATATGACAACATCTTGCTATTTTTGTTCCTGTTGCCTAGTCCATGATTGCCCATCAGGTTTTCTAAGCCTTCATTGTCAGACCCAACTGTAGCGCTGAGATCCCCCGTGATAGTTTTTATGTCACCTTTGGGAGCCTTGTCGAAGGTCTTTAGCTGATTGATCCGCTAGTTCAGTCGGGGCGTAGCGCTGGATTAATGTGTTGTTTCTAGTCCTGGATTTGAATCTGGCTGTGATGATACGGTCGGAGATGGGTTTCCAGTCAATTAGAGATTGGCGTGCCTCCCTAGTCAACAGGATTCCGACGCCTGCCATTCGAGGTGACGTATCGTCTTCATTTCCAGTACTGTTTGGGATGGGACATCGCCTGGAGCAAAATGTCTCTCAAAGCAGTTTGTGGCCATCCCATGGCCCGTCGCTGTTGACAGTAATGATGGTTACGCGCCATTGGCCACTGAACGCCATCCGCCCGTCCACACAATGGTGATGGCTTCAAATGGCAGGGGATGGAACATTGTCTGTAGCAGGTTTTACTTGTTTTACACCACATTCGGCCACCACAAAGCGGATTTGGTTCACAATTCGTACTTGAGTTGCTGTCGAGGCACATACCACTGTCGAAGAGTTCCAACTCTTCAGTCTACCATAAAGGCGGAGCTATGGGTCTAAAGACCTGGATCTATGCCATTTGCACTCATAGTAACATGTTTCTCATTGCAAACACTTCCGAATAACGAACTGATTGGTTTCCTCAATTAAAACTATAGTATTGAACGATTGACGACTCTCCCCTCGGATTATTACGTAAAAGTGCTATGTGAAATCGAGTTCCACCGCTTGACACACTGCGCTACACAGAAGAATATTATCATTCTATGACTAGTAGATACGAGTACTTACAATAAGGACTCACATAAGGATATGTCACGTTAAAAGTAAATAAGGCAGCGTGCATTTACTTGACACTTTCCAAGGCAGCAGTCAATCATTATTCTTTGATGTCACGTTTTCCCGCTGGGTGACAGCAGAAATCGTTTGAGCTATAAAATTAAAATAATTGAGCACGTGTGTCACCATGGAGAGCGCATTAAGAAGCTTTAATTTTAATCTAGATTAACTTCTATGGTGTGTCTAGGACATTTCCCTAAATTTAAGTATTAAAATCGTAAAATTCGCTTTAATATCCCGCCTTCTATCCGGGACATGAACTCATTTCTTAAACACTCCACAGTCAGTTCAGTGGAGCCTGTTGTAGAACGTATCCTTTTCGTAATTTTCACCACACTTTTGCATGTTTACGCCGCTGTTGATAAGGATCACGACCTGCGCACGATATCCTCGAGAACTTAACCTCAGACTTTGAATTGTCGCGTGTCGATTTGGTACGCCTACTCTTTAATTGAGTATACATATGCTTTTTAATTTGCGTTGAAAGCAAATAAAACGTCCCCAACAGACCCTGCAAGGCATTTCACACGCCATTCATTTTAATGGAGTGCATATCCGTACTATGCTAGCGTAGCCATGTCTAAAGCCTATGGTTTAACCGTGGCTCCTTGACAAACATTGGTTGATAACTCATCCCTGAGCGTCCTGCGTGGTTCCTGTTCCCACTCTCTCTCTTTCTCTGATTAATTTCATAAAACCTCTTAGAAATGCAGACAATTTTGTGGATGTGTATCTTCGGATTATCATAACCTGATGATTTGCTTTCGGGGCATTGGAATGGGGCAACGAATGCAATAATTGGTTTGGCGCTATTCGTCCTGACATTTGGTCGGATTGCACGCGAACGAAACGATATTATTCGGCTGGGCTACAACGAACCACAAGCAACATGGCATAGAGATGCGTTTTGAGGGAGGATCAAGAGGGTGAAGGTCATGTCCCATTTTCAAAAAGCGACCGCTTCGCTTCTTTGTCACCGGCCTCTCGTGGCCTCTCGTTGTGACGTATGTACATTTGCAGGTGAAGCATGGGTGCAATCTCTCTCGGTATGCACTTTCAAAATGAGGGTACATGACTTCGTTCGATGCCCAACAGCCGTACTCTTCGCCTGACTACGAGTACCACTGCGACTTGTTACAGGCTCGGGCGTTCGATAGCCTTGTTGTTCTCGACTCTGGAAAAATTGGATCCTGTATAAGGTCAGGGTAGTTATTCACGACAAAACGACGTCAGAGATAAACCAAACATTTGGGGATTTTGTTGTGAGGGTGGCGACGAAGGAGTTTGCTCTTCTTCGTTCTACATTTTGCTCAGGCCTTTGTGTCACCATTGACCTCTCTCCTACCAGCCAGCCACGAGATACCATGACACTGTACCTCTATATCTACCCTTGTGCGATGATTACGGAACTAGGAATAGGTTGGTTGGTATTCGGCTTCCCGGAGTTTAGGCACAATTGGTGGTTGGCTAGCGTAAGGATTTGAGTATATGAACTCGTATACGTACGGTAACAGGACGACGCGGTATTTGTTTGCTTTTAATCGAATATGTGTTCTCCCTTTTTTGGGAAGGGGGTTGTGTTACGCTTAGCTAGGCAAATATCATTGTTGTTTTTTTTTTCTGGTGAAGTATTTTGTTTCCAATTACTGCTATGGGGTGATTTGGGAGGTTATTGATATTGGGTAGGAATAAATTTCGATAATTCCGCAGGCTTTGATCATCGAACGAACACCGAGTCAGGTGTCAGATGTTGAAGAGGTCACATGTGACATGCGGTTAGGGGATGAAATTTCCTCTAATTTAGAGTTTGTGGTTAAGGGGAACTGGATTAGCATGATTAGAGTGTGATTTTGTGAGTTTGTTGTTATGCCGAGAATCGTTAATGTTTGTTGAAGGGATAATGTTTCGTTAATGATGCGATTGTTGGGAATTGTGACTAAATAAATATGTAATGATTTCAATGAGGAGACCATGATAGACACTCCTGTTATGTTTGGAAAATTGAGTAGGGTTTGTAGTCATTAGTCATCTATGAAAGATGAAACCTTTCCATTCTTTTTTTCAAGTTGATTTAAAAAGCAAATTCTTTGGACTTAACCGAAAATGAAACCTTAACTATGTATTTGCGAGGTAAATAAGTTTGCAGAATGTCCTTACTTCCCCATATCTGTCTGTAGTGTGGCAAACCCATATGAACAGAGCAATATTCTGGCCTCCCTACCGGAGGTGCGGGATTTGCTTCCAAAAGACTTGACCGCCACCGAGGTGGACTTCCAAAAGTTATTAACTATACTGGGTTACGGATGGCAGCGTTGGGGCGGGGATCTACTCGATGGATCCTGGAGTCTCAAAATCCCTTCATCTTTCGGATAGCGATAGTGTATTTCAGGCGGAAGTACTGGCTATATGGGAGACTTGAAGAACACTATGACGAACCGCCGAAACCGCAAGGAACGTTACAATTTTCACTAATAGCCGTGGCGTGACTGTCAGCGAAAATGGCAACGCCCTTTGCAGCTCCGGCGGTTCATCTCAGCGTCCTATAAGGCATTGGAGGCTGTAAGTAAGTCATCAATACTGGTAAGTCAGTGCCATCAAGCGTTAACCGAACTGACCGCAGTATCCTTAGATTCTCCCTCCAATGAGTTCTCGGACATAGGAACATAGAGGGTAATAAAACGGCCGACCAGCTCGCGAGGAGAGGATCCGAGCTCCATGTTTCCTATGCAGTGGAAGTGCGGACGCCGCTGTGCACTGTCAAAAAGGAATTATACAGACACTTTATATCACGGGTTGATCCCAGATGTGGGGCTTTGTCAACAACTATTCAACTATTTTCCGGAAGAAGCCGACTATTACAAATAGTGAATTCACTCCATAGATGAAACTCGGTAAATATTTCCAGACGTATGACGTCACAAGATCAAGGCCCCTTGTCCTATTCGGTCGCTCAAATTCACGTTTTCGTCGTTTTGAGCCGATTGTAGCTTTACACGGCCCCGTTGCCAAAAACGGCGCACCTAATCCACTCTCCCCGCAATAATTGGAGTCAAAAATGTGTAAAGAAGAAAAAAACGTCACCGATATCGGTAGTTAGTAAAACTTTACTCCCGATAATTGATACCTCGAATCGGAGCAGTTCCCTGGTTCTCGCAACAGCAGCAAAACAAAGGCTCATCACCAAAATGAATATTTACACTTCTCGATCACAAATCGCAACGACATCGGTCCATCAGCAGCCACGGCGCGGCGGTTGTGAGGCTGAAAGCCGAGGCATATGGTTGCAATCGTTCGCTGGTCTTCCGGGCGGCAATTCTCGGACTCGACATTATACCGCCTGTCGATGCGAGAATTCGCAATCTTGTTTTTTTTTTTTCAAACGAAAAATGAAAAATAAATGTCATGGGCTCCAAATTCCGGAGCTCCAAAACACAATCCTCCAGATAGCGTTGAGGGTGACGAGCCGACTCCCCGATGACAGCCCGTTTTGGCGCGAACCTGTCCTTCAAGTCGACTACCACTACGAGTTACTCAAAAAAGGGTGACTTTGCCCCCGCTATCTCCCTCATTCCACGAACTTATTCACCTACCCTCGTACATTATAGTATCTCTGCACAAGTGGCATCACCTATTTCCCATCAAATTCTTTCTTTCATTTTCAATCTAAAACCCTACCTCAATTTGGCATAATCCTAATTTTATTACAAACGATCCAATGCTCAAGTTGCATACCTAACCGACATCAGTACACAACATGAAAAAGAATTCGATTCGACTTAAGTGGTCATCTTAAGTTCAAGTACGGTCAAGCAACTTAAAACTTCCACCAAATACCAAATGGATCAGGATCGGCTACTCCTCAGTGGCAGTTCTGACAGCTTCATGCTCCTGCAAAAGTCCAAATTACACAGCACGGGGGATGAATGAATGAACAACAAAAACCGACCAAAAAGTATCGTGTATCAAATGTCCTTTCTATCTGAACAGAAGGCATCCTGTAGCCGTATACGTGTGCGAGGTACTCTGTTTTAGAGGCAATGGAAACGGTCAATTTTCTCAAGACTTGTTGTTTTGCTCAAGAGCGAATGTAGGTCAGCATTATTTTTCCCTCTATTTGGATTCCGAAGAGGGATCATCTCGAGCTCGATATAGTCTTTGAGTATTTTTTTTCCTTGATTTCATCTTGGGTTTTGGGACTTTGTTGTAGTGTTCAGCCTATCGAGCTCATAGGCCCCTACCCGCCGACTACTCACAAAATGATGATTATAAGGAACAGCATCGTACTTTCTTATTTGGACAGAGCTGGTGAGATGAAATTTAAGCTTTGACGCGCTGGAATTCAAAAGTGGATGAGAGATTTCAAAATGTTGTCGAAAATTAGTGTAATTTTTGTTTTGAATTAGTAGTGAGTCTGAGGAATGATTTCCGAGTCGAATTTCGTTTTATGAATTGCTGTTTTAGAAACGGAGATAATCGCGATTTTATATTTGACAGTCGAGGGGTAACCTTGCCTTGTAATTTTCAGGGATTTTTGCAGTTTTTTGTCCGGAATCCAATTTTCTATTTTTTGGAAAAGGTACCAGCACATTTTAAGGCAAAATCCAACTCTCTAGCTGCCATAGTTTTCGTGTTAGAGGCATTTGAAAAAGTGCAAGTTTGGGCCCTCTAGCTGCTCTAGAAACGGAGATAATCGCGATTTTATATTTGGCAGTCGAGGGGTAATTTTGCCTTGGAATTTTCATTTTTGGGAAAATTTATAAGCTGCATTTCGAGGAAAAATCCAACTTTCTAGCTGCCGTAGCTTTAGAGGTAGAGCCATTTGAAAAAGTGCAAGTTTGGACCCTCTAGCTGGTGTAGAAACGCAGATAATCGCGGTTTCGTATTTGGCAGCCGAAGTGTCACTTTGCATTGGAATTTTCAGGGTTTTTGCAGTTTTTGTTGTTGGATCGAATTTTCTGTTTTTTTTTTGGGGGAAGTTCAATTTGCATTTTAGGGCAAAATTCAACTCTCTAGCTGCCGTAGTTTTCGAGTTAACTCAACTCTTTTGCTTCCTAGTTGGAGCCATTCGGAAAAGTGCAAGTTTGGAACCTCTAGCTGCTCTATAAACGGAGGTAATCGCGATTTCATATTTGGCAGCCGAAGGGTCAGTTTGCATTGGAAATTTCGGGGTTTTTGCAGTTTTTGGTCCGGGATTTTCCTCTCTCGCTGCTGTAGTTTTAGAGGTAGAGCCATTTGAAAAAGAGTAAGTTTGGACACTCTAGTTGCTCTAATAACGAAGAAAATCGCGGTTTTATATTTAGCAGTCGAGGTGTCACTTTGTCTTGGAATTCGCAGGTTTTTATTGCAGTTTTATGTCCGGATTTGAATGTTCCGTTTTTGGGGGAAGGCGCAAGCTGCATTTTAAGGCAAAATTCAACTCTCTAGCTGCCGTAGTTTTTGAGTTAGAGCCATTTAAAAAAATGCGCGTTTGGACCCTCTAGCGGCTGTAGAAACGGACATGATCGCGATTTTATATTTGGCTGTTGAGGAGTCATTTTGCCTTGGAGTTTTCATGTTTTGTTGCATTTTTTGGTGCGAAATCGAATTTTCAATTTTTGGGGAAGGTACAAGCTCCATTTTAAGGCAAAATTCAACTCTCTAGCTGCCGTAGTTTTCTCTCTCTCTCTCTCTCAATTGCTCTTACCCCTTGTGGGGCATAGCGCGCCAACTGTTTCATGTGGCCCAGTTGACGTTTTGATGGCATAAACTGGTTTCGAAGAATGCATGGCCACGAACGTCGCCGCGGACGGGATTCGGAACCCGAAACGCCGGTAGTCAAACATGAGACTGATGCCTCAACACACTGCGCTACCGGTCGCCTCATAGCGCCATTTAAAACAGTGCAGGTTTGGGAGATATTCACGTTTTTATGCTTGGCAGTCGAGGGGTCACTTTGCATTGGGATTTTTTGGGTTTTTTGTTGTTTCTTGTTCGAAATTGAATTTTCTATTTTTAGGGTAAACTACATTTTAAGGCAAAATTCAACTCGCTAGCTGCCGTAATTTTCGAGTTAGAGCCATTTGTGGAAGTGAAAATTTCGACCCTCTATCTGCTCTAGTTTCGGAGATATTTGCGTTTTGCGTTTGACTTTTTCAAGGTTCAAGGTTTTTGTTCTGGCATGAAATTTTCCATTTTTTGGTAAGGTATAAGCTGCATGGCTTATACCTTACCAAAAAATGAAATTTTCCATTTTTTGGTAAGGTATAAGCTGCATGGGGGGGGGGGGCAAAGACCTTTTCCATAGTCCTCCGCGTGGGCGCCCCCTGGTAACGGCAGTGTATCAATTCGCTGACGGCCAATGTCTTAGCGATAAGACAGTTTGGAAAAGGCAGATAGCTGTAGCCTGAATGGCTGACGAACACCTAAGCGTCTCAGGTCTAGTAGGATGGAATGACTTGCGTAGTTGGACCTGCTACATAGTTGTGTGGGCTCCAGCACGTTTATTAAACCATCTGAAGCAGCTATCTCCGAGGCCATCCCCTGAATGGGGTTAAGCGACGTGCTGACAACTCGTCCTTGTAAAAACTACTCCATGTCAAGAAACCTGGAACAAAAGCCTCGGATTGGACGGATCAACAACGACGACCACGCAAACGAATAAAGGATTATTCTTTCGGATCCTGGAATGTACGCTCCCTGAACAAACCGGGGGCCGAGAAGGCCCTCCTTCAACAGGTCGAAAAGTACAAACTGAGCATTACTGCAGTCCAGGAAACAAATTGGCTTGGCAGCGAGATTAATGACAAGAAATCGCACACAATTTTTACAAGTGGCAAACCATCGGGCCGCAAGGAGTTTGGAGTAGCATTTATAGTGAACAATCACCTCAAACCGCATATTACTGACTTCAAACCCATAAACGAACGGCTCTGTGCGATTCGCATCAAGACTCGATTCTTCAATCTCTGGCTCATTAATGTGCATGCCCCCACTGAAGTTAAAGAAGACGCAGTAAAAGACGAGTTCTACGCCCGCCTTGAAACTCTCTTCGACTCACTTCCAACAAACGACGTCAAATTGCTGCTGGGAGACTTTAACGCGAAAGTCGGGAATGAAAGTTGGCATCGGGGGACCTCTGGAGGCCACAGCCTCCATGAAGAATGTAACGATAACGGCCAGCGACTTATCGACTTCGCCTGCAGCAGGAATCTAGTCGTAAGCTCTACGTGTTTCCCGCATCGACGCATTCACAAGCAGACCTGGAAGTCTCCAGACGCACATACCGTCAACCAAATTGACCACGTCCTCATTTGCAGGAGATGGGCGTCTAGTGTCATGGATGTCCGCTCCTATCGAGGAGCAAACTGCGACTCAGATCATCACTTGGTGAAGACGACCTACAGATGTAGAATTTCCTCAGTGCACCAGTCAAGAATCAGCCCTCCCAAAATCTTTGCGGTTGATAAGCTCTTAAGTGATGCTACAGCGGTGGCGTATACTACCGCCCTTGAGGAAAAACTATCACCTATGCTACACAACATCAGCAACACAGGCGTCCATGGGTTCTGGGATGAACTCAAGGGTACCATCAAGGATGTCGCAGAGAAGGTCGTGGGATATAAAGCCCGGCGAGCGAGAAATGACTGGTTCGACGAAGAATGCAAAAATTCACTTGACGCGAAAAACGAGGCCTACAGACAATGGATTCAACGAGGAACCAGAGCCAGAAGAGAAAAATATGACGAGCTACGGCGAATATCGAATAGAATAATTAGACGTAAGAAACGTAAATACTTTGACGAGCAGTTGCTGAACATAAACGAAAACTTAGCTAATAGGAACACCAGACAAGCGTACAAACTAGTAAATACAATTAAGAACGGCTACCAACCCAGGACTAGCCTTTGTAAGGACAAGGATGGAAACATCATCAGCGACACCGATGGTATTAACAAACGATGGGCCTCTTATTTTGAAGAGCTTCTAAACCGACCATCTAACATCCCCACACAGGAAGCTCTCGACGATATTGTTGATCTAGGCCCACCCATTCAACCCCCGACAGTAGAGGAAGTTGATCTCGCGTTGCGGTCACTAAAACGAAATAAAGCGCCGGGCGCTGACGAGATTCCAGCTGAACTGCTAAGATTCGGTGGAACGAGTCTAGTTGATGCCATACATCAATTACTCCTGCGAGTATGGGAGAACGAGGAGATCCCAGACGATTGGCGCAGAAGCATCATCTGTCCAATTCATAAAAAGGGAGATAAACTGCGGTGTGAGAATTACAGGGGCATCTCACTAGTTTGTACGTCCTATAAAATTTTGACGAAAATTCTGGAAAATAGAATAAAACCGTACGCAGAACGAGTCATTGGCGAATACCAAAGCGGTTTCAGACCTGGTCGCTCCACAACCGATCAGCTCTTCTCAGTCAAACTGATACTCCAGAGGTGCTGGGAATACAACATAAACGTATACCAAATCTTTGTCGACTTCAAGCAGGCATACGACAGTATCAATCGTGGAGTACTGTACAACATCATGCTGCAATTTGGTATACCAGCAAAATTAGTGCGACTGACAAAGATGACGATGACCAACTCCGTCTCACAAGTCAGGATCCAGAATAGACTTACTGATCTATTTGAAACACGCACTGGTTTGAAACAGGGCGATGGACTGGCACCGACGCTCTTCAACCTAGCACTGGAATACGTTATTCGGGCCATGAATATGGACAACAGCAAGACGCTACTCATCAAGTCGACACAATTAGCAGCGTACGCCGACGACATCAACATCATGTCCCGAAGATTGGCTGACGCAGAAGAACTTCTGCATACGCTCGATACCGCTGCAAAGGAAGTTGGATTACGTATTAACGAGGGTAAAACTAAAATAATGATGCAATCGGTGACAAGGACTCCTGCACAACCGAGCATCAATGTGGGGGACCTCAACATCGAGTTCGTGAACAACTTCATTTACCTGGGTTGCAACCTGTCAAGGGACGCCAACGAAACTGACGAAATCAAACGACGGATACAGTTAGCTAATAAGACTTTTTTCTCGGTTCTCCCCATAATGAAATCGAAACATGTGCACAGAAACACGAAGCTCCGCGTGTACAAAACCATTATACGACCAGTGCTATGCTATGGCTGCGAAGCATGGACCCTAACTCAAGCCTCCGAAAACATGCTAGATACTTTCGAACGTAAGGTTCTACGGCGAATTTTCGGGGCTGTTTGCGATCGAGATGGGTGGCGCATCCGGTACAACCATGAGTTGTATGAAATGTACGATGAGCTGCAAGTCTCGAAAATCGTCAAACTACAACGACTTCAATGGGCAGGGCATGTACAAAGAATGGACGACGATCGCATGCCTAAGAGAATAATGAATGCAGAACGAGTCGACGGAGCGAGACTGCGAGGACGACCGAGATCTCGTTGGGAGAGCTCAGTAGGTGTGGACGCCGCGCAGCTGCTGGGCTCCCAAAATTGGAGGACGCGGTCACGTGACCGAGATAATTGGAGGACAATGATCCAGGCGGCCAAGGCCCGACGTCGGGCTGTCGCGCCACGATGATGATGATGATAAGCTGCATGGCCAAGGCCCGACGTCGGGCTGTCGCGCCACGACGATGATGATAAGCTGCATACTAACGCAAAATTCAATACTGTAATTGTCGTAGCTTATGGCGAAGGTAGTGGAGTAAGAGTGCGGCTGATGCCGGTTTTGAGTGGTATTTATTAGTTTGAAGGAAATTGAGCATTACTGAGGAGGGGTTTTGGCCTCAGCTAAAGTAGCGTCAGTATCGTCCTTAGTGTCTGAGTCCACTAAATCCGAATCGGACAAGCAACCTAGTAATGATGGAGTCGTAACGTCATTTAGTTTGTAGTTTGATTGAACGATAAGGACTTATAACGACATATTTATCTTCCAGCCCCTCTTATCTGAGGTCACGAGAGAAGATTGGAATTCGAGGCGAATCTTGAACAGATTACAATGAAAACAGTTTGTAAACAAGTTTATGCTAAATATCTAGATTTTGATTTAACAGACAAGAGAGACTTTATACAAAACACTCCCTGTCTTCCTACAAAGTAATAGGTTTATGGGACCCTTTACGCCCTTTTCTTCTTAAAGGCTTAAACTACCGCCAGTATAGACAGCAAATATCGCAAAATCAATTATCCATAAATACCAAACTATTAATCTGTCCTATAAAGAACTTTAATTTTCATTTCGCCCCACGGCCAGAACAAAACACATTCAGAACAATTTAATTGCATTTCAACAACAAGGACACAAACAAATAGACCAAAAAGGAACTTTCATTTTCATTGTCCCATTGTTGTTCTCACACCAATTCCATTAGTCCATTAGATGCGCTCTCTCCAAAAAGCAAATTGATTTCCAACACTATTATGACGCTTAAATTGTGTTTTCATTGTAATTTGTGAGGTAGTCGAGTGTAGAAATTGCGACAGCATCAATGTTTTCCCTTTCAACTCGACAAGGAGACGGCTGCGACTAGTCATCCTGCCCGACCACCAGCCAGGATTCTCTCGGTTCCAATTTGGAAATGTTTCGACGGCGCGACAGACGGCTCGGTGAAGAAGTTGTGCAAAAGTCCCTAGAACCAGTAGCATCCTTAAATGAAACCGGAAAATAGAGGGCTACGCCCGCAATCCGAGGGTTTTGTAGTGTCCCATGCCAATAGGAAATGAACTGTCCTACTTTTGGAGATGCTTAACTATTCAGGTTAAGACGATATTGCAAATTGTAAGTTTGCATAAAAAATATTGAAAATAAATTGTTTGAATAATTATAGAGAATAAAGTCAGCGACGAGCATACCTCCCCTCCCTCCTTCCCCCTTCCCCTCCTCCCACCTCTCCTACCAATCATTACCCTTTTGAAAATGGTTAACTCCAATTCGCTCTACGGAAAACAATATGCAAGTATGTTGTACTCGTAGTACTAGTATGTAGTACAAGAGACCTGTTTTGTGCATTTTTTGTATGGATGGTATCAAAATGAATATACTACTATTAAATATTACGTGATTATTACGAAATTTGAAGATATTATTGCACATGGTGTTGATTATCGTTGGCCATCAATATTTTCGACCTCGGATGAGTTTGGGAAATGCAGGGGTGTGCTAACTGTAACTATAGAAATATACTATTATTAACCTGTTTTGAGAAGATATCAAAATTCCCTAATTTTTTTGTTTTCTGTGCTAGTTGAAAGCCATCTTCCTGTATGTTTTCATATTTCTAAGTGTAACGGTCTCGAAATGGTAAGGGGGTGGGACAAATTACAATATGATCTCATATTTTCCCCTCTGCCTCTTTTCCCCTTTCTTCGAATTTGATGAAGTCGCCAAAAATGGAATGTACTCTGTAGTACCTTTCTCATGATACCCCACTTGCCTATATCAGATGGAAAAAAGTGTTGACCTTAATTTCCCCTCTATGGGAACCTCCCTTAAAGCAGCAACCCACCTACCTCCCCTCTTAAACTTCTCTCCCCTACCACTCCTATACCACCAATCTCCACCCTTTCAGAAATGGTTAACTCTTATTCACTTTACGAAAAACAATAAACAATATTCAAGTATACAGTACTAGTATGTGGCCGGTTATGTGCATTTTTTGTATGAATGGCATCAAAATCTCAAAATTTAAATGAATGTACTATTATTAAATATTATGTGATTGTTATGAAACTTAGAGGTATTATTGCCTATGATGTTGGTTATCATTGGCCATCAATATTTTTGACCTTGAATGCGCGTAAGGGGTGCAGGGGTGTGCTAACTGCAACTATAGAAATGTACTATTATTAACCTTTTCTGATAAAATTTCAAAATTCTAGAAATCTAGGTTTCTTACGCTAGTAAAATGGCGCTTTTCTGCAAATTTTCATATTTCTAAGTATAACGGTCTCGAAATGCAAGGGGGGGGGGACAAACTTGGATGACATATTTTCCCCTCTCCCTCTTTTCCCGTTTCTTCGAATTTGAAAAAAATTTCAAAAATGGAATGTACTCGACGGTACCTTTCTTATGATACCCCACTTGCCTGTACCAAACGAAAAAAAAATTTCGACCTTCATTTCCCCTCTATGGGGACCTCCTCTTAAAGTGGACCTATTACGACGATTCGCTTTCTCCGGCGAATTATAGTAATTCTACACATTCCTTCAAAATTTCATGTATGTAGCTTCAGCCGTTCGTGAGATATTCCATGGACAGACGGACAGACGGACAGACGGACAGACGGACAGACGGACAGACAGACATTTGACCGATTTCATAAGGGTTTTGTATTTACTACAAAACCCTAAAAACGGTCCAGATACTTAAGTAAGTGAAGGAAATAGAAATCTAAAATGTATTTGGCATTATTCCAAATCACATTGCTTACCGGAGGTTTGAGAAAAGAAACATAACCGAAGAACACCATTCGAGGACACAGCCAATCCAACGAGCGGAAGTTATGCCGAAGAAGGTAACAGGAGTAAGTCTGAAAATAAATGACCACTTAACCTTCCCAAGATACTTGTATGGCCCCAAGTAAGACACGACCGTATAAAGTCCCGAAGACAGTGGAACTGCTGAAGATGAAGTGTTTATTTGTTATGGTCCGGAAATTGGGTGGAATTATGACCGGAACTATCAAAATAAGGCTGAGATTTACACCGGAATATCTTGGGATGGCAGCATCTTGTTCAGATTGAATGGTTTTTGGTGTTATAATCAGTGTCTGTTAACTAATTGGCAGGCCATCACTAAGAACGATAGAGTGTCCTTAATGATATCAATCAAAGCAGAAACCAATTGCTAACGATCAGCTTTAAATTATTTCCCCTGGGGTATTCCGAGAAACTAATAATCTAGTCCTATTCGTGAAGCAACGGCTGCAAAAACATCCAAATCGACGCACCCCCTAACCCCCTCAATTAGTGTTCCTAGAAAGATACATATCGACGTGCACTGTTACTGGTCTAAACTATCAGAACACTTCCCACTTCTACTCGTATTACTATACCCACACCCCACAAAATGTAATGACGACACAATTCTTTCATGTCATCGGACATCCTTCCGGGATGATATCTAAATTAATACAAATAAACAAGAACGCACACAGTCAGTCGCCAGTAAGCGCATAACAAACACCTAAAGAAAAATACAATTTTTGTTCATGCGACGTCACGAAGAAGGACTTTTTCTTTATTCGAAATCGATATCGTACAGACTTAGTGACGATGTTTCATCAAAAAAAGATTGGCTAAGGCGAAAGATAGTCATCATCGTCACAAGGAGCTATTGTTTCAGCTTCGGCGGAATCACAGAAAAAAAAGATACCAAACGGGTTGTTGTGCAGTACGACAGTAGACAAGAAGGCTCCCCGCGGGGAGCATCAAAAATACGAGTGTGTTATCAGGCTAGAATGTCGCAGTTAGTCCAATTTTAATGAATTGAATTGAAAGAAAAGGACGTTTACGTGTAATGACATGTAGGAAGGTTAATGCTTACAATTATACAGGCCAGAGAGATTTTTCATTATGAATCGCAAAATTTTTAGAGAGAAGTTCATAAAATTTCAAGCAACAGTTTCCAATATTTTTTTACAAAAAAAAAAAAAATGGTACCCCAACATTTGCTGCTGCCTAAAGCGGAGATTTGCAAGAGCGGTTACATTAGGATCGTACCATTTAAAGCGGGAATCTATTCCGGAAAAATTACCCTCTGGGAAACCTCAGACCGAATTTCCGCTTGAGACGATATTTTTTTTTTTTTATGTTTATACCAAAGCTAAGGGGGTAACCCTTTGATGCGAGAGCACAGCATTGGCGGCAAGGGATTAAGGTAGTGGGGAGATGGGTTGAGTTTGAATAAGGTGACGGTGTACATTCCGTTTAAATTTTTGTAGGTCATAGTTGCGGGGGATAACAAAAGATGGTAGATCGTTCCACATTCGTGTTGTCCTAGATACAAACGAGTCATGGAATTTGGCGGTGCGACTATTGCTGAGTTCTAGAAGATGAGGATGGACACGACTGGCTAGTCGGGTGTTACGTAAAGGAAAAGTACGCTCAGGAATGAGGTTGGCTATTTCATCAGAGCAACGGCGGTTGTAGTAGCGATAGAAGAGTGAGAGACAGCCGACACTTCGCCGGTGTTCAAGCGGTTCGATTTTAGATGTTATGGGTTCCTCGCCAATAAGCTTGAAGGCTTTCCGTTGAACTTTGTCTAACGCGGATAATGCGGTTCTACCTGCGCCTGCCCATATGTGGGAATTAAATTCAAGTCTCGGTCTTATATGAGCCTTGTAAATTTGAGCCAGATCAGATGGTGAAAAGTATCTTTTACAGCGATTCAGAAAGCCCAGACACTTCATTGCGTTTTTTGCAACGCAAAAAATGTGGTCGGACCAATTTAGTTTACTGGAGATGTTAATTCCTAGTATGTTCAGTATGGGCGAATCAGGAATGCTGACCCCATCGACAAGAATGGGTTGGGCGGTAGGTGGAGCACATCGCTTATTGGAAAGTAGACAACATTGAGTTTTTGAGGCGTTAAACTCTACTCGATTCGCTTTCCCCCATGCAATAATTTTTGAAATGTCTTCATTTAGTGAGTCAAACATGCGATCTCTGTTGATAGATGTTGAATTTCGGCGAGAGTCAGCTACAGAGTTGAAAGAGTAAGTGTAGTCAAGGGTGCTATCGTCTGCAAAGCTATGGATTGAGTTGGAAGTCGCGCTGAGAAGATCGTTGATGAAGAGAAGGAAGAGTGTTGGTGAAAGGACAGTACCTTGGGGGACCCCTGCGTTGGTGGTATGGCAATTTGATTTAACTCCATCAAGGACGACCTGAAGCGAACGGTCGTGAAGGAAACTTTCGATCCATTTAACTAATTTTGGGTCCAAACCAAAAGCCTGGAGCTTAGCTAGAAGAGCCGGATGCCAGACTCTATCAAAAGCTTTCGAAATGTCGAGGGCAATGATTTTAGCTTCGCCAAATTGGTGGATACAGCGATTCCATCTTTCGGTGAGGTATGTCATTAGGTCGCCGGTGGAGCGCGAAGACCGGAAACCATCTTGCCGATCATTGATGAGATGATGTGAGTCAAGGTAGCTCATTAGTTGGTTGTTAACCAGGGTTTCGAAGACTTTTGATAGGGTCGAAGTTAGTGCTATTGGTCGGTAGTTAGATGGATCACATGCTTCTCCTTTCTTGGGGATTGGTTGGACATGAGCTAGTTTCCACGATGATGGGAACACTCCTGTTGCGTAGGACAGGTAAAAGAGTTTTCGGAGAGGTTTGGCTAGCGAGGAAGCGCAGTGTCTGAGAACTAAGGGGGAGATGCCATCAGGTCCAGCCGATTTTGATACATCGAGTTTTGAGAGTACTTTAAATACTTCCCTAGTGCGGAAATGCAAAGGTTTCTGGTGTGAATCACATAAGGGTATGGCTGGTGGACTCTGAGTAGTGGGTAGTAGGCAAGAGTTTGCAACGACATTTGGGGAGATTTTTTTAAGGGCTTGGAAACGATGATTTAGTTTTTGTTTCGGGATAATTTTTCGGCTTCTCTGTTTTGAAGTATGAACTATCAATCCAAAATTGTGACAATTGTTCATTTTTCTTTTGGGTTGCTCTTTCTTTGTGAAGAAATTCAAAGAGTCCTTTCAGTTACTTATAAAGTAGTCATGGTTTCTCAAAACCGGACCCACTCTTTTGGATCTAGGTCCAACAACCAGACCTAGGTCTGGTAGGTACGACTTGAAAAATATCTAAGTCATCAGGTCTGAGTAGATACGCAGGTTTTGAAAGAAACGAAGATTAGTATTGAAAAAAAGACGGAAAGTAGTCAATTCCGCAAGCCGCAGCGGAGCTCCTCAGCTTGGAAAACGAGGCCTGGGACTTTACCTGAGACAGCGATCGAGATATCATCTGCATAAGCAATTATCCTCCAGCCAATCCCCTTCAGGTCCAAAAGCATTCTGTTGACCGCTATGTTTCATTGCAGGGGAGAGAGCACACCACCTTGCGGAGTTCCCCTACAGATACTCCTGCGTTCAGAGGACACTCCCAATTTGGAGGAAATAACTCTAGATGATAACATAACTAGGTTCGCATCCACGCTAAGCCTTGAAAGTGTACTAGTGATCGCCTCAGGGTTGACGTTATTGAAGGCCCCTCAATATCCAGAAAGGTGACCATAGCATACGCCTTATAGTACAAGGATTTCTCAATGTTACTAATAAGTGAGTGTAAGGCTGTATCCACCGATCTTCCCTTACAATAGGCATGCTGTGAAGCCGAGATCAATTGTTCTGGTATGGTACTACGTAAATGGAACTCAATCAGTCTCTCAAATATCTTGAGCAGGATAGAAGATAAAATTATAGGTCTGAGATTCTTCGGGCGTGCATGTGAACTTTTGCCCGCTTTTGGGATGAAGATAGCGTTGACTTTCATTCACATAAGAGGAGTACAAACCAATTCCAGACATGCCTTGAATATGCGTTCTAACCAAGGGACAACAAGATCCTCCAAGTGTTGTATATCTGCCAAAATAATCCTATCTGGCCCAGCAGACTTAAAGGGCTCGAACCTGAATATCGCCCAGAGAATCTTTTCCCTAGAAACAATGTGATCTGAGTGAGTCGAGGTCAATACGTTTTCTTGTGTGCAGAGACGTAGCAAGGATTTAATTTCGGAGAGGGTCCAAATATTTCATACCAGACATGTTGATGAGGGCGGCCTTCTATATTATTCAAAATTATAAACATACCATACATGGGCACCAAAGTAGTATAATAGTCCACGACCATGGGTCGCTCAAAAGGCCTACATAGGAAGTTCTGAAGGAGGATACTTTTTGTATATTAATGTTTTCAGGGTGCTGAATACGAAACTGGAGTTTCCTACAAGAATTTAATTGGGAAATGGTATTTATCATATTTTTTTTTCAATAAAACTATTAATTAGAGAAAATTTCCTACACAATGAAAGTGTTGAGTTTAAGCAAAAAGAACAGTCATAATGCAACGCCTTCTTATAGCACATAAATTAGAGGTCTTAAGGCTTATTTCGGTAATACCCAGCACTCTGCATTGCTCGTATCGCCTCCCGGGCTTCTTTCCTTTTCATCTTAACAATTCTTTGAAAAACAAGAGAAAACATAACCGAAACAAATATTTTAAAATTTGGGAAATATTCGTTTTGCCTCTCTGTGTTCTTCTCAGGGCCGGTCAAAGTCAAACTTAAGGCGCAGGCAAGAACATTTTGGTGTCCCCCTCATGACATTTTTTCAAAACAGCGATCACCATGCTACTACGCTACGCTAGTACTTTCAATCGTGTAATTCGCGAAATATGTATATGTAAATCGAGTTATGTATATTAAATAAAGCTCTTAATTGACAAAATTCACTCCAAAACTTTCCTCTTGGCGCCCTTTCAGAGCCAGCGTCCCCGGCGATCGCCTGTTTCGCTTTAGGCTTTGACCCGCCCTGGTCCCTCTTATCTTAGGTTAAGTTTCAAAAATTATGTGTGGAGTATGGAGTCTTGTTCCTGACATTTGGGTAGATATCACAAAAATAAATGAGGCATTTAAAAATCGAAGTTACTTTTTCAATATGATGATACTTTGCAAAATATTGTGGAAAAATGAAAAAAAAAGCCAATAAACGGACGAAAGAAAAAACCGAAAATAATCGGCGCCCAATGTGGGGTCTGTGTGATTTTATCTAGTCAATGAAACCAAAATAAACAATCGAATAGGTGCGTGGTACCGTGAGTTGCAAGACACAGAAGCCGAAACCTCAGAGAAATAGAAAATAGTGGAAAAAATTCGGTAATATCCGGCGCTCAATGTGAGGTCACCACTGACGCACTATCAGGCAAGTGTGTATCCAGTAGGATTTTGAGTTTCTTTTCGCAAGAGCCTGTCCAGGACCCATCTGGTTTTTGAATACAGCTGGGCATTAATGGGTTAGTTGATAGGATTTTCCGGAGTCAAGAGACCTCGCATGATTCCTTAATACGCTCGCAAAATAGCCGCCAGGAGTTTCGTTTAGCCTTCCTTAGCTCCTTCTTGTACATGCGGAGTTGTATTTTATACGAGTCCCAATCCGATTCCGTCCTGGAACTTTTTACTTTTTAGGGTTTTGTAGTAAAACAAAACCCTTATGAAATCGGTCATGCGTCCGTCTGTCCTTCTGTCTGTCCGTCTGTCCATGAAATATCTCATGAACCGCTGAAGCTACATTCACGAAATTTTGTGGGAATATGTAGAATTATTATAATTCGCCGGAGAAAGCGATTCGTTGTAATAGGCTGACTTCAAGGGGAGGTCCCCATAGAGGGGAAATGAAGGTCAAAATTTTTTGTTCATCTGGTATAGGCAAGTGGGGTACCATGAGAAAGGTAACACCGAGTACATTCCATTTTTGGTATTTTCATCAAATTTGAAAAACGGGGAAAAGAGGTAGAGGGGAAAATATGTGATCCGAGTTTGTCCCCCCCCTTGCATTTCGAGACCGTTATACTTATAAATATGAAAATTTGCAGGAAAGCGGCATTTTATTATTGTAGAATTAAGAAAACTTACAGGAAGTTGGGTTCCGAAAAAAATGGAAAATAATGGAATCTGCATATCTTCTCAGAATAGGTCAATAATAGTTTATTTCTATAGTTTTCAACATCGATGTTATGAGGAAAAACAATCGATGTCGATGAAAAATCGGTAAAAAAAAACATTTTTTCGATTTCCAATTTTCTTGCACTAGTTTGTGATGGTCTTCCCAAAGGTAGGTTTTTAACGATATTTTGTGTTCGATGTCGATGTTATTATAAAACATCGATGTATAAAAAACATCGAAGCCAAAACATCGATGTAGAAAGTATTCGATGTTTTTGCAAAACATCGATTTTTTAGAAACATCGATGTCGATGTCGCAGCTCTACCCTGCATGCCTTAAACACGTTCCAGGTCAAAAGTACTGATGGACAACGATAACCAACACCTTAGGCAATAATATGTTCTAAGTTTCGTTACAATCACGTAAAATGAATTGGCATGTAAAATGTAAGCGAGTAAGACATTTTAACTATGTTTTTTATGCATCTGAATGGTATCAAGAAGAGCAAGGAGCCGATATTTATATACCCAAATAAGCGCGTGCTACAAAACCCTCGGATTGCGGGCGTAGCCCTCTATATTCCGGTTTCATTTTCTTTATAGGCCGACAGATCCCTGGACCACCATGCAGGTTTTTGTTTCCCTTTTTGGTCTTCTAACGAGGCATGATCTTGTCTCACCATGTTGTCTAGCTCATGCTGCGGGACTGATCCCGGCATGGATGGCAGAACCTGCTGAAAGGCCTCTTGGTATTTGACTTTTCTCCCACTTTTGTTCACTTCGCAGCAATTAAAAACAAATTGTTATGTATAGTACAACAACGTGTAATGGACGGTTTGGTGGGCATCCGGAAATGTCCGTGGGGACGGAGGCTACGGTTGCATAGTTGACCATGAAAGTCGGGCTGTTCCATCTGGCGAAGAAAAAGGCCCCTCAACGAGCTAAGCAGCGGTCTATGCTTACCTTAGCTCAGTTCGGGAGACGTGGGCAGAATTTTCGCAGCACGTTGCCCCTGTTCTTTACGTATTAATAAAAATTCATAGGCCTGGGGAAGACAACACAAACAGGGAAGGTAAAAATGGGGAATGATATAAAAATAAGGCGATAAGGATGGAATGGTTCGCGGACGGCGCATGTTACCTCGCGTTCGCATCAGGGTCCAGGCGTAATGGGACCCTCGGCCTCTGATTTCATACCACCGGCAGATCCTTACTCATCATATGCTGCCATAGATCTGCCGTTGGAAGCAGCACCACCAGGATGTGGTCCATTGCAGGTTCAAATGCATCAGAAAAATTAGGGTTTAATAATACCGTTGGACAACCAAGACACTAGGGCAAGTTTTGTCCAATTTGCACATATAGCACTTTAAAGTGCCGTTAAAAAATTTTCGTTTCAACTTTCGACGAAAAACAGGTTTTGAAATCTCTTCACAGTTTAGATAATTTATCTTTGAGGTAACGGTAATTTTCCCAATCAAAAAAATTATTTTATATAAAATTTTATGTAGTTTTAGAAAGTAATGTCAAATCACAGGTTCGGTAATTGGGGAAGTGGCAAATTAAGGTTTTGTGTGGCAGGTCACGGTTTTTGACGACAATCACAAAAACAGTTATATCTTGGTAATGATTAAAAAAATGTGAATTTAATTGGTGCCATTATTCTTCAAACTAAGTGTGGTAAGACCCTTATCAATATTGATCACCTAATGCGAGACTCCCTGTATAATTCTTGGTCAGTATGACGAGATGAGTCGATTAAGCTTTGTCCGTCTGTGTTACTAGGTCGTCCAACACGGCGACTTGCGTTGGTTCCCTGCGGGTTCCAATCATACCCTATATACCATATACCCTACTTTGGTTGAAATCAGCTCACTATTTCATACATTTCCCATAGGAACAGTGGTATCAGAACAAGCTTTACTGCTAATTTCAAAGCGGCAAATACATAAGGGATCAAAATCATCGCACACGGTCATCGTTGTTTTATATGGGAAGCGAGCGTTATAGCCAATAACCCTTCGCGTGAGGGTTATCATACTTTCGGCAATGTTTTATATAAATTTCTTATTTTTATTCGCGTCGAATTCCCATATTCCTTCTTAGTCTTCCTGGCCAAATACCAATACAGATAACCTACTGGCGCTGACTTCCGTGACGTTTGGAACGACTGGTAACAACGGTTAATTTTTATCTCCTGATTTCAGTTCAATTTCAGTAGAAAAAGATATTGTTGCGTGTCCGGGGTGGGTATCTTTTACGACCCACACTGTACTAATCTCGAATGATCGATGACAGTACAAATTGAATAGACACTAGGCTATTCTCGAGCCATCTGTAGTCTAGACAAACAGAACCATTGATAATGAATTGGATTCTCGAACCTTCGTTGAGTAGTGAAACCCGAGACTCGAACATCTCGAAAAATCTAGAGTCTTCGCTAATTGACGAAAGCATGGATCTCCACCTATAAAAGGCAGATGTCACCGAATGAAGAGAGCAGTCGTGAAGTAGTAGTCAGACTCGACACTCAGTGGCGGTTGGATCGCTATAAAGCGCTAAGGAAATATTCGCTATAGTGCCGTCGTTATAGCTAAAGCTAGTTTGACATTTTGACGTTGGTTGTTAGTACGCGTGTATATAGTTAGTTCGTTTTATAAATAAAGTGTGTGTTTTTCAATCGAAGTGTTTCATTATTCAGCACAAGAATATCTAACGGACCTGTTTTGGTTTCGTTCGTGGTTTCGCTCAGCAGAGGAAACATTACAATTGGTGTCAGAAGTGGGATATTCGCGTGCGTGTAGTGGACGTTCGTTTGAAAAGTGAAAGTCGTGAAAGTCGTGCGTGATATTTACGGAAGTGTAAATAAACGGAAAGTTTCGAGAAACTTTAGAGTGAAGCGCCGGGAAGTTCTGAGAGTATGGAACTTGCGCGATTGTGGATTTTGTGAAAGTCGTGCGGGATATTTACGGTGGTGTAAATGAGCACGGGAAGTTTCAAGAAACTTTGAATTGAAGCGCCGGGAAGTTGCGCGATTGTGTGTGTTTGAGAAACTTCGTAGTGAAGTGCGGGAATATTCTACGCGGGTAGAATTTGCACGACTGACTGTTGTGAACTTGTGAAGTGAGAAACGAACTAAAATGCCGGGTACTATTTGCGAATTGACAACCGCGGAGTTAAGAAACGTACTAGCACGACGGAAATTGTTAACGACGGGAAATAAGTCCGCGCTGTGTGTTCGTTTAGCATAAGCGGTAAGAGCCGAAGGACAGGATCCGTTTACGGTCGAATTTCCGGATACGAGAAATCTCGACGAATCGGGAGCGGAACCGGTTTCAACCGGGGACCCTGGCATCCAGCAGCTACTGTCGATGTTCATGCAATTTAGCGAGCAATTCAAGCAACAAGCAGAGCAATCCAAGCAACAAGCAGAGCAACAATCTGAGCGGTTTGACCGGTTTGAGAAGCGATTTGATGAGCAATCCGAGCGGCTAGACGAGCAGTTGCGGAAACAGTCGTCGGAAATATCGAGATTGCTCGACGAGAGGCAACGAGAAACCTCCAAGGAGTTCGAGAACGACCTCATGCAGGATGACGCCAAAGTGGATGGCGGGTTTAATACGGTTGCCGAGGAGGTCGAAGGAATGCGAAGCGAACCGGAGCGCGTCGAAACATCAGGTGTCATCAAGATCGAATCGCAGACACAGCTCGAGGCCGCTGCGGTAATGAACAGCCGGACCGATAGCGAACAGTCACCGAGATTGGAGAAGTTGCCGAGTAATATGACATCGCAGATGAACGAGCGGTCAGCGAGTTTTGAGGAGTCGCTAAATGAGACGGCAACGGCGTCGAATGGACCTACAACGAATATGACCGAACAATCGGCAAAGTTAAACGAGCGGTTGGTGAGGTTGGAGAAGTCACCACGGAGAGTGACAACACAGTTGCAACCGCAGAAGGACAACAGCTTGAAGCCACAATTGGAGGAGCGGTCTACGGGAGTCTGGAAGCTTAACGGCGAGAAGCTTCGTAGAGACTCCATGAAGTTTAAACGAATGCGGGCGGGCGCCCAGATCGGAAACGTGTGTGATGGACTCGAGAATGCTGGAAACCCGAGGAACGATCTGGAACGTGTGGAAACGTCGGGATTCGTTAGGGCCGAACTGTCCGCGAAGGTTTCAAGGGAACCAGTTCTCGACGACGTGGAAGTGTCCTGCACGCAGTTTGAGGCCGCTGTGATGATGGACAGCAGGAGCGACAACGAGTGTACTGCTACTGTCAATGAGGTATTGCGATGTCCGACTACGCAGGTTTTGCAGAGCATTCCAACCCCACGGAATGATTCATGTATGGAGCAATCAACGTTGGTCGCCGACTTCGGACGCCGGTTGGATGGCGTACATGGCCTGATCCAAGGACGACCTCGGTGGAGATGTGATCGCGTGAAAACGAGGTTCAACTGGAAAGCTCGCTCGATTGTTGTCAGCGACGGTGGTTTCGAATGGTTGTTCAGCGCTCATCGGAGAAAACATGCGAGCTCGTGGGTACGACAGACCTGGAAGGAAGCGCATGAGATTGTTGCCTGGGTGGATAATGTAGTGCGTCGCGTTCCGAAGCGATGGAGGCCAACAGTGAAAATGAAGGCCGTGCATCTGGATAGGATGGCACCGCGTGAGCGGCGTCATGGTGACTTCTGTTCGGGACGAACAGGTCTAAGGAGGAGGCAGTGTTGCGTGTCCGGGGTGGGTATCTTTTACGACCCACACTGTACTAATCTCGAATGATCGATGACAGTACAAATTGAATAGACACTAGGCTATTCTCGAGCCATCTGTAGTCTAGACAAACAGAACCATTGATATTGAATTGGATTCTCGAACCTTCGTTGAGTAGTGAAACCCGAGACTCGAACATCTCGAAAAATCTAGAGTCTTCGCTAATTGACGAAAGCATGGATCTCCACCTATAAAAGGCAGATGTCACCGAATGAAGAGAGCAGTCGTGAAGTAGTAGTCAGACTCGACACTCAGTGGCGGTTGGATCGCTATAAAGCGCTAAGGAAATATTCGCTATAGTGCCGTCGTTATAGCTAAAGCTAGTTTGACATTTTGACGTTGGTTGTTAGTACGCGTGTATATAGTTAGTTCGTTTTATAAATAAAGTGTGTGTTTTTTAATCGAAGTGTTTCATTATTCAGCCCAAGAATATCTAACGGACCTGTTTTGGTTTCGTTCGTGGTTTCGCTCAGCAGAGGAAACATTACAATTGGTGTCAGAAGTGGGATATTCGCGTGCGTGTAGTGGACGTTCGTTTGAAAAGTGAAAGTCGTGAAAGTCGTGCGTGATATTTACGGAAGTGTAAATAAACGGAAAGTTTCGAGAAACTTTAGAGTGAAGCGCCGGGAAGTTCTGAGAGTATGGAACTTGCGCGATTGTGGATTTTGTGAAAGTCGTGCGGGATATTTACGGTGGTGTAAATGAGCACGGGAAGTTTCAAGAAACTTTGAATTGAAGCGCCGGGAAGTTGCGCGATTGTGTGTGTTTGAGAAACTTCGTAGTGAAGTGCGGGAATATTCTACGCGGGTAGAATTTGCACGACTGACTGTTGTGAACTTGTGAAGTGAGAAACGAACTAAAATGCCGGGTACTATTTGCGAATTGACAACCGCGGAGTTAAGAAACGTACTAGCACGACGGAAATTGTTAACGACGGGAAATAAGTCCGCGCTGTGTGTTCGTTTAGCATAAGCGGTAAGAGCCGAAGGACAGGATCCGTTTACGGTCGAATTTCCGGATACGAGAAATCTCGACGAATCGGGAGCGGAACAGGTTTCAACCGGGGACCCTGGCATCCAGCAGCTACTGTCGATGTTCATGCAATTTAGCGAGCAATTCAAGCAACAAGCAGAGAAATCCAAGCAACAAGCAGAGCAACAATCTGAGCGGTTTGACCGGTTTGAGAAGCGATTTGATGAGCAATCCGAGCGGCTAGACGAGCAGTTGCGGAAACAGTCGTCGGAAATATCGAGATTGCTCGACGAGAGGCAACGAGAAACCTCCAAGGAGTTCGAGAACGACCTCATGCAGGATGACGCCAAAGTGGATGGCGGGTTTAATACGGTTGCCGAGGAGGTCGAAGGATTGCGAAGCGAACCGGAGCGCGTCGAAACATCAGGTGTCATCAAGATCGAATCGCAGACACAGCTCGAGGCCGCTGCGGTAATGAACAGCCGGACCGATAGCGAACAGTCACCGAGATTGGAGAAGTTGCCGAGTAATATGACATCGCAGATGAACGAGCGGTCAGCGAGTTTTGAGGAGTCGCTAAATGAGACGGCAACGGTGTCGAATGGACCTACAACGAATATGACCGAACAATCGGCAAAGTTAAACGAGCGGTTGGTGAGGTTGGAGAAGTCACCACGGAGAGTGACAACACAGTTGCAACCGCAGAAGGACAACAGCTTGAAGCCACAATTGGAGGAGCGGTCTACGGGAGTCTGGAAGCTTAACGGCGAGAAGCTTCGTAGAGACTCCATGAAGTTTAAACGAATGCGGGCGGGCGCCCAGATCGGAAACGTGTGTGATGGACTCGAGAATGCTGGAAACCCGAGGAACGATCTGGAACGTGTGGAAACGTCGGAATTCGTTAGGGCCGAACTGTCCGCGAAGGTTTCAAGGGAACCAGTTCTCGACGACGTGGAAGTGTCCTGCACGCAGTTTGAGGCCGCTGTGATGATGGACAGCAGGAGCGACAACGAGTGTACTGCTACTGTCAATGAGGTATTGCGATGTCCGACTACGCAGGTTTTGCAGAGCATTCCAACCCCACGGAATGATTCATGTATGGAGCAATCAACGTTGGTCGCCGACTTCGGACGCCGGTTGGATGGCGTACATGGCCTGATCCAAGGACGACCTCGGTGGAGATGTGATCGCGTGAAAACGAGGTTCAACTGGAAAGCTCGCTCGATTGTTGTCAGCGACGGTGGTTTCGAATGGTTGTTCAGCGCTCATCGGAGAAAACATGCGAGCTCGTGGGTACGACAGACCTGGAAGGAAGCGCATGAGATTGTTGCCTGGGTGGATAATGTAGTGCGTCGCGTTCCGAAGCGATGGAGGCCAACAGTGAAAATGAAGGCCGTGCATCTGGATAGGATGGCACCGCGTGAGCGGCGTCATGGTGACTTCTGTTCGGGACGAACAGGTCTAAGGAGGAGGCAGTGTTGCGTGTCCGGGGTGGGTATCTTTTACGACCCACACTGTACTAATCTCGAATGATCGATGACAGTACAAATTGAATAGACACTAGGCTATTCTCGAGCCATCTGTAGTCTAGACAAACAGAACCATTGATAATGAATTGGATTCTCGAACCTTCGTTGAGTAGTGAAACCCGAGACTCGAACATCTCGAAAAATCTAGAGTCTTCGCTAATTGACGAAAGCATGGATCTCCACCTATAAAAGGCAGATGTCACCGAATGAAGAGAGCAGTCGTGAAGTAGTAGTCAGACTCGACACTCAGTGGCGGTTGGATCGCTATAAAGCGCTAAGGAAATATTCGCTATAGTGCCGTCGTTATAGCTAAAGCTAGTTTGACATTTTGACGTTGGTTGTTAGTACGCGTGTATATAGTTAGTTCGTTTTATAAATAAAGTGTGTGTTTTTCAATCGAAGTGTTTCATTATTCAGCACAAGAATATCTAACGGACCTGTTTTGGTTTCGTTCGTGGTTTCGCTCAGCAGAGGAAACATTACAATATTAACCAGCTTTCTGATGGTGCGGTATTCTTTCGTTTATGTAGAACTGTAGAATTGTTTTGACTACTCCGGAAGTCATATTTTCCAATTTACCTTAGGCTCGACAGAAAAGTCGTTAATTTACTCAAAACCTGTTCACGTAATTTTGAAAAATAAACCGCTCATCATTACGTTGAAGACAAATGTATAACACTTGTGAAATTCAACACATCATCCACCGATATTCAAATTTGTGGACTCAATTCAATTGACACAATCCTCAGAGAAAATTTCGACAGTCCTCGCAAAGGAAGTTCGCAGCACATGAGCCTGAATTTTCAGTGGCCCTCCTGAGCGCCACATCCACAAAAGTCGCATCCTGACAGAAAAACTGTTCGACTAAAATGTGTGGTGAAAACCGATTCACATAAAATTACTATAGGCATACGTTTCGGATTCCACAAAACTAATACATGCGCATCAGTCAGGCGGTAGCCATATTTGGTCCCCCGTAGAAGAGTGAACGATGAAAAACAACTGCTCCCACCCTAAAAACGGGTAGTGGATACTAAGCAGGCAGATTGGGGTAGTTGGAGCTGAAAAGTCGTACGGTTAAGACGTTTTGAGGGTTGAATTTTGCACACTGAATTCAATATACACAGTTGAAGGGAAGAAAAGGATATTTTTCTTCCTTGAACCTTTGCGTATTCAATTTTTCGTTCTGAATTTTCCGAAAAATATCGCCAGTTGAAAAGGGTTTTCGCAAACCTGCTACGTTCAATGTCCCCAGGAAAGTGGCATGTCGAAAAGGATAAAACGTGCATGAAAATTTCTGTTCCCGGAAAATCGAAAAAAGTCCTACACCTGTGCGCCTCAAACATGTGTGGTGTTCGTTGCCGTTTTCGTTGTGGATGTCGTCCCCGTCCTCGTCGTCGGATACAATTACGACAATCGCGTGTCGGTGGTTACCTGGTGGTGTAAAGTGTAACGGAGCGACGACAGTAAGCCCCTTGAAGAACGTCGTCATGTAGATAAGACGGAAAAAGTGTTCCGCTCGCTGTAGTAAGCCTTTTCGAGAAGGATTTGTCTGATCGAGAGCCGACAATTCGCTTAGCCTATTCGCGGGACAGGCCCTTAATATATATTTCTTTAATTTTTGTTTTTCTGTGCGTGCTCCAGTAAATTTGACCTTTTTCGACATTTTCGTCAAACTGAATTCTGTCATAAATTCGGGCAATTAATGTCCTGTGACCTAGCCCCAGTTTTCTTTTCAACCTATCTTACGCCCTTAGGACCCAGATCGATTAGGCGGGTGCTCCCTATATAAACAAAATTCCCAACAAACACTTAATTAATAAACAGACGTCGTAAAGTTCCAGATCCTTATCGTGAAGCGATAAATAGAAAAACTGAAAACAGTTCAAGTAGCCTAACCGACAAATCTCACGAAAACCACGTATCCTGTGAGAGTTGAATGTTTCCCATGCGGGCGGGGATTTTCGAATCTCGTTCGACTCGCGGAAAAAAGAATAACGTGTGTGTTAAAGTAGTGGATAAGCCAAAGGATAATGTGATGGTGGAGCACGCGGATATCGGAGGGCAATACGAAGTTTAGTGATATGTATCCCTACGTATACGAGTATAACGAGAGCTTGATACGTACGTGAATATTTTTTTTTTTTTTGGGAAATCTCCCATGGTGAATAGCCATCAGGGCTATAAGTTTCAGTGAGCGTGGTGAGAATCGTATACGCGTGAGAGTTTTTCGGAAGTGAAACGGAAGGAAGGAAGGAAAAGTCAAGGAGACATATGTGAAGAAACGGAACAATTTCTTACGGAGGTTTAACTGAGACAACGGTAAATATTTTCAGCACTTGTTTAAGTGTCCGGAGCATTCTGTGATGTATCTTTGACTCAGCAACAGGAAAATCGATATCCTGGACTTTGAAATTAACTTCCCTATCTACGAATTCGGCGCTGCTTAACTAATGAGATTAATCGGTAGCGAAGCCTCCTCTGGAGAGTACCCTGATTCCGTTTAGACATTAATTAGTTTTCTTGGAAAACATGGCAGAGATCCCTTTCGAGGTTATAAAAGTCTCTAACCTTTTTAACCCTGTGGGAGGAGTATCCTGACAAGTCGTTGTTATACAGGTGTCGTCTCATAGACGAGAGAGAAGAGCTAGAATGTCTTGGTACGTGGGTGATAGACATTGAATTTTTCAGCAGACAGGTGCCTTCGCTGTAGTCTGTACGTCGCGCCTCGTAGTCCGAGGCAGAAAAGTTATCGAAATTTTGTAAATTTATTCGGAAAGGACGATGGTGAAATGGGGCTCTGAAAACTGTCAAAACTACACAGCCAGAGATCCTATTGACGGTTGGAGTAATTGAACAGACGACGGTCGGCGGGAGATGAGGTAGAGTTATTTTCGTTGTTTATGGAAATTGGAAAAGAAAGGAGTTCTAAGAAGGATATCGGGCGCAACGGCCTGTATTGGGTTTGGTTTTAGTGAGGTTCAGTGATTTGTTTCACGGCTAGGTTTGGGTAATCATCAATCACCCTTGTAAATTTGTTAGTATTATCAGTAAAATGAAAAGGAACGTGAACCATTAGGAATATTGCGATCTTCTTCTTAATTTTATATTCTGATGAATCTGCTCACCTGTATTGAGTCATTGCGAAAAAGTCTTTTCGATACCTGGGAAGTGTTTTACAACACTCTCTCTTCGTCACCAATATTATGCTATCGTCAACAAATTATTATTGGGGCGACCGGTAGCTTAGTGCGTAGAGGCGCCAATTCAGGTCTGACTACGGTCGTTACGGGTTCAAGTCCCGTCCACGGCATTCGTGGCCATGGATGATTGTCTCGTCTTCCCCCTGTGGTGCGAAGCGTAATAATAAGCCACAACATATACCGACTTGTCGCAGGTAGGTGGCTAAATGTGAGCAGGAGGTGCATGCTGGCAAGGTGCATCGCCCGAAACTGGTTAATGCCAACGAAACGTCAACTAAGCTACATGGAATAGTTGACGCGCTATGCCCCACTAGGGGTTAGGACAAATGAGTAGTAGTAGTCCGTTTCTTCGGGAATATCAGTGCTGCTTAAAATATTCGGGTGAGCTGTGTTTGACGTCGTCCACTGAGGTGAAAAGCAGTGTTCATTGTTAACTGCTCTGCGAACATGTCCAAGGGAAGCAAATTTAACAGTGCGGTGAAAACAGCGGTCGATGTTGTCCTTAGAGACCCCGTCATGGCAACACATACTGATCTTTGGACTCTTTCCAACAGAGCTCTGTATGACACGATACTTAGTTCCGTCCACCAGTAGGCAACCCCGTGCATCATTATGGGACGCATTACCGATCAGTAGAGCCTGTAAACCACCCTCGGCTACAATCCCCCCCTTCTTGCCTATAGCCTCCATGCAACAGTTGCCTTTGTCACACGTCCCAGAATACTAGCCTTCCAACATAATATTTTATCCTCTCCACAACTCCTGCCGAAGTCGTGATGAGGAATATGGAGCCTCCAGGTGAGCTCCCCGATTGGGCAATGCCCCGTGATAATTCCTACTACCCCGCCAATGCGCTTCCTGTTCAGCGACAGTAGCCTGGCAGAGCGGCTCGGATCGGATAACTGCCAAATCACCCTCCCTCCAGCTCATCTTCTTTACAGTTACCAACAAAACCACTGTGACTCGGGATGCAACATAGTGTGGTATTAAAGAAGCCACCCAAAAAGAAACTATTTTAGACAGTTCTTCCCAAAAACCCTCAACATTTAAAAACTTGTCTGAAAACTACAGCTGAATTCTTTCTAGTAAAAAGAAACTAAATAAACTTTCAAAAACTTATTCCAAAGTTGATAAGAATTCTATACAACAGGCCGACAATTATCAACGCTCAAGAGAGTTTGAACCTAGCCATCCAATTTTAAGGATCAACTACACAAATCATAGGGCAACCAACTTTAAAAACTACATCTCGCAGTTACCCATCCCTCGCCACGACTGTACATCCGTTTTGCATTCAAAGAAAAGGCAAATCATCTATTTTCGCTCATTTTGTTGTGCACAAATACGTAGGGTCCTAGCATCCCTTTCAGTCAGGAAAGTAGTCTAAAGAAAAGTTTATCTAGTTTCGATTTCAATTGCATTTGAGTCGGACACAAGGCAAAGGATACCCTCTAGGGGTTTCATATCGTCCTCTATCTGACTCCTTCTCCTTTTATATGTAAAGTCGACGACTTGAAACGATGCAATACAAAATTTGTATCAAGGATACTCAGAATGACTCAGCCACTAAATGGATGCGGGAGTTGTAGGAGTACAGTCGATTTGTGTGCAACTGTGATTCGATAGTCATTCGTGCATCCTTCTGTGTACTCAAAAGAAACACAAAAATAAAAAAAAAACCTGAAAGCACCAACTATCCATCCCTGCTCTTTTGCTAGAAAAAGGATACTTGATAAAGTTAGTACTTAAATGTAACGCGATAAAAAAGTGTTCTAGACGTTGCTTGCATAGATGGATATGTAGATAGATAAATACACACAATATGTGATGATGGTTCAGGCTATCATTCTGGGATACGAGGATAGTGGCTGGCAAAGAGCTTCTATTAGTTGTCTCTTTAGTATCCGACTAGGACTATGTCTAGATTGCCACCACCACGCCACATGTACATTGTGACTGCCTGCCTGGCTGGCTGGTTAGTGGTTCGTTTGCTTGCACATAGATACGTAAACGATTCTAGCCAAGGATTCTCAGCTATTACGTCTAGAGAGGCTAGGATGTGTATGAGTACACAGAAAACATGGCAGTGAGCTCTATATTGGCTCGTTGACTTGGCATCATACCCATCATTCGAGCTTTTAACACTGTCAAAATGCATTTACATTGGGAAATTGCTTTTGGTAGCAGAACAAAAAGGAAAAAAACTACGACGAAAGGGAGCGTGTTCAAGTCGATACTTTATTGTTATTTTTAATTTACATTTCAATTTAAGCGGGCGTCGAATGAATTGATTTCTTCAACGAGGACAGGGCCAAGAGTTCAAATTGATGCTATTGGGGTCATTGGGAAAATTTTGGCCCGAAGTCAGAGAAGAGCTCAACATTAGTTTGTGGCTTAATGGAATGAAAAATAAAAGTTGCGATAGTTAGAATAATTTTTTTTTTTTGGTAATTAATGTAATGCAATGGATGGCAGAGACTGGAATGTCTACGAGCAATAATATTATAAACTTTTTTTTACAATGTTTTGACCTCTCTATTTCCATGGTACAAGTAATTTCAAAATGGCCCAGGACAAAGCGAACCACTTCTTTAAATATATTTGATCTCTTAATCAGTAGTCGCCCAGCACCAAATTTTGATTTGTTGATAATTGTTCCAGTCCGCCCTTTATGCGCTTTCAATGATTTATATTAAATGAAATATTGAACTATTTCCTGGAGAGCACACATAGTTTTGTTTGTGTATTTTTTGTAACCATATTAGCATTTACACCACGTAAAGGTATTCTTTTTTAAACACCTATCGTGCGGTGTTTTCCAGGAGTGTTAATTCACCGAATGGATGAAAAAAGTGCATTACTCAGTAACTGGTGTTAAAAGGAGCCATCAATTTTTTTCACTGTGCACTAAGAGTTTGTCCGCACTTTTGTAACTTTGGGTCATCCAGAAACATGTGTCAGCAGAAACGGTGGCCGCAATGCAATGAGTGGTTTTAGGATTTGCAATGTTGTGATTATGTTTGAAAGCTGTTCAAAGGAATTTGCTCGTGAACGCTCCGTTTCAGTTTAATAAAATCTGGATCTGGGGAAAAGAATCACATTTTTTTTCCGGTCAATTTGTCCTTTCACTGATCTGTAAGTGGAAGTATCGTATTGACAGTTTATAGTTAGGTTAGGTGGCGGCCTTACAGCCCCTCATAGACCGCTTCGCTCCATAGCGATGCCACAAATTGACAGCGGAGCAAAAGAATTAAGTATTCAGATTAGTTAATATCGTTGGGTCATGGTTGAGTTCAAAGGCTTTCGTCGAGTCGCGAATTCCAAAAGACTCTTTATACTGAGATCCGCGACCGCCTTCAAGTTGCGTAGGTACCAAGACATTTTTGTCTTGTTCTCGCGAGTGCCTTAATGTTAGCCAGCTGACAGTTTCTACTGCCGTTAGAAGTGATCAATCCTAGCCTATAGTCATGCTCCCCTATCAGGCAATGGCCAGTAAGTAGTCCGACTAGCATCGCAGACTTACCTCTGGATAGTCTTAGGAGTATGTTTGTTTTCCTTGGATTGTAAGAATTCCTGAATTGATGGCTCTGTTCCAATCCTTATTGGCCAGTTGCATCATTTTGCAGTCCATTTCTGATCTTAGTACCTGCATTGGAATAGGAATTGCTATTGTCATTGCGTTATCAAGAGCAGCACCCTGTTTCGCAAGACCGTCCGCGATGTCGTTGCCAAGTATGTCGCTATGGCCTGGCACCCATCAGAGGTCTACTCTCCTTGAAGTACCTAGCATCTGAAGAGTCGAAAGACATCTGTCTTTGAACTTATGGTGTCGGATTGTAGCGCTTTTAAAGCAGCTTGACTGTCCGAGTGAATAAAATTTGTTCCCTTCCTGCGAGTTGTTGAGGCTAGCTCTACTCAATTGCCCTAACCCCTTGTGGGGAATAGCGCGTCAACTGTTCCATGTGGCTCAGTTGACGTTTCGTTGGCATAAACTGGTTTCGGAGAATGCAGTTGCCAGCATGCACCTCCTGCACATCCATGGCCACGAACGTCGTCGTGGACGGGATTCGAACCCGAAACGCCGGTAGTCAAACATGAGACTGATGCCTCAACACACTGCGCTACCGGTCGCCCCTGAGGCTTGCTCTGGAGCCTTTTGAATCTCTAGCGCTTCCGCCTGGAAGATACTGCATTCGTTCGGCAGTCGGATGGATAGATTGTACAGGAGTTCCGGAGAGTGAACTGCTGCTCCAACACCCCCTTCCATCTTTGGGAGATAAGAGATTTATTAATCTCTTTGGCACGTTCTCGCCGGTAGTATAATAAACCTATCTGGTATAAATACCGTGAAGTTTTTGTTGTAGTCCATCACTTCTTTAGTGGTGGTTGTGACTAACAGTTTGATGTTTTGATGACCATACGATTTCGTTCTGAATTGCCCTGTTTCCCGGATTCTTAGGGCACATTTAGACGCTGTGTTACCGTCTTTCACTGACGCGCTTGGAGCGCCGTGAGCATTCTAATAATACTCACAGGCTATTTTATTAATCCGCCGGGTATCGAAACTATAGTAAAATATATTCCCTAGTTGCAGCATCGTAGAATAGCGACCGATACTCCACGCCTACCGAGCGCGTCAATTGGGAATGGTTTCCCATTTAATGGCATGTCCAGCAATGCAGTTCCCCAATGTGTCACCTATCCACTGCAAATTTTCGTTTGCGTATCAGCTCGTCGATTTGCATCGGTTCGTCGAAATGTCAGGAGTAGTTGATGTGCCATGCCCCATAAGGGGTGAAGGCGAATCGAATTTGTGTATTCAACCCATTATCAAATTTGACCTTGCCATTTTATATAGACTTCCAACATGAATGCACTCTGGCACCAAACCCTATTCGTCCATCAAATATAACGAAAAAAAAAATGGCAATGCCTTCATCCTGACACATGGAAACAACAAAATTTTCATAGCTCTTTCGCTGATGAAAAATATCGACCAAATAACTTTCGCAAGTATTTCTCTATGGCGAGGCCCCAGACATAGTTTATCCATGCTTACCGGCACGAAAAGAACAACCGTTTCGGTGATTACCCCCTTTGGTGTTCATCAGGAGTTAGTTATCCTGCCATCATCCTCCCCTTTAAGTCGTTTTTATGTAAACGAATGGGACACAGGTATGTGGGGCATGATATACTTAAAACTTTTAGGAGAAACGGGCACACTAAGTACGATGAAAATCCACAGGACTCGATATAGTACCTGCCTAGTCTTCGGCATGCATATGTATGTCTAGTTTTGAATTTTCCAACGTTGACGTTGTTGTCGCCATCGTGTCAGTAGGCATAAATATGTCGCCTGTCCGTCGTTCTTGTTCTCCATTACTCGTACAAATCCAATTTTCAACTTGAAATTAATCCAAAAACATGGCAGAACGAAAAAAAGACGGTACGTTAGGTTAGTATGTCACTCGGCACATAAGAAAGTGGGAGTTAGCGGGGGTGGCAGTATTTTATGACAGTGACTAGCGGAAGTAGTTCGTCTTTCACTGGAGAGAGAGCTAAGCCGATATATTTGTCATTGTGACACTTAATTGAAAAGTGGAACACGACCGACAATTCTGGCCAGGTGACTTGAAAAGGATAGAGATGGGAACTTCCTTTAATTTGTAGTACAAATGGATGGAACTTAGAAACCCTTGATTTATAGGTTGACAATTTAACTCGCAGCATTTGAAACAATTTAGTAGTAGTCTTATCTCAGATTTAATAAATGTATAATTTAACCCTTCTAAATTGATAAGGACCCGCATTTATCAGGGTTAGATTGTAGAAGTTTTGTAAGATTTCAAAATACAATAGAATACAATACAGTAGAAAAGAAACCCGATTTAAATTCTACGAACCACCTGTAACGGACGGTTTGGTGGGCATCCGAAGATGCCTGTGGGGATGGAGCCTAAGGTAGCATAATGACCGTGAAGGTCGGGCCGTGCCATCTAGCGAAGAAAAAGGCCCCTCAACGAGCTAAGCAGCGGCCTATGTTTGCTGTAGCTCAGTTCGGGAGATGTGGGCGGGGTTTTCGCCGCTCGTTGCCCCTGTCCTTTACGTATTAACAAAAATTCATAGGCCTGTGGAAGACAACACAAACAGGGGAGGTAAAAATGGGGAATGATATAAAATGGGTCGATAAGCATGGAATGGTTGGCGGACGGATCAGACGCCCAAGCGGTCGAATCTGGGTCCGGGTGTAATGGGACCCTCGGCCTCTGGTTTCGTACCACCAACAGATCATTACTCATCAGGTGCTGCTTCGATCTGCCGGTGGGAGCAGCACTACCAGACCATAATATGAATCATTGCAGGTGGTTCATTACACACCCTGAGGACCAACATCCAGTATAGCTTAACCCGAAGTTGAATACCTTTAACCTTCGGCTGGACTACTGTTTTAATAATCACCTATGGCCATTTCCTCACTTGTCGATACGGTAGTGGTGCGCGATCGGCATGCTCGATATACGCGGTACCGAAAGCTTACCGAGCGCCTAGATTTCAATGATTGTTTCCTGATTGGTTCGGTCCCTCCCCGCATCCGCGAATACCGAGCCAATCACGAAACACTAATTGAAATAAAGGCGCTCGGTAAGTTTTCAGTACTAACGGGTCTGGTAATATTTCAAGTGATGACTCAAATCGGAGGTAGAATGTTTTCGCTTCTATAGAGAGCATTCTACGCCAAGGTTGCAAATTTTTGTTCCAACCAAAAACTACTGATACTGGAATTTGAATCTATGTGCAAGTCTTTGAGACTCGAGTTGAGTGGAGTAGACTTATGCTAATCCAAGCCTCTCACTGTGGATGAGCCTACGATAAATTTGAATAAAATATCAGTTTGATTATCGGTCGTTTAATTATTGCGACGACGGACGTTTATAAAGTCGGCGTACCGCTCTCACTTAAAAAACATCGTTCAAACGAGCTATTTATCAGTGACAGCCACAAGTACAAATCTATCCAAATGGGTCACGGGTTCGATCCCCAGCAAATTCTTATCCTTTTTTCCTCATCAACATATTAGAACCCACACGACACTAAGGCCATCTATGTGTCATGCATGTGGAAGTTTTTGAGGGGTTATCGAGTGTAGGGTAGTCACAATACTAAGCTATCCAGGTTAATATTTTTGGTGTAATAAATTCCCAAAAAACACGCCTTGTGTATGAGTAATTTTCCGTTGGAGCATCTAGCTCTTGTTCGGTCAGGTTTGTCCAAGTTTTCTGTTTTTTACTCGCATTATTTCTGTTCAAATTCTGCACTCAGTGCCTATCATATCGGTTTGTTTCCGTGATAATAATCGTCGCGATGTTTGGGGAAAATAAATTCTTTAACACTTCGATGGGAACGATGTTTTTTCTGACTGGCCTAGACTGGAAACTCATTACATTGTGTTGACATAATCTACCAACAGCAGAGGGTTCATTTTTGCTCCACTTTGTAACGTCTTTTCCAAAATGAAGTTCTTCTGCAACAGTAGCACTTTTACCTGATAACGGAGACTGCATTGGTTATGTAAAAAAAGTCATCATCATCGCTATCCACGAGCAGGGCTGGTCAAAGTCCCCCCGCCCACCTCACATTTTTTCAAAATAGTTTTGCATATATAATAAATTAGAACCATACATACTCACTTGCCCTAACCCCTAGGACAGCATAGCGCGTCAACTATTCCATCCAGCTTAGCTGACGTTTCGTTGGCAATGACCAGTTTCGGACGATGCACGTTGCCTGCATGCACACCCCGCTCCTATTTAGCCGCCTAAAGCCGAACATACACCATCCGGAATTCCTGTCCGGAAAAACTGATGAGGCCCGGCCTTCCGGTTTGCCTGAATATAGAATACACCACACATCATCCGGAATTCCTTGAGGAGATGTTTTGGCTTATTATTACGCCTCACACGACAGGGGGAAGAGAACAGAAATATCCATGACCATGAACGCCGTGGACGGGACTTGAACCCGTAACGAACGTAATCAGACTGACGCTACCGGTCGCCACATATTGTTTATTGTTATTATAGTTTTTCGCCAGATTTTCGTTCAAGTAAACCTAAGTATCGCGAATGGGGGCAGCTTTGTCAAATTTCAGTCGATCAGCGCGAGTTTGTCCGTTGTCGAATCTGATAAACAATCAGCTCTGAAGATAGGCTGATTTTTTGTTTTCCATAAAAAGCTTGGTTTTTGCATATTATTATTGGTGCTGCTACCCACAAGGGATGGGAACGAGTCAAATGCTCGGAATTTATGTTGGCCATGTAAGAACATAACGGTATCTTTTTTTTGTCGGTGCTTTTCAATGCAATTTTTCAATATTCCGTGTTTTGCTCAAGGTTCACGTGTAAACAAAGTATTGTATTATACGTATAACGTTCTTTTATTATACACTTGAACAAACATCCACTCTCATTTGACGCGCTATGCCCCGCTAGGGGTTAAGGCAAAGTAGTATATCATCCAGCTGTCGACTCCAATCCACATTTACTACATAACACACTATAAACAAAATACAGAAAGAAACTAGATTCGAATATCTAATTCTAAAAAAAGTAGGTTGAAATGTAAAAGAATGTGTGGTTACTGGTTACACCATTTAAAATACATAGGGGTATGGGCAGAACCATTAGTTATGTGTGTGATGTGTAAACCAAAATGGCAGGATTTTTTTGAAACTTTTTTTGCGGGAGTGGATTGCTAATCAATTTTTAGGGAAAGTCATAAAAGGATGGTTTTTTTATAGCAAAATCAGACTCATCGATCCATCCGAGGGTTAATAGGAAAGTCTGCCCCGCCAAACCCTTCTATGTACGTTGTAAATGATTTCAATGAAAATCTCCGTCACTTCAAGATATCTCTCTAAATCGGTGACCATAATCTTTTGAAGAAATACTGTTCAAACAACATTTCCATCCACTCTAGCTGATATTTAATCTGTTGCGAATAAAAATAAAAATCTGTCACGTATTATCCCTGACACCATACATTATGGACGCCCCTCGGCCGTAGACCTTCCACAGCCATGAGCCAGCCTGTGAACCGAACCGGTCATACCTTATTCTAGCGTGTCAACTTGCAATGATTGCAGTTTGCCACTAAAGAGTATAATTTTTCTACGGATTGAAACATGTAATGAGATCATCCCCCGGACTCGGATGGTTGGTGAGCGGACGACCTTTACAACCTACAATCTGTTCGGGGCCTTGCCACAGTAACTCGTAGTAGGGATCAGATGGAATGAGATGGAGAAGGATTCAAATCGGATTTAGGAGTTTTTCGTCGTTATTTCAGTTTCTAGATTTTTCTCTTTTTTTTTCTTTCTTTTGATACTTGTGAAGGATTTCATTCGTATGGGTTTACTTTAAGTTTGTACGAAATTGGAGAAGAGATTAACGTTGAATGACATATAGACCACCAAGGACATTTTATTATTTGTGGTATAATGTGATTATGGTTGTCATGGTAGTTGTAGGCGAAGTAATTTTCAAATGGGGCGAGAAAAAAAAAGGTTCGTAATTTTTGGGTTATGACAAATATGGAAATCATCATCATACGGAGGGAATAAAGTTTAGGGGTACAGAAGTGTAAAAACGGAATGTGCTCCAATATGCGAAATTGTTGCCGACTTTGTTTTTGTTATGAATTTGTTTCCTTCAAGGGTGAGGGAGTGAAAAGGGAAATATTTTAACACACGATCCAGTATGAATATTTTTAATTTTTCCTTAGCAACATTTTCTAAAAGTTACACTTTTGGTGCACGGTAGTTTTAGTACGCATTTATTTTTTTCTGACCAAAGGACTGAAAACGTCCTTTTTTATGTTGATATCAAAGCTTAGGGGAAACCCTATGATGCGAGAGCACAGCGTTGTTATTTGCCTTGACCCTTCCAGAGGCATGGGCGCGTCGACATCTCTAGCATTTCTGTGCCTTGTTGACGTTTCGATAGCATATCTACTTTTCGGAGGTGCAGTTGCTAGCATGCACCGTGTACTGACAAACTTGAAACACTGTGGGAGTTCTGTTAGTACTCACAGGCAGTTTTTGATCGTGCCGAGATTCAACTCCGAGCTCTGGATTAGCGATGACCGAACGATCACGGGCACCGAGCGCGAAGTGATTAAGGTAGTGTGGAGTTGGGTTGAGTTTGTATAAAGTGACGGTAGACATTTCGTTTAAATTTTTGCAGGTCATAGTTGCATTGGAAAACAAAAGATGGTAGATTGTTCTATATTCGTGCTATCCTGGATACGAACGAGTCATAGAATTTGGCTGTGCGACTGCTGCTGAGTTGAAGAAGATGAGGATGGGCATGACTGGCTAGTCGCGTCTTTAAAAGCATTTCAGTGCATTGGCCTCATCATTCCGATTCAGAAGGTAGCCATGTTACCCTGATTGCACGACATCTATGTACAATACAAATCCATGCGATTATATCGTAACGAAGCGGTCGCCGCACCCTGTACGTGGTGAAGGTGGCGAATCAAATTGTTTCGATTCAGTTACTCTGTAGTAGTGATGGGCATAATGACTCTTTTCACTGTGCCAGCACATAAGCTCTGACTCTTTCCAATGAGTCGTTCAAAAAGAGTCGTTCAAAAAGAGTCATGCAAAGAGTCTGAAACTTGGTTAATAACATATTCAATAAAAGCCGTAGATGGGCAACCCCAATTTTTGTTCTCTTTTTTGACCCCATATTCGGAGTTGGCGACCCCCCAATGCCCTTTAGTTCGAGCCAGCCCGGTCGGACCACTATTTCCCATGAAAAGGGGGCTGCCAGCCTGGGATGGGCGACCCCAATTTTTTTTTCTCTTTTTTGACCCCAGATTCGGACTTAGCGACCCCCCATACCCTTTAGTTCGAGCCAGCCCGGTCGGACCACTATTTCCCATGAAAACGGGGCAGCCAATCTTGGGCGGGCATACAAAATCAACTCGCACAAAAAGATTCGTTCAAAAAGAGCGATACAAAATCGAACCGCACAAAAAGATTCGTTCGAAAAGAGCGATACAAAATCGAACCGCACAAAAAGATTCGTTCGAAAAGAGTCAATTGACTCTTTTAACTCTTTTTGAACGTGTCGCTCTTTTTGAACGTGTCGCTCTTTTTGAACGAATCTTATTGTGCGGTACGATTTTGTATCGCTCTTTTTGAACGAATTTTACATAGAGAAGGGAGAGGGATAGGGAGGGAGAGGGCTGAGGAGCATCCAAATAGTGGGGATGGATGCTCCTCAGCCCGGATGGAGGATCTAAAGGGGGGTCAAAATGGTGTCAAAAATGCGAAATTCCTTATATTTTAGAAGTCATGGCCACAAAACAGTTTATTTAAAACTAGGGTACAGTAGTGGTGTAATTGCTTGAAACAGAATGATTTATGGGATAAACTAAATAGTGGTCGTGTGAACGGTCCACAACCCAAGGCAAAAGCAGTTCACTTTCCAGTACACGCTCGATACAAGCATGAGATCGAAAGCGTGCCACGATGTCATGTATTGGCCCCGTCAGAACGCTGCTTTACACTGTAGCTGTAGTGCAACTGGAAGCTATGGGTTTTTATTTGGTTTCATCTAAAGTTGAGCTTGAGATGATGATACGTAAGACGAATACTTTTGTTTTAGAATGTTGGGATTGTTTTCTGTATTTGGAGAAACTTGGCTGTGCGGTGGGACGCGACGTAAGTAAATTATTTTTGATATGTTTGCATTTGCAGTCAGCATGGGTTGTTGCGTATATATTTAGAAGTATACACAATGCGTGCATTGCATACTGCATAGAGATGAATATGAATGGATTTAGATGGGATTGCTTTGGTAGACAAATGATGGTGGTTTTGCTTTTAGATAGATAATGAGATGGGATGTGAGTGAATGAATGTATTGTAGTACATTATATGTATTGAGAAATGAGCGTGGATTGGTTATGCGTTGGGTAATATCTATGCGATGGACTAGTTTGGGAATTCATTTTACAGTGAGGCATTCTTAAATTGAACGACTCGAAGGCTATATCATTGTGCGGAATCTTTCGCTCATCCTGATGAGTCGTTCAAAAAGAGCGACTCGTTACTGTGTTACACATCACTACTCTGTAGAAATATTTTCATCCTCTAATGTTAAAAATATTTGCTTTAATTTAAACCTATTAATTGAAAACATAAATAAAAACAGGTTTCATTTTCCTTTAGAAATTTCTTTCAAATATTTTTTTTTTCAGGTGCATCACGGAAAAAAACTTCAAACTGGTAGAAAGTTTGTGCAAAAGTGTGAGCCCCTTAAATTGAAATACAATCAAACCGGCATTCAACTATAAACTAAATCGGCTTAAAATACATACAACAAATTAAGTGATGTGTTTTGAATTCGATTTAAATAAAAGTGTTAAATGTAGGCACCTATTGTTCAGCTGTAAAAGTAGTACTTCATCTAGCTTAACAAACGCAATTATTGTAATTATTAATCGAAATTATTGTTATTCAAATCCGGATTTATGTGAATATTGTGAACAGTGTTGTGCCATAGTCTATAGTCAAATTAACGATTTATGGCAGTGCAATAAAATTTTCGTGGTATCATAATGGACCGATCAATTAATACGTCGAACACATTTGGATAACGCTTAGAGAAAAGGTAAGAGATTTTTTCTATTACATTTTTAAATTTTTGTAAGTATCCGCCATTCAAATCGGTTGGCCAGAAACATTGACGTAGACACGTACCTTTTAGTAGAGGGAGAGAGGATCAAATGACTAAAAAATTTATCTTTACATGAATTGATATATAGTACAAGTATCATGGACAAGCTTATTAAGCCACCGCGCCGCGCCGGTGATGAAATACTTGATGAATGTCATGAACAAAGTCATCATCAAGTCACGTGCAGGCAGGACTTGTAACTTCTATACCGCTCCAGAAAACATCAAGTGTCTATCCAGAGCTGTACTTCTCTACATAAAATTCCGAAAATATCTAAGCATCTTGCAATCATTTAGCTGTTGACATTCTTCCATCCTCGAAGCACGCATTGAGACCAAGTAGTGGAAAGAGGAGGAGGCGGTGGAAAGAACACTTCGCCGCGGTCTTAAACCGTGTATCCTCTGGTGAAGTTCCCCCTCATATAGATAATTTAGCTAACCATCAAAATGTGCGTATACGGTCCACTGACCCGACTAAAGAGGAAATAGTCACTGCAATTATTGCACTAAAACGAGGAAAGGCCGCCGGACTTGACGGTATCCCTGCCGAACTTTATCAAGCAGCGCCAAGCGTAACTGCCGATTTGCTGCACCCACTTGTTGATAAAGCGTGGAATACAGAGACCTTTCCCACTGAGTGGAAGGAAGGTTTGATCATTAAACTTCCAAAGAAGGGTAGCCTCATAGACTGTAATAATTGGAGAGGCATTTGTGTGCTTCCTGCCGTTGCCAAGATAATAGCTAAAATCGTCCTGGAAAGACTAAAGGCCCACTTAGAAAGCACAATTGATGAAGAGCAGGCTGGTTTTCGATCCGGATTCTCCTGTATCGATCACATTAACACCTTGCGAATCATCATCGAGCAATGCGCTGAATACGATTCTCCGCTTCACTTGCTTTTCATCGATTTCGGAAAGGCTTTCGATAGTGTGAACCGGGATTCTATATGGGCGGCCTTGCGCAGGAGAGGCATCCCTGAGAAACTTGTGGCTATTATTAAGGCAACCTATGACGGCGCGAAATGTCGCGTTTTGCATAAAGGTAAGGTGTCGGGGGACTTTGAGATTCGCAGTGGAGTTCGGCAGGGGTGCATCCTCTCACCGATCATATTCCTCATAGTGATCGGCGACGTGTTGCATGCAGCCCTATCCGGACTCGACAGAGGAATTCAATGGACTTTGACATCTTATCTACAACATCTTGGCTACGCTGACGACATATGCCTACTCTCCCACGAAATCATGGATCTGTCCGCAATGGCGTTAGATTTCGAGAGTCAGGCAAGCAAGGTTTGGCTAAAGATTAATACCAACAAGACCAAGGTTCTTAACCCGCCGTTGCGGAAAAGAAATACGACACCTATTGCCATCAATATTAATGGGCAGCCTGTGGAGAAGGTGGACAACTTCGTCTACCTAGGTAGCATTGTTGCCGAAAATGGTTATACGGAGCAGGACATCGCTCGTCGTATCAACCAGGCTAAACGCGCATACGGCATGCTGTCCAAAATCTGGCAGAGCAGTTATCTCAGCATCAAGACCAAGCTGGGATTGTTTCGCTCCCTGGTACTATCAGTGCTTTTGTATGGGAGCAGTACATGGAAAGTTTCCGTAAGAGTGACCAGAAAACTGCAAGTTTTCGTCAACTCATGTCTTCGTCGAATTTTAAGAATTTTCTGGCCCGAAACAATATCAAATGAAGAGCTAAGTCGGCGTACGGGTCAGATGCCAGTCGACGAATTGATACGCAGCCGAAAATGGCAGTGGATAGGTCACACATTGCGGAAGAGTGATCACTGCATTGCTTTGCATGCCATGAAGGGGAACCCCATTTCCAACCAAGGCCGACCAAGAGGGGGTCCTCGAATCACATGGCGTCGATCTGTGGCAAAGGAGTGTCAGACACTGGGTAAGTCTTTTGGAGAATTGCGTCCCATTGCCCAGAACAGAGTACGATGGCGCGCAGGAGTAGTTGACGCGCTATGCCCCTAGGGGTTAAGGCAAAGTAGTACTTTGAATGTCTTTCATGACATGTTATGATTGGGATTGTAACTGGGGATGAAGGTTCGTATGTAAGTGCGGGAGTTGCCGTGAATAATACGGCACACATATACCACTTTAGGTCCGTTGTAATACCACTAAGACGCTGTACCTGGCCCTATATACGAGTCACCAAACCTGCCAGGGTTGGCGATAGAGCGATTGATTTGAATTGCACTAACATCCACAAGACCTTCTAGGTCGTGGAAAAAAAAGTAATAGAAATCTCCTCCTACTATTAGTCAAAACTGGACAGTGGCAGAGAAGATGAAGTGCTCTCTCCGCCACATCCTTATTCTGACAAGTTCTACAAAGCCTCTCGCTGCCTCGCCGAAAGGACAGTGCCCTGTAATGACCCCCACTACTCTCCTAATGTACTTCCTATTCAGGGAGAGCAGTGTGGTAGAATGATTAGGATCTAGTCTGGGCCACGTCATCCTCCTTATTTGGCAAGTCCAACCACTGAGACATCTTGCATTGACCCTACCAACTGCAGCGGATTGATTGATTGCCGTCCTACAAATTGTTATAGGCGCTTTGATGTGGTTAAGATTCGTATCAGTGGCACCAATTGCCCATTGACCGGCCAGCTAATCAGCCGTGCAATGACCCGCAAAATCACTGTAGCCTGTAGTCCAGTAGATAGTAATATTGCAGAAACTGTTCATTTCCCTGCGTACCGAGCAACAATTTCAAACAGTTTTTGATATAACAAAGAGAGATTCAAGGGGACTTGTCGCAGCTTGGCTGACTAATTGGATAGTAATGTCTTCAATAGTTACAACATGCCACCCCAAGTCAGGACAGGGCTTCAGAGATTCCCGCAATATTCGCCTGGAAGACGCAGTAGTATTCAGGAAGATGGAGCGATAAGGTCCTCCTACTCAGGCCGTCCGATTAATATCCGCACCCACTTCTTTGTCAGCCTTAGGGCCATCCGCGTAGATGTCTGAGGAGTCAGGTGTAATTGGTGTGTTGCCTACCCATTGATCCCTAGAAGAAATCAGGCTGATGTGGTTGCTGCCAAATGCGTATTTTGAAGAGGTGTTATCAGTTTTATCGAGCTCGGTGTCCGTGGTCGTTCCGTCACCGCTCTATGATACTAATCTAGAGCTCGGAACTAGAACTCTCACAGCGCTCCTAGCTTGTCAATATAAAGACCACGCGGATAGGAGGTGCATGCTAGCAACTGCACTTCCGAAAAGTAGATATGCTATTGAAACGGCAACCAGGCATATAAATGCTAGATATATTGACGCGCCCATGCCCCTGGAGGGGTCATGGCAATTAACAGAAAAACCTCTGCTCACGCCGCCAATAATTTGCCAAAAATATCCACCAGAAGCAAGTTGAGCAGCATGTTAAGACAGCCGACAGAGTGGTTCTGCTTTCTGCTTTTCCCCCACTTGATTGCAGTAGGACGACACTTTGAGTGCCGTCCACCATTCACACATTCCGAACAATAGAATAGGACGTACACTGCTGTATAAAGCCAGTGCAACACTTTCGGCTGGAGGCTCCAGTTCTTACCTAAGGCCTTCTTAAACGAGTAAAGTGCAATAGTAGCCTTGTTCGCCTATTCTAGAATATTCAGCTTCCATGTCAGCTTCCTACCAAAGATGAGTCCGAGAAACTTTGCTCTATCAGTAAAACCAGTCTGTTACCCACCAAGCGGGAAGTCACAAAAGAGGGAATTATGCGCCTCAAGCGAAGAGCACAAGTTCCGTTTTTCTTTGGCGTCTATCCCACCACCGCAATGACCTGCTCATTCGGTTAGAATACATAATGCTTTCTGAAATACCTCACTGAGGACTCCCGGAAACTTGCCACAACTAGCAATCGCAATATCGTCTGCATAGGAGGAGCATTGTGGGGAGAAACTCAACAGCGACGATGAGATCAAAGATGCAAATTTCTGCTTATTTCAACGAAATCATTTTTTTCGATGAGATAAATAAGAAAATATTAGGGTTAAGGAATAATAAAAATAAAAATAGTTCTGAGTTTATTTTATAGTTCCAATATGCGGCGATCATCGCATAATTTGACTTTCCCCTGCTATTTCTCTTCTGAGAAAAATCAAGAATAGGATACGCAACACACTAAATAAACCGCATCCTCTTAACATCAATATCCCAACATCCATTAGAAAATGAGGTTCATTCATATCCAACCTCTTGTCACTAACCTACTTTGATAAGACTTTTCACTTCAATTAAGACCGACGAACACCTTCGTCATTCATCATTGCATCATATCCTTCTCAAGATGTATTCGCAAACATTATTTCCTTCCTGCACGGCTTCTGACATTTTCCACGTTGTCGAATGCTCTCTCATTTTATCCTCTTAGAGTGGTTCACGTGCGCGAGTAAGTCCTTGTCGACGTCATCCATTCGCATGCGAAATGTAATAAATTTCCACCCGGACCACGGATCACACTCGAGTTGACTTTCACCCCCAAAAGGGAATGAATGACTTGAATTACGATTTTACCCGGAATCACTAAAAGAGTGGTATGTAGAACCTCTACTATCATTGCACAGAATATGCGGTTTACTTTTCACTTCTTTCCTTTCGGGATAGTTCAATTTGAGCCCCTTTGTCTGCCATCACTCCGAGAATATAATCATTCGGGAGGCTCGCGGAAGAGCAGGTGGGTTATGGCAGAGTAGTTCGGTTGATAGTTATGGGTAGGCTAAGTGCACTCTGTGTCACATATGCCATCAATTCTTATATGCCTTGCCACATTCGTGGCAGCCTAAAGGACTAATGGGTAAGATTAGAGAACAAGAAGAATGACGATGGTGGTAAAAGGCATTTGTAGAGAACTCTGACAAAGGGATTCAGGAGCTTATTCGTTCCTTTGTTGCGTACAGAAAGGAATGAAAAAATAGAATGGAAAAAAAGCAAGGCAACAAGGACATGACCGTAGCTGAAATATTCACACGTGGAGAGCTCGACATTGAATTCTTGTCTTCGGGTCGTAATTTCACTCATACGGATGGAGCTTTCGTGCTTCTAATGCTTTGTAGTTGAGATTGAATTTCCTTTGAGATGGCATGTCTTTTTGTCAGTATTACCATTGAAGGAGTAATGAAATATATAGGGTTCAGGGTTAAGTAGGTACCTAAAATACTCTAAGGAATCCCTTGACATCTGGTTAAGTTATTTCGATTGTTATGCTGATTCTGCAAGCTTGGTTTATACTTCAATTCCAGTAAAAGCTACATCCGTGAATATGTGCCACCTTCAGCAGCTTTAGTCCGCCAGGTGTGTATAAGGTATTTCCATAAATATCATGGATGCAGGAGAACAACTGACCCACACGATTTCAATTTCCGCTTTAGAAAATATTATTCCGATCATATTCTAACCGGAACTCCACTTTCACATCCCGCCTGGTCTAAATTCTCACTAAACGGAACTCAACAAAGCCAATAACGAATCCATCTAATTGGCAACCCACATTGCCCAGGACTAATAAACAACTATGCCAGTCTGATTGCCGCCCAGCTTTGTCCATCAAAACGAAAGTGCGCATATGTGAAAATATGTGTACGTATAGCGGAAACTCCACGGGTATTAACCTCCCTGAACTGAATATGTGGGATCCCTTGACGTCTGCTGGCTGCTACTGCTGCTGGTTGTGACCGTAGCAAAGTTTATTGGGTATCCCATGGAGCTGTATATATTCGCCCATTTGGTGGTATTATTGCCAGCGATTATCTCGTTGCAAATGCTTAAGTACACGTAAAATCTTGACTACATGCGGTTTTCTTGGACTTTCTCCCTTGTCCATTACACATCGGCATGTCCTGGAAAATGGTGAACATAGGATAATACGCCACAACACATATGTGACGAGACGCAAAACGGACCTGCCCTCAAGTCCGGAGACACAGATTGGGATATGTTAAATATCATCATCCACTTACCACCAACTGGCCAACCCACACAGCCACCCTGCTCATTTTTCATCGGGTGGCATTGACAGGATATGCAATGGAGGCGACTGATGGAGACTGGAAGTGAATATAGGAAATGAAAATTTCATTCTCTGACCGGGGAGCGGATGGTTGCCGGTATGGTAATGGCTTGTGGTTGTCAGAGTGGTGATGGCGTTTCAGATGACACTGATGACGACGCTCCGTATCGCATGTCCTTAATCTTTCCGTTTTCTTCGCCTTGCGAAAAAATGCAGGAGTTTAATTTTCTTCGCGTATTTTTTTTTTCTATTCTCGAGTGTCCGTACAGATGACTTTCGGCAAACGTTGATTGCACTCATGACGTCTTCTCGTATTGCAGACATTTCTTCGGGGGTTTTCTTTTATGGAATCGATTAAATTTTCTAAGAATCCGATTGAAGGGGATGCATTCAGTACGATGGCTTGCATTGCATTTCAATTGCCCGTCGCTTTATCCTTTAGGAGGTGCTGGTGGGTTTTGTGCAATGCAGAGGTAATTAGTATAGTGATCGATTGAACATGAAGACTCTTAGCTATGATAATGGCCGGGTATCAATGAAAGCTAATGAGACTTTCAACATCATCTTGAAACTGCGTCTTCGAAAGGATATGGATTGAAAATCTCGAAGAGGTACGCATAAGTGGGTAATATTGATGCAAAGACTTTTGAACGTTGAAGTGTAGGGATGAATTCGAGGTTAAAAGTTGTGCTCGAGAAATTTGACCCTCGTTGGCTTGCCTTGGCGATACATTGGCCATATGGCTCGTCGGTATTACTCGGGGGGTCTGAATAGATTTTGTGTCACGCAACGATGGTCACACTTCTGAAACCAAACCTAGTAAATATAGGGGGACGAGGTGGTGAAGGACTTTGACATCACGATTTTCACCGACGGGTCGAAAATGGATGCGACGTCGGTGCAGGAATCTTTTCTGAAGCACTGAATATCTCGAAGTGTTATCGCCTCCCGGACTATGCCAACATTTTTCAGGCAGAAATTCTCGCAATTATGAAGGCGTGTCTCACTCTCAAAAATATACCAGATAACCAGAACATCGACAATTTCTCAGACAGCCAGGCCGCTATCAAGGCACTGAACTCGGCGAGTACTTCCTCCAAACTGGTCGAGCGGTGTGGGGAAGAGTTAACTCGCCTTGGCAGACGGCTCAGTATTACCCTGCTCTGGGTGCCTGGTCATAGAGACATTGAGGGAAACGAAAAAGCCAACGAGCTGGCCAGGAGAGGGGCGTCCTAGAAAGCTCTCATGCGGAATCCGTTTGTATTTCGCTTACCAGATTGTAATCGACGGTTTGGTGGGCATCCGAAGATGCCCTTGGGGACGGAGTCTAAGGTAGCATAATTGACCGTGAAGGTCGGGCCGTGCCATCTGGCGAAGAAAAAGGCCCCTCAACGAGCTAAGCAGCGGCGTATGCTTGCTGTAGCTCAGTTCGGGAGATGTGGGCGGGGTTTTCGCCGCTCGTTGCCCCTGTCCTTTAGGTACTAACAAAAATGCATAGGCCTGTGGAAGACAACACAAACAGGGGAGATAAAAATGGGGAATAAAAAAAAAAGTCGATAAGGATGGAATGGTTGGCGGACGAATCAGACACCCACGCGGTCGCATCTGGGTACGGACGTAATGGGACCCTCGGCCTCTGGTTTCGTACCACCAACAGATCACTACTCATCAGGTGCTGCTTCGATCTGCCGGTGGGAGCAGCACTACCAGACCATAATATGGTTCATTACAGGGCAGCTTCTACTTCGAGGCCTGCCAAGAAGAAGAAGCTGAGGACAATGTGTGCTGCTAAAAATAGGAAAAAAAAACAAAACAACGTTGAAGAAAGTTGGGTTCCGTAAGAGTTAAAACCGAGATATTGAACGGCGATTATTTGCATGCGGACAACTGCTTCAAAGGCAGAATCGAAAGGGATTTCTACATCGCATCGTAACCGGCGACGAAAGATGGGTCCGTTACGATAATCCCCAGCGCAGAAAGTCATGGGGAATGCCCGGACATGCCTCAACGTCGACGGCTAAACCAAATATTCATGGCGCCAAGGTTTTGCTTTGCATTTATTGGGACCAGCTCGGTGTCATATACTATACGAACTATTGAAACCGAATGAAACTATCATAGGAGATCGGTACCGAACGCAATTGATTTAAGTCAAGCATTAAAGGAAAAACGACCACAGTACCAACAGAGACACGACAAAGTCATCCTCCAGCTTGACAATGCTCGGCCACACGTCGCAAAAGTGGTCAAGACATACTTGGAAACCCCCGTACTCCCCATCATCTGTTTCGTTCCATGGCTCACGCCTCCTTTTTCCGAGATGGAATCTAAAAATTGCCGAAGAGATGGGCGAAAGTTCTCGCTAGCGTTGGACAGTACTTTGAATAATACATCTGTAAGTACTTTTTGACAATTGAGCTTTTAATTTCAGAAAAACGGCGGAAGGAAAGTTGTACACCCAATATACATACTTCTACAACGTATGTACAAAGTAACGCAACACTCAGACATACTTTGTTCGCTCGTGTGTTCGCGGGCTAAGAATCTCCTAGTTAAGCATTCTGATTCTTCTCGATGTAGTCATCATCAACATCATTACTAGATCCTCCAGCTTCGTATAGTGCACTCAATGGGGTAACGCCGACCGAAATTTGTCGAGATCCTCAAAATGATAATACCACTACTGCATCCCAGATAATGGCATCCTGATTTCAGCAATTTATGTACCAAAGTATATTTTTTCCCTGCTAATCTTCTTCGTCACTTGCTTAATTAGTGCCCATTTTAACCACTTCATTGTTGTTCATCAGAGCCATTGTTGAAGTACTTGACGGTATCATTACCAGAACGTAAAAGGAACACAAAGCAGCCTTGTGTCAGCCATACTAACGTCACCACAAAAGTGGGTTATGTTTTAAACGACAGTCATAAAAGTGAAATATTCCAGGCTCCATCATACCTTCCTGATTACTCTAGACATTGATTATTATCCTTGCGTCTGTGCTTGTGTGTGGGCTTTAGCAAGGACTATATGATGTACATTTATAACGAGATCTATTGTCACTCTGTACCATATTCCTGAAAATTTCATTATTGCACTTGAAACTGTGCAGGATAATTTGGAAGTACGACTATCTATCTATCTATGTATAGTATCTATACGTATATTTTCTGATAATGCATGCTGCACATGCACCAAGTCACCAAGTTTTCGGGACGAAGGTGCTGAACTAGGTCGATTATTGTTGCTGCTGTTGGCTCCTCCGTACTCCTGTTTTTGTTGAACTTGAGGCTAACCATTAGCATCCATTTTCGAGAACCATTCATGGATTATAGACGTTTCTCATGTGTAGTATTCGAATTAATTAAGATGTGGTGTGTTTTTGTGTTGAGACTTTCATTGAAGAGGGATTCCAAAATGCCTTGAAGTGATGTGAGACACTATCATCTACAATCTATACGTATATCGGAGGAAATTTTGAGCATAGAAACCAAGTTCGAAGTATCAAGATAATTATTAGATATTAGGCGCATTTTTTTAACAGCCTTGCGGAGCAGAGCAGGTTAACACCATACAATTACACTTAAGAATAACTAAAGTAGAGTGGGTCATTGCCAAACTAAGCCATGATGACTTAGTTCGGCTATCCACTACCACCAAAAACTTTCAGCACTAGGCCAATCACACCACTGTCCACTAGTTCATCATCATCATCGTGGCGCGGCAGCCCGACGTCGGGCCTTGGCCGCCTGGATCATTGTCCTCCAATTATCTCGGTCACGTGACCGCGTCCTCCAATTTTGGGAGCCCAGCAGCTGCGCGGCGTCCACACCTACTGAGCTCTCCCAACGAGATCTCGGTCGTCCTCGCAGTCTCGCTCCGTCGACTCGTTCTGCATTCATTACTCTCTTAGGCATGCGATCATCGTCCATTCTTTGTACATGCCCTGCCCATTGAAGTCGTTGTAGTTTGACGATTTTCGAGACTTGCAACTCATCGTACATTTCATACAACTCATGGTTGTACCGGATGCGCCATCCATCTCGATCGCAAACAGCCCTGAAAATTCGTCGTAGAACCTTACGTTCAAAAGTGTCTAGCATGCTTTCGGAGGCTTGAGTTAGGGTCCATGCTTCGCAGCCATAGCATAGCACTGGTCGTATAATGGTTTTGTACACGCGGAGCTTCGTGTTTCTGTGCACATGTTTCGATTTCATTATGGGGAGAACCGAGAAAAAAGTCTTATTAGCTAACTGTATCCGTCGCTTGATTTCGTCAGTTTCGTTGGCGTCCCTTGACAGGTTACAACCCAGGTAGATGAAGTTGTTCACGAACTCGATGTTGAGGTTCCCCACGTTGATGCTCCACCAAAAAATTGCATTGCGCATATGCGTGAAAAAACATAGAGATTTTTCATACAATTACACTGGCAATTTGATCTGAGTTGCTCTATATAGAAGGTTAGTGCAGGAATTCTATTCTGTCAAGTAGTTCTGCATTTTGAAATGCAGGTGGCGCAGGTGTTGAAGTTTTCGGGCAGCTTACAGTTTGGGAAGCACAACGAACTCATTTCCTATCAATAAAATATTGATTTTGTGTAATTATATTACATATATGGAATAATAAACATACAAAATGAGTCTTCTGCCAAAGGAAATTTGTCAGATTTTATATGTTCTAAGGTATTAAGTTTCCTCTTGAAATTTCTATTGACGTTTGAATACTAAATAAACCAAGATACGCTTCCAAGCAAAGACATGCCCCATTTGCTTCTCCGCTACTCTGATTTGTTCTTGGCTGTTTTTTTGCCTCTTGCTCTGTACAAATAAAACGCAGATATTGTTTTGACTCACCTGACTTTCCGTCGACACTTTGGTGTTATGCAGACCAGAAAACAAGGTAGGGCTTCCCTAATACTATTTGTGAAATAGCATTTTTGAGTGCTCAATTTAATGAACTTAAAGGGAGTAGATTTAATGGAATTATTATGGGTGTGTATGAGGCCATTTTTATGAACAAATAAGGCTTATCTAGAAATTTGTGTTGCGACATATTTCGTTCTGTTTGTTTAATTTAATTTACTGTGTTTACGGGCTTCTTTTTTTATATTTTTTTATAGCAGTGATTTAAGATTTAATAAAATATAATTGACATTGTTTCAAAAATTGCTATTTATTCCGAAATTTTCAAGCGTTAGGTGCAACACGAACACTGCTACATACTGGGAGAAGTCTTTACCTAAGGCTAGGAAATAGTTATGTGCGAAAGTGTTCGGTAAGCTGTTAAGTCTGTTAATGCTAACATCGATTGACAGCTAATAATGACAGCTATATCTGCTAACGGTTAATTACGTTCAGGGTATATTCGGACCGGCAAAATTAGGTGTTCGATACATGCAGCCACCCACTTTACGTAATATAGCTTTGATGTGCATACAATAGACAACAATTAAAAGGACTAAATTAATTATATGCTATTAAATTACTGTAAAGGGTATCCATACCTTCATTGCCGTTCTTCAGAATTCATCAAAATGTAATGCAATGATTCAAGTTTTCTCCTTGAAAAAACGTATCCATGAGAAGATGCATTCATTTTTGCATTGGGTCAAATGCGTGTATTCAGTTCATAGGATCAGTAAGGGCGGCAGCATGCGAAGATCGGTCACCACTCTAAGATACTCATCTAGAGCTCGGAGTTCAAATGTCGATGCTACGATCGTTTTGTACAGCTTCCCCTTAAGCTTTCGTGGCATCTTCTTATCGCAGAAAGCCCCAGAGTTTTTTGGTCACTTCATTCAACCGACACTTATGTGATGTTTGATGTCGTCATCTCAGGTAGCTTCCGTGACCATGGAGCCCAGGTAGTTCAGCTGATCTCCTTTAATGTAGATATCCGGTATCGGTCTCTCTGGAACTGAGAAAGGACAGCAAAGATATTCAGTTTTTGGTTTAGATTAATACCAACCAGGGTTGGTAATGTTTAAAACATTTGTTTAAAACATCTGTTTTAAACAGCTCCAAAAAAAAAACAGTCTGTTTTATACAAATGTTTAAAACGGTGTTTTAAACACTGTTTAAAACAGTTTTAAACAATTCAATGAATTGGTTTTTTTTCATACTATTGTACATACACTTTGGTTCGTACGGGGTACGGTAACAAAATTTTATTATCTTATCATATGACCACCATGTGGTTGTTGTGTTTGTGCACTGCATAACAGAAAATACTAACAGCCAAACATCCATACGGCAAGCTTTCGTTGCTCTGGAATACAGCAGCATAGAGAGAACACGGAAAATGAGTCAAATTTCTAAACATCCAATTTATTCTTCATTCGCGCCTTTGTGTCATTCTTGCCAGTTTTTACTAGCAAAAATTTCGAGATCGCCGGAATGGAATATTTGCATTGCTCCGCAAACAACGCCATCAAACCACTTAGACAAAAAGGGTCGGACGTGGGAACACCCTTCTCTTGATTTTATGGTGATGTTTGTGGACCTGTGAAAATATACCCATTGGATTCCAGCCCCGCAATATTGCTCGTTGAAACTGACACGAATGAAAAAAAGGTGCGAATGAAGATCAAATAGATAATTTCAGCCTCACTCGACTCTAAAATTGTTATTCGAGAGCGAGAACAGATAAAGGGCTCCATAAGTGTTGCACAATTATATTGAGTAAATGAAAATATATTTGTATTTTATTATGCACTTGTTTCGTATACGCAACAAATGAATCTATGACAATAGTATTGAGCGTCAGTGGGCCGCTTAACGCGAAGATAGTATTTTATATGCGACGTTGCGATTTTCATCACATTCTCACTTCGAACGTACATTTTGGTTTAGTTTCCGCCTAATTTACCATTCGTCACAAGTTCGTATTTTATAAGCCTTTGAACGTGCCACGTAAAGTAAACTAACGATGTCATTAACTGGAAGGAAAAAGGATCCAATATGGAACCATTTTGAAAGTGTCGCTGGAGGTTCAGGATCCGCGCGTGTTAGGTGTAAGTTTTGCGATGAAGTGTTAGTCGCTCTTGTTGCCAGAATGAGGAAACACACTGGCAATTGCGCAAAATCGAAGCGCCGAGGCGAAATTGCTGACGAAGTTGAAGTCCTTTGTATTGATCAACCTCAACCTCCAAAAAGATCGAAGCATTCTTCCACACTGGAGAATTTTGTTATTAAAACGCCAGTAACAAAAAAAGAAGAAATAGATCGTCATGTTGCCAGGTTTGTTTTCGCAACGAACTCTGCTTTTCGAATTGTTGAAAACAATTATTTTAAAACTATGATGACAGCAGCCAGACCTGGGTATACTCCTCCGAATAGGCATGATATCGCCAATAAATTTTTGGACGAGGAATTCGCAGATTTCCAATGTAAACTTCAAACCACCTTAAAAAATAGAACAGTGTGTTTGATGATTGATGGTTGGAGTAATGTTCACAACGAGCCTGTTATTTGCATCTGCGTGAGTGACATAGAAGACGGACAAGTGCATTTAATAGACACAATTGATACGAAGGACCGTAGTCATAATTCCGATTATTTACTCGATCTTGTGATGGAGTGTATTAAAAAATGCGATAGCTTCGGCTGTGAAGTGAAAAGTGTTGTGACAGACAATGCCTCTAACATGACTAAAATGAAGAGGGACTTGGCTGAACGAATTCAAAGGGATATTATTACTTATGGCTGCGCTGCACACGTACTTAATCTTTTTGCCCACGATATTGAGAATGCTGATATCAAAAGTCGTGTGAAAAGAATTGCGAAGTACTTCCGGAACTCATACTTTCCTTCTGCCAAGTACAAGGAAGCAGGCGGTAAGGAACTATCTATACCAAGCGACGTAAGGTGGAATACCTTAAGTGACATGCTTGAATCATATTTAGAAAACTGGCCGATACTTATCAAAATATGTACTGAACAAAGGGCTGCTTTGGATTCAGATATCGTCCGATTAATCGAAGACATGAAGCTGAAAGATAATGTCACAAGGTATTCAAGGAAGCTGAAGCAGATTTCTATAGCCATCGACAAAATTTCAGAGCGACAAATGTTGCATTAGCGAGACGACAAGCATTATCTTTAATTTAATCGATTGGTTCAATAAAGAACCAACTGCAACTGGCCAAGAGAGAGAAAAGTTAAAAAAACGTAGGAACATGCTGCTGAAAGAATATCATCTTCTAGCTTATCTTCTCGATCCACGATATCAGGGTAAGGGGCTTCAACAAAACGACGATGAAGAAGCTATGATGACTCTTCATTCCTACTACCCGAGTGCCGTAGCAGACATCATGAAATATAAGGCTAAACAGTATCCATTTAAGGAATACCTTTTTACGGATAGCGCGTTAAGGGATGTGTCACCCTTAACTTGGTGGAAGTCTTTAGGTGACAAAATCGATCCTGTGACAAGAACTTTGTCAGTACAATTGTTCACCGCATCATCGTCTTCAGCGGGAGTGGAAAGGAATTGTTCATACTACGTTGAGAAATAGACTGGGGACGAACAAAGCAGGAAAATTGGTGGCTCTGCTTAAATATTTAAACTCAAAAGATGGCCATCAATAATTTAACTGTTACTTATTTATATCTATGAAATGTATTTTAGTTCTTTTCTTTTAACTTTTTTTAGTTCTAGATTTGTGCTCTTTTGTTAAAAGATATGTACATATTTGAACAATAATTAATTTTCATCAGTTATTTGAATTTATTCTTATGTTAGTTTTCCATATGTGAATTTCAATTGCTATTTTTTTTTATTTGATATAATAAAATAATAAAACAAATATGATTCGGCTATCTTTCTTCTTCCAATGATAAGACATTAATTCGACTTTCAAAATAAGTATAATTAGTACATGGAAACACCAATTTATAATTACAGAGTGAACAAGAAGCTGCAGAAAAAATTCAAATCAAGATAGGTTGGCTACTCAATACCAATGAAAGATATATAATACGTTTAAAACAATTTAAACAGGGTGTTAAAACATGTTTAAAACACGTAAAAAAAAACAATACAGAAATGTGTTTTAAACAAAAAAAAAAACAGTTTCAGACCAAAAAACAGTTTTTTTTAGCCAATTGATAAAAAACTGTTTTTTTTTTACCAACCCTGATACCAACAAGACCAAGGTTCTTAGACCACCATTGCGAAAAGGAAATCCAGCCCCTATCGCCATCAATATTAATGGGCAGCCTGTGGAGAAAGGGACAATTTCGTCTACCTGGGTAGCATTGTTGCCGAAAATGGTGGTACGGAGCACGACATCGGTCGTTATATCAACCAGGCTAAATGCGCATACGGCATGCTGTCAAAATCTGGCAAAGCAGTTATCTCAACATCAAGACCAAAGTTTGACTTCATATTCGAAATCAGCGACCCCAAAAACAACCGGTTATTATTATTGCTTTCAGCTAGATTGAACGTATTTATAGAAAACAGTGTTGCCATTTTGCACTCGCCATTTTGTCTTTTTTTTTTATAATTTTAACATCAGACTCGCAATCAGCGACCCTAAAAAACCACCAGGTAACAAGTTTCAACCTAATACAATATGATAATAATTGGAGACTATAATTCGGTTCTATTGTGATTTGGCCCCACTGGGCAAGGTTGAGTGAGCCCACTAAATTCTTAGGGGCAGTTGCGGGTAGCTAGATTTTTAATAAGTCCAAAGTAAGTTTAAAAACTAAAGAACCCAGGTTGAATCAGAGTGGAAACTAGTGGAAGTTTTTTTTAAAAGCCTTTTTAAAAATCGTATTCAATTAAAATAAGATAATTTCTTAAGGGTAAATGCATATATCGTTTTCATCACTCATTCGTGACAAGTTTACTTATTTAAAAAAAAAACACAATATATGTACATCATGTGGAAAATTTTACATTGTTGAGGATTTAAATCCAATGATTTTTACAGATAATACGAGTACACCAGTTTAAAGTTACGCTAATTTGTCGACTCTCCTAAAGATTCTATACGGTGCGAACGAAGGTCGACTTTGCGCTAGTGCACAAAGGACATGGAAACTTATATTGACTAACTGTTTTGGCAACTGATACTCGGACAACAACTGAAATCAAAAACCCCATTCAGGCAAAAAAAAAAATAATAAAGTTCACTTTTTGACTTTTGGCCAGCTTTTTGGGATTTTTGGCCACTGTGTGACGGGACCATGTGACCAACCGACAATCGACTTCCCACTTTGAGACTCTCTTCAAGGCATAATTTTCAACGAAATGAATAAAAAAAGCAAATTGTAGATTTCTATCTATCATACTTTGGATATTTCTGCACTTTCCCTTAACAAAAATCAAAAGAAAAAAAAGCTTAAAACCAGAATTAGGGATTCTTAATTTTGCTTTCTTATATGATAACTCGAAAGCAGTCGATAATATACAAAGAGGCCATAGTCGTAAATTGTAGCTCGCAAAAAAAGAAAAAAAAATCAAAATGAGCGCCGAGTTCACCTTGCAAGCTTTGTACAAAAGCTCAGGTTAACTATGCCTGACCTGGATAGCTGCAAAAGAACGTGCCTATAGTGACTGAGGAATGTACCTAAATAGGTTTGTTCTTTTGCAGTTATCCAGGTCAAGGGTAGTTACCCCAAGCTTTTGTGCAAAAAAAAAACACGATGGGCGCGTTCTTTTGCTTTTCTTAACCTGTTTAGGTTAGTGGAATAACACGAAATACAACAACAATACTACCCTATATAGGCTAACGCTTAACCTGGTAATTTATCGAGGGCCGATCCTGACCTGGATAGCGCACAAGTAAAGCTTTTATTTAGGGCGCATCTACCGGTTCCTGGAAGAAGTTATTTCATTCGACGATGTTCCACTTAGTTTTCACCTCACTCACCTCAATCAAATTCAATGGGATACCACATTTTCTCCAATTGGAATTTTTTTTTTCGAAATATTAGGAAACTACTCGGAATCGATTAGTTTCTTCTATCACAGTTGCATTTGATAGGTTCAATGCTTGCTCTTGATATAGTAGAGTGAAGTTTATTTCTAATATTTTCCAAAGAGTGGAATTATCCCACCGCCCTGAAATCCAAACTTTATCTGAGACTAAATCCATTTCATGTCAAATACATGCTTTTACCCTATATGTGTCAGATACATAGTTTTTTGTACAAAAGCTCGGGTTAACTACCCTTGACCTGGATAGCTGCAAAAGAACGCGCCCATTGTGTATGTTTTGCGTTCACGCGATTTCGGAGCATGTACTATACAATATTACGCTCATATTTATTTTTGTAAATGAGGGGATGATTTTTTATGGGATTCAGGGAGTTGAGTTGTATCTGTTATTTTTAAGTGTTAGCAGCTACCTGCTGATGTTAAAAGTGATAACCTACTAAAGAGTAAGAGATACGCTAAAAGCAACTAGTCTGGATAAGGAAGCTTGTGTTAGTTAAAAGTAACTCGCACTTTTACATTGGACTAGATATTATTCAAATGGTTTTCCACAACAATTAGTAAGCCAATGGGACACACTCATTAACCTTGCTCAACATTACGAGCTTTGCATTATATGTATTAAATTCCGTTTCACTTCCCACGAGTGAATGTGAGTGAAGTTGATGAATGATAATCCAAACAAATCCCAGCACAAATTTTCCAACAACATCAAATTAAACAGAATTATGTATCTTGTCAACTGGATATCAATTCCTTTGCGAGTTCATCTATGTAGAAATATTCACCACGACCTTAATACCCTACCCTCACTCTACATACTTTAGACTTCCCCTCTATGTCGACATAAAAACGTATAACGTGAACTCATATCGAATTTGCTACTATCAATTTATTCCATGTCACGTAAATTTCTGGTGGATCCTTCCATACTCCCTACGGAATAGTAAAATCCTTTGGTTGAGTGGACACTTAACCGTTCTAACATAATAGAAAATAAAACCTGAGCGTAAAACGAAAGGATATTCGAGTATACGTACTAGTTAGAGAGGAGGGAGGCAGAGAATAGGTGTTATGCCAACTTGATACACGTTAGTGATAAATGGGCACGATATACCCACAGGTAAAGTCTAATTAATTCCTTTCGCGGTTAGCAATTATCTGAGGGGATTATCTAGACTAGAGAATTCAGTGACTCGATATATTTTTTCCTATCTACTTTATTTTCAATGTTTCGGATCCGATTCGCTGGATTAGCGCGCAATAACTCTCCCTCGAGGGTCGTATTGCTTGGCAAGGGTTGCAGCATGCTATTCTGTGAAAATATTAGTTTCAATTAAAGTAGGTATGCAATAAAAATCGCCTCGGGTGGTGATGACACATTTTATCGTTGAATATAAAAAATGTTGAAATTATGTTTACCTATGGCTAAGATAAATGTTTGTTGAAATCAGATACGAAAGTCCTTGAAGTGAGTGAATTTAAAAGTTATAGGCAGTATAGTATCAACTAATAAATCTTCTCGGGGCAAAAATTATTAGAATTTTTTAATGAAAGTATAGTCATAATCATAACACTCTTGAGTTTATTACTGCTCGGTAAACGAAGAGCCTAAAGTTCAGAAAACATGATGTCTAAACTCAAATGTAATATTTTATTGAGGTAGTCAAATCTATATGGGCTATGGGTCGCACGCCCGATAGTATAGTCACCGCATCCCTCTTCCACACAGGGGTTACTATTCTGTTTTAAACTGCCCCTAAAAGGCGCATTTGGCATTTCGTTAGTCCATAACCAATTTCGGATGGTACAAATTACTGGCTTACACATCCTGTTCATTTAATTGACTTAAACTATAGTCGGGCAAGTCGGTGGTTTATTCTTACGTCTCACCCCACTCACTACTAGGTGTGAAAAAAAATAGATAGTGTCAAAATGGAGGAAATTTGTGATTTTCGAGATCGGTGAGATTGATCATGATTTATTTTAAGATTTGCTGCTGCTGAAACTAGTCCACAAAAACAACAAGCTGTGCACCTATGAAACATTAATACGACCAGTACTGCTATTATATGGATGCGAAACGTGGACCCTAACCACTGCCATCTTTACTAACATACAGTATACCCTAGACTTTTAGTATAGGGTATATTGTTTTTGTCACGACGGAAATATGTAACACCTTAAAGAAGGCTCCGGAGGTATAGCAATGTTATATATACAATAAATGATCAGGGTCACCTGGTTTTCTGTCTATAACTCTTGAACCAATTGACGTAGACATCTGATTTTTGGCACGTAACCCTGAGGTGAGAAGCTGCTTGAGTTTTAGTAAGTTGGGCATAATCAGATCGAAGGAACGCCTACCTCCCCTACAAAATTCCAAAAATTAAATATTATTTTAATTACGATAACTTTCGATAGAATGACACTAGCGAGTTGAAAATTTGGGAGGATGTTGGTAGTAAGATCTAGTTAGGTGTTATTGAAAATGGGTAAGATCCGACCCAAGGAACCCCTACCTCCCCTACAAATGAAACCCCAAATAAGCGATGACTTTTTATTAAATGAAGCCAGCGACTTGAATTTTTGGTCAAATGTTTGAAGTGAGATTAAGCTAGTTGGCATTAAAGATGGGTTATATCCGACCTAAGGAACCCGTACCTCCCCTAGAAATGAAACTTAAAATAAGCGATAACTAACGACAAAATAAAGCTAGTGACTTGAAATTTTGGCCAAATGTTTGCAGCGGGATCCAGTTGGCTGATATTGAAAATACGTAAAATCCGACCAACGAAACCCTACTTCTCCTACAAATGAACTTTAAATAAGCGATAACTTTCGATAGAGTGAAGCTAGAGACTTGAATTTTTTTTTTAAATGTTTGTAGGGTGATCTAATTAGTGATGGGGATAATGATGGGCAAGATCCGACCCAAGGAACCTCTACCACCCCTATAAGTGAAACTTTAAATAAGCAATAACTTTTGATAGAATGAAGCTAGCGACTTGAAAAATTCGACAAATATTTGTAGAATGGATTAGTTCATTGAGTTTGAGAATGGTCAAGGTCCTCCTGAGTGAGTATCAACCTCCCCTATAAACTGGCCGTCACTTTTAATGCATATGGTCGTTGCCAATTGGTACTTTCGGTATCACCACTAGGTCTGTACAAGTCTAGGGTATATACGCTTCGGACTCTCGGTTTTATTTTCACATGTCACTGACAAGTACTAGTTTCAATTGCACTTAAAATCGCGACACTAAACTCACTTTTACGCACAAAAATCGCGAAATTTCAAGAGGTATGAGCTGTTTGACGATCTATGCTCCTCGAAATTTGTCAAATTTCGGGGGCTGGCCATGTCTGATGAACAGAATCCCGAAAAGTGTGCTAACGTGTAAGCCCGAAAGAAACCAACCGCAAGGAAACCCCCGGTGTACGATGGGAGGACTTAATTGACACAGATTATATGAAGCGTCTACGATTTTCGATCTAGATCACGCCATCACTTGATCGAGATAGTTGAAGGAACTCTATCCAGGAGGTCAAGACCCCATCTGGGCTAGAGCACCGATGGTGATGATAAAAATCACCTACTGTACGAAGACTTTATTGGGACACTGTATTAACATTGTTATCGTGATCTTTGCTTCTTATAGGGCACACTTTATGAGTTCTCGAGTTGTAGAGCTGCCAGGTACCACGAAAGGAAAACCATTGTTGACAGGCTTTTAGAAGCATTTCACGATGAGTCATCCTTTCATATCATCAACTTCCAAATCTATTATAATTGTCATAGCTCAGCGAAAATTATTTTACGATGCCATAAATACATGGCTGTTAAAAAGCCCTAAAAGGAAAATATTAATTTTGTCAAATTCCTTGCCATGTGGAATGAATCGTTTTCATGTCTTCAATTTCGTGTCAGCTACCAGACTTACTATTAAATATTTCTCAACTCATTTATTTGTTGTTTCCTTTGCGCTTTTAATCACCCTGCATATCTCCTTTCTATTGTAAATATATTGTTGGCCTACATCTTACCCATCTGTTCAAATGACAAGCCTAATTAGCCCCGAACAAAAGTGAGTAAAAATGAAACAAGCGCCAGCGTCTTCAACCTTGAGCAAAAGGACAATTAGAGACGACTCCAACAGGAACCGAATACAATAAATTGCGCTCAAAATTAATGGGCCGTGCACTGTCTCTGGCTTCCAGTTAGGTACATCGAAAAAGAGTATTGAATTCAATTCATGTTTTATCGATTGGATCACTGTCGTAATTGGAAGAATGATGGGAGTCGTTTAATTTAAGGACAGACTGCTTGATTGACTGACGGGCAACGAACATTGTAACAAAAATTTATCGCCTGTTTATTTTATTTTTTAACTAGGGGAGAATACGAGTACTCGTTTTCTTGAAACTTGAGTATCCTTGCTGAAGGTCGTACCACAAAGGGCGAAGAATCTAGCCATCTTTATAAGATGCCATTTGGCAATTTTATGATTAAAAGGACTGAAACAATGCGGCCTTCAAACGACGGTCAGAGGAGGATTATGTTAACTATTCAGCTAATAAATCTTGAATATTTATAGCATTGTGAAATATTGTCAAGAAAATTAAATTTTGAGGAGGATTTACTCGTATATTAAGCTTTCTGTTTGATATTAATTTCACTTATAAAAAAAAATTGAGCGAACTTGTCCCTACTCCTCTTTTACCGAAAATTTTATTATTAATAAAATTTTCATAGCCATCGATGATCCATATCACCGTACCTAACTCTATGTCTGCATACAATATTAAACAAAAAACCAGCAAACATACATTTTTATACATCAGTGTGTTGTGTTGGGCGAACACCTGAAAAGCTGACATTTAAGTTATATAGGCTTATAAAAATCAAACGAATGTTTCGAGGACACTTCGACACCCACCAGTCATTTGACCCCGACCTCACCCAGTTCTTGTGTCCTTTCCTTTTTATCGGGATAGCACGCGGATGTATCTATCGATTTTGTATAAACTTTTATATTCAGCCATCGTGTGGTCCTTGTTTGCGAGCCTCAAAAAGATGGGCTCGAATTTTATCTATGTATCTTCGGCCGTATTTATAGTGAACACATTTCTTTTCTGTATTGTATACTCGTATTCCAATCTCCTAGCAATCCGCACGTATACATTTTTCATTTCAAGTTTTCTGTCGTAAAACTATCAAATAAAAGGACTAACGCAAAACACTCGAGTGGATCCGGCAGATAGAACGCTTTTGGTTTTTTCACTGCCTTGCACATATAGGTATAGTACATTCACAACACTTTCCAGCGCTAATAATCAAAGAGAAGAATAGAATAAAAGTGTTATGTACATGCATTATATATTTATGTAGTGCGGCTGTACATCTAGCCCAATGTCTTATGTGCGGGGTGTCGCTATTGTTATATAGGATCAAAAACAGCATCCTTGTAATATTTAGAGATAGAAGAAGTAGAGTGTGATTGCCAGTGGAGGATATGAATGTTTTGTACGCGATTGTTGTTCTTGTTGCTTGTTTTACAATGTCCTTTTTGTTGTTGCTACTGTCGCTTCTGGTGTTCTGTTGGGGAAGAATGCGAAAGTAGGTCTACCAGAAGGCTGTCTTTTTAGCAAATATTGATCGTCCGATGTTCGCAAACATCGGACATGAACAGACCAACCAGCAACCTAGTCCAGTCCAACCAGCCGGACGGACGATGCGGCGACCGACACGACGGGTCGATCCTCATGTGCAAACGTGTGGTGTTAACAATAGCAACTTTCCAAACTCTTCCTTTAGCGGCGTAGATTTTCTTGCATAAGGCTATGAAAAGGACTTGCTCCTGGCTTACCTCCCTCCATTCCGAGCTGTTGACTCCAGATGGTTGCAGGATATTGAGGGAACAAGTTTTCGTTGTTGTTACAGTTTTGCAAATTTTTTTGTTTTTCTGTTTCTGTTCTTGGATCGACAACGACGGCCTGAATGGCATTGACAATTAGATTAATGTGAAAGATTTTTGAAAGACTTAAGAAACGTGTCACGAATTTTTTGTATGATATGGACAAGATGATGGTTAAAGGCTTTGTAGAAAATGTACTTAATCATTATCGTGGCGCTACAAACCGACGTCGGGCTTTGGCCGCCTGGACCGCGTCCTCAAATTTTGGAAGCCCAGCAGTTGTTCGGCGGCAGCATCCACTGTGTCTTCTCAACGGACTGCCGGTCTTCTCGGTTGCCTTGCTCTGCTGATGCGTCCTTTCAATATTTTCTTAGGCATGCGGTTATCGTCTTTTCGTTGTACATGCTCTGCCCATTGAAGTCATTGTAGTTTGACGATTCTCGAAACTTCCATTTCATTGTACAATTCGTACAGCTCACGGTTGTACCGGATGCGCCATCCATTTCGGTCGTAAACTTCTCCAAAAATTCACCGAATTACCTTCCGTTCAAATGTGTTTAAAATGCTTTCGGATGCTTGGGTTAGGGTCCAGGTTTCGCAGCGGTAGCATCGCGTAGGTCGTATGGTGGTTTCGCATATGTGGAGCTTCGTATTTGCACATGCTTCTATTTCATTGTTTGGAGGGCTGAAAAAAAGTTGCTGTATTCATCGCTTGATTTCATCAGTTTCGCTGGCGTTATTTGACAGGTTAGGTTAAATGGCTGCCGTGCTCAACACAGCACACATGGACCGCAGCAGGGTCCGTTGTGTTATTTGATAGGTTACTACCCCGGTATGCGAAGTCATCAACGATGTTGATGCTGAGGTCCCCGATATTGATTCCGGTAGTGCTGACGTTCTTCTTCTTGATGGCATCATTATTCTTATTTTGTCCTCGTTAATGCGTTATTAAACTCTAGGAAAACAGGGATCTGCGGCGACTTTCATTGGGCCGGAACCCAGAGTTGCTCTGGGGAATGGCATGATTGGAGCGAAGGTCGAGAAGTGGATGGACAATCCATGCATCAACGAAGGTGGCAAGAGTTAGTCACCTGCAAACAAGCTCAGAATGCAATGACCAGCTCTTTATCCAGGGAAGCGAAAAAGGTACTCAGTTATAAACGGAGTACCCTAAGTTGGATAACTGCCTTGGTTACAGGGCACGGTAACTTTAAGGTTCATCTGGCCAAGATGAAAATCGAGAAAAATGACTTTTGATGACTATGTCTGGAGGAGGCTGAAACGGTAGCACACATTTTGTGCGAATGTCCAGCACTGGCTAGCACGAGGTTGAGGATCACAGGCAAGCACACGATAAGTGTGGAAGCCATGAGTGAACTCAGCCTTAAAGAATTGCTAGCTAGGTTGACAATTATCAGCCGACATCTGGAAATCACTGATGACCGGAAGGGGGCGAAAAGGGACCCAAAACAGTAATGGTCTACTTCGAATATTCCCCGGAATGCAATTATTATTTTTGCAACGTTAGGCAAACGACGAATTTTTCTGGGTAAACGTCGGCCTACGATGGGTAGACGAACTTTAAAATATTAAATCTAAAAAATCTAATATGACGGTGCCAGCTTCACAGAGCTTCAGATTGCGTCCACAAATTGTCCATCAAGGAGCCAAGGAGTGGAAATGTAAAATGTAGCGCCCAAGTGGTGTCAACATTTTTATTTTTCGAATTATAATTTTTTGAAGAATTTTTTGTGCGGGCAATCCTGGTCTTATGTTGGGAAAAGGAGAGAGTGTAAAAAATTCCCAATAAAAAAAAAAAGAAAATTGGTCATGTTTGTCAGTTTGGAAAGGAATTGTGTTGTTAATAACTTTTTTTTGCGAGTAAGGAAAACGGAAATTTTTCCTGGGCGAACGAGGGCTTACGATGCGTAAACGGAATACATAATCTCAATTCAAGGAAATGTCATTGTGAGTGTGTATTAAGAAGCGTCCAATGTGGGACAAAAATTTCAATTTCTTTGAATAAAAAAAAGGAGGGGTGGGCAAACGAAAATTTTGGGCTATCGTTGGGTAAACGGAATACCGTAAACAATTCTCAATTTTGAAAAAGAAAAATCATGGTTTTCGTCAGTTTGAATAAATTTATTTGGTTAATAACTTTTTTTTTAGCGGACGGGCAAACGACAAATTTTTCCTGGTTAATGTGGGTTTTCGATAGGCAGACAAACTGCATTCAAATTTAAACCAGTCCGAAGCGTATATACCCTAGACTTGTACAGACCTAGTGGTGATACCAAAAGTCCCAATTGGCAACGACCATATGTATTAGAAGTGGGTCTCCTATATGGCCAGTTCATAGGGGAGGTTGGCACTCATTCAGTGGGATCTTGACCATTCTCAAAATCAATTAACTAACCCATTCTACAAATATTTATCCAATTTTTCAAGTTGCTAGCTTCATTCTATCGAAAGTTAACGCTTATTTGAAGTTTCACTTGTAGGGGAGGTAGGGGTTCCTTGGGTCGGATCTTGCCCATCATTGCCACCAACCAATTAGATCCCCCTACAAACATTTAAAAAAAATTTCAAGTCTCAAGCTTCACTCTATCGAAAGTAATCGCTTATTTGAAGTTTCATTTGTAGGAGAAGTAGGGGTTTCGTTGGTCGGATTTTACATATTTTCAATATTAGCCAACTGGATCATACTACAAACATTTGACCAAAATTTCAAGTCGATAGCTTTATTTTGTCGTTAAGCTATCGCTTATTTTAAGTTTCATTTCTAGGGGAGGTAGGGGTTCCTTAAGTCGGATCTTACCCATCTTTAATGCCAACTAACTCAATCTCACTTTAAACATTTGACCAAAATTTCAAGTTGCTGGCTTCATTCTATCCAAAGTTATCGCTTATTTGAAGATTCATTTGTAGGGGAGGTGGGGGTTCCTTGGGTCGGATCTTGCCCATTTTCAATACCAACAAAGTAGGTCTTACTAGCAACATTTTGTCAAATTTTCAACTTGCTAGTATAATTTTTTCGAAAGTTATCGTAGTTAAGGGAATATTTAATTTTTTGAAATTTGTAGGGGAGGTAGGCGTTCCTTTGATCTGATTATGCCCAACTTACTAAAACCTTAAGCAGTTTCTCACTTCAAGGTTACATGCCAAAAATCAAGTGCCTACGTCAATTGGTTCAGGAGTTATATACAAAAAACCTGAAAATTAGGGTAGTACGGGGTTCTTTGTAAGAAAATTACCGTTAGTTTCAAACTGATCGATTTTATTTTCCCAGGAGAGTATAAGATTACCCTCATGAGTAATCTACCAAAGCAAGAGCTTTTCATGTTTATTTAATCGGGAGTTATAGATACATTTATGTATTTTACATATGTAGGGGAGGTAGGCGTTCTCTTAGCCTGATCATGCCCAATACCATCCAACTAGATTACACTACCAATATTTGACCAAAATTTCAAGGCTCTAGCTTCATTCTATCGAAAGTTATCGTGCGAACGGACAGACAGACAGACAGACAGACAGACAGACAGACAGACGGACAGACAGACAGACAGACAGACAGACAGACATGGCTAAATCGAATCAGGAGGTGACCCTGATCATTTATATATATACATTGCTATACCTCCGGAGCCTCCTTTAAGGTGTTACATATTTCCGTCGTGACAAAAACAATATACCCTATACCTACTAAAAGTCTAGGGTATAAAAATCTAATGTGACGATGACAACTTCACAGAGTCTTGGGATAAACTAGTTTCGGGCGATGTACGTTGCATCATGCAACTTCCGCGTAGTCAATTGCCTTAACCCCTTCTGGGGCATAGCGTGTCAACTGTTCCATGTTGCCCAGTTGACGTTTCGTTGGCATAAACTGGTTTCGGAGAATGCAGTTGCCAGCATGCACCTCCTGCACATCCATGGCCACGAACGTCGTCGTGGACGGGATTCGAACCCGAAACGCCGGTAGTCGAACATGGGACTCATGCCTCAACACACTGCACTACCGGTCGCATTTCTGAAGTTAATTAAATTCTTCTTCTTAAATTCTTCTTCTTCAGTGCAGCGGACCAAAAAAAAAACGAAAGAATAATATTTTTACAATCAGAGTATCCTTTTTCAATTCATAAAATGATAAAGTGGCCCAGTTCCATCTGCCCTTTTCAATATCCCATTCATTTACCCAACAAATTAACTTTATGGTCGCTCGTCGTCATCATCATCCTTGCAGATGCAGATCAAATTTCTCCCTTTTTGCCGCTCAAAAATATGACTACGCAAAGTAAAGTGCTAATGACAGCTTTGAGATTGCTCCTTCCACTTTCGAGGATACAAAAGCAAGACAAAACAACCAGCAGCACTGAAACAAAACATAACTGAAAACATGAAAAACAATGAACAATATCAGGCAGAGCATGTCAAAAATACAGAAAAAAAACACAATAGTGTCCTTTTTGGTTTTATTCCACATTTCTCCTCCAGCTAGCTGTGGATGATTCGCAGCTGCTTTGACTTTGCCATTTTTATTGTCACCGAACACGCCATCCTGCTGCCACCACCAAGGAAGATTATGCGTTGGGGATGTGATGGTGGTGCTGGATGTGTATATTTGAAAATCGGAAATGAAAAAAAAATATGTATATATATTATAGTATAGCCCCCTGGTAGTGAATTGGGAGCACCAGCCAGGGGTAGAGAAGTGCGAGTGACAAACAATAAAGCAGGAATAAATCGTCCCCGGGAAAGAGGAATTGTATTTGCTCTTTGGGTTGTGATGCTATTTTTCCCCACAGTTGGAGCTGCCGTTGTTGTTGGTGTTGATGGTGCGTCTGTTATTGTAGCCATTGTTGGCGCGGGAACTCCTAATGGTTCTTTGAATAATCCCGAAATGTTTACACACTGAGAGGCCGTAGTCAGATGAAGGAGAATGGTAAACAGTCAACCGTTTTGCGGTCGAATTCAATGGTTTCGAATTGCCTGATTGTAACGTGGTTACAATCTAGAAGTTCAGATAAATTTTAAGATACGAATTGCGTACATTGGGTATTTTGATGATGAACCTTTGATCTGTGAGTGGATGTTGTGCAATGGATAAATTATTCATTGGATAGTACCCCATACTTTCTGGTCTTTCTTTTGATTTTTGGTAGCCATGTGTCATCTAAACTTACTATAATATTTTCCATTGGGTGGGCTTAGAAGTTTCCCAAAATCACACACTGCTCGTGAGCGATTCCGAAACCATTTGGATATGCAGTCTGTGCGTACTGAACGCCACTTTCGTTGTCACACACTTTATAATGAAAGTCAAGGAGAAAGAAGAATAAGAAGAGCGTGAGCGGTGAGCAGAACTAATTGTTGCTCGGTGATCATTTGAACATGATCAGCTGGACAAAATCTGTTCTGTTCCTTCTGAACCCATCCCTTATTTCTTCGAAATATAGCTTAGACCCACCATAGACGCAGCGATCTATCGGCCGATCCGTCGCCCAATATCGATATCGGCCGATGGATCGTTCTGTGTATGCGCTTATCGTTGGCGATTTTTTGGACGGTTTCAAATAATTTGAATTCGCTGATATTTAGTGGCAAAAAACCTTTTCCACACACATTTTGGAAGGGTATGTTCCTCGAAAAAACTCTACACCAATATTTACAAATATAAATATCATCCGCACTGTGGAGCCTCCTACCTTGGAAGGGGTGACACTGACTTTCACTGACAGGGCGAGTTTTCTGGGCCTTGTATTAGACAGGAAGCTTAACTGTATACCGGACATCCATGAACGTACCAACGAAGTCATCATAGCACTCTGCTGCAGCAGGAAGGCTGTAGGTAAGACGAGAGGTTTGACGCCTAAAGTGTTGCATTGGCTCTATGTGTCCGGCGTTATTGGCGTCCTACGTACCCAAGCCAATCGTAAACAGTTGAGTAAGGTACAGAGAGCATCTGCTTGGCAATCTGCGGAGCTCTTCGATCGACTCCCTCCCGACATCGATGGGCGACATTCTATGACCGTACTCCTTTTGGGAAAATACGCAAGCATGATGCCTCCTGGTGGTCAGTGGGAGTCAGGGGTTCTGCAAGCACTGCTAACCTTTCTGTGAATATTCACGGATGGCTTCAAGACCGATAGATGTGTGGGCACAGGAGTATACTCCGAGGAGCTCAATTTCAACTATTCGTTTCAACTTCCAAGCTACTTCAGCGTCTTCCTGCCGGAAGTCTATGCAAGAAAAGAAGCTGCGATGTCGTTAAATCTTTCCAGTACAACCAAAAAAGATATCATTGTTTTCAAGGACAGCCAACTTGCAGTTAGAAGACTAGACTCTGCGCTGATTGTGTCTGAGATTGCTGCTGAATGTCGAGCATGCCTTATGGAAATTAGCAACTATTTCCATATTATATTGTGCTGGCCACAGTGGCTTTACCAAGAACTGCAGAGCAGATGAACTGGCTCGTAGGAGTACAGACGGCGAAGCTTGGAAAATCAGTGGTGAAATTACCAAGCCATCTGTAAATCGGAATTAAAGTTGGTTGCTGTCAGGAAGGCCAACTCAACATGGATGAATGGCGTAACATATCCGGAAGCCAAGCTGATTTGGTTTGAGCTGAATTTCAGTCGTTCTGCTGAATTGCTTTCACTGACAATACACCAGATTAGCGCAGTGGTTGAAGTTGTTACAGGTCATTGCGTCATCGGCGAACACGCCAGAATGCTTGAATTTCCATACAGCGACTTCTGAAGGGGCTGGTGTGTTGTAGATGAAGGGAAGAGCACCTTTTATTTGCTCTGTAGCTTTATGGCTCTAGCGTATAGAAAGAGGTCAACTGGTCCACTATTGGAAAACCTTCCTGTGACCATCTGGGAAAACTAAGAGATGCGGGTGTCGGTCAACTATTCCGGTTTGCGGTTAGCTCCAGTTGGTTCGATTTAATATACATAGAGTTATAGAGACTGGACACAATTGTGGACCTATCCCTGGTCTAAGTGTGCTGTGGGAACAAACCAGCCCCAACCCATGCATATGGTCCATGAAAAAAAATTTAGATCTCCTTTTCCGTTCTTTTCGGACACTCCGTTCAATATTTTTTGTAGCAAAAAGTGTTTTAGACTTTTCGACCACTACAGGTTAAACAAAAAAAAAGTTTTAGGTTAATTTTTTCTAGTTTAAATCTTATTTTACCGCGCTATGGAGTGGCCTGGAAATTTTTCGCAATAGATAAAGTTGGTGGTGATAAATTTTCCGTCTGCTATACAGGACCTGGGCCATCGTTGTGGATGGAGGGAGGCAAAAATGATGGTTATGTTTCCAACCTACACGGCTACACAGCGTACGTTCTTTTTGGTGGACCCATTCGTCCATGATATGTGATGACTGAAATCTGATAGATATTTTCATATTACATATGAGAAAATTCAAGCAGCATGAATGATAAATTTATGAGGACAGAATGAGAGATTGGTTGCAATTTATTCTTGATGGAATTGTGAAAGTTTGTTTTTCTGTTTTGTGGAATTTTGGGCGGTAACAAGAAGTTGGGGAATTCATCAAAAAACATAGCATTGGCCAAACAAATATGAATTCAGTTTCTGCTTGCCATTTCGATATGACTTCATTATAATTGCTTTCCTACGTCGAGATGGTTACATTTGTAGCCTGGGTATTTTTACGCCCATCGTTCTAAATACATGGTAGTATTAAAGGCGAACTCAATTCCATTCTATTCGACCTATCTAGTCGCAATCAATTTCTAGCGTAGACATGCATCTACTGATTATCCAAATTCTTCTTTTTCCGTCTTCCATTTTTCATGGATATTGGAGTATTAAATCCCCGCCCTCGACATTGTGTAAATATTTGTCGAAATTAGTTAATAATAGAGGAAATTTTTCCAAGAGTGTTTTATCCTGTTTTATTTTGAGGATTTTCAATTTGTTTTGACTCCACCAAGGTTGTGTTTGGGGGATAGACGGATAAAAAATTTGTCACATTATTTTAGGGAGGCGAGTTTTATAAAAGTGACACAAGAAGTGAATGAAAGTCCTTGATTATTTGATATAAAACATAATAGACAGGATAATGGATGGTTGACAATCTCTTTCAAATTATGGGGGTGTGTGTGCATTTTTTTAAATATTTATTTTAAGGTATTGGAGATGATTAATGGATATTTTCTTCTTTCTTTCCAGGTATATATTATTCAATGGAAGTGATCCGAAGTGAGGTTTCTGGTATGTTTGAATAACAATTGTAAGAAAAATATTAATAATTTCACGATCATGGGTTTTTTAATGATAAATCAACTGTTAGTAATGCTATTTGGCAGATGGGTTCTTCTTCCTTAAATTTTTTTTTTATTATTGAAGGGGGAAATCTCATTGTTCAGGAAACACTGCCGGCAACTAGTGTCAATTGTACAGCAGCGACGTGGGATTTTCATCGTCAATGAGCGACAGCTTACCCAGTAAAACCTTCAGCCTTCTTTCTCCACCATTCTCCCTACCGAACTACCTCTGGGCTGGTTTTGGCTAACAAGCCGTTAGTTCGTTGCGTACGTGTTCGTATTTGCTCCTCTTTCCCGAGTTCCCCTTGAGTGCCGCATATTGTGCGAGTTATGGCTTTCCAATTGGATTCAGATCTTATCATGTGCTCCATTATGTTATGTGGATTGAGGTCACTGCCAAGTTCGACCATCAGTGCTTTACGCTTTCCTGTAAGCCTTGGACAGTGAAAGAATACATATTTCGGGTCTTCTGCTATTCTGGACACATTGGACAGTCGGGTGAATCCAGCTTGAATCTGTAGGTATCCTGTGGCCACCATGTCCAGTAAGAAACTGGGTTAGATAGTGAATCACCTCTCCATGTTTGCGGTTCAGCCACAATCCGATTTGCGGTATGAGTATAAGTGTCCAGTTTGCCTTTGGGGTTTCAACCCACTGCGGATGCCATTTCCTCAGAGACTAGCACATTTTTCGTTTTTTTGTGCGTATTACCTACGTCCGGAGGCTTCAAACATCGGCCTTTGTACAATCGGTCCATTTCGTCTGCTAGAATATCGATGGGGATCATACCTGCTACTATGTAGGCAGCCTCATCCTCAATGCGTTCCTTCGATAAACAGAGTTAATTCTTCGACTGTTACAGGCATGACAAAGCGCATCGGTCCAAACTGGTGGCGCTTAAAGAAGTTTGGAGGTGACCACTCTAGGCAATAAAGTCGCCTACTTGTCGTGGTCCTCTCACATTTAGCATCATCCTTGTCAAAGCTGCAGTAGCATTAACCGTCCTCTCACATACGCACTTAAGGTGCTCTCCAAATGTAACCTTTGCGTCAATCATCGACCCCAGGTACCAATTATTGGCTTTGAAATGATGATGGTTCTTCCGACTCTAATCCTCAGAGTGTTCCTTTTTCTGCAGTTACTGACGAGAATGGCCTCACTCTTTTGCTCAGCTAGCTCTAGTCGTACTTTTTTCAGCCACAACTTAATTGTTGCGATTGCTTCGGTGGCATGTAATTCAGCGAATGCCGGATCCCTGACCACCACGACCACAGCTATGTCATCTGCGATCCCGGCTATCGTTAGTTCTTTAGACACTGGCAAATCCAATATATCGTTGTACTTGTGCATACATGATGTTCCACAGCAAAGGGCCGAGTACAGATCCTTATGGGATGCCTAATGTTACTTTATACTCTTTTGGTCCTTCGCTGGTTTTGTGCTGTAGAGTTCTAAACGAAAGGTAGCACTGTTTAAGTCGCATTAAATAGTCAAATGGCCACACCTACAAAAAAAATTAGGTATGTCATTGTCAAGATGGCATCGGCTGTGGATCGCGCCCTTCGGAAACCAAACCGTCGGTCCGACAGGGCTCCCGTCCCTCTATGACGGCAACTATTCTGCTAAAAATTATTCGTTCCTGCACCCTCTGAGCAGCGTTTACAGGGAAATTGAACGAAATGAATTTGGTTCGCCCGGCGGTTTCTTGGGTTTTGGTGGCAAAACCAATCTTTGTCTTTTCCATACAGCAGGGAATACTTGCTCCTGCAAACAGGATTCAAAAGCACTGCGGAACTTCCCGGGAACCGTGTCAATTGCTATTTTCAATACTGCGCTGGGAATGCCATCAGGATATATTCTGGAAATGACGGCCACAATCTTTCTGTCAGTTAATGCCGGTATCGGCTCTTTATGGACCATTTCCTGGTTTTCGACATTTTCTAATGCATGCTGGGGGGAAAAACTGAGACTATCCGATTTAGAAGAAGAGGGCACTTCACTTGGGGCGTTTAGTAACTGCTCAGCTTTTTCATAACTACCCTATGGGCTGTCCCGGGGATTGTTATCTGCGGCCTCGCAGAGTTGCTTGAAACAGTTTCGTTTACTCTTATTTATTGCCTGCTTTTATTATTATTATTAAATAAAGGCAGGCTAAGGTACCCAGCTGGTAGGCACTGCGACCATAAGATCTATTGCGCCATAGCCTTAACTAATCCAAAAGACCCTCAACCAACCTGATAAAGGCCAGTAGGTCCTTTGTAGCAGTACTCTTAATGACACTGGAGCTCACGATGGAATCTCCAAGAAGCATGAACCTGGCGCGAGCGACGGCGGGGCATTCACAGAGAAGGTGTTTGGTGGACTCAATATCTTCCAGGCAAAGTCGGCATTCCGTCTCAGTGGACAGGCCCATTTTGTTTAAGTAATATCTCACCCAGTGGTGTCCCGTGAGGAAACCAACGACCAGTCTCAGGTCAGCTCTGCCCAATCGGCTAGCTTCTGTGAGACCGTAGGGGTTGATAAGATTGGACTGTCGTAATCCCGGGAGATTATTCCAGTACCGCAGCCTTTCGCCCGCAGACCAATCCCTCACCCTGGCTGTGGCCCAGCTTAGACCGCAGTAGGGATCAGGTCCGAAAAATTTGTCCGATGAACCCTGCCTAGCAAGTTCATCCGCAGCTTCGTTGCCATGAATGCCTGCTTTAGTACTCGTAGTCTGCGCAAAGCTCTGAATTCTTTTGCCAAATTGTCGTAGTCTGGTGTCTCTCTTGATCGCTGGTACAATCGGCGCGCTCGTCGTGGACGGGATCCGAATCCGAAACACCGGTAGTCAAACATGAGACTGCTGCGTCAACACACTGCGCTACCGGTCGCCCAACTACTCCTAACAAAGTCCAAAAGTAAAAAATTATCGCATACTCCATGAACTCTACAACGTGTTCTTTGACTGGTCTAGTTGATAAATACATTCTGTCAAAAAAGTAATCAGTAGTAGTCAGTTCATCTCAAGTGTGTTTTGCGATTTTTGCGATGGATGACATTATCGAACAATGTCTTAATTTTGCGTTGCAATTCCGACCCCACATTCATCCGCATTGTAACTGGTGATGAGACATGGTTGACATGCAAACCAGTCAACAAACTTCGGAATGGTGCCTTCCAACTGAACCGAAACCGAAAAAACCACGTCAAAGTCGATCAAAAGTCGAATGTTGGCAGTTTTCTTTGATTACCGTGGTGTCGTGCACTCAGAATTCTTGCCCGAAGGTCAGACAGTTAATAAAGAATATTATTTGGCGATTAAAAGAGCAAATTTATCGAAAAAGGCCAGATTTGTGGAAAGAAAACTCTTGGATTTTGCATCACGACAACGTACCATCACATAAGGCTATTATTGTGAAAGAATTTCTGACCGAAAACTCAACAAATACCATTGAACAACCCCCGTATTCACCTGAAATGGCTCGGTCCGACTTTTTTCTCTTCCCAAAACTGAAATTACAACTTCAAGGCACCCGCTTTCAGTCGATAGAAGACATAAAACAGAATTCGCTGCAATTTGCAAAACACACTTGAGATGAACTGACAATATCGCGTACTGTAAACAAACTAAATGACAGATGACTGTCAAACTCCGTGACAGTATAGAGGACATTTGTGCCAACTTAGCGACAAAACGAATATTGACAATCCTGTCGGGCAGGCTTTTTAATGATTGATTCCCGGTACTTTTTTGACAGAATGTATGTTGACAAAGTTGTAATGGGAGAATTTCGGTCGACTTCGAAAATTCGCACCAAAACCGCTCCAAAGATAAAAAAAACCGCTTAAATTCCCGCTCCCGCGTTACTGCTCAAGTCCCGGGGGATTTTGCGGAAAAACCGAACATCTGGCAATACTGGTGAAGTTTCTATTGTACTCAAACTTAAATGCAGACACTGCAAATCAAAAAAAAATAAAAATACATTAATAAGTTAAGTTAATTCTAACGCTACGTTTCGCTTATTTTTGGTCTCATCGAAATGTAATTTCTCAACACACAGAAAATCGTAATTGAAATGCTCCACTATATTGCGACTTACAAGTGCCATCCATAAGTTATAAACATAACTAAAAAGATACAAAGTATCTACACTGCATGCAAATACATCGGAACATGGATATGTCTATGACTACCGACTGCGTGGAACCTGTTGTGTTGAAGATATCGACGTAAGTTTCATAAAGATCCCAGTATAGTTAAACTGGATGAAATCATTCGAAAAAACACGTCCCACGCTTTCGGTAGGCATAAGACATATCCATGTACCCGTGTATCTGGTGGCAGTGTAGATACTCGTCATAAATTCTGCTTTGCTTTGTCCTGTCCGCTTGGGCTCCTTTCTCTCGCGGGATCGTTTCGTTTTCATTTGCATCGCGTGTGTGCAATATTCACCTCCTCTCGTGCACCCTGTTCCATCTACCCGTTCGGTACAGTTTGCAGACTGCAGCCTATCGACATTTCTCTGAGTACGTTTCTGCTAATAGCAATCACGCTTCCCACCATCTTTTCCCAATCGGACGTGTATTGTGTTTGTATATCTATTGCAAAATCGCTCCCACACTATCCGCTTCATTCCGCCCCTTTAATCAACAGTCCGGGTCCGGCACACACAATCCGTTTCTCAAGTAACGCGTGCGAATCCATGCTATTGTGTCCGGCAAAGAGAAAGGGAAACTAACAAAAGTAAACAAAACATTCCAACACACGCACAAAGAGAATGCACAAGAAAATTTTTTGAATTTTTGCAGAAGGGAGGGCATTTGATCTTCTGCAGACCTCTGAATGTACATCATGTCACGATGAGCTGCCCGGAACTATAACATCCTGCGACGAATATTTCTCTATTTCGGGGCTTGGGAGATTTTAACTCGCGCAGTACGAATCCGCCATTTTGTTTTATGATATGTTTATTGCATGTGTGGTGGGGGCCCACATTGTGGGCCAGTCAGACCTCAAATCGCCGCCATTGCAAATGCACAACCATTTGGATAGAATGAACTTCATCCGCGATGGCTCTAGCTCTCTATCTTCTGGGGGCGGGAACTATGTAATGTACACACTCTCAAATTGCGTCTGCGCATGTCCAAATGTTAGTCGAACCGACTACTTGCTACTTTTTCTGGGACCCTATTGATTCAGATATGTAGTACGATGTGCGCTATTTTATTTGTTTGGATTCCAGCCATTTTGAGCATTTTGGAATTTTTGCGGAAGGGGGGCATTTGATCTTCTGCAGACCTCTGAATGTACATCATAACATACGAGTATAACATCCTGCGACGAATATTTCTTTATTTCGGGACTTGAGAGATTCTAACTCGCCTAGTATAAATCCGCCATTTTGTTCTGTATGTTTATTGCACGTGTGATGGGGGCCCACATTGTGGACCAGTCAGACCTCAAATCGCCGCCATTGCAAATGCACAAACGCAGTCGCTGGATCACCCGATTTGGCTCGAATGAACTTCATCCGCTCTCGCTCATCTTCGGGGGGCGGGAACTATGTACACTCTCTCAAATTGCGTCTGCGCATGTCCAAATGTTAGTCGAACTGACTACTTGCTACCTTTTCTGGGACCCTAGTGATTCAGATAGTACAACACGGGCTATTTTATTAAATGATGAATGGGAATTGGCGGAAATTGAAGGTCATTGAAAGTCCGCCCGTTCACCCGGACACTATGTTATTTCTTGCCGTCCACAACGTCAACCTTTATCGCTATCAAATCAACATCCCAACATGTACATACAGGATCCCCGCAAGCGCACCGCCCGCGCGGATCTACAAGCAACAGCCATGCACAATGACCACTTCACTCAAACGATATGCACAACCAGAAAAGAAAAATTTTCAATGGGCTTGCTTCCTCTTCTGACCCCCGAGTAGAAAAACAGACATTTCGTGTGACGGACAGATTTTTAGGATGACCCCCAGCTATAAGACATATCCATGTCAAAAAGTTTTCTATGCAACCCGAACGAAGCATGACCAAAACAAAATATTCATAATGCACTTACATGCACATGTACACATATAGGTATATGTACATACCAGAAGCCTTAAAATTGGAAAAACTGAAAATGTTATGAGACTACTATGCTGTTGTGACTAGTTAAATCTCTGTACCATGTCCTGTATATGTCCTGAATGCATTCCACTGCATGCTCATAGCGATATGCGATGCCAATGGTAACCATGTCTAAACGAAGGTACGAGTATGCTGCGCTACAAAGTCATAGTATGATACTTTAGGAAAAACCCGATTTCTGTGGTAAAGAACTGGAAACTCCAACGAACTTTAGCATTAAGAAGTTAAATTTCGCATGTTGTATAGAATCGAATTATTTGATACGAAAAGTTTTATTGTGGTACGGATATACATACATCTTTGGTATTATAGTATCATGTTGATTTTTGGGTTATTATCAGGAGGCAATCATATTTTAAGATCAAAGTGGAGTGGGTCTTTGCGAGTCTGAGTCAAAATCACTCAGACTCGCTAACCACTACCACAAAAAATAATCAGGTAGAAGCCATTTCATACTGTCGCTTGGTTTCGCCCTTGATCGAGCTGCTTCCCTCATGGATTAAGGCAGCTCCTGATGAGTGTGATCCATAGCGTGGACAAAACCAAGAGACAGGGTGAATTGGCTTCTAGCTGATTATTTTTGTGTTGCAGTGGTTAGCGACTTTGAGTCATTTTGACTTCTATTCGCAATGACCGACTCCACTTTATTCTCAACAAATTTATTATGTGCTTATGCGTGAATAAAACATAGTCAAAAAATAATATTTTAAGGCACCTTGAGAAACCTTGCATGACATTCAACGACAAACTTAAACACGACAATTTGAAGTAGGGACCCTTAGCAAAGAGGCGTAACAAAAGTTAAATTTCAACTTTCAATAAAGTGGAACTCCAAATAAATTGGAAAATTTTGAACTTAAAAAGCAAAATGTTGTTCAAATCCGTAAAACTGTTGTTGTTTTGTACGAAAATTCTCCCTTTTCTGCAGAAAATCTGTTGTAGTAGTGCCTTTGTATTGCCCTCATAAAAAAGAGTAACAAACTTTAAACTCATTCAACCCTATTCTATAGCAGTAATTTTTTTAGTACAGCATGACTAGAGTTTTGTGGTTTAATCCTGTTCACCACTGAACAGGGTGCACAACAAATAAATTTTATCTATAAATGTGGCAGCCAACATGACTACACAGGACTACAGGATTAGTAGTGAAGCAGGCAGTAGCGGTCGTCCTGCAAGCATTCCACTTTTCCAGTTTCCAGAACGTACCGAATAAATGTGTGTTCAACTACAATACAATATGAGTGGATACTTATAATTTGTTAGAAAATGAAACGTTTTCATTTTTCACGACAACCGTAGTCCAGACCAAGGCACAACAACTAGGTTGTATATCTATTAGCAAATTTTTCACTATACCGTAATTGCATAATATTACATTTTAATTTTAGAGTGAAAGTAGGTTTAAGCCGCATATGGTAGAGAGTTTTTGTATGAGTGTGTGTTGTATACTATATATTGTACAATACTATCGCATGACCTGGTCTCCCGAACCAAACAAGGACAAAACCGACAAAAGTTGTTTCCCGGTTTGCGGCTACCCAGTTTGCAGAGTTATGAATGTTAAGGCAAAGTAGGTTTTGAGCAGAAAATGCTATTGAAATGAAATGTAGATTAAATCTGTGTTTTATTAGTTATGGAATTTTCAGAGGAAACACTGAAATATTAAGAAGAGTGAATATTGAAAGCGGACCTTCAAGACATATTGCGTCGGTTACGAGGGCGCATGCAATATAAGGACTCACCGTACTCAAGTTCTTCCTTGTGTCATGATTAAAGTTTAGAAGAAAATCAGTAACGAATTGTTTTAGTTGAGGTAACCCTCAACCGAGGGCGCTTTCAATAACATTAAACCTAGCGAGATTATTGGAGCACTTCTGAGCCTGCAGGTTGATGAGTCGCTCTGTATGCTCATTAACACACTGCTAAGATCAAGGTTGATTCATACTACCCTAGGCACATCGTCTATGTGCACACGGGTTTGCAGGGGGACCTCCCAATGGGGCGTACTGTCTCCCCTTCTCTGGAATCTAGCGGTGAATTGACTGCTGTTGGATCTGGAGAAGATTGGGTGTAAGGTCATTGCTTATGCAGATGATATCGCGATTGCAGTCACGCAGGGGCGCACAGAAGGGGGGGGGGCAACAGGGGCAATTTGCCCCGGGCCCCGTATCCGATTGGGCCCCGGCAAGGACCCTCTCGTTGCGAATCCAAACTTGTGAAAAATACACACTCTGAATTTCAATCTATGTATTTGGAATTTGGTTTGATCTTTGCATTTGCGCACATTTCTTCCTACAGCAGACACATTATGGTGAAAAAAAAAACAAAAATGTCATTCACAAAGACCGATACATCAAATGGAAGGAATTGACCCAGAGGATATCAGCGGGATGTACTGTCGACCAAACGTCAATGCGTCTCCTAAAAGAAGAAACAAGAAAATGCACAACAATTTTGACCACCATCCCCGATGTTGTCTTATTTTTGACTCGAAAGGGCCTTCCATTTAGGGGACATCGAGAAGATTATTTCAGAGAAAGTGGAACATCTGGTCTTTTCCTTTCAACTCTGCAACTGGTCGCGATTTGCTGATTTTGAGAAGAAAAAAGGAGTCGAAATTGGATCGAAAATCAAACAAGTGCTCGAAGACTGTAACATCGATTTCAACTTGTGCAGAGGTCAAGGATTCGACAACGAAAATTCTGGAGTCCAAGCCATCGTTTCACAAGAGAATCCGCAAGCTTATTACACGCCTTGCAGTGCACACACGCTGAACCTATGTGGCGTACTTGCGATGGAAACAAGCATGAAGGCTAAAACGTATTTGGGAAATATTGAAAAGCTTTACAAAATATTTTCTCTTAGTCCAGTGAGGTGGAAAATTTTGCAGGAAACCGCGAACCTTTCTCTCCATGCGATATCCACCACAAGATGGAGTACCAGCTGAAGCTGTTCGCCCGTTATGAAACTATCGCGGTATCGTTGAATCTCTACAGAAAGCCCTCGAAATTGACGTACCATCTGAGATCCAATCAGATATTATCTTCATACTTAAGTGGCTACAATCCTTCGATTTCATCCTTTTCACAACAATTTGGAGCAAGCTACTTCAATTTCTGGACGATACAAACAAGATTCTCCAAAATTCGAAACTAACGATAGAAGTAGGAGCCCGTAGTGTGGATAAACTTCTGAATGATATCAGTCGCTTGAGAGATTTCTGGCCAACCCTATTGACTGTAACCAAAATAATTGCATCAAATTTGGGCATTGACTCTGAAATGCTGAATGATAAAAGAAAAACGAAGAGAAAACGATTCCATAATGAAAACTACAACGCAGAGCACGTATTCAAAGGCCTCGAAGATTGCTTTAAGGTTGAAATATTCTTCCCGATCATAGATATACTTTTAACCGAGGTTGACAAACTGCGCTTAAGATTATCCCAGTTGTCGAGACTGCACACGCCGATTCTTCAGCAACCAAGTGAACGGAGCCACTCAGAAGACAAGTCGCAGTCAGACGATGAAGTCCAGGATATCGTTACATCTGCTGCTCACGCTTCAAAAGCTGCATACCCCAAAGATTTGGTCGAGGCTGATCCATGCCAGGAAATAGGTTTGTTGTGGAAAATAAGAAATCTAATGGAATGAATTTTAACTCTGCTTTGGAGCTTCTTAATCTTATATGTTCATGCGGGTACGAAAACATTTTGCCCCAAATATGTATTTCACTGAGGCTTTTGTTAGTGCTTCCACCATCTGTGGCGTCCGGAGAAAGAGCTTTCAGTAAATTATCTCTTATAAAGAGTAGACTAAGATCTACGATGGCTGAGGACAGATTGGATAACTTACTGTTACTCTCTATTGAACACGAAAAAGCAAGTATAATAAATTTCGAGGATGTCATTCGGGAATTTAGCGTCATAAAAGTACGAAAGAAAATTCAGTAATACACTGTAAAAAAACATAATAAACACATAAATTTTGTCAAAGGGCCCCTTTCTATTTATTTGCCCCCCCCCCCCAGGGAAAAAGACTGGCCTTCACAGTAAAGCAAAATTTCTAGGTCTCATCTTTGACAGGAAGTTAAAGTGGAAACTTAATGATGAAGAACGGGTGAAAAGAGCTACTACTGCACTCTACTCGTGCAGGAAGGCCATAGGCAAGAACTGGGGCTTGCAGCCGAAAGCGGTATAGTGATTATATACAGCTGTGGTACGCCCTATATTGTTGTATGGTATAAGTGTGTGGTGAACTGCACTTAGAGCAGCGGCTTACTGCAATACGCTAAGAAAGGTACAAAGGCTGGCTGCGCTGACCACGACGGGGGATTTTAAAACCACTCCATAAACCGGATCAGATATGATACTCGGTTTACTCCCGTTGGATATATTTGGCGAACAACTGGCGACAAACACGGCTCTAGGCCTTCGTGATGGGGACCAGTGGCGCGCTGAGTGTGGGACACTCCACTGTACTGGACAATCTGAATCTCCCAAGGGAGATGAACTACATTTCTCCGAGATACCAATTTGGCAAAGACTACACTAGTCTCATTCCGTCGAGGAGTATATGGTTGGGAGACGCGGCCTCCACCACTGACCACCACCATCTATACAGATGGCTCTAAGACCGATGATGGGGTCGGGGTAGGCATATACTCGGAGGGACTGGGGATTAACCTATCACTCGGTCTCCCGGACTTTTGCAGTATCCTATAGGCGGAGGTTTCGGCTATCTCGGAAGCTCTGTCCTGGCTAGGCAGTCACGTCATTACTGTGAGGGACATTACTATTTATACGGATAGTCAGGTGGCAATTCGCTCACTCGAATCCGTTTTGACGACTTCCAAAACTGTCGAGAACTGTCGCCTAGCAATCGCAGAGATGGCTGGCTTCTTCAATATTACCCTCTGTTGGATTCTGAGCCACAGTGGCTTTGCGGGTAATTGCAAGGCAGATGAGTTGGTCCGAGAGGGAACAACTGAAGCGGTTGATGAAAGCCGCAAAGACATAAGGGTGCCATTTACCTTGTTGAAAATTGGCGATTAAGACCGCTGCCGTGGATAGGGCTAATGTTAGATGGCTCTTCGGCAATACGTGCCAAACGGCAAGGATGATTTGGCCGAAAATTGATCCCGTCGTTCTGTCACACTGCTGTCGTTGAACAGGAAGCACATTGACAGGGTAGTAGGAGTTATCACAGGGCACTGCCCAATAGGGGAGCATGCCAGGAGACAACATCTTCCTCACCACGACTTCTGTAGGAGTTGTGTCGATGTGGAGGAGGACCAGACCGTTCTACATCTTCTATATCATTGCGCGGCCTTGGCTCGTAGGAGAAGAATGGGCTCACGGGTTTTCTACGATCTGGATTAAGGATATGACCGCCACACGTCTCAATTGTTACATCGCCAGCACAGGCTGGTTTGATACGTATGTTCAAGTGAAGGTGATAATGGTGGTACCACAATGGACCCAATGTTGGTCTAAGTGTGCTGTGACACATCACGGCAGCCCCTGTACCTAACCTAACCTAACCCTCAACCGAGGACGGATATGGAGGCTGGTCATGCACATCCGCCGTTATACCAAAAGTGCCAATATCTCTGCAGAATTGACCTAGAGTAACGCGTGCTCGACACTAGCTCAGCTGTCGGTAGTATGGCCGGGGTTGGTGCTGGTCAAGCTGCCTCGTCATCGTTACAAAAAAAAAATGAAATTCGCGTCCATTGTTCTTGCACTTGATTATAGGGGTAAAAAGAAAACTAGGTTTTTCCTTATACTGCAAGCGTTTTTATTTTGTCGAAAGCGACGTACTTCGCTGGAGCATAGCGTAGTTTTCAGTAATGTGAGGTAGGCAATTTAAAAAAAAATGTTAAAGCCTGTACCGGCTAAAATGTTAAGAATTTGAAAAATGTCCGTTAATTACTATATGTTTTCAATGTTCTTGTAATGTACAAGTGCGAATTAAAATATATTTTTCAGTGAAATTGGAATTTTTGTGACACTTGGTTTCAATTCTGCACACTAATTTAGTGTGGGTCTGTAGCTTAGCTCGGAAACGCACCGAGCAATTTTTGCTACTCCAAACATCATTCCTCTAAGCTTAGTGGCTTCGTATGGATAGAAGCATTCATCAGGTTTTCTGTCTTTGCAGCTATCCGCGTGCAAGACGACCACGAAAGTGTGAGAATTCTGTTAGTATAAGCCGTGAAGGCGTGATTTTTACTTGAAAACTCGACCGTGGAGATCTAGATGATGTAAATCACCTTGCCAACTTACTAGAGATGGCGTAGAGAGGGTGAAATATGGAGACATTTGTTCCCTGGAAATTTTACTATGTGAATTCAATGTTCTTGTCCCTTACTACTTTATGCTGAAAATTGCATGAGTCACGCATAGGTTCCACGAGTACTGTATCTCCATACTGCGTTTATTACACGCCACCCATGCGAGAAGAAACCTAGGTGAAAAGATACAAGTACTCGTATAATATATGGAAATGTGCACCCACAGCACATTTAATCCTTTAAAACTAGAACGTACTGGAACACTGAACATGTACAAACAAATGTAGTACTAAGTATAAGCCAACATAAAATGGAAACCATTTGCAAATGTAACGATTTAGAAACACCTATTCGGAGCACAGCAACCGCAAAAACTTGACGAATGAAAAGACTGAGAAACCAAACTACAGAGCGAAATGAAAATAGAAGAGAGGCTTTTGTGGTCGTAAATTACGTTACGCAAATTTCATATTATGCATTATGGATGTTGAAGAGAAGGCAGCAAAGCGATTCTTTTCAAAATTATCCTTTTAAAAGCGAACCACTCAAAGAAATTGATTACGAGTATAATGTTGCAAAGTATATTTATGATGTGCTATATACAGAAATAATGCGAATATCAATTCAACTTTTACCATGGATATGGTTTTGCTACCGGGTCACACTTGCGAATCATCCAACTAACAATTTTTTTCTTATAAGCCTCTTGAAGGGTTTTTTAAGATTCAATTTAGTTTTAGCTGAGAATGAGAGACTTCAAATTTTTTGAATTCTTGAAGAATGTTACTAGCCAGAAAGTGGAGTATGAAATAAGGAGTATCAAGAAATCTTACAGAGTTCTTTAAGTTTCCAACAAGAACCCTTTAAAAGAATATATAAAAGTAATTAGTTGTAAGAGCTGTTTAAATCTGTTATTCAATTCGGACGTCTGAAACGTTAACTGGGCCACATGGAACAGTTGACGCGCTATGCCCCACATAGATTCAGGATCTGTGATGACGTGGATGAGGAGGAGAGCGTTCTCCATATTCTTTGTCACGACCGGGCCCTGGCTGAGAGGCGGAGAAAATTTCTGGGTTCTTGTTTTTTTTCGGTAACTGGAGGACCTTAAGGATACGAGTGCAATAAAACTCAATCGCCATATTGCTAAAAAAATAAATAAATAACTGGCGCAACAGTCCAATTTGAACCACGGCCTCGAGATGAGTTAGCATCATCTCATTTTCTAGATCGTGACGGTTTTTGTGCAGAACGATCAGCAACACGCTCAACCGAGTTATTTACCCCATAATGGGTACTCATTTAACAGCTGAGTGGGCTCATAGTCCGACACGTAAATCCCCGGAATCGATGCATGTTGCTAGCATGTACCTTCTGCCTAGTTAGTTGCATACTTGCAACAAGTCGCGAAAGGTTGTGGCTCATTAGCACGCCCCATTTAAATATTTACTTATAAGAAGTACTTCTTAAGAAATCTGGAGGGTACATTCTTCAATAATGTTGTATTTTTAATGAGAATTACAAAATTTCAGGAAGGATACGGTCTCCTAGGACCCCTCCCCTGGCTACGTCAGTGTACACACATGTTTGTGTGCACCAATATCGAACAGCTGACCAAGCACCTTAGCTGCATCCGTTGAGATAGTCAATAGAACGCATTAGTTATGTTGTGAATGTTGAAATGGATCAGCAGCGGGATAGAATTGCAGGGCTTCGCAACACAATATAGTGGAATTCTGGATTAACTGGCCGACACATGGCTCCAGTTAACTGTCCCATCGAAAACCAGTGTATTACCTGCTACGCTTTTAGTTATTTTTTGCCTGTTGTTTTGTGCAGAAAATATTTTTTCATTATGTTTTATAGGATAACTCTTTCGAAAATAGGTATGGAAATGTTATAAATACAAACCATTTGGGATATTAAAAGAATTACCCTAAGTTCGAGCGTTGAACATAAATTTAAGTATTGAAAGAAACAGACGATTAAGCTTTTGCGTTGCCAACTACTTAAGAGGGAAATTTTATTGCCTATGGGTACGTACAATAGTGAGCTGTACAAAGTATATGGCAAAACATAGGTCTATAGGTCAAATTCGTTACGTAAAATACTAATGGCTTAATTAAGGGAGCTAGCTCAGTTCTACTACTTGCTGAATACATTAACCTTGTGACATCTTTCGTCGACTTCCGAAAACCATTGAAATATTTTCCTAAGCAAATAACACTCAGCTCGATATTTGCTCAGCCATTTAAGCCACTAAAGTGCATAATCGGCAACCACTTTACATTAGTTCCACACGGATTAAACCTATTGTTGTTTCACCACTCCTCTTTCCCCTTCCACAAAAAGTGCTAGCACTCACAAATAAAACAAACTTACCTACACCCCTCACACCAGGATCTCCTCTTTTATTTATCAGAACAACAGGAAAAATTTGCGCAAAATCAATCAATCTGTTCATCTTTTCGATTGAACAATGTCCTTCCATTACAGACGAACCAAAGGAGCGAACAAAACTTTGCGGTAAGTGGTGAGTGTTTGGTTATGGTCTGGGGCTGATTGTGGGCGTGTGTAGCGCCATGGTAATACACTAACTATAAATACTATGCTCGTACGTAATATATAATTCAGATGTTCCATGTCCTCGTAAAACGATGACTACACCCGAGAGCCATGTGTGGAACGAAGCAGACATGCGGGCGTCTCCACATTGCTCGACGTAGACAGCCGACCGCCTGATGCAAACCGCGTCATACTGAATTGGATTGCGAGGACTTCGGTTTTATGTGATGTCACAATGAAAATTAATATCTTCTATGCGACATATTTTAATGGATCACGTCTTTGCCCCGCGTGTCCTTCTTACGTTTTTAAGACATCTGTCTATGTGGGTCTGGGTCCTGTAGCCTCGTCTTGGTATAACGTTCTGATGTTATTACTCATTTCGATTTATGTGTCAGAGCTTAAGAACATCAAATTGGGGCGAAGTAATATTGGAAGACAATGAAAGAGCGAATAATGATGAGATGGAAGTTTCGAATTGAAAACGAGTATTCATTTTAGCAATAAGCCCCCATTTAAATGGTAATTTGGAAGTTGAAAAGTGAGAGAACGCTATTCAGTTTACTTTCTAATTGAATGGTTTGAATGATAGGTATTGATCGCCTGGGTAGGCACCGCACAGTGACGCACGGTGAATTTCTGTGGAGGGCTGCCGTATAGTACGGCACGCTGAGAACAAGTACAGGTCCCTTGTGACATCCTAGTAATACACACCTCCAGTCATCATCTAGTGATTGGACCAACCTGAGCTAATAGCTAGACGAAGGAGTTTGCCCACATCGGCGCTGGCAAAGTCCCTCGGATGATCATAGAATAGGACCCCAAATTAGATCTTCTGCAATGCTTCAATGCCGGGCAAGTATAGAGCAAATGAAAAGTGCTCTTCTCTTTCTTCGCATACTCACAGCTTCTACAAAAATCGTCGTATGAAAGTCGGTGCCTTCTCGCTTGTTCACCAATGACACAGTGGTCAGTAATAACTCCCACAAATAGGTTGATGTGAGATTCCCTCATCGAAAGCAGTTTAGCGGATCGTTTTACATCCAGCTTAGGTCATTCAAGTTTCGCTTTATGGCAATAATCGCCATTTATCCACTTCAAATTGGCTTTGCCAATAACGGCAATCTTTAATCCATACTTACAGGTTTGGAGAAACATGGCAATATCTGGACATATCTGCAGATTAAAATCGGTTGCACCTACGGTTACCTGTGAAGTTGCTATGGCCTGGTATACTATTTACCCTAACCCATATTTAGGCATAGCGCATCAACTGTTCCATGTGGCTCAGTTGATGTTTCCTTAGCAACTGGTTTCGGACGATACATATTGCTTTCATGTAACTCCTGCCCATTTAGCCGCCTACCTGCGTCAAGTCGGTATGTGTAGTGGCTTATTGTTACGCCCCATACCACAGAGAGAAGACAACATAAACATCCATACCCACAACGGGACGCGACGTGGACGGGACTCGAACCCGAAACGGTCTGTGTGCCGGGACATCAAACTGAGCTAACGGCCAACCATGTTCGATATGATATGTTCGAGTGATATAAACAAATATAATGTAAGTAACATAGATCAAGGATCTCAGTTTTATGCTTAAGGAATTTCGGATAAATACAATTTGACAACTCATTGAACAGCACACCTGCCATGCCCCACAATGGGCGCCAAGTAAATAACGCACTGAACTGTTATTTTGACAGCTTTGATTAGCCTTTCTTCAGCCTCAGAGTGGTACGGTGATAACAATAAGCGTGTTTTTTTGTACTGCGGTGGAGGTTAATTGAGGGTTATCCGGGTTAACTTACACACATTACACAAACAACATACCCTAGTTGTTTGTGTAATGTGTGTAAGTTAACCTGGATAGCCCCCAATTAACCTGAACCGCAGTACAAAAAAAAACACGCCTAATGAAGCAGTCTCAGTCAAGTGTGATATTTTTTTTTATAGATTCGATTGGTGACAATTTCACGAAAAGATATCAGATTCAAGTACATAGTGAAACAGAACTTTTCTCCACATTCCATGCAGAACTCAAACATGAATTCAATTCACGTCCGTTACGCTGGCACCCCCACCGCTAAGTATCGATATCAGGCATGGTGCATAATTAGGTGCTAATTAGTTGCTCTATTCCCGAATTTATTGCTCCTGCCGATTCGCCAGAATTGACGATTTTATGTGGGGTGCTAGCGTAACGTTACGCTAGCACCCTCACTTTTTTATCCACCATCTATCGCACGCAAATTTGATGTAAAATGAAAGCCAGAATTAATTGCTAATTGCCGATTCGCCAGAATTGACGATTTTATGTGGGGGTGCTAGCGTAACGTTACGCTAGCACCCCCACTTTTTTATCCACCATCTATCGCACGCAAATTTGATGTAAAATGAAAGCCAGAATTAATTGCTAATTTGTTGCTCTATTCCGGAATTTATTGCTCCTGCCGAATTGCCAGGATAATGTTTTCTGTATGGTGGTGCTAGCGTAACGTTACGCTAGCACCCCCACATAAAATCGTCAATTCTGGCGAATCGGCAGGAGCAATAAATTCGGGAATAGAGCAACTAATTAGCACCTAATTATGCACCATGCCTGATATCGATACTTAGAGGTGGGGGTGCCAGCGTAACGGACGTATTCAATTCGCCGCAAGTAATGGACTCAGGAATGTTTAGCGCCACTGTCCTGTCTACCTCATAATTCGCACTACGCTACATACCACTCGTCATCCTCGAGTATTTTAAGCTCATATTAGGTATTCCACATGCAGTGTATGGGTGGGTGGAGCAAAATTATAGTGCTTCTGATTTCTGATACTTTCGTACTATGTACGAAGCGAAAGTTTAACTGGCAGACTGCCAATTTCCTGAGAATTTCGGTACACTAGAAAATGTAAAGACGATTTTCAAGAAGCGAGACCACGACGCAGACGACTCATTCTTCGGAAGCGGGAAGGAAAGAAAATGTCATCGTATGACAAGACCAAAAAGCAGAACGACGACGACGGCTATGGTGGTGCAATTTGTTGGCGAAAAGCGACATCATCTTCTCCTTGGAGTCTTCACATCACATCTTATGTGTAGTGTTCTCCTGGTGTCTTTTCATCGTAGCAATCGGCCCCAAAGAGTCCCACGCCCGCTCATCCTTTCAACCATCGCTCCTCGCGTACTACCACCATTTCGCCTGAATGAGCTTTTGTTGTTCGTGGTATGTTCTTTAGGTAGACAGAAATCGTTCAAGACATTTAAGGATATCGATTTTCTGTTGCTTTATTAGATAATGGCTTAGATAGATTGGAGTGATTTTTTTTTTCGGCCCAGAGTAGGGGTGGGTAGTGTAGACAGTGTCCTAGGAAAAGACAAGAAATTTACTGAACCATGACTAAAACGTGCCATACACACACCGATCGATCGGCCGATCCGTCGCCCGATATCGATATCGGCCGATGGATCGGTCTGTGTATGCGCTTATCGTTGACGATTTTTTTGACAGTTCCGTATAATTTTTGATCAGCTGACATTTTATGGCGATCCATCGGCCGATCGATCGGGCGACGGATCGGATAATGTATGGCGGCTATAAGAAGTTCAGCCCGAATGGCCTTGCCCGCGATGGCGATGTTGTCGGAATGATTTTGCAGAATAACTTATAATCTAAAACATACGGAACTATAGTACGCTGCACAAGGACTAGGATGCACGCGGGATTGAATGCAATGAATGCTCATGAATGTGTGGTTTTGAAATTTACGGAAGTGATTGTGCATTCGAAGAATGCTCATCGTGCAACGTAATATTGAGTATGTATCAGAATGAGTGAAATATTATGTTGGGAGTTGGATATGATTCGCAGAAGGATATTGAGGGAGGAACTATTTGAAATGCTTATGTGGGTTTTACGAGAGTGAGTGCTGGCATTGTTAAATTGGTGGTATTTGGACAGAAGTGGATTCGGAGAAACTAAATTGAGTGGCTAAATATAGTGGTTATGGGCAATACATTTGTTGCCCAGCCACAGATGGATTTGGACTGATTTTGCGGAAATTGTTCAAACGGGAAGGACTCTGGTTTATGAGAGTCTATTGTGGGCTATTGTTAAGATGACCGGCTAAAGAAGTATGTATTTTCGTTTGTAGAATCACATCAGCATTGAATATACGAGGGTAAGGTGTACCATCCCTTATACCAACGAATAGTTGTCTGGGAGGTACCGCGGACCCACAGCAAAAGGAACTCGGCGCCATCTAAATACATACTATATGTACACATAAATAAATAAGAAATTAAGATGTGGTATGGAACTTCGCGAAATCTCAGAGTTTTATAATTTTTTTTAGGAACTTTTTTTCAATTTTCTCTGAAGATAAAATACCATACGCTATTCATGACAGTACAAGGCCTGACGCCGACGAATGCACCAGGATGGTGCATATGCCTATAGAGTGAAGGAGAGAGTGGAGGAAGGAGGAAAAAAAAAGTTCTCGGCCTGACACAGAAATACCGTTATAATCAGAAAAAAATTATATTTCCTGCCTGGGTGCACGTATCATTAGTTCGTATGACAAGTTTCAACTTGTTCTTTCAAGTACTTTGTTTACACGAACTTTTGCAGTAGACGTCTGCGTAAAATGGAGAAAAAATATCGTGCGGTTATTAAATTCTCGGTTTTGGATGGACTAACCTCTAAGGAAATTTATCCCAAGCTAACAAAAGTTTACGAGGACTCTGCTCATTCGATGTCATGTGTTTGTCATGTTTTCGGAGGCTTGAGTAAGGCCCTAACCAGATTGAACGCAGAATGCAGCAGCAGCGGCAGAAGCAACAATAACAACACGTAGATCTGTCGTGATGACACAGCGGCGATGACAGATCTACCTGTTGTTGTTGTTGCTTCTGCCGCTGCTGCTGCATTCTGCGTTCAATCTGGTTAGGGCCTAAGAGTTCAGGTTTTGCAGCCATAGGGCCGGTTGCTCAATGTCCGATTAAAATTTATCTTAAAAAGAATAAACTGCCATTTAGCACAATTTGATTTGCTCAATATCTGTTTAGCGGTATTAGGCCCGTTTTCTCAATGTTCGAATAAACTCTTTGTTAACTAATAGGGACACAAGTTATTTGAAGCTATAAACAGCCCGACAAGCATTTTCGTTTTCTCATACGTCTCAAGCAAATTACTAAGCCATAAAGTGTGGAACTTATCTCAGACCACCATTATGGCAAAATCAGCTGATTTTCTTGGCGGAATTCAACCGTCCACGAATCTATTTTGTATTAGTACGGTCTCTCAGTATATTAATTTGCAGCTGAGTTTGTTCCGAATTCTCTTCTATCGAATGAATTTCCAGGAACTCTGTTCTTTATGGCCACTTTCATTGTTTTCATTTGAATTTGCAAAAATGAACCGTTCTAGCTGTCAAAATCTCAGCATCCGGTATCAGGTGTTGGGTTTTTGTGTTGGATAAACTTTCAACCGGAAGCCAGTGGTTGGATTTTGTTTTGGATAAAAGATTAATCGATCGACGGTTAGCGTTTACCCATAGAGAATACCTATGGAGGAGCAATCCGCATATACTCAACACTAAACTACTTGAAGCAATTCCAGTCGTAAAAAGTAAACAGAGAGACACACGCCCTCCACTGCGCAACACCCGCGCAGTCTATATAAAAGCACAGGAAGCACGCAAGATGTCATCCCCTCTCAACTTTTCCAGTTGGAACAATAACATTCCAGTCTGTCTCTCTGCCGCGGAACACCCGCTCGGTCCATATAGAGCAAAAGAGATGTCAAATTTCCATCCCCCTTCCTACTTCCTCACTTGTGCCGAATTACTTCATTTCTCTCGCCCTTTTTCATTTCCTCTTATACTCTCTCTTCAAAGCGTTTACCCGATTAATAACACTAAACAGATATTGAGCAAATCAAATTGTGCTAAATGGCAGTTTATTCTTAAAATAAATTTTAATCGGACATTGAGCAACCGGCCCTTAATCGGATAAACGATAACCGTCCCCTAGCCATCGATTATCCAAAACAAAATCCAACCACTGGCTTCCAGTTGAAAGTTTATCTGAAACAAAAACCCAACACCTGGTACCAGATGCTGAGATTTTGACAGCTAGAGCGATTCACTTTTGCAAATTCAAATGAAAACAATGAAAGTATGGCCATAAAGAACAGAGTTCCTGGAAATTCATTCGATGGAAGAGAATTTGCAACAAACTCAGCTGCAAATTAATATGCTGAGAGACCGTACTAATACAAAATAGATTCGTGGACGGTTGAATTCCGCCAAGAAAATCAGCTGATTTTGCCATAATTGTGGTCTAAGATAAGTTCCACACTTTATGGCTTGGTAATTTGCTTGAGACGTATGAGAAAACGAAAATGCTTATCGGGCTGTTTATATCTTCGATTAATTTTTGTCCATGTTAGATAACAAGGAGTTTAATCATAATCAGACATTGAGAAAACGGGCCTTTATTGTGTAAATACAGCAGTCACTTTAAGTATCCACAAGCACTCAGCAATGATTAAGCGATTTGTACCACTTTTTAGTTAATTAGGCCAAAAATCCAAGTTGTAGCAAAAGGAACTGGTAACGTCGCTAGTCAAGAAAAGTTTTTCAAAGTGACAATTTATATCCCTACCACATTTCGTGTTCTCTTTGTACGACTGACTGCTCAAACCAGTTGGTAAGTTTTGATTTGTTCAATATAGTTACAGTACGTCCGCAAGCCCAAATCAAAACGGGTTTCTAGTGTTAAAAGTGTATCTTTGAGGGAATGAGACCAACTCCATACAGTATTGCCTTACTGATTTAGATAAACATTACATTAGCACTCGAGCCTTCTTCGCCGCTTGTCTGTCTGTGAAAATGGCGACGTTATTTGTGTTGACAGAGATGCGCTTTAGTGAAGGACCTCCCTCCCTTATCGCTAGTATCTCGGCCTGAATCACTTGTATAGTCTGGGAGGCGTAATGACTTCGATAGTCCAAGATTCTCGGAGAAGATCCTCGCGCAGACTTCTCAGGCCGTTTTCAGTCATCAGTGAATATTTTGCATTTGCACTTCCTGGTCAAGGAAGCGAGTTGCTATATGTCTCTCTGAGTTTTTTTACGGTGACGACGTATGTAGTCCGTTGGTAGATACTGTAGGATGCTGCCGTGCCCATACAGTTTGTAAGTTCAGTTCATGGACTCCTTAAGTCTAACGTGCTTCATGCGGCGTTTAATTCTATCTGTTGGTCTAAGTGAGTAGCTGTAGGATGATATGCGACCAATGTGCAGGCCCATTGGCATGATTGCAAAGCACCATTTGTGATATGTACAATTACAATGGCATATCAGTGAGGAGCGGACTGAACCCAAACATAATTTCTCATGTCAGCTTTTGCCGAGGCAGAGAAAATTATCCTAATTAAGCCAAACCTGAAAAGCTTGTACAAATGATCTGTGATACGAAGAGCACTGTAACTATATACCTTTATTTTACGCCTAGTATGCACTGCGATTCTTTGAACAGATTCTTTTTAATCTCGCCTGCATCGACTGATTGTCGCCGTGAATTCTGTATATGTTTTCTGCATCTTGCAAGGAGTCGAGGCAGACGAGATTCTGGCGAGACGTAAAAGAATCTATTCAAGAGTCTCGTACTAGGCATTAGGTATTGCATGATCAACATTTGGTTAACACTTATTTAAAAATTTTCTAGCACTTTTCAGAACTTAGACAGCTCTTCTTTAACTCATCACTTGGCCAGAATTCCTCAAGCCAGGACTGATCAGTTTTTCCGGAGAGGAATTCCACTACGTCTGTGGCGAAGGCCGCATTGAACTGGCCAAACTTCGACATACACGATCCGGAATTCTTCGAGGCCAGACCTGATCAGTTTTTCCGGAGAGGAATTCCGGATCGTCTATGGCGGGCAGAAAACTACTCAATATGCACTAGCTTTTTTTTTATCCTCAAGTGAAATTTCGTTTTAGACGGTACGAAGATACCTTGGTAGCCTGTTTTTTTTTTTCAAGTTTCCACCCCATTCGCAACTACAATATAACTGTGCTTGGAACGGATAGCAAATCGATTAAAGCAACTTGTCCGTCCGACAAAAATCCTTCTGTAACTAGGGCTTTTGTAAAATTTTGTCGCGTCCGCGTCGACCATTCAATTAGTTTATTTAAAAAAAAAAAACTTCGACAACTCCAGTGTCCTAATTTGAACTAAAACCGTCTGTGTCCTCTCACCCTTTCAATATGTCGTAAAACTCCCTCTGTTCCCAAAAAACTCATTGCAAATTAGCTACATCAATAGTACAAGCTAACAAACAGTCAAACTCGCAAAACTCTTATCATTCTTCCTGGTTGAAGCGTACAAGACATCCCCTTGTTCGCGATTCCTTTCACATCGCCCCTGTCGCCGTCACCGTCATAAACATCATCATTATCTTTACCTGATTGGTAAGCGAACTTTTTTTTCCCATCAGAGTGGAAATATTTGGAAAACTTTTACGGGTAAATCAACTGTTACGGTTAATCAAGTTTCAGGTGCGGAGGAACGAAAGCACCGACGAGGACATCTTTTCCAGTTAGAAGCCAGTAGGGCACGGCGATGGTAGCCGGCAAGTAAGGAAGTCGAGTGGAACAGCAAGCAGGGATACGAGTAAATATTGGCAGACATTTCAAAACTTGACTTGGACGCCGCGCCACCGGCGGCATTTGTCTGCAGGAACAGTCTGAGATATATGGAACCGAATATAGTAAAATGCTAGTGTACCGGGACTCTTATCGAACCCGGGTGGCCGCGTGATGGCTATATGTTTCTACTTTGCCAATCTCATCGTCGTCTTGGGAAACACTTACTTTTGCTGATAATGTTTGCCAGTCTTCAGCGAAAACTTCTTATCAAAAGTTTTTGCAAAGTTAGCATTGTGTGGAATTGAAACGTATTTGAGCTCTTGCGAAGGTGGAATTGGTTCAGTTGGAATGGTAGACTTGAGTTTTTCTTCTCGTTTTTCTTTTTCTCTGAAGAGGGTTTTTATTAAAAATATTTGAATGATTATTGCACATCGGAAAAGTGGATTTTTTTAAATTGCAAATTGAAATGTTTCGGGAATAGGACTTTAAAGGGGTTTTTACACGTAATTCCAGTGAAACTGTCAAAACTGCCATCAGCAGTGTTTTAGATCCTGCCGTCAGGACATCCACCAGACCTGCTGTAACAAAAATCGGAAAGTGCCAAATAAAAAAAAATGATACAAAGTATCTACACTGCATGCAGATACATCGGAACATGGATATGTCTTTGGCTACCGACTGCGTGGAACCTGTTGTGTTGAAGATATCGACGTAAGTTTTATAAAGATCCCAGTATAGTTATACTGGATGAATTCATTCGACAAAACAAGTCCCACGCTTTCGGTAGGCGTAAGATGTACCGATGTATCTGCATGCAGTGTAGATACTTTGTATCATTTTCAAGACATACCGTCCCGCATAATGTACATGAGAATACAAATTAACCCAACCGTTGCCCCGTGTGTGGATCAAGCGATATCATACACTCTACTACATATTTATATGCGCCTGTGCTTCGTTAGTACGTCAATCCGCGATCGATCGCGTCAAGCCGCGGTCTAGCTAAACACACTTACTATTAGATACTTAGATAGTACTCTAGCTAAACACACTTACTATTAGATACTTAGATAGTACTCGTCTAAGTCTAAAGACGGTAAGCGCGACAACACAATTTTATTGCATTAACGTTTACGTTATCTGCGCTACACAAACTGCATCATCTGCACTAATCTCCTCACTAAATCAGAATTGTGCACTGTTAGTTGATATATCATCGATCGTGGTAGTACGCGGTATGCGCGATACAAGTACGGTCGTAAGTTCCTTACATCCTCGGGAAAAACACGTTGGTGACCTTGGTGACACTGATTTCAGTCGGCTGGATGGGATTGGCCATCACAAGGAAGGGGTGGATCCGCCGCGGAAGTATAGTCCAAGGTCCGTGGAGCAAGCATCTCTTTCGCACTGTCGCCGATGACGAAGCAACGCCCATCCATTGAACTTCTTCGACTCAACCGTCTCTCCATTGCCTGCATACGAGTGTGTGTGTATGTGTGTGTGTGTGAAGTTGAAGCTATTTCCCGACCTACCCCAACAATTTTCTTACTGAGTCAGGTTAGTGACTAATTGATGAAAACAAAAAGATTGCTGTGAAGGAGGAGCCATAGCGCTGTGCACGAGTGAGGGAGACAGGTTGTCTGGATGTGGCTGGTGTTGTGAGGAGATTTGAATCACGAGGGGATGGCAGTTGAATGATGTTGACTTGTTTTATGGGTGCCTGGTTGTTTAGTCAGTTCATGATGCGAAGTTTTTTGATTTTCGTGAGTTCTCTTTGATGACTGACTCGGATTGACTGAGGATCGGCCACTACATTCATAGAACTCGGAAAAATTTTCAATGGGCTTGTTTCCTCTTTTGACCCCCGAGTAGAAAAACAGACATTTCGTGTGACGGACAGATTTTTAGGATGACCCCCAGCTATAAGACATATCCATGTCAAAAAAATAAGGTTAAATACACCAGACGCAATGTTCATAACACAGAAGGGGGATATGTATGTCCTACGCGGAAAGAGTGAAGTCAGAATCCAGCCTGAAAAAGCTGGGCGGTAATGTTACCCAAGTGAGGCGAATGCAGAAGAGCGAACTACTTCTCCAGATGAAGGCGCATGATGGCGATTCGGTTGGGTAATACCAATTTCTTAGTATCGGAAATCTTAGGAAGAGGAGGAGAAGAGGCTGCCGAGGTGAAAACATTACGCCAGGAAATGATAATAGTATTGTACCTCAGGGTTCAATTCATTGGCTCCTCCTCTTCACTTTTTTTTTATAAATGATCTTCCTCAGCTCATGCAAGGGCCTTCTGTTCTTTATGCTGATGATCAATCTCTCGTCCTTCCGATTGTTTAGTTTTCCATTCTAACCTTGATCTCTTTTTATCCTCTTTTTTCATATACCCACACTCACTCCCGCTTGAAATTGTCTCTTCGTCGAATGATCTTGGTGTTGTTTCGACCCTAAACTTCGTTGCTCTGATCATTTCTCCTTTATATGTACGACTAATTAATAAAACTTCGAAATTAGCTGGTTTTGTATTGCGCTGCTACTGTGATATTCATTCTTTGGCTACTTCCATGAACTTGTTTGCAAGCGTCATACGCAGCATTCTAGAATACTTCTCAGTTGTTTGGTCCCCTTCTACTTCGATTGCCTCGGACGCTTTAGAATCCGTGCAACATAACCCGGTAAAGAATCCAACCCCCCAGTACATTGTTTTACACATTTGGTATATATTGTAAATAGGCAGGGTATTTCGAATTTAGTTCGAAGCTAGTCGTCGTGCCTGGTGGCCGTGGTCGTTCGGTCACCGCTCTACGATACTAATGTAGAGCTCGGAGTTCAAATCTCGGCGCGATCAAAAACTGCCTGTGAGTACTAATAGAACTCTCACAGTGCTCCGAACTTGTCAGTACATAGACGATGCGGATAGGAGGTGCATGGTAGCAACTTCTTTTCCGAAAAGTAGATATGCTTTCGAAACCTCAACAAGGCATAGAAATGCTAGAAATTCCCCTGGAGGGGTCAGAGCAATTAACATCCTATTCTTCAATTTTACCAAGTCAAATTCCCACAGTAGTTGTATCATCGTCGTACTACAATATATGGGTGATCGTGAGAATGTATTTTATTGTATTCGATATCGCAATTTTCTCTCGCAATTGCCCTAACCCCTTGTGGGGCATAGCGCGTCAACTGTTCCATGTGGCCCAGTTGACGTTTCTTGGCATAAACTGGTTACGAAGAATGCAGTTGCCAGCATTCACCTCCTGCACATCCATTGCCACAAACGTCGTCGTGGGCGGGATTCGAACCCGAAACGCCGGTAGTCAAACATGCGACTGATGCCTCAACACACTGCGCTACCGGTCGCCCCAAATCGCGATTTTAGCCACGGCAAATAGGAGGCGCAACGGTTAGCACGTTCGCCTTCAACGCACTGGGCCCCGGTTCGATTCCGGGGATTTACGTGTCGGACTATGAGCCCCCTCAGCTGTTAAATGAGTACCCATTATGGGGTAAATAACTCGGTTGAGCGTGTTGCTGATCACATACCTCTGCACAAAAACCGTCACGATCTAGAAAATGAGATGATGCTAACTCATCTCGAGGCCGTGGTTCAAATTGGGCCAGTTATTTATTATTTATTTAAATAGGGGGACATACTGAAAGCGGACCTGGGTAGCGGTATTAGTCACCAGGATTTGGTTGAGCACATATTAAAATCTGCGCCAAACTGGAATTCAGCGAGCCGCACCGTATGCAATATCAATAAGAAACTCCACAAGGTGGTAGAAAGACGTAAATCGAGAAAGACTTAACCAGCCCTGCGAATTTATACCGAGCGGTGGTCTCGCAGTGATACTGAACAGAGGAAGGTGGTTTTTGGTTTATTCGGTAAAAATACGATATACCGACGATGTGGAAGGCATACCCTCGTATTACTATCGGTATCTTTTGAAGATTCCCTCATAACCTTTGAGAAAAAAGACTGCCATTATGCCTGCCACCAATCCTTCGGTCAAACCTGCCATCAGGTCTGCTATCAAACCCGGAATTCGGCATGCTGTCAAGCCTGCCACCCGTCCTGCTATCAATCCTGCCGTCAGGGTTGCCATCAAAACAACTATACGTTTCCTGATAGAAGGTTTGACGGTAGGTTTAGTACCAGACCTTTTCTTTATGTGATTGCCAAGACTTTAGGGGATTACCCTTTCATGCAAGCATAGCCTTGGCGGGAAGGAAATTAAGGTAAGGGATTGGGGGCGGTCGAGTGGGTAGGAGATACCAGTGAACATTCCGTTTAAACTTTTGCAAGTCATAATTATTAGGGAATACAGTAGATGGAAGGTTGCTGAAGACCTGATAGTAGAACTGGCAGCAGACCTGCGAGACGGCAAGATTGATAGTAGGCCTGATGGCGGGATTGGTGGTTCAACTAACAATACGTCTAAAAATAGTTTGTATGAGCCCATTTTCCACTAGAATTAATACCTAGTCGTGCTAGACTTATCCTATTGACCCTAATTCGACATATATTATCCTCTAGTCACTCGGCTGCCGTTGTCCATACTGCACTGTATAATAAGCTGCCTCATGTCCTTCGATTAGCTGCGGTGTAAAACAATTATCAATCTTAGCTACACTCCATTCAAGCTTAAGAATATCTTGACCTGATTGCTGGTGGTCCGTACAACACAAACTACGAGGCACAGTTCCTCGGGAAATATGATACATTTTCATCCATGCATACTACATGTAGTATGAACACGTTATATACACACGTAATACGTACTAAGCCAATACGAAATAAAGCAGTCAAACGACGTTAATCGAATTAGTCCCCGGGGTGGGAAGGAGCTCGAGAATGGAAGAATGGTGTCAGAAATGACCCAAAGATTGCCATAATTGCATCCGTACAAGTTGTGCAGATTATAGCGATATGACTATAAATATGGTTTTAAGGTACACCGAATTTAGTGATAATTTTAGCAATATTGGATTGAAATTGAGCTTTTGTTATGAGTGACGAGAGCCAGTACAAGTTTAGTCTATAGTCGAACTACATCAGGTGATTTCTTTTTACTAATCTTCGTCCTGTTTTCCGTCTCGTTACAGGTGTGTGGTAATGCGCTTAGGGGGCGCCCAAAGTGGCGGCGGAGACCCCCTAACAATGAGCGCAGCCGGCAACGATTATGCAGAACTATGCGACCTAGGACCATCCCGATGGAGTTCACGTGGCTATCATCCTCCGCACAGTTCTATGGTCGGTGGTGGTGGCGGTCTACCACCCGGTTCTATCGGCACTGGTGGAGGTCATTTGCGATCCAACAGTTTCGAGGCCGAAGACATTGTTGTGCCTGGTGTTGGCGGAACCGGTATAGGATCAACGTCAGGCGTGATGATTGGTGGTGGT